>CM076579.1:1066833455-1067435313 GCA_034641835.2 Pinus albicaulis
GACCTTAAACAACTCCTTTTCCGTTTGGGATGGTGGCTCCGACTGGATATAATGGGACCAGTTTCCCGATAAAGAATAGAAAGGGGTGAATGAGTGATTGGTTTAATAATAAGTAATAATGAATGGAGTATTTAATCTATAAGCGAGAATGTAAATGACTATTATATCCCGGGAAGTTTCTATTCTTAAGTGCAACGTTTGATGATCTATGTTTGTCAATAGGCATATAGATGACACTATTTAATAAACAAAGATATTTATTTAAATAATAATTACTTCATTCAATTAGTTGAATGAAGTAATTGATAAAACATTGTTACACTTATCTCAATTTATATTACTGATACGTAAATGATTGAAAGAATAGCAAACTGTAAACATCCAGTAGTGGAAAGTATAAAGATCGCTGTTAAAACACATTTAAATATTCAATAATAGAAAAAGTAATCAAACAACAATTTTCATATAAAAAGAATGGATTCAGACATAGATAATAGTACCATATGAGCTGCAAGCCACTCCCCAATATCAATCGCTATTTGAAATTCTTCTTTCAACGCAAAAATACTTTCACACAAAGACAGTAGTGCACATTTGCATAAAAGCCTCCTTGTCAAAATTAGAATAATTGGTCCAGTTTCATAAAAGAATATGCCTGAAGTACAGTAGTGCAACTTCAGGTTTATAAGTCATATACAAAACTTACGACCTTTTCTAAATACATGAAAGGGTCTATAAATACTAAATTAAACTAACAAACTACAAAATTTAAATGCTACTAAGTTGGTGTAACTTGATCTGGAATATCTCCTTCTATGGAAATCTGGTAACCGGCAGCATGATTCATCACTTAGGCTGTTCGTCTTTAGTCCTGAGCTGGCATATTGCAAGCATCGTCTCCACTTCTGGTGGTCGGTTAAGGCGAGAATTGAGTTGGGCATCATAGGTGGCATCCTGTATTTCGGGAATGATGCACCCGATTGCATTTGAGAGGCATTTGAGGGCGGCTCTATGGCTGTAAGGTTTGACTAAGAACATCCAATAGGTGTCCCATGTCAAACTGTTAATTCCTGCAATTAATCTGCCAGTTTTCTCCAGCTCTGGGTAACATGATTGTTCCAATGTTTTAGCTGATGTCAATTTAACTGGGGTACATTGAGAAATCATGTTAGATAAGTAGAGAGTGTCATTAATCAATTCAACCAAATTACTTGTGGTTAATTTGCATCTGGAAACTGCCCTCTCTGCTTTCATTAACTGGAATTGCCATTCCATAAATAATATCTCTTTATGCGATTCTAGGATCTTTGGCAATTTAGCTGATTGTCCTTCCTCAGTACCTTGCCACTCAAGATAATTGGTCAATGTCTCATCGGCCTGCTCGAAGTCTGTTCTAGCATCAGACGATTTATCACTTAGGGATGTTGTTGAGTCACATAAAGGTTCTGCCTGGGCGATTTGTTGACATAACAGCTTTATCTGTGTTAATAATGCTTTGTTTATTTGCACTGCCTCTGCCCTGAATTCAGCTACCTGTGGAAGATTCTTTGTTTTCTCAAGCTGGGCTAATAGTTGAGCAATCTGCTCATCTTTTATCTTCAGCATTTTTTCATTGGCTGTCTTGAGTTGTGCCAATGCCTCTGATAACTCTTTCTGCTTCTGGACTGCACTCTGATCAATCCTCTGCTTTTCCTCCTACAATTGTTGAGTTAATTGATTATTGGTTTGCTGTTGTGTTAACAATTGCAGTTCTGCCTGCTCTGTCTTCTACCGTGCTTCTGATAATTGTGCTTGTAATGAGGAAATCTCCTGGTCTTTTGTTTTTAATAAAAGACTCACCTCTGATGCCTTATTTATTGTTGCTGCCGAATAGGCTCCAGCAAATTCTGATAGTTTTGTTAGGTCGTCAGAGGGGTCAAATTCCTCCTTCCAAACTATATTGCCCGTCACTGTTTGTTCTGGAAATAGGGAAGGCTGATCAGTTCTTCTCCTCTTCCTTTGTCGTTTTACCACAGCTTTGTGTTTCGGGCTGTAGAAGACATCCAAGGGAGGAATTTCTTCTATCTGCAAAATAATTTGATCGGAGGGATACTTTGGGATTATCTCTACTCCTTTAGAACTGGGTAGGCCGCTGGTTTCACCTGGAACTTGTTTTGAAATGGTCTCCTGTGTGTCTGGTACTGTTGATGTTTGGGCTTCTGTTGAACCCTCAGGATTGTTGATAATTGAATCGAATTGCTGCCATTCCTGGAGCAATTTGGGATCAATTTGAGTATCTTGATTTACCTTTATGGTGCTCTGTTCCTGTTCTTTCGTCTGGGTTTCCTCTTGCACTTTCTCCTGTTCTTTTGTTATAACCGAAGGTTCCTTAGTATGTCGTTGTTCAGGCTCGCTTGATCCTGCTGCTGGGCTTGTTGCTAACAGATCTAGGGGCAGAGTTTGCAACCTCTGTTCTCTAAGTCTATTGAATTCAACTAACCCTTCATCTTGATATTTCATTCTGGCCAACGATCTAACTTGGGACATTGACTCAGCTGTGGAGAACAGATCATCAAACATATCTTCTTTATGATCAAACTTTGCCAATTTGGCCTGTTCAAGGGCATTATAGGCAACTTTGTCGGGATCAAATTTCCTATTAGGGAGAGTTGCTAGAGTTAATGATTTCATCTTTGTAGCTTCTTTCTCTGCATGTTTGAGATCATTCAAAGTGTAGACACCACATCTAAGAGGAAAAGAGGGCCAGACCTGCTTCTTATTTTTCTTTAGAGTTTGTGTAACGCCCTCGGAAATAATCTGATAGGCTATCTCCCTTTCCAGCAGTTTATCAGGTATGTACAAAGGAAGAACATGAGGTTTGGCTTGGCTGCCGAAAATTCTTATATAAGTAAATTTTTCCTCTGCAAACCATCTCCCTAAGCCAGTTAAATCAATCCCTGCTTGGTAGGAAATCTTGGGGGCAGGTTTATCAAAAATAGAGTAATGAATGGGTAACATGAAGCCATTGCAGATTTGGTATAAATGGTGCCTATGGGAGGTTTTCCACACTTTCTGATGGTATATGTGAATGGGCATGGGGTCTTGTGGAGTCCACCTCCAGCCGAGCATGGGAAATTCAGAATTAAAACACAGGGTGTCCAGGATATAAGCGCTGTAATAGAATGGGGGAATAAGCCTTTCAGTAATGCGGGTCTTGTTTCTGAAATCAATAACTGCGGTGACTAACTTATCGGACAGTATAGTTCCCCAATCCATAATTTCACCATTACACGCTGCCTCTATTAAAGGAACCATTTCTATAGTGAAATTAGAGGAGTCGTGCAAACCCCATAATCTACACATCATGATCCGAGCATAACAATAAGGAGAACATAGAGAATCAACAGAATACATACCGGAAGATTTATGCTTGTGTTTTGCCGGATTCTGCCTCCAATTCCGGATGGGTTCGGATTCAGTTTCGTTCTAATTTCGGAATTTCTCCCGAAATGCCTTGTTGTACTTCTTCTCTGGCTCAGGAAAATGATACATTTGCCTCAAATCATTAGCTTGAAATGAACCGAAGATTCTCCCATCTCTGGTGCAGAAGGTTCTGTCTGTGATTGGGAGTTCCTCAATTGCCCACCTTACTACATCCGTATATGGGAGAATTTGTTCCCGAGCTGCTATCCGATGAAGAAAAGAGTCGGCTAAGTCCTTTAAAGTACCTTCAGATTTTTGAGTCGTATCTACTGTGGCTTCTACTGTTGTCACTTCAGGTTCTTCAGCTTCTATCAAATTATAGGTACTTTGCCAAGAAGTTTTGCCGAGACCTGAACATGTAGTATCAGATATCAATCCTTTCTTTTATTTCCTGGATCAGTGATGGCTTGTTTTATGGCTGGCGAAGTGGAAGCGTTTGCAGTTTTCTTGGACTTCTTCCCCATTTTGCTTGCATCTATTAGCTTGGAAGAATTATGCACAGGAGTAAAAATAAGCGTAACACAGAGAATTGACAGAGAAAACCAAATACGAGCGAAATATATTGATTAATGCATGATGAAGAATTAACTTAAGGTGGCCATGGATCCAATCCGTGAAAAGTTTTTAGACTTATTATTTCATTAAATGGTCGAAAAAACCTGTGAATCTTTTAAATGTCCATCACGTCGTTTATTGGTGGAATGATTTGTTTAAGCGTGCTTTGGCCGTTTTGGCGGTTGAGCGCAAGTGAATCTCTATTAGAAAGATAAGGCTTTTAATACAAATTAATCGTAATATCCCCGTTTTAACAACTTTTTTGAAGTTCGTGCTTTTGGCTTTATCGCATCGCATCAGGGTGAAAAGGCACTTTTGGTATATTGGCATCTCTTGGAATCCTCGTTCGCCGATAGCGATATCGCATCGCATCGGGAGCATTAACTGGGGCTCTTTTTAAAGCATGCATGGTATATCGCCGATCGCCTATTGCGTGTTATCGCGTCGAAGCAAACCAATGGTTTTCAAGTTATGCCTCCTTTGTCATTGCGATATGCGATCTTGTGATCGCTTTATCGCAATGATAAAAGATTTAATTATTTATATCATCAAGCCATTATTGGTTTGTCAAAAAGGTAACTTTTTGTAATGTTTTCATTTCGTTTTTTGGACCTCTTTGAATAATACAAAGTTGATACCACTTAAAACTAAAAAGGGACCCATTTCATATTATAGTGTTGTGAATAAAAATTATACGAAATGGGGGGTTGTTGTAGAGGACAACAATTGGCGATTCGCTGGAAGAAACAGTTATCTCTGAAAAGTATGGAAATACTTAAACTTTTTCAAAATAGAGTTTCAATCAAAAAAGGAAAATTCTAATATAACTAAGTATATATGCATTCCAAATAAAATGAAACTATTTCTTGCTAATTTCCTCTCTTTGTTTAAAATTAGATACATTCTAAGTTTTAAATAGGCCTCTATTGGTTTATAATGATAAAATAGAAAACCTTTCCAAAGTAGCTTTTATAGTTAACTCGTCTCTCATAGGTAGAGCCTCTGCTGCCAGCAAACGTTCATAGTTCCGACAGGGATACCTTTTAACCATGTTATTGTCCATTATCCCATCCATCTTAGAGTATGATTAACAGAATGAATTCAAAATATGCTTTCATATTTTGTATTTCCTTTTACTTTTTTCTGTTATTTCTAAGATAAAAAGCCATTGTCCTGGTTTGGTGGCCAGCTGTTTGAAAATGCCATTCACTAGTAGTAATCTAACCGAACAAGCTGGCTCGTGATGAGACCCCTTGTCTTATAATTATAAGCCATTACCCTGTTTTGGTATGCAGTATTGGTAATGTCGATTAAACTATTTCCCTGTGATCATGGTAAGCAGGCTTGTAATAAGACCTCTTATCTTTTATATCAAAAATTTTTAGAATTACACTCTGAGTAATCATAAGCTTTTGGTGAATGGGATGGACAATTTTCTCCTTAAGAGTAAATGGATGACAGGGTAAGAGTTGAAGATGCTGAAATTGGATTAGTTTATGTTTTGATATTGATAACCTTTTTGTTGACCAATTTAAAAACATAAAATGATTTTTCAATACTTCTAAACTTTGAAAAGAGTTCGCAAAAATTGAAAGGTGGCTTCAGAATGCAATTATACTTAGTTTCCTAGAAATTGTTCCTCTTGTTTAAGACTTATATTTATTTAAAAGTGAATATCAACAATCCTTTCTTTTGAGCAACTTTTAAATACAACAAAGGTCAATGGAAGATACCTTACAACTTTATTTCCTAATGATCTTAAAAAAAAATCCTACTTAGAACTAAAGGAGAAGGGATTACCTTCTCAATTGAAGAATTTCTTTAAGATGAGGCCATTAACAGGAAGAGAATCCCTCTTTCCTGTTAGATCTTGTAACATGGATGTCGAATGGCCTATCTTCTCGCTGATCTGAAATGGTCCAAGCCACATCTTTTGGAACTTGGTGTGTTTAACTTTATCTTCATGGGCTTTATCCCATTTCAGAACTAGATCACCAACCTGCAACTTTTTAGAACTAGATGAAGCTGAATCGAATGATTTTTTGATTATCTGCTGATGTTTTGCAGGAGTAATTTTTGCCTTTTCTCTTTCTTCTTCTAATTTTAAAATTTGATCATGTCTAAGTTGGATAGAAGAAGAGGGGCTTTCTTCAATAAACTGCACTAGGGCTAGGGAAGGAAGTGCTAGATTGGTTGGTAGTATTGCTTCTTTCCCATATACAAGATTGAATGGAGAAGTACCTATGGAGGCCTTCTGTGTTATTCTATCTGCCCATAGTGCGAATATTAAAGATTTATGCCAATTTTTATGATTATGTTCAATAGTTCGCTTAATGATTTTAAGGAGATTTTTATTGGTAGATTCTGCTAGACCATTACCCTGGGGATAATAATTTGCAGAATATTTTAGTTTAAAACCTCTTTTAATAGCGAACTCAAACATGGAATTACCAGAGAAATAAGATGCATTATCAAAAACAAGAGAATTTGGGACACCAAACCTGGTAATAATGAATTGATCTATAAATTCTATAATTCCTTCAGAGTTTGTTGTTTTTAACGGAATTGCTTCAACCCACTTGGTAAAGTAATCAGTAGCAGTAAGGATATACTTATGTTGTTTGGAAGAATGTGGAGAAATTTCTCCAACGATATCCAATCCCCATTGTTCAAAAGGTTGTTGAATGTTGACTGGTTGCAAAGGGAAAGCTGATTTTCTTTGTCTTCCACTGGAGGTTTGACAACTTTGGCATTTCCTTACATATTCATGAGTATCTCTGAATAAAGTGGGCCAATAATACCCAGCATGAATGATTTTGTGAGCTGTAGTGTCAACTCCAAAATGTCCTCCGGCTGGTCCATCATGTAGCTCCTGCAAAACCTTTTGTGCTTCAGGTTTTTCTAGGCATCTTAATAAAACTGAATCATAGTTTTGTCTAAAAAGTACATCATCAATGATTATGAATTTTTTTGCTTTTAATATAATGGCCCGTTTGTTTTTATAAGAAAGATTAGGAGGTGCATATCCATTTTTTAAATAAAAGATTAAATCTGTGTATTGAGATTCAGAATTGGTAATACTTATCTGATTGATTTCTTCCATATGTTTTGTATCACCTGATTCCGGAATGTTGGATGTTCCTGCTAACAACCTGCAAAAACCTTGACCCCTCACAATCTTTGCTGGCTTGATTTCCAAGTCATATTCTTGAAGTGCTGTAACCCAATTAGCCCTTTTCTCACCTAATTCCCTTTGGATCAGTAATTGTCTTACTGCAGAAAAAGGAACTATAACCTTTGTATGAGCTTTTAAAAGGAAGGGCCTATAGTGTTTAATGGCTTTATACACAGCAAAGGCTTGTTTTTCAACTTCGGAGTAATTTAGTTCTGCACCCTGGAAATTTGAACTGAAAAATGAAATTGGTGCTTCAAGGTCATGATCATTAATCTGAGTGAGTACTGCTGCATAAGATGAATCGGATGCGATAGTATACAATGTGAAATGATTAGAAAAATTAGGAGTGTTTAAAGCGGGGGCATTGATTATTGATTGTTTGATTAAATCAAATGCTTATTTTTCCACAGATCCCCATTTAAACACTGAATTTTTCTTAATCATGCTTTGTAATGGTAAAATGATCTGAGAAAAATCAGGAACAAATCTTTTGACAAAGTTGATCTGACCTAAAAAGGACTGCATGGATTTTTTGTTATGAGGAAATGGGATTTCAGAAATTTCTTTAATCCTGTCAGGATCAATATAAATACCATCTTTGGAAACAAAAAAACCCAGGAGCTTTCCTTGATCAAGAGTGAAGAAGGATTTTTTAGGATTGAGTGAGATACCATACCTTTTGCAGCGTTGAAAAATTTGATTTAAGTCACACAAATGATTGGATCTCTTTCTAGAAAATACAGTAATATCGTCTAGGTAGACAACTACTGTTTTATTAATCAATCCTTTGAAAGCGATATCCATCACTCTTTGGAATGTGGCTCCTGCATTAATAAGTCCGAAAGGCATTTTCTGATAAGCATAAGTTCCCCATTTTGTTCTGAATGTGGTTTTAAGTCTGTCATCAGGATGAACCAAAACTTGGTTATATCCTGAAAAACCGTCTAAAAGGGACATTAATTCAGAGCCTGCTACTGATTGGAGTATCTGCTCCATAGTAGGTAATGGGAAGTTATCTTTGAGGCTTGCTTTATTCAGATTTCTGAAATCTATACAAATCCTAATGTCGCCATTTTTCTTTCTGACAGGCACCATATTAGAGACCCGGTTTGAGTGCCGAACGGGAAAAATAATCTTAGCTTTCAAGAGTTTATTGAGTTCCGATTTTATTTGACTCTCTAAGTTCGGATGTATTTTCCTTAATTTCTGCTGAACTGGTTTCTGATCGGGAAGCATTGGAATGGTATGTTGGATAATAGTTGTATCATATGTCTTTAAATCGTCATATTTCCAAGCAAAAACATGTTTATGTTTCTTTAAGAGTTTAATGAATGCTTCCTTTTCTTCTATTGAAAGTCCTAATCCTAGATTAACGTTTTGAGGATTTTGTTCAGTGCCAAGGTTTATCAATTCAAACCTTAAAGTAGAGCTTTGGAGCTTTGGATTGGTCACAGGTTTAAATCTATCTTTAATATCATAAAGATCCTCAAGCTTCACCACAGGCTTTGGAATTGAATTTTCCTCGGATTTACCTCTCATTTGAAGGTCATGTTTGCTTTCCTCAATGATCTGGTCATCATAGGACTTTTCTGAAGTCAAAAATTGTAAAATGTCTTCATCGTGATTAAATACTCTCCAATTAGTGACATTGTCAGGAATTGTCGGCCTAAAAAGTAATTCTATTGAAAATCTATCTGGGCTATAATCTTCGGAGGGTATGAGTCTAGAAGCAACATTGGCTAGCAAGTCTGCTGCTGAATTTTGAGACCTAGGGATAGAAGAAATATTGAATGCAGAAAAGTGCGTGGTGAGTTCTTGTACCAGCGATTGATAATGTTTGAGGTGATTTGAAAGACAATGAATTGTATTTCTCACCTGTTTGACAATAATTTCAGAATCGCCGAATACCTTCAAATATTGCACTTTAAGGCCAATTGCTTTATACAGACCTTGGACTAAGGCTTCATACTCGGCTGTGTTATTTGTGCATTCAAATTCTAACCTACAGGACAACATTGTTTTTTCTCCTTGCGGGCTAACCAATATACACCCTGCTCCTGAACCTTCGTTAGATTTGGAGCCATCAAAATATAAAGACCAAAATAAAGAAGTATTAACAATGTTATTTACAGTTTCCCCAGTATCATTAAAACATCTTGACCTATCTGTTTGTGAATAGTTTTCAATCTGTGATGTTAAATTGTTTACTGAGAAAGGAGATGGTTGGGCAGTGAGATTTCCAAAAAATGACTCTGATGAATAATTTCCCAAGATGTTGTTATTAAATGCAATTGGTTGATTTTCCTGTTCAAAATCTGTTACAGTGTGGGTCATGTGTTTCTCTCGATTTATTTTTATTTGATTTGGCTTTCCCCTATAGGGTAACCACATGTGAGACCAATCGGTAGAAATATACCCATGGAGCTTTTCAGACCAATCCCTACTCAAGATCAACCCATAAAATTCAGGTATATCAGCTATTAAGATATCAATTCGTTGAACTACCCGTGGATCAGCTGCTAACCTGATAGTTACGGAGTTAATCTCTCCTAAAACCTGGACCTTGCTTCGGTCTAACTGTACAATGTGTATGGAAGACTTTTTGGGTTCTATGTTCAGTTTAGAACAAACTGAAGCTGGCATTATATTGGATGATGCCCCTGAGTCAATCAAACAATTGTGTAGGTTTCTGTTGTAGATCTCAAAAGTCAAAAGGAAGGGTGGAGTATGAGAATTCGATCTATCTCCAATCAGGACTGAATCATTAATCTCTCCTAAAACCTGGACCTTGGTTCTGTCTTACTGTACAATGTGTATGGAAGATTTTTGGGGTTCTATGTTCAGTTTGGAACAAACTGAAGCTGGCATTATATTGGATGATGCCCCTGAGTCGATCAAACAGTTGTGTAGGTTTCTGTTGTAGATTTCAAAGGTCAAAAGGAAGGGTGGAGTATGAGAATTCGATCTATCTCCAATCAGGATTGAATCAGTAGCTTCTATCATACCAGAAGGTGGTTGACCCGAATCATTTGCAGCTTTAGCACTGGGAAGAGGTGAAGAGGGAACAGCATTCAATTCTTTGAGAAGCAATTTCTGCTGATGTTTTAATTTGCTAAGTTCAAACATAGTAATGTTTGCTTTAGTTTTCTTCATATCATCAACAATATTGTAATCCATTGAATCAGACACTACTAATGTTTTAGATGTTGTAGGAGTACTTGAAGTTGAAGGTTGGTTTTGGGGAACTACTGCAGGTGACTTCTTTGTAGGTACTTTTTCCTTTGTTGTAGCAGCACCTGCACTCCGTTTATTTGAAGTTGCCTGAACAGGTTCGAAGGTACTTTTACTCCTAGTAGAGACAGGAAAAGCTTCTTCATCATTATCTGTATCGGAGTTGGGCAGTATGAAATCCCACATGCCATGGCATTCGACAACTTCCTCTTCATTATCAGTTGGTGAGATTGTTTCCTCTTCCTCTTCTTCTTGATCTGAATCTGCATTAGATATGACATTCGGTGGTTTTGATTCGGTTTTCTTGTAATTCTTAAAGGGCCTTTTGGTTGAAGTTTCAGTGACTTGTTTCTTTATTTCAACCATTTCATTTTACATGGTCTTGAGGACCTTTTGGAGGCCCTCCATGTCATATGGATCTTTCGAGGTTTTCTTCTTTGAGTCATCTTTGAACGAAACTTTTTTGGTTTTTCTTTCCTCAAGAGCCGCTTTCTTTTCTAGAGCATTGATACGTTTCTCCACAGCAAGTGCTTCTTTCATGTTTTCAGCGAGTGTTGTTTTTCCGGCCCTGTCTACAAAAATAGCTATATTGGCAGGTAGGGCAGTAATATACCACTCACTTCTGATTTGTTCACTTGGTTTGGAGGTCGTTGGGATTTTATTCAAAAGTTTATTGAAACGAGCATTAAATTCTTTAATTGGTTCCCTATGCTCTATCCTAAGATTGGAGAGATCATTTATTAGTGTAGCTAAAGATCCGTCATCTCCATACTTAGTGAGAAACTGTTCTTGGCAAATGTTCCAACTGGTAATAGAACTAGAAGGCAGGGAAAAATACCAGGATCCTGCTGATCCTTGCAACGTATAAGGGAAAAGCCTAACAACGACATCTTGCTCTGTTACTCCCTTCAAATTAACCGCTAACATGAAGTTATTGATATGTTCCTCAGCTTGGGTTCCATCTTTTGGATTAAACTTGGGTAGCCATTTTTCAGGAGCATCTGGTAATGCATGTAATGGTGCGGGCATATGGACTGCACCAGGTCTGGTCCATGGATATGCCATTGTAATACCAGTGGTGGATGATACTGTTGTTGAGATTCCAGATGTCTGGGAAGGAATTGATGTTGAGGAGTGAGCAGGTTGAGATGTTGAAGTTCCAAATTCCTGGTGAACAACAATATGTAATGAGGGAGTGGATGGTTGACTTCGCACCGGGGAGGATGAGATGGAGGATGTGGATGAAAGTGCTTCACTGTCAGAATCTTCAGTGTTTTTCTTTGCCTTTTTCCTTTTAGGTAAAGGGAACTCAGTAGGTTCAATACCGAGCTTCCCACTCTGAAGTCTAGTGAGAGGGTGAGGTAGATCGAATTGCGAAGTCTCACTGCTTTGAGATAGCTCAGATTTCTGTGGTGAAATCGAGAAAGTCTGAAGTTTTTTGGATGAGAGACTGAACTTCAGGAGATTCAAGAATTAATTGTTCTGGAGTATGGTGGGTTTGAGCAGTGATAGTGGATACCTCTTCTTCTTGCTTGGATGCTGGAGAACCAGCATGTAATTGGGAAGTACGAGGTGATGTGGAGGGAGAATTACTCTTAGAATGGTTTGCAGATTTGGGTTTGCTTGCCATTCACAGTTGATGCCCTCCTTCTAGCGCCAAAAATGTTGATGCCTCGAAAATCGCTGCAACAACACTGGGGGATAACCACCCGGTCCGGACCTTAAACAGCTCCTTTTCCGTTTGGGATGGTGGCTCCGACTGGATATAATGGGACCAGTTTCCCGATAAAGAATAGAAATGGGTGAATGAGTGATTGTTTTAATAAATGATAATGAATGGAGTACTTAATCTATAAGCAAAAATGCAAATAACTATTTTATCCCGGGAAGCTTCTATTCTTAAGTGCAACGTTTGATGATCTGTGTTTGTCAATAGGCATATAGATGACACTATTCAATAAACAAAGATATTCATTTAAATAATAATTACTTCGTTCAATTAGTTGAACGAAGTAATTGATAAAACATTGTTACACTTATCTTAATTTATATTACTGATACGTAAATGATTGAAAGAATAGCAAACTGTAAACATCCAGTAGTGGAAAGTATAAAGATTGCTGTTAAAACACATTTAAATATTCAATAATAGCAAAAGTAATCAAACGAAAATTTTCATAAAAGAATGAATTCAGACATAGATAGTAGTACCATATGAGCTGCAAGTCTTTCTCAATGTAAATCGCAATTCAAATTCCTTCTTCCGACTCAGAAATACTTTTAAATAAAGGCAATAGTGCACATCCATATAAAAGCTTCGTTATCAAAATTTGGAAAAGTTGGTCCAGTTTTCATGAAAAATATGCCTGAAGTACAGTAGTGCAACTTCAGGTTTCAGTCATATACAAAAACTTACGACCCTTTCTAAATACATGAAAGGGTCTATAAATACTAAATTTATCTAAATATCTATGAAACTGAAAAATCCTACTTAATTGGTATTAAACAATCTTGAATATCTCCTTCACGGTAATCTGGCAGTCGGCGACATGAATCATCACTTAGGCTGTTCGTCTTTAGTCCTGAGCTGGCATATTGCAAGCATCGGCTCCACTTCTGGTGGTCGGTTAAGGCGAGAATTGAGTTGGGCATCATAGGTGGCATCCTGTATTTCGGGGATGATGCACCCGATTGCATCTGAGAGGCATTTGAGGGCGGCTCTCTGGCTGTAAGGTTTGACTAAGAACATCCAATAGGTGTCCCATGTCAAACTGTTAATTCCTGCGATTAATCTGCCAGTTTTCTCCAGCTCTGGGTAACATGACTGCTCCAATGTTTTAGCTGATGTCAATTTACCTGGGGTGCATTGAGAAATCATGTTGGATAAGTAGAGAGTGTCATTAATCAATTAAACCAAATTACTTGTGGTTAATTTGCATCTGGAAACTGCCCTCTCTGCTTTCATTAACTGGGATTGCCATTCCATAAATAATATCTCTTTATGCGATTCTAGGATCTTTGGCAATTTAGCTAACTGTCCTTCCTCAGTACCTTGCCACTCAAGATAATTGGTCAATGTCTCATCGGCCTGCTCGAAGTCTGTTCTAGCATCAGCCGATTTATCACTTAGAGATGCTGTTGAGTCACATAAAGGTTCTGCCTGGGCGATTTGTTGACATAACAACTTTATCTGTGTTAATAATGCTTTGTTTATTTGCACTGCCTCTGCCCTGAATTCATCTACCTGTGGAAGATTATTTGTTTTCTCAAGCTGGGCTGATAGTTGAGCAATCTGCTCATCTTTTATCTTCAGCATTTGTTCATTGGCCACCTTGAGTTGTGCCAATGCCTCTGACAACTCTTTCTGCTTCTGGACTGCACTCTGATCAATCCTCTGCTTCTCTTCCTGCAATTGTTGAGTTAATTGGTTATTGGTTTGTCACAAAGGTATCAATTGCAACTTTGCCTCGCTTCATTTCTCGTTTAAGCTCGAGCACTGCTTTTGTAATGAGAAAATTCGCTTTGTTTTTAATAAAAAGACTCACCTCGACATGCCTTATTTATTGTTGTCATTTAACAGGCTCCAAAGAAATTCCCGGATAGTTATAATTTAACTTCGTAGGGGTCAAATTCCTCCTTCCAAACTATATTGCCCGTTACTGTTTGTTCTGGAAATAGGGAAGGCTGATCAGTTCTTCTCCTCTTCCTTTGTCGTTTTACCACAGCTTTGTGTTTCGGGCTATAGAAGACATCCAAGGGAGGAATTTCTTCTATCTGCAAAATAATTTGATCGGAGGGATACTTTGGGATTATCTCTACTCCTTTAGAACTGGGTAGGCCACTGGTTTCACCTGGAACTTGTTTTGAAATTGTCTCCTGTGTGTCTGCTACTCTTGATGTTTGGGCTTCCTTTGAACCCTCAGGATTGTTGATAATTGAATCGAATTGCTGCCATTCCTGGAGAAATTTGGGATCAATTTGAGTATCTTGATTTACCTTTATGGTGCTCTGTTCCTGCTCTTTCGTCTGGGTTTCCTCTTGCACTTTCTCCTGTTCTTTTGTTATAACCGGAGGTTCCTTAGTATGTCGCTGTTCAGGCTCGCTTGATCCTGTTGCTGGGCTTGTTGCTAACAGATCTAGGGGCAGAGTTTGCAACCTCTGTTTTCTAAGTCTGTTGAATTCAACTAACCCTTCATCTTGATATTTCATTCTGGCCAACGATCTAACTTGGGACATTGACTCGGCTGTGGAGAACAGATCATCAAACATATCTTCTTTATGATCAAACTTTGCCAATTTGGCTTGTTCAAGGGCATTATAGGCAACTTTGTCGGGATCAAATTGCCTATTAGGGAGAGTTGCTAGAGTTAATGATTTCATCTTTATAGCTTCTTTCTCTGCATGTTTGAGATCATTCAAGGTAAACACGGCGATCTGCGAGGTAAGAGGGCCAAACCTCGCTTCTTTGTTTTTCTTAGAGCTCGTGTAACGCCCGAAATAACCACAGGCTATCTCCTCGCGCAGCTATCGTGCGCGATGTACAAAGGTAGAACATGTGGTTTGGTTTGACTCGCCAAAATTCTCTTATATAAGTAATTTTTCCTCTCCTTGAAACTATCTCCCTAAGCCAAGTTAAATCAACTCTCGTCAGGAAATCTTGGGAGCAGTTTTATCAAAAATAGAGTAATGAATGGGTAACATGAAGCCATTGCAGATTTGGTATAAATGGTGCCTATGGGAGGATTTCCACATTTTCTGATGGTATATGTGAATGGGCATGGGGTCTTGTGGAGTCCACCTCTAGCCAAGCACGGGAAATTCAGAATTAAAACACAGGGTGTCCAGGATATAAGCGCTGTAGTAGAATGGGGGAATAAGCCTTTCAGTAATGCGGGCCTGGCCTCTGAAATCAATAACTGCGGTGACTAAATTATCGGACAGTATAGTTGCCCAATCCATAATTTCACTATTACATGCTGCCTCTATCAAAGGAACCATTTCTATAGTGAAATTAGAGGAGTCGTGCAAACCCCATAATCTACACATCATGATCCCAACATACAATAAGGAGAACATAGAGAATCAACAGAATACATACCGGAAGATTTATGCTTGTGTTTTTCCGGATTCTGCCTCCAATTCCGAATGGGTTCGGATTCAGTTTCGTTCTCATTTCGGAATTTCTCCAGAAATGCCTTGTTGTACTTCTTCTCTGGCTCAGGCAAATGATACATTTGCCTCAAATCATTAGCTTGGAATGAACCGAAGATTCTCCCATCTCTGGTGCAGAATGTTCTGTCTGTAATTGGGAGTTCCTCAATTGCCCACCTTACTACATCCGTATATGGGAGAATTTGTTCCCGAGCTACTATCCGATGAAGGAAAGAGTTGGCTAAGTCCTTTAAAGTACCTTCAGATTTTTGAGTCGTATCTACTGTGGCTTCTACTGTTGTCACTTCAGGTTCTTCAGCTTCTATCAAATTATAGGTACTTTTCCAAGAAGTTTTGCCGACACCTGAACATGTAGTATCAGATATCAATCCTTTCTTTTTATTTCCTGGATCAGTGATGGCTTGTCCCATGGCTGGCGAGGCGGGAACGATTGCAGTTTTCTTGGACTTCTTCCCCATTCTGCTCGCATCTATTAGCTTGAAAGAATTCTGCACAGGAGTGAAAATAAGCGTAACACAGAGAATTGGCAGTGAAAACCAAATACGAGCGAAATATATTGATCAATGCATGATGAAGAATTAACTTAAGGTGGCCGTGGATCCAATCCGTGAAAATATTTTAGACTTACTATTTCATTAAATGGCCGTAAAAACCTGTCAATCTTTTTAAATGCCCATCACGTCGTTTATTGGCGGAATGATTTGTTTAAGCGTGCCTTGGCCGTTTTGGCGGTTGAGCGCAGGTGAAACACTATTTGAAAGATAAGGCCTTTAATACGAAATAATCGTAATATCCCCGTTTTAACAACTTTTTTGAAGTTCGTGCTTTTGGCTTTATCGCATCGCATCAGGGCGAAAAGGCGCTTTTGTTATATTGGCATCTCTTGGAATCCTCGTTCACCGATAGCGATATCGCATCGCATCGGGAGTGTTGACTGGGGCTCTTGTTAAAGCATGCATGGTTGTATTGCCGATCGCTGATTGCGTGTTATCGCATCGGAGCAAACCAATGGTTCCTTAAGTTATGTCTCCTCTGTCATTGCGATATGCGATCTTGCGATCGCTTTATCGCAATGATAAAAGATTTAATTATTTATATCCCAAGGCCATTATTGGTTTGTCAAAAAGGTTTTTTTTATAATGTTCTTTATTTCATGTTCGGACCTTTTTTTGAATAATACAAAATTGATACCAATTTAAAAATAAAAGGGACCTATTTCATATTATAGTGTTGTGAATAAAAATAATATGAAATGGGGGGTTGTTGTAGAGGACAACACCCTAGAATAAGACTACAAATCTCGATAATGCTCCTGATAAAACCATCCTAACCGCTGTCCATAATAAAAATCAGCAAGCTAATTTTGCTGATAAAACTGTGACTAAAAAGGTTGAATTAAAAAATTCCAAAAATCAGACTCCTTTTAGCATAGAGAGTGAAATTGCCAAAATTAAAATCTCCATTCCTCTCACTGAATTAGTCACACAATATGTATATAAATCCAACTGTTAAGAGCTTTGAACATAGGAGACAACAACAATTCTGTCAATGTCACTGATGACAAACCTGAGCTTCTGTTTGGACCAAAAGTGGAAGGGAAATTTCAAGAAGGAAGGGTTCCTCCATTTTATGTTAGTCTAAACATCCATGATAACATTTTTCATAATGCCATGCTTGAATCAGGAGCATCACATAACCTCATGCCCAAAGTAATAATGGAGAGATTAGGACTTTTGGTCACTAGGCCCTAAAAATATTTATACTCCTTTGACTCCAGCAGAGTCAAATGCCTAGGCCTAATAAAAGATCTTTGTGTCAACTTAGCACAAATCCTAGCCAAAAGTTTAGTGATGGATATATTAGTGGTTGATATACCTCCAAATTATGGCATGCTCCTCTCAAGATCTTGGGGTGCCAAGCTTCAAGGCACTATGTAAATGGATATGACTTATGCCACCATCCTTGTCTTCAGTCAACCTAGAAGACTATATAGGGAAACACACATGAAATACATGGTGAGTAGTCAAGAGAGACCAGAGAACTCCCCTCTTTATTCTATACATACAGACCTTGACTCATTCATTATTTACAATTATGAAATTCCTAATGAGCAAGGGTTAGAAGATGGTAGATCAACCAACATAGTGGCAACCATAGAAGAAGAGGAAAAGAAGGAGGAATTACATGAACAGTTTGCTAATTTAGAAAATTACAACAAACATAAGGAAGATCCTAGGCAGCAAATCAATCACCAACATAGTGCTTTCCATAAGAAACAAATAGAAAATCCTGCATGTAATGAAAACCATGAGGAACAAGACAAAACTAAACATCGTGCAGGCTCTAAAGAAAAACACAATGACACCTGCACCAAACAAAACAAAGAAGACAGGGAGGAAATTAATGAAAAATCTGAAGCTAGTCCTCTTTGGAGTATGAGTTTTGATAGGTCTTGTAGCAAGGCTAGTGCAGGAGCAAGCATATGGGTGAAAAATACAGATAATAACCATGCTGAAGGCCATTCATATAAGCTAAATTTCCAATGCACTAACAACATAGCAGAGTATGAGGCACTCCTGTTAGGATTACATTTACTGAAAAAATTAGGAGTCATGGTAACTCCTAGAGACAATCTAGAGTTGTTATAGACGAGTGCCTAGGACATCTTATGAGGTGTAAAGAGCAGGATATTTAGAACAGCGTTTAATCCTTTAACATGACAGAGCTCTTACACTACTTCCTTTGAAACAGAGAATAAAATAGGATGGAACCAAAACTTCGGATGGTTTGAAGTATTAGGAATAACACTGAACAAATGCAATGCTATATTCAGATACTACCACATCAGACAATTTTAAGACAGGTCACCATAATCAGGGCCAGATTCACGATATATGGTAGAGAAGGTATATATATATAAACGATTACAGAGATGTATAGTAAGAAGGGGATATCGGCTGTCAAATAGATGATACTAAGAAAAACTTCATGGCATAAGATGGGCTTAAATAGCTAAGAATCCACACATACCAAGAACTCCCGCTAATAACATTTCAATACAGCCAATATAGTTGAAATACGCATGAAATACAGGTGGAACAATATATTACTCCCGAGCCATTTAAAGTATCTAGCCGCTACTGATATAAGTATCAACACGATAAATTCATATCAAAAGACGAGGGACACTCGCATTCCAGGATGTAATAATAGAGACATGAACGTAAATGAATTGAACAATAGAGGAACACACACTACCATACAACCATGTCCAGAATCCTTACTAAGATGAAACTTCTTATTATTGAGACCCAACGGGCTCTTCCGGGCAGTATCTGAGCTTTTACAAAACATACACACAGGAAATTCTTACACAATCAATTTTTCTGAAGAAGTGGAACCTTGTGTCCTTCTTTTTCCTGTATTATATAGGATTCCATCTGCCTTTCAGCGAGAAGATATTTTCTGAAAATATCCTCCTCGCGTGACCAAAATTGTTAACAGTCATTATCAAAAGAACAAAATTTCATGATGGGGGAAAACGGCCCGTCCATCATGCATAATAGGCCCCAGGCCAATCTTTAAACCAAAATGTAGACCATTGTTCAATGTAAAAGTAAAAATGCAAGAGTGGGAGGAAAAACCACCCACTCGGAAATTTAAACAAAACATAACTGAATGAAAGTAAAGGCCGTTTAGGCCGTGTCATGAATAAAACATGAGGTGTCATGAATGCTGTTGGGCCGAGGCTGTAGTAGACGCTGGAGGAGGTACATCGGTGGAAGGACTAGCATGCTGAGTCAGGAACTGTGTCAACCTCTGCTGGCTATCTGGATTCGGTTCTGACATCTCTGAGAGTCTCTCTACCCTGGTAAATGCCTCGCCGAAGGTGTGGATGTCTGCATGGGTGGGGAGCCGATACCTGATCATATGGAGGAGACTAAACTCCTTCTGGAGGGCTGTGATGATGGTAGTAGCCTTAAGCTGAGTTCCTTTGCCCATCTGAAGATCTGACCGATCCCTTTCTGCCTCTAGAAGTGCTGTGTATTGATCGGGGTGCATGAGTACGGCAGGAGCGTTTGGTTCCCAACATGAAGGGAGGCCAGCAGTGATGATTTCATTCCACACCTTGTTGAACTGCTCCACAATGTCTGCGACCTGTTGGAGAGCCTTCGAAGTTGCCAATCGAGCCTCCTCTTTCTCTATAATTTTCCGACATTCCTTGATTTCCATAAACCGGCTGGGAATGCCATGTTTTACCACGTCATTTGCTCTCAGTGTATAGAGAAAAGATATATAAATTCCGGCATGTCGAGCTCTATTTGGCAGATTATCCCCGGCCTCCTGCAACCTTCTATTAAGATATGGAAGGGTGGACTTGAGTTCACCTATCATTGTGAAAAACTCCCACTGCTCAGTCACTGCCATGATTATATCTGACCAGATCAAGCTCCTGGCCTCGAGCAGGGTGAGGTTTCCCTTCGCTTTACTCTTCAATTCGGCAATAATCTGTTGCTGCTCAGTTGAGGTATTTTTTCCTTCCTCCACTTCTCTTTGTAGCCCATCAATTACTCTGACCTTTTCAGCCAGGGCGCCCTCCAACTCTACCACCTTTTGCTTGGCTGTTGTTGTCTGCTTCCCCAACACTTCTATCTCAGCCATAGCTGTGGATAGTTGTGCTGTTGCTGAACCTGTCCCACTTGATGTTTCGGCTGCATGACAACTGTGCGTATCCCAGCGGGTCTGCAGCTCAGTAGCTCTGCTCTCCAGTTCTTCAATTCTTTTGACCATTTTTTCTTTCTCCTCTCTCTCTCTGGAAAGCCTGGTAATCAGCTTGTTTTTCTCCTCCTCCACCTGCACCAGTTCATCGGTCTGTACCGGATGTGAAGCTGGTATGCCAGCCCGTTTCTTAGCCGCTGAAATGTCCTTCTCCAACTTGGCTATTAATGCAGCTTGCATTCCCTTCCCTCCTTCGTCCGAATTTTTAATTTGCTCTTTAAGGACGCGCACCTGATGTGCGTTGGCACGACAAGCACTCTGTTCTGCGGAATAAGAGTTGCTCAGGTTGTCGTATTTCTGCTCTGTCTTCCTTAGGGCAAGGGTGATCTGCGAAAGCTTATCTTTCATCATGTCGCAGATTGTCTAGAACAGGTCATTCAGGTCCTGTACCGGAACCTTCTTCATGTCGACAACCAATTCAAGCACCTTGTAGCTAGGAACGTCTGAATTCGGGTCCAGGATAGCCTCGGTCATAGAAAGTACCAGGTCTTCGGTGTCTGCATTAACCGAGGTAGAGATTCTCGTGTGATATTTCTCCACGAAACCTCCTAGTTCGGCCTTGTATTTGTCTCGGACGGTTTTATTGGTCAGCTCCCTTTCTTTTGTCTTGGAAGGAGGAGGCTCGATGATGGCCTGAGTGACTTCAGTGTAGTCAGAGGAGGTGACGCTATCTCTTAGAACCACTATCCCTGCCTTGCCTTTATCAAACTCTCCGAATTTCGTGAAGGGCTCCAGAATTATCCCTTCCCCGATGACCTCAGCTTCACTAGTGGCCATCTTTTGCGTCTTGGGTGGTGGTGCTCCGGAAGTACCAGCTTCCTGCTCATTGCCCCCTTTGTTCACCTCTTCTTCTCCTGTAGCAGACGAGTCCGTCTCCATCTGCGAAAACATAGGCCAGACCTCAAGATTAGCCCTCCACTCCAGAAATGGCCTGGATTCATGAACGTAGGGCGCAGACCTGTTTCTCTTTCTTTTATTTGAGATAATTTCCCGTGGGTCATAAGCCCAACTCTCCCCTAATTTCGGGTCCATGTTCTGCAACATTTTTTCAACAATCGGGAGGGCATATCTAGAATTTACAACAAAGGGGCCAATATTGTCGGGAAGCTTCAGGATGTAGCCTTTCTTAGCGGGGACGAAATGAAGCTGGTCAACCTTGAGGGCTTGCCGGATGTACTCAAGGGCGTAGACTCGTCGGACAGGAAAAGCTGGGAGCTGGTAGGGGGCTACCTCGGCTCCATAGACACGGATTTCAGTATACTCTTCTGATAGGAACCAATCGTCGGTACACTGGTACTTCCCAGCCTGTAACCAGCGCTTCATCTCTGGGAAAACCCTAGGGGAAGGCACGTCGTGAATGATGGTATAGGCAATGGACATGAAGGTATTCACGAAATTGACATAACCTTCTCCCCTGGGGAGTTGACGAACAGAGCAATTCCAGTGGAACACTGGCCTGGGCTGGGAATTTTCAGAATACATCCTGTCCAGCCCCAAATGATTAAACTTGTCCGCATGCTGGAACAGGAAGAGGTAGAACACCAACGAAAAAAAATGAAACTTTCGGGCCTTGGCTAGCTCCCGAAATTGGGTCCGGATGGTAAAAGACAGGAAACCTGGAATATCCAGTGTAACTCCATTCTGTATCATAAGCCACAAAAATCGAACGCATACTGAAGAAATGTCTTCAGGGGTCCCTACTCCCAGGAGGCCGGCAATGAGGGACAGAACTGGTTGGACTTCTTCATTAAACAGACTCAATGGGAAAGGCTCCAACGGAGGTAGGGCCGTCGCCTGATCAACGGTTATGGCAGCTATGAAGGCACGGCGAGCTTCCCTCGACAGTTTATTAAACTGTGCGAGCAAGGTTTCATCTTTGAAACTGAAGTAGGCATCGCTGGAAGGGAAACGGAGAGCCTGCCTTATAATAAGGAAAGGAAAGAATTCATAAACACACAGAGAGAAACCAAGCATCTAGATGTGAATGAGTCTGGCAGAGACAATGCCAATCGACACAAGAGTGAACTTGGGGGGTGATGTGGCCGTGTCCGCAGATCAGCAGCTCGCTTGATCAGCACTTTTGGGTGACAAGCAGGCGAGAACCGACATTTCGTATCGAAAGAATGTCGGGTCCTGAGATACCCGCTTTGTAAGTCCTGAATTTAAACAGAGGTTCCCTGAAAGCGTGTGGTGGGAAGTTGAGTTCGGATGACGGGCGTTCTCTCCCCCCGCGGGACCCTTCAACAAATCGGAAAAGAGAGAAAGGGAAAAACAATGAAAAAACGGAAAATGGATTACCTGAGCAGAGGGTGACAATGCTTGGGAAAGCGACGAGGGGAACCGTGACAGTGACTTGGACGAACCCGGCGTTCTTCCCTACTTGGTATTCGCCGTAGAAAACTACCTGAAATGATTTACCAGAGAGAAATACGGGAGTTTTTACCATTCGGGAGGACTGTTTAGGTTAAAAGGTGAAAATGTAAGAGAACAGAGGGCAAGTGTCGTAAGGACACTGACACTGAGACACGTGGCGCGTGGGGATTGGGTAAATCAGGGTGTAGGTGAGCGCCTCGTGTCGGGTTAGCGGCGTGGGGCCGCCCGTGCCGGTGACCATGTTACCCCGCTGCAGATTGTTCCATATGCGCTGTCAATCTTTATCATGTAGGACTTCCCCTTTGCCGGACCCCGCCCTGTCTTCCTCACTGCGGCGGGCCCCTGCACCAACTCGCCCACGGGGGCCGCGTCCCGCGGCCTGTCATGTCATTCTATCTCTCGGCGGGGGAGTGTCTTCCTTCCCCCATTGCGCGCCCCGGAAGTGGCGAAGTGAGGCCTCGTCCTTCCCCCCCCCAACCCCTCGGGACTTGCTACGTATCTTTGTCATGTAATCCGGGCCTGCTTACTACCAATATGTGAGTTTAAGCATGCCAGCATCGCATCTCCATTACCTTTGTGTTAGATGTTCACTATTGTTCCGCCTTTCATCACTTAGTGCTATTTATCCATTGGTTTCAATATATGTGCGCTTCACCACCTTTTCTCTTTTCGGCCTGATTTGATTTAACACTTGCCACTTGATATACATCTTTAATGTGACCTGTTCGTCCTTTAGGTACTTCCGTGGCTATTGCTAAGAATTGAACAACACACTCCATGAACCTCCTCATGTGGTTGATCAACATCTTAAGGCTCATCCTTGGGAACCAAAATTTCCTCCTCTGCATGCAAGTCCAGCCCCCTCTCAAGGGATAACCGCATGGATTTCTCCTCATCAAATTTTATATCCTGTCGCACAATAGTCATTCTGCTATTTGGAAAATACAAACGATAATTATGGGGTGTTTCAGTGTACCCCACAAAAATCCTGATCTCAGCTGTCAGTTCCAGCTTCTTCCTGGTGTCCTTGGTCGCATGCACGTAAATAGATGATCCAAAAATATTAAAGTATGAAACATCATGTTTCTTACCAAGGAAAGGCTCTTAAGGTGTACTCATGCCAAGTATCCTATGAGGACAACGATTTTTCACAATACTGCAATGTTTCATCATTTTTCCCACAGATTCATCGGTAGGCCTTGATCATGGAACATTTATCTTGCTACACCCATAATCATTCTATTCTTTCTTTCTATGACCCCATTCTGTTGTGGGTTATGAGGCGCTATTATTTCTCTTCAAATTCCTTCATTGATGAAAAATTTCTTGAATTCATTAGAGATGTATTCTCCACCATTATCACTCCTAAGAGCCTTCACTTGCTACCCCAACTCTTTCTCAACCAGTGCCTTAAACTCCAAGAACATATAGAATTTCTGATTTTTCTTCTGCATGAAGAAGATCCACCACTTACGAGAAAATTCATCAACAAATATTACATAGTACTTATGTTTTGTTATTGAAGAAAAAGGAAATGGTCCACAAACGTCTGTGTGAACTCTCTTAAGGAACCCCGAATCTCAGTTCTCGTTCTCATGAAAGGTAGCTTTACATATTTTCCCATAGTACATCACTTTCATGTGTCTAACTATGCAAGTGAACCCCTGGGAAGACCAGTATAAATCTTTTGTATGACTTTCAAGGCTCCATGGTGAAGATGGCCCAATCTCCTGTGCCCTAGTTTGCCCTCATCCCGGCTCACCACTTGATCTGCCTTTCCCATAATTGTTGCACAACCATCTACCTCCAGATTGTAGAGATTCTTAACTCGAATCCCTATCCTCTTGGCTTGTCCTATTTTTTTGTCGCGAGAAGGCTTTTCCTTCACTAAAAACAACATCATAGCCTCTATCCTCCAACATTGTGACTGAGACTAAATTATTCTTCAAAAATGGTACATGCATTACATATTTTAATTGAAAGGTTTTACTTGACTGCCTTTCGAAGGTAATGGTACCAATCCCAGTAGAAATGTACCACCCATCATCGCCAATTTCAATATGTATCTGGAGATCCTTCTCCTCCAAGTCACTAAAAAATTCATTGGCTTCCATCATGTGAAAGGAAGCGCCACTATCCAAATACCACATAGATCCTAATGCACTTGACACCATGCATGCGATCAATGAGAAGTCAAGCTCAAATTGCACGGCAAGAGCCTCACCATCTGCAAATCCTCGAGCCTTCTTGTTCTTCTTCTTTTGTGGACAATTAGTAGAAAAATGCCCATGCTCGTGATAGTGAAAACACTTCACCTTGGACATGTCCTTCTTCTTGCCATTCTTGGACTCGTATTTGGAATGGAATTTCTTCCCCTTCTCCTTCTTTTCCTTGGCGGCCAAAGCACAATCCTCTTCATCTTCATTCTTAGATGAAGATCCATCTCTGGTGTTCTATATGAACTCCTCCTACACCAAATCCAACCACACTCGTTCCCAATCTGGAAATGTTTCCCTTCCATTGACAGAGTCTTGAAAACTGTGCCAACTCTTGGGAAGTCCTAGGAGAGCCAAGCTCACCAAATCATCATCAGCGATAGTTATACCAACGCTCCCCAGTTCATCTGAACATTGGACAAAATGTGTTAGATATTTTGGTATGGAGTCACCCTTCTCCATCTCGATCTTCTTGAGTTTATCTTTGAGTGCCAATTTCCTATGGTCGTTGCTGCTCTATAATATATTTTTCAAAGCCTTACACATTGCATATGGTGTGGATTTCCCATGGAGGCTTGAGACAATGTGGTCTCGTACTCCCTCCAACAGGATCCTCCTTGCCTTTGCCACTTTCTTTTTCCATGCATCAATATTTGCAGCATCTGTCACAGTGGGTTTAGGAACATCATTGTCAATGAATTCCTTCAAGCCATTGTCTTCGAGTATTACATCCATGTTTTCCTTCCAAGAAATATAGTTTGAGCTACCCTCGAGTGCATACTCCAACCTCAAGGAATTTAAATCCATTTCGATCTTAAATTAGCTGTAACACCAAGAAAGTCTTTCTGCAAATTCGAATTCTATCCAGTCAGAAACTTAGCTCCTACTTCACTTCTGCAATTTCCTGTGCTCTGATACCATGTATAAAATTTATAACACAGATTTGATACCATGTAGAAATTATACAACATGCATGTATATATTGGATTGAACCAATCTAACAATGTACTAAATTTAAACACTGAATCGCTTCTACAAATATTTTGTGGAATTAAAAACACAATCGCCAATCACATGAAGCAAGGAATAATCAATCAAACCACAACACAAATAATTTCCTGTGAAAAGCTTGCTGCTGAAAACCCCACTATCTTCTATTGTATATTCAACATGGATCATGAAACAATTACATACAAAAATCTTCTGACAAGAGCCCTACAGTGCTGAGCTAATTGTCTCACACTGTCATACAAAAACTGACCAATACAACAGTTTTTCACATGTACCACTGTGTTGCATGCTTCCACCCACAGATGCATTAGTAGGCCTTGATCATGCAACATCGCTCATGTTGCACCCACAATTGTTCTGTTCTTCCTCTCCACGACCCCATTCTATTGTGGGTTATGAGGTGCTATCAGTTCTCTTCGAATTCCTTCTTTGCTGCAGAAGTTCTTGAATTCATTAGAGATGTATTCTCCACCATTATCACTCCTAAGAGCCTTCACTTGCCTCCCCGATGCTTTCTCCACCAATGCCTTAAACTCATAGAACTTACAGAATGTCTGATATTTCTTCTGCATGAAGAAGATCCAGCACTTACGAGAAAATTCATCAACAAATATTACATAGTACTTA
Organism: Pinus albicaulis; assembly: GCA_034641835.2. NCBI lineage: Eukaryota > Viridiplantae > Streptophyta > Pinopsida > Pinales > Pinaceae > Pinus > Pinus albicaulis. The sequence goes on from CM076579.1 coordinate 1,066,860,057, forward strand.
TGTTTTGCTGTCGAAGCAACAGAGAAAGGACCACACACGTCTGTGTGAACTCTCCCAAAGCTCGGTTTTTCTTCTCATGAAAGGTGGCCTTTACATATTTTCCCATAGTACATCCCTTGCATGTATCTGATTGCACAAGTGTACCCCTGAGAAGATGAGTAGAAATATTCTGCATGAATTTCAAGGCTCCATGGTGAAGATGGCCCAATCTCCTGTGCCATAATTCACCCTCATCTCGGCTCACCACTTGATCTACCTTTCCCATTATTTCTGTGCAGCCATATACCTCCAGTTTTTAGAGATTCTTAACTCGAACACATATCCTCTTGGCTTGTCCTATTGTTTTATGTTGTAGGAAAGCTTTTCCTTCACTAAAAACGACATCATAGCCTCCATCCTCCAACATTGCAACTGAGACTAAATTTTTCTTCAGACTTGGTACATGAATTACATGTTTTAATTGAAAGGGTTTACATGAATGACTCTAGAAGGTAATGGTACCAATCCCAGTAGCACTGTACTACCTGTCGTCACCCATTTCAATATGCATCTGGAGATCCTTCTCCTCCAAGTCACTGAGAAGTTCCTTGTCTCCTGTCATGTGAAAGGAAGAACCACTATCCAAATACCACACAAATCCCAATGAAATAGACACCATGCATGCGATAAATGAGAATTCAAGGTCCAATTGCGAGGAAAGGGACTCATCAGCTGCAAATCCTCGAGCCTTCTTGTTCTTATTCTTTTGTGGATAGTACGTAGAAAAATTCCCATGCTCGTGACAGTGAAAACAGTTCACCTTGGAAATGTACTACTTCTTGCCATTCTTGGACTCGAATTTAGAATGGAATTTCTTCCTCTTCCCCTTCCTCGCCTTGGTAGCCAAAGAAAAATCCTCTTCATCTTCATTCTTAGATGAATATCCATTACTGGTGTTCCGTCTGAACTCCTCCTGCACCAAATCGAACCACAATCGTTCCCAATCTGGAAATTTTTCCCTTCCATTGACAGAGTCTTGATAACTATGCCAACTCTTAGGAAGTCCTAGGAGAACAAGCTCACCAAATCATCATCAAATATTGTTATTCCAATGCTCCCCAGTTCATCCTGACATTGGACAAAATTTGTTAGATATTTTGTAATGGTGTCGCCCTTTTCCATCTTGATCTTCTTGAGTTTATCTTTGAGCCCCAATTTCCTATGGTAATTGCTGCTTTGGAATATATCCGTCAAAGTCTTCCATATTTCATATGGTGTGGTTTTCCCATGGAGGCTTGAGACAATGTGGTCTCGTACTCCCTCCAATAGGATCCTCCTCACCTTTTCCACTTTCTTTTGCCATGCATCAATATTTGTAGAATCTGCCACAGTGGGTTTAGGAACATCATTGTCAATGAATTCCTTCAAGCCATTGTCTTCTAGTACTTCCTCCATCATGTCCTTCCAAGAAATATAGTTTGAGCTGCCCTCGAGCGCATACTCCAACCTCAAGCCATTGAAATCCATTTCGATCTTGAATTAGTTGTAGCACCAAGAAATCCTTTCTGCAAATTCAAATTCTATCCAGTCACAAAATCAGCTCCTGCTTCACTTTTGCAATTTCCTGTGCTCTGATGCCATGTAGAAAATTTATAAAACATCTATGATACCATGTAGAAATTATACAACATGTATGTATATCTTGGATTCACCCAATCTAACAATGTACTAAATTTAAATACTGAATCCCTTCTACAAATATTTTTCGGAATTAAAAAAAACAATCGCCAATCACATGAAGAAAATAAGAATCAATCAAACCAAAAAACAGATAATTTCTTGGGGAAAAATTGATGCTAAAAACCCCACTATATTCTATTGTATATTCAGCATGGATCATGAAATAGTGACATACAAAACTCTTCACACAAGACTCCTCCAGTACTCAGCTAATTGTCTCACACTGTCATACAAAAATTGATCAATACTTAGCTAATTTACTGCCTTTTACTGCCTCCAGACAGTCTTCCTTTCTTGCGCAATCCCTGATGAATGCAATCCATAACAGATAGGAATTATGGCCTTCCTTGATGGTGCAAGTATCATGGGCACTCCAATGGGTGTTTGGTTGCATGTGTGCATGTAATATTCCCGAATGGGAATACTCAGTAATACATGCATAAATAACGTAGTTTTCAGAAATGTATGCAATGAAATTTAAATGTAGCTCTTGGTTCCATTCATTCATACATTATAATGACCAAGTACAAAAAAAAATATGAAACAAATCATGGTAGCTTAGTTAAACAAGCCTCCCAAGCCATTATTGCTCAAAAATCATAAAAAAAGAGGGGCTGCAACCATGAATAAAACTGGAAATACCCTGACAGCATTATTTTATTGCTCCTACAATAGAAAGAATTTGTACATCCGATCTAGAGCTGTTGTGTGCATAAAAATTCAGATCTATATCAAATCCATGCACTATACAGGCTCCTCTAATGAACCCTCTTGGGGTTTTCAGCAAAACACCAAGTACAAAGTGTAGATCTGAGATCTAAGACTGCCAATATATGGAAATATTCAGATCTGGAAAGTGGATCTGATCTGATATGAATAGTAAACTGATCCCCTCCAAAATATCTCCAAAGTGAAGGGCAAATCCCCAACACTTAGCAAATCAACTCTTCAAATGGTGCATTGAATCACCCTGCAACTGCTCCCTCAGAAATGACGCAGATATGGAATTATTCTACGCTATAGGGATCAAAATATAGTTGTCCTATAGCCAAGATATGAAAATATAGCTCAATACCTTCAGTATTTTCCTTCCAATGGATTAGAACCCTCCTCCACTGAAAAGAAGCATTGAAATGGAATAGATTTGAAGATTGAGTTTCCACTTGTTGCAGCTTACTGAAACAGACAAACCTTCAATGGGATTTGTGCTGTCAAAGGAAGATGAATCTTGGCCTCAAGCTAGATAGTGGAAAATATGGTGCAAGACTCCTCCAAGAGCTACTCAATGGAAGAGGTGGGCTTCCCGATCAGGAACACCCTATGCTAAACAACACTTTATCTTAGCTAAACAGCCAAAGAAAGAAATATGTCTAAACAGACCATATATCAGAAAATCATAATCATAAGCTAACCCCATATGGCTGTCATCCTCCTCCTTATAAAAAATGTGAGCCTTCTCACCTTTGGTCCCACTCATTAGGGTTTCCATCTTCATGCAATGAACCTCCCTCCAAAAATGAAATGTCCCATCATCAATACCACTCCTCCATAACAAAACTGATGGATTTGGTCAATCTTGACTGGATCTCCATGCAATGTCTTCTTCCACATTCAAGGTGGCTTTATTCTAACTATCTAAACTAATCCATATTCCCACTGGGTTATCTCCATTAATGTTCCACATCCTCCATACTACCTTAGTTGACTTAGTCAAACTTGACTTTGTCCACATGCATTTGGCCCTTGTTCACACATGAAGGTGTTTTATCCAGCTGTGAATATGATCCCTTTCCCATTAAGAGGGTTTTATTGATGCTAGAAATATTTATGGGTCTCCCTACCCATTTATTCATCTAACTATGTGTTTGTAGAAAAATTAATATTCCAATAAGCTCCATGCTAATTTAGGAATATTACAGTCCTCCCCTCCCAAATGTTGCTTGTCCTCAAGCAACTGCAAGGATAGAATTGAAGAGCCTATCCTCTTCCTCCTATAGCATCCTCAAGTGATAAGTTCCTCCAAAGAACAATATTCTTTCTCAACAATATGTCCTCAAGTTGTCCTTCCCATGTGTAAAAGTATGCCTTTGGCGAAAATTCCAAATGGCTCTCATCATGAAAAAGTGGGATATACATGGAAACAACTATATGCAGTCTCGAGGCCTTCTTGAGGCATGGAATCTGAAATATATTGGGAATCATTATCCCCATGTGAAGCCTCCATCCCCAAGATATCATCCACAAAAAGTGAGTCACCCTCCAACATAGTAACTCATGAAACATCTCCTCCACCTTAGGCTCCTGCAAAGAAGGTGGGCTGCATAGTTGAATATGTGGGACTAAAATTTCCATCCCACGCTGCTTCTCTCTCCACTTATGATATGTATGGGGTTGTTTTTGATCCTGGGCTGAAGTATCACGGTCTCCAAGAATGATCCAAGTCACCCCACCAATCAAAACATCCATGAAGTGCCTTTCCCAAGAGCTCAAGTTCTCCAAATGGCTCCTCCCACATGAAGATAAGAGGTGTAGTGTGGAAATCATGGGTTGCCCATTGTTTCTCCTGAAACATGCAACATATGAAGTATGGAGAATCATACTCCCAATGGCAACCTTCATCTCTTGTGCCGCTCTACCAACCAAGCTTCCCAAAAACATAAAAACATCATCAATATATGGGAGCATAAACAAATAAAAGCAAGTTTCCATATGACAACCAGGAGGTGGATTATAGTTCCATATCTGGAACCAGCATAGTGCATCCCTTTCCTGCCTCAAAACCAAGTGTAACAAGTGTATTTTTAGCCACTTGTTTTCTTCCACAATCATCCTACAAGATGAAATCATCAAAGTAACATTTGGTGCCAATGGTGCACACCAAAAATCATGTGGCATTCCCCACAAACCACAAATAAAATGGCCAACATCAATGCTAGAAATGGCCTCAAGTACATCATAATACAGTGTATAATAAGGAGAGACCCTCCTTGGTACAATATGATGCTCATAAAAAGTAAAGGAATACAAATTATAAGGCAGAAATATACATCCTCTATCATGTACTTTGCTCATTGAGCTGAAATGGCTCAATTGAAAGTTCTCCCTCACTCTCAATGTGTAGGAAAGTGGTTGTGACAACCTCTCCATCATCATCCAGGCTATGCATCTCTCCATATGCTAATATACATCTTGTTGGATGCCCTCCCAAGTGAACTCCTCCATCAAGGAATAATATGCATCAAAGTGCATAGAAAGGAAGTCCACATGTGCTGCATGTAACATATTCTCCTTGAGCTCCGAAGCTCTAGTCAAAAAGACTCTGCCATAAGAATAGATGACCTAATCATCCATCTTGTATCTATCATCTCCTTCTGGATCATCAAGAATCATGCAAGCACCAAGATCCTTGGAGTACTCTACAAAAATTTGATACCTCCAATATGGATCAATCCTCCTAAGAGACAATGTTGAAGATCTGAAATGTGAAGCTCCCCACATGTTGTTGTCTTTTCCTTTGACATCCCTCATTCCAAAGTCATCAAACATAATCTTGCTATATGTGAGAGATCCCTCCCAAAGTGGAAGCACCTCCTCATCCTCCAAGGTTAAAGAGTAGCCCCTTTGCACCATGATAGTGCCATCTCCTACTCTTGCAACATCATGCAAAGTATGGGATAACATCAGCCCATACTCTCTCAATAACAACCAAAGCAACAATAGCTCTATTTTCCACCCCATACCATCACCATATAAGTCATGGAGCAATAACATGAGAGTTTATATGAAATATATCACATCACCCCAGTACACCCAAACTCCTTGCTCCCATATGATGTAAGTACCATGCCAAGTTCCATCCACCATCCTACTCTTTGAAATAGAATGTGTCATCGGATGACCAAAATCTTTCAAGAGTAACCAACGTAGTCTTGCATCCGGTTGTCCAGTGTCATAGATCTGCAAGTGGTTTCTCAACCTCTTACTCATCAATATCACCCATTCAATGCATGGTGAGTTTCTATCATCATGTCCAAAAGCGGCATTCCTCCAATGGATAATACCATCCTCCCAAATCATATTTTTGTCTTTGCATTTCATGGAATGTTGAAATGCAATATCCTCAATGACCAAGTTGATCCCATAAGGATCCAAATAGGTGGTAGGCAAAAACCTCCCATCATGATGTGTGGTGCTCATCAAGAAGTATCCAGCACAATCATGAGAGATGTTATCCATCATAAGTTGTCCTCCATCATCTATCTACTTATCCTTTGTTATACATATGGAAAGGTCATTGGCATGCTCCAACAATGGTTGGGCCCCCAACTCATCACTGCTACTCAATGACAGCGTTGTTGATGTCCATGATGGTGTAGTTGCTGCATCAAGATCATATCCAATGCTGAACACATAATTTTTCAATGTATTGTTAAAGACAATACTCATCTCATCCTCCAAGAATCTACATTCCAACCCCAAGGGTTGTGATCAACTCAACAATGATATGTTAGGATAACTGTATGCCTCCTCCTTGAATAAATCAAGGCTACTCAGCACAGTGAAAGTTTGCTGCTCCAAATCAACAATATATTTTGACCCTTGGTCATGCAATGGGACATTCCCATCATCCTCCATATGATGTATTGAAATAACAGGAAATGGAAACATGTGCATACCTTGGTACAACTTGGGAACATCTTGTACTACTACAAGGGTTCCTCCTTCCGGTGTGATGGCTTCTCCAACTACTGATGATGATGGCTACTCTTCTATGGCTTCATCAGTGCTGGTACAAGGCTCCTCCTCTTCATGCATCTCCATAATAGTGCATGGGACTCTAGATATCAAGAGATCAAGGTCAATTTGCAAAGGTGTAAGTGTCCTTCCTCCTGAAGCAAATGCTCCTGCAGTAAGTGGTGTTGAAGGCTTCTTCTCCTCTGAATTCTTCTTGTCAAACTTCTTGATCAACCTTTGAATAAATTTTTCATATGCAGTCATTCTTGCATGACTCAAATGGCTGAAAAACCAATTGTTTTCTTCACCCTGAAGGAGCAGCGCTGCAATCTCAACAACCTCTTTCTCTACTACTAGATGTAGCAGAAAAAATACATCCAACTTCTTGCCCCAAGCCCTTGCTATGCATGAGGATGACCCATTAAAATTAGACAATAGAAATCTATTGTCCTTGATTCTTTTATTGCTACAATGTCTTCTTTCTTCTTTGAGATGAATGAACTATGGAAGAGTTAGATTCTTCTTGATAACTCTAGGTTGAGACTTATATTTTGCAAGATATTCACTTAGAATCTCATGATCAAAGTTTTCTCCACCTCTATGACTCTTGTCTTCAAAGAAAAATGGCATAGCAGGTTTCTTTGGAGCTCTATGCAATACCAGATCTTCTTTTTGCTGATAGGAAGTACATGGACCTTCCTCATCTTGAAACCCTAATGTGGTTTCACTCCTTTCCTTCATTCTTCTTTTCTTGACCTCCTTGGTGAGGTCCTTCTTAGATCTGAAAAGAGATGAGATGGAACTCATTCCTCCCATCATTTTGATCTCTTTCTTCTTCTATATCATCTTGTCTTGAAACTCACAGGCTAAGCCAAACATCATGCTCTGATACCACTGTAATATTCCTGAATGGGAAAACTCAACAATACATGCATAAATAACGTAGTTTTCATAAATGTATGCAATGAAAGTTAAATTTAGCTCTTGGTTCCATTCATTTATACATTATAACAACCAAATACAAAAGGAGATCTGAAACAAATCATGGTAGCTTAGTTAAACAAGCCTCCCAAGCCATTATTGCTCAAAAATCATACAAAAAGAGGGGCTGCAACCATGAATAAAACTGGAAATACCCTAAAAGCGTTATTTTATTACTCCTGCAACAACAGTGAGTTGTACATCAGATCTAGAGCTGTTATGTGCATAAAAAGTCAGATCTATATCATATCCATGCACTATACAGGCTCCTCTAATGAACCCTCTTGGGGTTTTCAGCAAAACACCAAGAAAAAAGTGTAGATCTGAGATCTAAGACTACAAATCTATGGAAATATTCAAATCTAGAAAGTGGATCTGATTTGATATGAATATTAAATTGATCTCCTCCAAAATATATCCAAAGTGAAGGGCAGATCCCCAACACTTAGCAAATCAACTCTCCAATTGGTGCACTAAATCACCCTGCAACTACTCCTTCAGAAATGACGTAGACCTGGACTTCTTCTGCATTGTAGGGATAAAAATATAGTTGGCTTGCAACCAAGATATGAAAATATAGCTCAATACCTTCAATATTGTCCTTCCAGTGGATTAGAACCCTCCTCCACTAAAAATAAGCATTGAAATGGACTAGATCTAAAGATCGAGTTTCCACTTGCTGCAGCTTACTAAAATAGACAAACCCTCAACAGGATATGTGTTGTCAAAGGAAGATGAAGCTTGGCCTCAATCCAGATAGTGGACAATATGGTGCAAGACTCCTCCAAGAACTACTTAATGGAAGAGGTGTGATTCCCGATCAGGACCACCCTGTACTAAACATCACTCTATCTCAACTAAACAGCCAGAGAAAGAAATATGTCTAAAAATACCATATATCAGAAAATCATAATCATAATCTAACCCCATATGGAAACCATCCTCCTCCTTATAAACAATGTGAGCCTTCTCACCTTTGGTCCCACTCATTAGGGTTTCCTTATTCATCCAATGAGTCTCCCTCCAAAACTACGTTGTCCCATCATCAATGCCACTCCTCCATAATAGCACTGATGGATTTGGTCAATATTGACTGGATCTCCATGCAATGTCTTCTTCCACACTCAAGGTGGCTTTATTATAACTATCTAAACTAATCCATATTACCACTGGGTTATCTCCATTAATGTTCCATATCCTCCATACTAGATTAGTTGACTTAGTGAAACTTGACTTTGTCCACATGAATTTGGCCCTTGTTCATACATGAAGGTGTTTTATCGAGCTATGAATATGATCCCTTTCCCATTAAGAGGGTTTTTATTTCTGCTAGAAATATTTATGGGTCTCCCTACCCCTTTATTCATCTAGCTGTGTGTTTGGAGCAAAATTAATATTCCAATTAGCTGCATGTTAATTTAGGAATATTACAGTGCAACCCAATAATCCTACAACTAATAGTCAACTTCCCTTTCACCTAGATCTCAACTGGGTCTCCACTGGATCTGAAATGCATGCATCTAATAATAGTAAATCCTCAGTTACACGTGAGATCACTGATTGTGAATTAATTAATATTTAATTCACTTGATCTCACACTAGTGTATCTTTGGTTACAACTAGCACAACTGAGTTTAACTCACTTAACTGAGTTAAATTGATTACAACCTACATTAACTAATGCACCACTGCACTTCAAACTCTGTTACAAATATAATTACTCTGCATGCCTCACCAACTACCTCTAACTCAAAATCCACTAGCTAACTGAGTTTATCACTCTTAGTTAACTATTTCAAGTTATCATTGAGAATAGATTACAGTTTATTGTCCATCTTAACTAAGGGATAACTAAAATATACATGCACCCAAAAATAGCACTATGGGCCCCACCCTAGTGTAGGTGATTAATGCACTAGGCGTGGTTGTTGAAATTTTCTTGTTGAATCTCAACAATTGAAGATGTTGGATTCAACAAGATGATGATCCTAGTGAATACTAAGCACCTACACTAGGTGGGGCCCGCGGGCTATTTTTAGGTGATATGTCTATTTTTAGAATTTGGATCAAAATCTATTTATAGCGGTAGTCTATTGATAGATGGTTGAGAAAATTATATTAATGGATGGGTGTCTATTTTTGAAATGCATGTGCGAAGTCAGTTCATTGAATGCATGTCTAAAAATAGAATGCATGTTGATTATTATTATCTCTTACTTATAATTAGACAATAAATAATAATATATTATCTTGAAGCACTTGATTTCAGTTAACTGATGTGGAAAACTAGTTGAATGAATGAATTTCGAGTTCTAAGGTTGGTTGGTGGGACATGCAAGTGGACTTCATTGTAACTGAGTGATATAAAGTTGTAACAGAGTTGGATGTGTAGTTATGTGAGTTGTAAAGTAGTTTAACTCAGTTAAGTGAGTTAAACTCAATTGTGCTAGTTGTAACTAAAGATACACTAGTGAGAAATCAGTGAATTAAATATTAAATTAATTCACAAGGAGTGATCTCACATGCAACTGAAAATTTACTACTGTTAACTACATGCATGTCAGATGCAGTGGAGACTCAGTTGAGAGATAGGTGAAAGAGATAGTTTGACTATCAGTTGTGACATTAGTGGGTGCAATCAATGCCACCACACACACATTGGAGATGCCAATGACAATTGCACAGTCAAGGCAAGGCAATATCGAATTCATTCAAGGATTGTGATCAGCAGGGATTGCATAGTGGCGACAGGCTCTCAGGAGGCAGTAAATTGGTGCATGTGTGAGCCACTTTTTGTATGGCAGTGTGAAACGATTGTATATTGTACTAAGAGCTCTTGGATTAGAGTTTTGTATGAGATTTTTTCATGATCCATGATATATACATAATATATGATAGTGGGTTTTTTAGCTTTATGCTTTCCCGATAAAAAAATTTGTGTTGTGTGTGATTGATCTTTCTTCATGTGTTTGCAATTGGCGATTAAATTTCTGAAAGAATTTAAGTAGAAGGATTCTGTATTTACCAGTGGCATATAATTGTTAGATCAGGAGAATCCAGGCAATACATAATTGTATTAAAATTTATACATGGTATCGGAGCAAAGAAGATTGAAATATTGAAGCAATAGCTGAGTTTGTTGGTGGAAACAATTCGAATTTTCTGCAGTAATTTCTTGGTACGATAGTTGAGTAAACATCGAAATGGCTTTCAATGGTTTGTGGTTAGAGTATGAAATTGAGGGCAGCTCGAACTAAATTTCATGGAAGGATAGGATGGAGGCGGTTCTTGAAGATAATGGCTTGAAGGAATTCATCGATAGTGATGTTCCTAAGCCCACTTCGATGGATGTTGCATTACTTGACGCCTGGCAAAAGAAACTAGCAAAGACAAGAAGGATTTTTTTGGAAGGTGTGTGAGACTATATTGTCCCAAGCCTTCATGGGAAATCCAATCCATTTGCGATGTGGAAGGATTTTATGGATCTTTTATAAAGCAGCAACGACCATAGGAAATTGGTGCTGAAGGATAAACTCAGAAAGATAAAGATGGAGAAGGGCGAAATTATACCTAAGTATCTCACAAAGTTTGACCAATGTCAGGATGAACTAGGGAGTGTGGGAATCACGGTTGTTGATGATAATTTGGTGAGTTTGGCTCTTTTGGGACTTCCTAAGAGTTGGCACAGTTATCAATACTCTCTCAACGGACAGGAAAAACTACTGGATTGGGAACGACTGTGGTTGGATCTACTGCAGGAGGAGTTCAGGCGAAACACTAGAGATGGCTCTTCATAAAAGCATGATGATGAAGAGGATTGTGCTTTGGCTACCAAATAAAGGAAAGGGAAGGGAAAGAAATTCTACTCAAAATCTGAGGCTAAAGGCAAGAAGTTGTATTTTTCCAAGATGAAGTGTTTTCACTGTCACGAACATGGGCATCTCGCCACTAACTGCCCACAGAAAAAGAAGAACAAGAAGGTTGCTGGAGCTACAGCTGGTGAGGCCCTTGCCTCAAAATTTGAACTTGATTTCTCTTTGATCGCATTCTTGGTTTCAAGCGCAATGGGATCGGTGGGTATCTTGATAGTGGTGCTTCCTTCCACATGACGGGAGATAAGGAGCTTTTCAGTGACTTGGAGGAGAAAGATCTCCAAATGCATATTGAGATGGGTGATGATGAACGATAAAATGAGATCGGCATTGGTACCATTACCTTTGAGAGGGAGTCATGTAAACCATTTCTGTTGAAAGATGTTATGCATGTTCCAGGTCTAAAGAAAAACTTGGTCTCAGTCATGATGTCAGAGAACAAAGGTTATGACGTTGTTTTTAGCGATGGAAAATATTTCCTGCGACATAAAAAAATGGGTCAAACCAAGAGGATAGGGATTCAAGTCAATAATCTCTACAAGATGGAGGTAGATGGTTGCGCTACAATGGTGGGCAAAGCAGAAGAAGTGGTGAGCCAGGATGAGGGCGAATTATGGCACAGGTGATTGGGCCATCTTCACCATGGCGTCTTGAAAATTTTGCAACAAATTTATACTATAATTCCCAAGGGTAAACTTGTGCAGTTAGATTAGTGCAAGGGATGTACTATGGGTAAGTTTTTGAAGACCACCTTTCATGAAAAGGAGAACCGTTGATCAGGAGATGATGTTCAGTGTTCAAAAATGCTCAAAAATGAAAGTGCTCAAAATTATTTTCAACCTAAGCAACCAGAAAGGTCTCGTCGTTGCAATTCTTGCACCACAAATGGTTCGCAAAACAGAGGTCATATGCAGAAGTTATGAAGGTTTGAAAGGCCGAGTAAACTCCAAAAAATTGACCTTTCACTAACTACATTTGACTTTGTCAAAAAAATTTCAAAAAAAACATAATTTGGAAAAAATAAAATTATATATTATAAATTCCAGGCCTATCATTGGGCGCTATGTGGCCATCACAGAGGCTGCCACATGGCCCTAGGCCAGAGGAAAAATCTGTGGTAAAATTATTGTGGAGTGCATGGGTTCGAACGCAGGACCTCTCGCCTGATGGCGCAGTGCCCAACCGCTCTAGCTACATGAAGAATCTTAACCTAAATGGGCTCCACATTAACTTAAAGTTTTAGTTTTTTTACGGAGGTAGAAAAAGGGGGCCAGCTCCTAAGGGCCAACCCCCATACCATAAGACCACTTTCTCGGAACCGAGACCCATGCTAATCAGCGATTAGATCACCACAACCGACGACGGATTATTTGCAGCGGTCATATGCAGAAGTGCCAAAATTTACTGTAACTGCCATTTCTAGCGGAGATTCTAGCGAAACTTCCAATTCCGACAGTGGAGCCATATTTTTCGGACTTATCTGGAGTTCCTCCACAATTAGTGGAGTTTTTCAAGGGACATTGGGCAGTTTACTGTTTGGGCAATAACTCTTTGGATATTCAACCAATTTTGATGAATGAATAGTCAATTCTGGGTATTCTTGACATTATGAACACATTGGTAGAGGTTTCAGAGCCAGCATAAGTTATCTTGCGTAGTTTTAGCTTTAGGAGAGGTCAAGGATCCACGAGGGCCACTAGGGTGTTTTCAGTGTATTGAGCATCCATTCTCTGTTTTCTACATATGAATAGTCATTCCTGACTGATTCAAGCATTCTAAAGTTGTTTCTATCGATAGAATAGCCATTTGAGGCTTTTATTCACATGTACTTACCATTTTTTAGCAATAAGATATGAGGGACATGCCATTGGCAGCTGGATCAATAGATGTAGCGCAGGAGGGGTGAAATGCTTCATCAAATTTGCTGAGTATTGTTACATGTGATTTTTATTTCTCTATTATTTACGGCTATACAATGTTATACAAGAAAATTACATGCTTTAACCTCACACAGAAGCCTATTTAACTAAGTTAAAACCGTTTGTTTCACCTGAAAACTTCAGAGAACATTATGCACACAATTTAATTGTTTTTTGGATACTTAGCACAGCAAAACAAATACATTCCATTCATATCAAGTTGGTATCAGAGCTTGAGTTAAGCTAGAGTATTTACTCTATTTAATCCTTTGTGTTGTTTAATAGTTTGCATAACGACTCTTGCAAGCTGTGCAGAGCCATATTGGGGCAGCATTTGTTGTGAGTTTTAATGCTTACTAAGTTGAAGCTGAAGAGAGGAGAAGGTAAATTGGTGAAATTTCAAAGTAATCCTCAGCCAAGGAGGGCAAGAGTGCCATTATCTCCACCTTCAATTTCACCTCAAAGAGAAGAAGAAGAAGCCATAAGCATGACTTCAAGAGAAGGAGAAATTCCTGAAGAAGTTGATCCCAAGGAGGAAGAAAGAGTGTTCAGAAAAGAATTCCTTGACATGACTGAAATGGAGAGAGTCCTTGATCAAGAAAGGATTGAAAGAAAAGAAGGAGAAGGATCCAAACTTCACAAGGAAGGGCAAGGATTGTCAGGAGGCTACAATGGTGAAGATAAATCCAAGAAAGGTAATGGAGGAAATGGAGACAGTGGAAAGTCGCCATCATCACCCTCATCTTCATCTTCATCAACGTGTACTTCATCTTTAGTACAACACAAGTCAAAGAACACTGGTAAAATTTCTTTTCTAAAACTTCATGTTAAGTTTAATTTGCTAGTGTTTGATGGTGAAGTTAATGCAGAAAAGCTAGATAATTGGATTAGGAAATTAGAGGTTTATTTGAGAATTCAAAATTTTCATGATGATGACACCAAAATCCAACTAGCTTCATTGAGAATGGAAGGTGAAAATCTTGTTTGGTGGGAAGCCAAGACAAAGGAGGAGATCAAGAAATATGGTAAGATTATGTTATCATGGGCTGGTTTCATTTCTGCAATAAAACAACAACTTTATCCATTAGCTCACATGCAGAAAGCCATAATGGACTGGAAAAATTTTAAACAATTGAAACGACAAAATGTTCAAGTATATACTCAAGAATTTAGAAGAAGAGCTCTTTTACTAGGAGTATATTTTCATATCCAAGACACTTTAATCAACTATATAGGAGGTTTACATACTTACCTAAGACATACCATTCTCATGTTTAACCCTACAAGCCTAGATGAGGTTTGTGTTCAAGCCATACATTTAGAGGCAAGGGGAAAACAAAACTTAGATGGGAATGAGGAAAATGAGTTTAAAGGCAAATGGAAGAAAAAGAGAAATACAAATAATAGAAAAGAGAAGGGAAAATTCTTCTACAAACACTATTTTAAAACTAGCCATGATGAGGACCATTGTTGGAAACTTCATCCAGAGTTGAAACTAAAAAGTTTTAAAGCCAAAGAGAAATCCAAGGAGAAAGGAAAGACAGCTGCAATCGCTAAACAAGACCTAGGGTCAGATTCAGGAAATGAAACAAAAATCATAGCTATGGGACTAAACAACTTAAAGGGGAAAGAGATTGAAAATAAACCCAGTTCTAGTATTTCTAACGGTCACATAGAAGCTCCAAGTGAAGAAAAGAGAATTAAATTGTTTCATGTGAGGGTTATTTCCAAACATACCAAGGTTGACACATTGTTTGACAATGGGTCATAAGAGAACCCTGTTTCTGAAGACTTAGTCAACAAACTAAATCTTGAGACCATTCCACATCCAAAACCATATCCACTTGGTTGGATTTGTAAGGATGCCAATTTACAGGTTTCAAAGAAGTGCATGTTGTGCTTTGCAATAACAACACATTTCATTGACATGGTTGAATTAGATGTTGTTCTGCTTGATATAAAAGGTAGCAGTCCTTACTTGTATGACAGGAAAGCTATCTTCCATCGCCATGAGAACAAGTATCATTTATTCAAAGATGGCAAGGAGTACATTGTGAGAGCTCATCGCAAAAACTAGACTCTTCTTTAGTTAGTGCATGGATGATGAAGAGGCTCATCAATGCAAGTCTAAACTTGAAATTGATGATGATTAAGAAAAGAGAAGTTTTACATAATCCTTTTCATGTAAATGCTGATATATGTAATGAGTTGTTTCATTTTGAAAGCAAGTTGTCCTTGAAAGAAGATAACAAGCAGTTGCAGCAATCGTCCTTGGTGTCGAATGGTGCTGAAAACAATGTGTCAGTGCAAGAAGTTGCAAAGGTCCAAGAGAGGGCAAAGAAACTTAACAAAGAAGGCATAAGGTTCAGCAATGATCATTGCTGGTTTCAGAAAGGCATGGTACAATGGCAAGGAAACTTGCTCAGGAATCGACATAAGTTCAAAGAAAATTCAGCAAAAAATCGCCATAAGGAGAGGATACAAGGTGAAAGTAATTTTTTGTTTCCTTTGATTATAGGCCAATGTAGAAACAATATTTTTACTACAAATTTAATTTTTTTTTCTGCAAGTTTCGAAAATGTGCAACATGATAATGTCAAAGTCAGCAACGGTTGGTCACTGGAATCAAGGAAAAATTTGTCGTTTCATGAAAAGCTCCAATTAATGAAATCAGGGAAATTTCAGTGGATTAAGATTGGAAGAGTGGGGACACAGTCTCCTCATCTTCATGTTTAGTAGTCCAGAGAGATTTTGGGGTCCAAAAGCTTCCCAGTGGGGAGGTGTGATCAGGAGATCATGTTTAGTGTTCAAAAATGATAAAAAATGAAAGTGCTCAAAATTGTTTGCAACCTAAGCGACCGGAAAGGTCTCGTCACTGCGATTACGGTGTCGTGAACGACTCACAAAATAGAGGTTGTATGCAGAAGTTATGAAGGTTTGAAAGGCCCAGTAAACTCCAAAAAATTGACCTTTGACTACATTTGACTTTGTCAAAAAAGTTCAAAAATATTTTTTATATATTTTAAATTTCGGGCCTATTAGTGGGTGCCATGTGGCTAGCCTAGAGGCTTCCACATGGCCCCAGGCTAGAGGTCAAATCTGTGGTAAAATTATTGTGGAGTGCATGGGTTTGAACACGGGACCTCCTGCCCGACAGCGTAGCGCCCGACCGCTCGGGCTACACGAAGAATCTTAACATAAAGGGCCTCCACATTAATTTGAGGTTTCATTTGTTTTACCCTGGCAGAAAAAGGGGGCCAACCCCCATACCATAACACCATTTGCTCAGAACCGAGACCCACGCTAACCCGGCGGTTAGATCACCGCAACCGACGGTGGATTATTTGGAGCGGTTACATGAGGAAGTGCCAACATTTATTGTAACTGCCAGTTTTGGCAGAGATTATGGCAGAACCGCCAATTCTGGTAGCGGAACCATATTTTTCGGACTTATCTGGAGTTCCTCCACAATTAGTGGAGTTTTTTTAGGTCCATTGGGAAGTTTACTGTTTGGGCCATAACTCTTAGGATATTCGACCAATTTTGATGAATGAATAGTCAATTTTAGGTATTATCGACATTATGAACACATTGGAAGAGGTTTTGGAGCCATGAGAAGTCATCTTGTGTAGGTTTAGCTTCAGGAGAGGTCAAGGAGCCACTAGGGCCACTAGGGTGTTTTTAGTGTATTGAGCATCCATTCTCTATTTTCTGCATATGAATAGTCATTCCTGACTGATTCAATCATTTTGAAGCTATTTCTACAAAGAGAAAATCCATTTGAGGATTTTATTCACATTTACTTATCATTTTTGAGCAATAAGATATGAGGGACATGCCACTAGGAACTGGACCAGCAGATGTAGCCGTGGAGGGGTGAACTACTTCATCAAATTTTCTGAGTATTTTTACATGTGATGTTTATTTCTCTGTTATTCACTGTTATACAGTGTTATATAAGAAAATTACATGCTTTAACCGCACACAGAAATTTGTTTAACTAAGTTAAAACCATTTGTTTCACCTGCAAACTTCAGAGAACCTTATTCACACAATTTAATTAATATTTGGATACTTAGCACAACAAAACTAATACATTCCATTCAGATCAACCATGCTTCGGTGATCCTGGAGAGAGCTCACACAAATGTGTGTGGACCATTCTTAGTTGCTTCAATAGTAAAACATAGGTATTATGTTATTTTTGTTGATGAATATTCTCGTAAATGTTGAATCTTCTTCATGCAGAAGAAGGATCAAACGTTCTCAAAATTCTGTGACTTTAAAGCATTGGTGGAGAAAGAGTCAGGGAAGCAAGTGAAGGCTCTACAGAGCGGTAATGGTGGTGAATAAATCTCGAACGAATTCAAAGACTTTTGTAGAAAAGAAGGAATTCGAAGAGAACTCATAGCGCCTCATAACCCACAGAAAAATAGGGTTGCGAAGAGGAAGAACAGAACGATCATGGGTGCTGCACGAGCTATGTTGCATGATCAGGGCCTACCAATTCACTTGTGGGCAGAAGCATGCAATACTACGGTTTATGTGGAAAACCATTGTCCTCATAGAGTACTTGGCATGAGTACACCTAAAGAAGCTTTTACTAGTAAGAAAACAGATGTTTCTCACTTTAATATTTTTGGCTCATATGTTTATATGCATCTGACCAAGAATGGTAGGAAGAAGCTGGAGCTGACTGCTGAAGTTTGGATATTTTTGGGGTACATAGAAACACCCCATAATTATCGTGTGTATTTTCCAAACAATCGAATGACTGTGGTGTGATGCGATATAAAATTCAATGAGGAGAAAGCAATGAAGTTGTCACTTGAGAGGGAGCTATACTTGCATGCAGAGGAGGAACTTTTGGTTAAAGATGAGTCTCTAGATGTGGATCAGCCACAGGAGGAGGTTCATGGAGTGGAGGAGTCCACTCACGCAGAGCGAAACATCAGAACTGGCAAAAGGCGTACCACAGAAGCGGAGAGGCTGAAGCTTGATGCGGCACAGAATGTAGGAGTCCCTACTTCACAGCACAGACAGAGACAGTCTCCTGACTGTTTCACTGGATACATGGCCCTCATGAACAAATTTATTGTGACAAAGCCATATTCCTTTCAGGAAGTAGTGCAGGAGCACACATGGGTAAATGCAGTGGTGGAGGAGTATGACTCGATTGTTAGAACAGTGCTTGGGAAATTGTTCCAAGGCCGGTTGATAAATCAGTGATAGGTTCAAGATGGATCTACAAGGTAAAGAAAGTTGTTGATGGGAGTTTTGAGAAGTATAATGCAAGATTTGTGGCCTGGGGCTTCTCATAGATCGAGGGGCTTGATTATGAAGAAACCTTTGCACATGTCGCACGGTATTATTCCGTAAGGACCATCCTCACTCTCTCAGTGTAGATGGGTTGGCACATTCATCATATGGATGTGAAGACTGCATTCCTTAATGGGATCATTGAGGAATATGTGTACATTGAGCAGCCTGAAGGATTTGAGATCTTCAGCAGCAAGCCGCATGTGTGCAGACTCAAAAGAGCGATGTATGGGCTGAAGCAAGCACCCCGTGCTTGGTACACTCGGATCGACAACTATTTCATCGGACTTTGCTTCACCAAGAGTGAGGCGGATTCAAACCTATACTAGCTTGTGGTGGATGGTAAGATTTTAATCATTGTTCTTTATGTTCATGATTTAATACTGACTGGTGATGCGCAGCTAATACACTCATGCAAGGAGGACCTTAAAAAGGAGTTTGAGATGAAGGATATGGGCCTACTTCAGTATTTCCTTGGATTGGCAGCGAGATGGTGAAATTTTTGTGTCTCAAGGCAAGTATGCAAGGGAGATAATCGGTAAGTTTGACATGGAGGGCTACAAACCCATGGATACTCCTCTTCCAGGAACTGGAGGAAAGAGGATGCTACATCTGGAGAGGTAGTGGATGCTATTTTCTATCGATAGTTGGTGGGTTCGCTCATGTATTTAGTTAATACAATACCGGACATATGCTATGCAGTGAACAAGCTTAGTCAAGTAATGGTTAAGCCTACCAAGCTCTTTTGGAAGGCAGGCAAGCATGTCCTAAGATATCTCAGGGGCACATTTGAGTATGCCTTATGGTACAGACAAAAGGATGAGGTGAAGTTTCATGGCTTCACGGATGTAGAATAGGTAGGCAGCCCAACAGACACAAAGAACACATCAGGAGGGGTCTTCAGTATCGGATCTACAGCTATTTCTTGGTACAGCAAGAAACATATATCCATAGCACTCAATTCAATGAAAGGGGAATACATGTTAGCAAGTCAAGCTGCATGTGAGGCTACCTGGATGAGAAAGATCCTGGTCGGTATGTTTGGTTCTCATTTAGATCCTATAGTGATTCATTGTGATAATCAGAGTTGCATTGAACTCTCAATTAATCTTGTTTTTCATGATAGATCTAAGCATATATATATCTGGTATCATCATATCAAAGATTGTGTGCAGCAGAAGATCATGTTTCTTTAGTACATTCCTACGGAAGATCAGGATGCAGATATTCTGAAGAAGGCGCTCACTAGGAGAAAATTCGAATACCATAAATACAGGATCGGGGTGAAGGATAATCCCTTTCTTGTTGAGAGGGAGTGTTGAGATTCAACAAGATGATGATCCTAGTGAAAATTAAGCACCTACACTAGATGGGGCCCACCGGCTATTTTTAGGTAATATGTCTATTTTTAGATGGTTGAGAAAATTATATTAATGGATGGGTGTCTATTTTTGAAATGCATGTGCGAAGTCAGTTTGTGGAATGCATGTCTAAAAATAGAATGCATGTTGATTATTATTATCTCTTAATAATAATTAGACAATAAATAATAATCTATTCTCTTGAAGCACTTGATTTCAGTTAACTGATGTGGCAAACCAGTTGAATGAATGAATTTCGCGTTCTAAGGTTGGTTGGTGGGACATGAAAGTGGACTTCATTGTAACTGAGTGATACAAATTTGTAGCAGAGTTGGATGTGTAGTTATGTGAGTTGTAAAGTAGTTTAACTCAGTTAAGTGAGTTAAACTCAATTGTGGTAGTTGTAACTAGTTGTAACTAAAGATACACTAGTGAGAGATCAGTGAATTAAATATTAAATTAATTCACAAGGACTGATCTCACATGCAACTAAAGATTTACTACTGTTAACTACATGCATGTCAGATCCAGTGGAGACCCAATTGAGAGATAGGTGAGAGGGAAAGTTTGACTATCAGTTGTGACATTAGTGGGTGCAATGCAACCACACACACATTGGAGATGCCAATGAGGATTTCACAGTCAAGGCAATGAAAAATCGAATTCATTCAGGGATTGTGATCAGCAGGGATTGCGCAATGGAGGCAGGTTGTCAGGAGGCAGTAAATTGGTGCATGTGTGAGCCAATTTTTGTATGGCAGTGTGAGACGATTGTATATTGTAATGAGAGCTCTTGGATTAGAGTTTTGTATGAGATTGTTTCATGATTCATGATATATACATAATATATGATAATGTGGTTTTTAGCTTTATGCTTTCCCGGTAAAAACATCTGTATTATGTGTGATTGATCTTTCTTCATGTGTTTGCAATTGTCCATTAAATTTCCGCAAGAATTTAAGTAGAAGGATTTTATATTTAATAGTGGCATATAATTGTTAGATTAGGAGAATCCAGGCAATACATAATTTTATTAAAATTTCTACAAATGAGTCATACACTGTGGGTTACGGATGGTGATAAAAATACCAAATATTTCCATATGTACGCTAATCTCAGGAAACAGGGATATTTGATTATAGGCATCAAGGGTACAGATGGAAAATATATCCAGGAACAACAAGGCATTTAGGAGGAGGCATTTCGCCATTTCAACAATCAATACAAATCACATAAAAAAAAATTCTTCTGAGTTAGAGACCATTGTAGAGTTGACCCACATGTTCAAATAGCAGGAAAATGAGTTTTTGGCTAAGCTCGTTCCGCTAGAAGAAATCATTGATGTCATGTCATGTGCAAAAGAGAAAATTCTCAGCACCGATGGATGGGGGGTGGAACGTTTCATCCACTTCCGGGATTTAATGTGGCTGGACATAGTGGCAGTTGAAAAATAATCTCTGTCCTCTGGCCATATCTTAGGGGCCATGAATACCACTTTTACTGCATTAATCCGCAAGAAGAAGGACCCATAAGTTTTTTTGAACTACATGCCTATTTCTTTATGCAATGAAATATATAAATTAATCTCCAAGTTGATTGCCACAAGGATCAAGAATACCCTATCCATCTATATCTCTCCAGGTTTCTTGGATGGAAGACAGACACAAGATGCCATAGCACAGTAAAGTTTGCATTCCATGAAGACTTGGAAAAAAAAGGCAAGTTTTCTCAAGGCGGACTTGATTAAATCATACAAATGCATTGATTGGGAGTTCTTGAGAATGGTATTACATAAGGTGGGAATTTATCCTAACAATATTGGTTGGATTATGGCTTGCACTCAGACTAAAAATTTCATTGTGATCATCAACAATTATCTGACGAAATTATTCAAGGCATAATTGGGACTTCAGCAAGGTTGCACTTTATCACCTTTGTTTTTTCTTCTGGTCATGGACTACCTAAGCCAAAAAATAGGTGTAGCAAGGGCCGTAGGAAAGATCAAGGGTGTGAAGGTCACAAAGATTATACAATTTTCTCATCTAATGTTTGTAGATGACCTATTATTTGGTGGCATGAACAATCTTGAGGAATGGGGGGTGATGCATCTGATCATCAAGTCTTTTAGGGAGGCGTCAGGTCTA
The DNA here is from genome assembly GCA_034641835.2 of Pinus albicaulis. Taxonomy (NCBI): domain Eukaryota; kingdom Viridiplantae; phylum Streptophyta; class Pinopsida; order Pinales; family Pinaceae; genus Pinus; species Pinus albicaulis. The sequence continues at coordinate 1,066,882,106 of CM076579.1, forward strand.
TATATGAGCAAAACCAAATCTCTAGTGATCTCTAGTGACATGGAGGATCCTCGGTGCATGGAGATATGCCAACTATTTGGGATCACTACAGTTCTTCTAGAAGAGGGGTTCACATATCTTGGCTTTTGTCTCAAACCTAAAAACTATGGTAGCAAAGACTTGGTATGGTTGACCAATAGATTCACTAAGAAATTTTCTAGGTCGTCACACAGGTGGCTATCAATAGGAGGTAGGCTAACTCTTATTAAATATGTCCTACAAAATGTCTCTATTTTTTAGATGCATCTCTTTCTGCTGCCTATGGAGATCTACCACAAGCTTGATGGTATTATTGCTAGATTCATTTGGTCGAGGTCTAAATTGAAGGGGAAGTTCCATCTAGTGAGATGGAAAGTCGTATCAAGGCCGATTGAAGAGGGGGGTTTGGGTATCTTGGATACTGACATATTTAATAGGGCACTGATTATCAATAACATGTGGAGGGCAATGAAAAAAGATAGTATTTGGGTCGTCTCATTTGGGACAAATATATGTAGGGTCTGCCATACATGATTTGGATCAAGGAAGGGGCAAGGTGGACCTCTGTTTCCTCCTACATTTGTCGAGGCATGAATAAAACTGCCAAAGGATGTTGGGCTTCTTGAGATGGGAGGTCGGGGTCGGTAGATTGGTGGAGATTGGATTGGATGCATAGAAGGGTTTTGATGGTATCCACACCCTCTCCATCAACCTTCTTAATACCCTTCACAACATGGACTTTTATTATTTTGTGCAGATCAATAGGTTGAACAATATATCATAATATCAACAATCTTGCTTGAAGGTAGATCAACTTGGATGATACGGTATTAATAAATTAAATGGGAGGATTACCTCACCCACCTTTTCGATGCAAGCATATCCATCAATGAGGGCAAAGATAAATTGATATGGGAGGGCACTTTAAAGCATCGACAACCAAGTGTAAAGGACATATATGACAAAATCACATTGGCAGAGAGAGACTTTGACTGCAAAATTTGGTTTCAAGTAGCATGGAGTTGGGAAATCCCAACAAAACTCATTTTCTTTAGATGGTTGGTTATACACAATAGAGTGCTAACTTGGGATATTTTGAGTCGCAAGGGATATCATGGCCTTGGAATTTTCCCTATGTTCGGGAATCACAGTGAAGAGATTGATCACCTTTTGTTGAGCTACCCATTTGGAAAGGAGGTGTGGGCGAGCGTTATAGATTCTCCACATTTGGGTCAAACGGGGACACAACAATCTATGACCTCATGCTTCCATTTCTGGTTAACGAAAAGAAGGTATCATACTTTACCCTTCTATATCATTTGGTCCATCTAGCGCAATAGGAACCCTTGGATTTTGAACACAAAACACCAGAGATTCAGGAGGTAGTAATGAAGGCTATCATTTTTTTGCAGAGATTGGGCCCAAGATAAAACAAACAAAAAATAGAAAGGTCATAATCAAGGAAATAAAGGGGATATATCCCATAGGATTTTTTGACAAGGCAATTGAAAAGAGAAAATGTGGGTGCAATGTTGTTATCATTCTGGAACCACGAAGATCCTACCACTTTTGGTGGAAGGGAGGACAAGGTACAAACAACATAAACGGAATCATTGCACTTTGGGGCGTCCTTTTTTCCAAATGGTTAAGACTGAAACAAATCTGCTTTCACAGAGGTGCCAAGAGCATCATAGACTGGATCATGGAGCATACACTCTTCAACCTCCCGATTCTTTCCAATTGGATGAGGCACACTAGGAGATTGATAAGTAATTTTCAGAACATATCCTTCATGCACATCTTCAGATAATAGAACGAGGTTGCAGACCTTATTTCAAAGAGGGGAATACACACACAGTTGAGTAAGTTTTTCTTTGCTACATACGTGCAGGGTGTTCTCATGAACTCCAAATCATTTAGCTTCACATAAGGTATCATCTCCCTATTTTCTCGATGGCCAATTATGATCTGTTGAACTTGATGTAAGAAAATTTCTACAACATACTATCTATATGCAGATATAATATAGTTTTTTGTCTCAGATGACGTGAAAAATAGAAACATACAAAAAGGAATGCTTAGATAAATCATATAAGAACTCATGACTATATGAAAAATCTTAGTGAATGTACTCTATTTTGTTTATACAAAGAAAAAAAAGCATAAAAAAAATTAATTTAAATTTATGCATTTGACAAAGATTGTTTGTGCTGACGTGGTATACATATTATGATATTTGCTATTATTATAATGTTATAGTTAAGTTTTTATATGTAATTGGTTTGACATAATGTGGAGTCTCACACACCAAATTGGTGTGTCTCTTAGCCATCACCTTGAAATCAGATAATAATAAAAATAACATAATCATATTAAGCCAGATGATGGTTTGTATGTGAAATGATACACGTGTCTTTTCAAAAATAAGTATGAATGATGGTTTGTATGTGGGATGGTACACGTTTCCTTTCAAAACTATTGCAGGATATATATATTTATTTATGAAGATGTAATAGTTACCCAAAAAACTTTATCATTATCTATTTAATTTCTATACGTCACATGTATGTCGTGCCTCCCATGGAGAAATTCATGGGGCTTCAAACACATACTTTGATATTCATGGGGCTACATACGTGATAATTTCATGAAATTGAAGTGAATTTTGGGGATAATTTCATGAAAGTGAAGTGAAAATTAAAATAAAGTATATATTTATGAGATGGATATGTTATGAATATGTTTATTATTGAGTGGTTTAATAGTTAATAATATGGATTTGTTTTTTAAATTAAAAAAATAGTTAAAATAGGTATATATGGATAGAATTTAATAATCAAATTATTAAACTAAAATATTATTCGTATAGATATATTTTAAATACGGATATATTATGAGCAGAAAAATCAAAATTTTTCAGCTCAAACTTTATTTAGAGTGGAAAATACAATTTGTTATCATTCATTGTTTAAATTATATTTTTAAATACTAAACAAAGTATATATATGACCAAATAAAAAAATTAATCATAGAAAATTAATTTATTTTCTATATATAAATATATATAAAATTGATGGATATAAATTAGTTAATATAGATCTTCAAATAATTTATTTAAATCTTTTATTAAAATATTTTTGAAAATTTTAAAATTTAAACATATAATTCTCCTAATTTTTTAAATTTTTAATCACTTTACAAAATATTCATTTTTTTAATTATAACCAATATTATTTTTTTATTTAAAACATAATTTTTATTTTTATTTTTATTTTAAACAAAAATCAAAAGAAAATTCAACAACAAAATTAGAAGTTTACACATAAAGAAAATTCAACAACAAAATTCCAAGTTTACACATTATTGTTATTTCTCCGTAGCCTAAATTTCAGTTTCAATATCTTAAATTTTGTGAACTTAAGTTATTTAAATCTCTTATTAAAATATTTTTGAAAAATATAAAATTTAAATATATAATTCTCATAATTTTTTTAATTTTTTATCACTTTACAAAATATTCTTTTTTTTAATTATAACCAATATTATTTTTCTATTTAAAACATCATTTTTATTTTTATTTTTATTTTTATTTTAAACCAGAATCGAAAGAAAATTCAAATTCGAAGTGTAAGTTTACCCATAAAGAAAATTCAAAAAAAATTCGAAGTTTACACGTTATTGTTATTTCTCCGTCGCCTAAATTTCAGTTTCAATATCTTAAGTTCTGTGAACTAAACTTTTTATTTATGTAACATTTGCTCTCTTTGTGATGAAGTATTTTCTGCAATTCATTTTTCATTGGAGTGTGTCTTGATAACACTTTTTTTTACATACAAAGCCATTAGCACCGTTGACCAATGGATCGAACCGTGCCATATACGATGAATTAATCAATTTTGTTAAAGTATTGTTTTTTTTATTATATGCATTAACATAACAATTTGTTTTAACATTGTAATGCTTTGAATGAGACGTGTTTTTTTAAGGTAACTAGGTAGCTCTCCATCTTGGTTGTGGAAGTGATCATTTTGAAATTTTTAATATGGATGCTAAGTTGCAATATTTAATATAATTTAATTATTTAATTACTAATGTTGATATATTTTGTTTGCGCTATGTAATTGTCAAAAAAAATGTAATGAACTATTTTATGGAAAAATTACCATGTGCCAAATGGCATAGCTTATGTGTTTGATAGGTTATATAGCATAGTGGTTTGGGTACTGAATTTGACACACACACACTTAGCAACATATAAGGACAACATATAGTTGAAGTTCATGGCTTTATACTACACATTAGTGTTATAACAAAATGTAAATATAAACAAACCAACAAAAGCTTCTAGTGACATCGTATATATCAAGAACCATCAACAACAAGAGACCAAAAAAAATCTTCATCAAGAGATATAATGAGGCAGAACTTCCACAAACCCTTCATGGATTTCAGAATTTGGCCCTCCTACTTCTTCAATATTTCAAAAACAATCTAGTGAATTGTGTCTGTCCAAATGAGCTCAAATGATCACCTATTTATATTGTCGAGAGGGGTGCAAACAAACATGTCCTTTGGGGCTGGGTCGATTTGACAAGTAGGCTGACTTGGCATCTAGACAGGTTTTTGACACAAATTACATATTTAAAAATTATTTTTCCTTTTTCTTTTACCATAGGTCCAAATAAGACTTTGACTCTTTGACTCAAGAAAAACTAGAAGCATGAAGAACATGTTTATCTAATATAATAATAATAATAATAATAATTTTCTTCGTTTTATTTTACATAAAATATACAATGATATAGGTACAAAGATCATTGTGAACATTGAACCTAGTTACATTGTCTAACGCGTAGATCCTCCCAAAAGTGAAAATTCCTTTTGTGACTCTATTCAATCCACATTTAGGAACTTCCCCAGAGAATTGTTGATTCATTTTAACACTTTTTGATGTCAAAAATGCAAGGGAAGGTTATGTAACCTAACCCACACCAAAATTTTGAAAACCACCATGGTGTTTGCATCAAAGTCTAGAAATCATAGGATTATAAAAAGACTTGCACTACCCCAGAACCATGGTCACTCTTTTAAAAGGTAATCAAAATATTTTTTTGTATCAATTTTTACAACAGAAAATCCCCTAGAACATAGGTGAATATCACAGTTTTCAGCACACGTGGAAAATATCCATTGATGTAAATCCTTCATCTTGAGCCAGAATCTGTTAAATTTGCATATTACTGTTCTTGAATAAAATTCAAAATAGAGCTTATTGACCTATGAAAGGTGGTTGACACCTATTTCATCTATTCCACAATATAGGGACCAAGAATATTGGGAAGGTGACCAGTATTTTTGTGCAGATCAATCTTTCCTTGAACCGCATCCTTGAAATAAACTAGACCTTTGATGCTAGATCGTCCAAGTAATCTTGCATCAAGGATGATAGTTGAATCACTGTCAATGCCATAGTCCTGCATCTTGATGTCCTCTTTCAATAATTTCCCTACATAAATCAGGTTTTAAAGATTTGATGGGATACCCAGCTGATCTTGGATCTTATGCTTGAGATATTGATCCCGATCCCTAACCGAAACCCTCATGGATACTGATTTTCCAGCTTAAAAATATGTAAAAGTTCCCTCACAGACATATCTGGGTTTTGGTTGTTGAGATTTGTTATATTTTTTTAGATAACCTAGAATCTTGAAGATGGAGAAGGGATTCATAAATATTTTCCCAGATTTGTTGAAAAACCCACTTGTCCATTCATATTTGACAAACTAACTAACGCTTCCTTGTCACTGGGAAATTGATCTGTGATATGCCTCCATAGATCAATGGAGAGCAAGCTTCCTCACCTTCGTGCTAGTCCTAACTAATACCAAAAAGAAAAAAAAGATATGTGCACATGCTCTAGTTGCACATCTTTCCTGCCAATGCACTCAAAATAGAGATTGCGTTGTAAAAAGCACCATTCATGACCTCTGACCTTAGTCAGATACACAACTACGGTGACCTGATAAGTCCTTTGATCGTGAGATCGTCGCTTCTCAACTGCTACTCCAAGATCTGCAAGAAATAACGAGACCAAGACTAGATTAAACCCACTCGAGGTCTTCAAGCCTATGATCCACACAAGAAATCCAGATCCTACAAGATAATACTTTGTTAACGAGAGATCCCCGATCGTCTGGGAGAAAACTAACTCGCTGAAAGAGAAAATTCCATCGGTCACCAGAGATTTTTTTCTAACGAAAATAGTTGGATCTGTAGCGAACCATTTGTAAAAACGCATGGCCAGAAAGATTCCTCTGATAGGACCGAGAGCAAATTCGTGCTCGATGGTGGCAGCCTTGCAGTTTCTGCACATGTAAACATAAACCGTAGTGGAGCTCATCTTGTCCTCAAGATATGGCAATCATATATATATACATATATATCACATCGAATTAAATAATTTAGAAACTATTATGAACTTTAAGGCCTAAGATACTACATTAATTTAATTTTAAAAAAATTATGTCCATTGAATCTAAACTTTCAATCATGTGTGATTTAAAACTTTAAGTTGGATACACATTCTAAATTGAATAAAAGAACATGAGAGTGTATAGCCTTTTCTTAGGTGGTATTGAATTTATGCATATATTAATATTTGAAGGACGTGTTGGAATTACTCCCAACCACTGCCATGAATAAATGTGGCAGCAGCCCACGTTTCATTAAATTTTCTATGTAGGGAAGGACAAGCCTCAAGCTTCAAACTTGAAGGCGTTTTCATGAAATCCATGCAAAAATCAAACAGGGTACCTGCAGCCCACACTCTGTGTTTATTTCTTACCTGTCATATTGACTTACCATTCATCCGCACTTCGCAACCCGCAACATTTAGCTTTTACCCCTTTAATCCCTTTACATAAGTTATTTGCCCGCCGATGTGATATCGACGGGACCCACCAACAACCTCAGTGCATTACCCAAACCATACAAACCTTTGATATTTCACTTTATTGCCTTGTCGCATCTTCCGTCGTTTACTCCCCGCATACCGCAGCCCACAAGATTTAAGTTTTAACCCTTAAGGCTTTCACCAAAACTAAGTTTCCGCCGATGCGATCTGGCGAGACCCACCTTACCTTTATCACATGCAAACCTTTATATTTTCGAGTTATACCTTACGTTTTGTATTTTGGACTTACCATAATTTTAAGCCGCGTCGCGCCTACACTTCGCAAGTTTTTTCATTTACCTTTTAAATCCGCCTGCAAAGTTATGTTATGTTATTTGCAATGCGATCGCAAAGGGGGCACATGTCAAGCTAAGGAGGGTAGCGCAAAAGCACACATCGCAAAGCTCAGGAGATAACATATAAGCGCCCGCAGGTTATTATGATTTGGATGCGATGCAATGTGCCACATCACATCGCATATCGCAAAACTTAAGTTTTTCCCATAAGCGCAAATTTTAAAAGTTGAAATCGCAGGTATGCGATTTGCGATGAAGACATCAGATGCGACGTGTCTTGAGAAGTGAAACCCATAATATTTGAGGTCTGCTATCTTGTGTTTTAAACACATTTTGTACGCATTTTCGTTTGTAAACAACCGAACAGAGCAAAAGGACATTTTTGGTTGTTGAACGTCCGATTTGCATTGAATTGCATTAAACGCTCAGGCTTCGACCATTTTTATATAAACCAGATGTAATTTCATATGTTTTAGAGTGAAGGAATGAATCGAAATTTTCAGAGAAGAGGTGAATAAATTTGAATGAGTTCCTCTCCTTTGTAAAATCGTTGTCTGTCTGTGAATTGTTTGACTGTCATTTCTGCATTATTTTTTGCATTCATTGTGTTGTGGGGGAACGCATATCCCTCTGTGTTTTTTTTGTTGTATTCAATATTTTCAACATGGTATCAATGCAGGTCTGGGCTCTTAGTGAAAGAAGGAGTCTTTATTGAAGAAGCTGTAAGATTTTTTGTAGAAGCAGAAGTCTCCAGTAACAAGAAAGCTTTTACAGCAGTAAGAAAGTTTGTGTTTACACAGTCAAGATGGCAGCAGCAGGCACAAGCCTGAAAAATCCCCAACTACCACAGTTCAATGGGAAGAATTATTATTATTGGGCTATTACAATGAAGGCCCTGTTCTCCTCACAAGATATTTGGGAGCTTGTGGAACATGGTTTCCAAGAACCAGCAGATGCAGCAGCATATAATTCTTTGACACAAGCACAAACAGATTTGTTGAGAGAAAATAAGAAGAATGACTCCAAAGCCTTCTTCTATACTTTCCAAGCAGAACATGAGAGTATTTTTCGAAGGATTTTAGCAGCAACAAAGTCTAAGGAGGCATGGGATACTCTCCAGACAACCTATCAAGGCATGGCAAAGGTGAAGACAACAAAACTTCAAATGTTGAGAAGAGATTTTGAAACTCTTTGTATGAAAGAGTCTGATAACATAGACTCATTCTTCACACATGTGATTGGGTTGGTTACCCAAATCAGGTCTCATGGAGAGACACTTGAAGAAAAGAGAATAGTGGAGAAAGTTTTAAGAAGCCTGCAATCAAGGTTTGATGCCATAGTAGTGGCCATAGAAGAGACAAAGGATCTCTCATAGTTTTAAGTCGATGGGATTCATGCATCACTGATGTCTCATGAGCATAGACTAAATAGAGCAAAAAAATCCTCATTGGAGCATGCATTCAAGACACAGATGTCTTTTGGTCAAGGTAGAGGTCGAGGAAGATCAAAATACCGATGAAGAGGAAGAATCCCACACAGAGGTGGAAGAAGCATCCCTGCAAGAACAAGTGGAAGGGGCAGCAATCAGAATCCAAGCCAAGGCTCAAGCCAAAATCAAGCACAAGGACAGAGGTATGATAAATCTCAATTCCAATGTCATTATTGCAAAAGGTATGGCTATTATGCAAATGAATGTAGAAAGAATCAAAATGAAATGGGTAGTAAACCTAGTGTAAATTTTACAAAAGAAAATTAGAACAATGGTAATGTGATTTTAACTTGTAATGTAGCACAAGAAAAACAATAAGATGTATGGTTCTTAGATTGGGGGTGTAGTAACCATATGAATAGAAACATAGCAATGTTTTCCAATCTAGATGAGAGTATAATATCTGAAGTGACAACAGGGACTGATAGCAAGGTCTCTGGCATGGGGAAAGGAAGAGTAAAAATATTGAAAATGAAGGGAGAGAAGAAGTTTGTGCCAGATGTCTATTATGTACCTAGCTTGAAATGTAACCTTCTAAGCATTGGACAACTTGTGAATAAGGGCTACAATGTGTTTTTTAAAAGTGACTTGTGCACAATCATGGATATACCTCCAAGTAGACAGGTCATTGCAAAAGTGCATATGAAAAGAAATAGAATGTTTCCTCTCAAGATCAGATCAGACTTGAAGGAAGGAGGTGTTGTAGCAGCTGTCACACAAGAAGTCTTTCAAGAAGAAGTGAAAGATGAGAACTTGTTATGGCATTTGAGATTTGGACATCTCAATTTCGGAGGTTTGAATTTGTTGCATAGAAAAGGCATGGTAAAGGGATTACCACTCATAAAGAAACCAAACAGCCTATGTGAAGGCTGCATCTTGGGCAAAAAACACAGAATAATTTCCAGCAGGAAATAGTATAAGGGCAAAGACACCTTTAGAGATTTTTCACTTAGATTTATGTGGACCAATGCAAATGCCATCATTAGCTGGCATTCATTATGTTTTGACATTTATAGATGATTACACAAGGAAGACATGGGTGTATATTTTAAAACAGAAAATTGAAGTGTTTGAATAGTTCTACCACTTCAAAGCTCTTGTTGAGAAGCAAAGTGGGCACTACATAAAAGTGTTAAGAACTAACGGAGGTGGACAATATATCTCCAAAGACTTCCTAGCTTTCTGCAGGGAGCATGGAATACACAAGCAGTTTACCATAAGGTATACACCTTAGTAAAATGGTGTAGCAGAAAGAAAGAATAGGACCATCATGGACATTGTAAGAAGTATGTTGAAGGCAAAGCATTTTCCAAATGAGTATTGGGAATAAGTTGTCAATTGTGAAGCTTATATTTTAAATAGATGTCCAACCAAATTTTTTATGAACAAAGTTCAAGAATAATCATGGAGTGGAACAAAGCAAATTGTCACTCACATGAGAGTGTTTGTGTTAAGAATTTACCGCAGGAATAAATAAAGAATTTACTGAGGGAAATAAATAAACATAACCATGAAAGAGCCAGCAACAAATTACATAAACATAAACACAGATGTTTATCTGGGAAAACCCCAAATCCAGGGAAAAACCCAACCAATGAAATTTCATTAACCATTGGCCAAAACCCTGGCCAATCTGGCCAAGTGAGCCTTCACCGCTCACCTCCAGGCCTACATTGCAATGAAGTCTTCCCAGCCTTTTTATAGGCTCCATTACATGCGATACCATGGGCTAAAACCATGAGTGCACAAAACCATGTGTCCCAAAACCACTACTATTTACCTTAGTCAACATTGACTCTATCCCAAGTCATGTTTACCTAACAATTCCCCCCTTAAACTTGACTTGGGGATTATTGACTAAATCCAGCCAAACCTACTAGATGAGACAACCCCGCTCACTCTAGCTCTTCCCCCCTCAAATTTTTACCCAGGGTAATTGTAAACTTGACATCACCCCTATCACCTAGGTCTAACCCAAACTTTACCAGTGATTACCTAGGGGTACACATGCCATAACAAGTCTTATAGCAGTATTCCCATTTACATGCAAAAAATTAACTCCATTATAATAATATGTATTTTTTTGTTTCATTGTTACTGTCTTTGTACATATGAAATCAATGTCCATATAAAAAGAACCCATCTACCGGATTACATGGGTCACCAGCCTCTGTAACTTCCAGTCCTCTAGGAGTTCTCTTCAGATACATGGTTCATCAATTTTTAATTAATCCACCTACACATATCCTCTCTCATTTTAACTTCTCCCTCATCCAATATTATCAACCAATGTTGCATATGGATGTTTTGTTACATGATCAATAATATCATAGGCATATGAATCATGCCTAATATGGTTGTGTTCATATCCTAGTACCTAAGTACACCTGGGCTTCACAATTAAACATTGCCACTACTTTGAATCTCATGGAGCCCATATTTATTTTGTTGCCATGAAAAATTACGCACTTAGAGAATTCAACTTCAACACATACATCTATATTTATGGATTTTGAAAAAAAATGAAATCACAACATACGATCTCCCATTCGTAGAACTGGTTTCTTCCTAGAGAAAGTTTAGCTAAACATAGGCATTGCAGCTCATTCATCTTTGGCTCTTCGCTTGGTGTTTCTGAGCGTTAAATCTAAATCATCAGACGTGATATCCATATCTACAGCGCACATTTTTTTTGTATTCGCTCACCTTGCCATGGCTTCACGTTGCTACACTCAAAGTCGAACTCGTCCGCCTGTATCAGATCACCATGCTCAAGTACGTGCTGCACAACATAATTCCCATACTGATCTTGTGCAAGAGTACAGACCAATTGCAAGATCTCTTCCATCATAGTGCAATGCTCCAGCACCCTCTATATTACACGACATCCAACGAATCACGATCTGCATTCACTGGTCTTGTGTATTTTTCTCTACAGCCCCAGCTCATGGCGCAGTGAATACTTCAGATCGATCCACGCACAACAAGTATGGATTTGATTTTCTCATTGCGCAGTGAATCCTTCAGAGCACCAGCTCATGCTGTGGGTCTTCCAGCTCTCGGCGTTGTTGAACCTCCAAATCCAATTCACGCACTGTGGTCCTCGTTAATTCATGCGCTGCAAACGGATCTAAGGATGACGGTGTCAGACTTGGCAGCTCATAGCTCTGCTCTGTGCTAACACGGCCTCTTCCACTGCAAACTTTGGAGATCAACAGATCTGGTCTCTTCCACCCAGATCTAGTCTCATGACTCGATCCATCTAATCAGGATAAAGAACCAGATTGTTAGAATATGAAAAACGCAGACAGCAGACAGCTTTCACAGTCATGGGGTTTTCCGTTCTCCCTCGAATTTAATAGCGCTTTGTATCCATCCCAACGCTCCGATACGAGTATGATATTGCTCATACAAACGCACCAGACATCCCACCATACAACGATCTGTAATTTAAAACATTCGTCATTTCACATTAAAACACAGAAATGAAATCTAGCGTGGATGCAAAGCGTAAGACAGAAGCAACTGTGAATCGAGTTTCCCTCTGATTTTTCCACATAGTAACTTCTTATCCAACCAAGCAGCATATACAACCTGGCTCTGATACCATTTGTTAAGAATTTACCACAGGAATAAATAAAGAATTTACTGAGAGAAATAAATAAACATAACCATGAAAGAGCCAACAACAAATTACATAAACATAAACACAGATGTTTATCTGGGAAAACCCCAAAACCGGGGAAAAACCCAACCAATGAAATTTCACTAACCATTGGCCAAAACACTGGCCAATCTGGCCAAGTGAGCCTTCACCGCTCACCTCCAGGCCTACATTACAATGAAGTCTTCCCAGCCTTTTTATAGGCTCCATTATATGTGATACCATGGGCTAAAACCATGGGTGCACAAAACCATGTGCCCCAAAACCACTACTATTTACCCTAGTCAACATTGACTCTATCCCGAGTCATGTTTACCTAACAGTTTGGATGTGTGGCATATGCACAGGTCCCGGATTAGTTAAGGAAGAAGTTGGACAACAAGGGGGAGAAGTGTATATTTTTTGGATGCAGTGATGAATCCAAGTCTAAAAAGCTCTATAATCCATCAACCAAGAAGGTAATAATCAACAGACATGTTCAGTTCATTGAAGAAGAAGCTTGGGATGGAATTTTAGAGAAAACGGTAAATGTGAAGACATATATTTCACATGAAGACAAAGAGGAATTGATTGCAGAAAATAATTCCTCAACGATGCCTCCTCCACCTACACAAGCTCAACAGAGCACACTGAAAGAAAGCAATAGAACATCAATACAAAACTAAGGAAGTTCTTATCCAATCACACCACAGGGATCAGCAACTCCCTCGAGTTCAAGTGCAACTCCAAGCACATCTTCAGCAAATACAAGAAGACCAAAACTCAGAAATTTAAGTGAAATTTATGAGAAAGAATAAGTAAATAGTATGCTGGTCTGAATTCTTTATTTTCTTTATTTTGTCATGTTGATGACCCAATCCATTTTGAATATGCAGTCAAAGAAGAGAAGTGGATTGAAGCAATGAATGAAGAGATAGAAGCAATAAAAAAGAATGACACGTGGGAGTTTGTGGACATCCCATAAGGAAAATAAGTTATAGGAGTGAAAAGGGTCTATAAGACCAAGAGAAAAAATGAAGGCAAGATAGAAAGGCATAAAACAAGGCTAGTTGTGAAAGGCTACAAGTAGCAACAAAGAAGAGACTATGAGGAAACCTTTGCACCAGTTGCAAGGATGGAGACAGTGAGGACAGTGTTATCTATAGCAGCACATCAAAAGTGGAAAGTTTATCAAATGGATGTGAAGTCAACATTCTTGAATTTAGTGTTGAAAGAGGAGGTATATGTTGAATAACCCCCTGGCTATGAGATAGAAGGCCAAGAAGACAAGGTGTGTAAGTTGAAGAAATCTCATTATGGGATGAAGCAAGCACCACGAGCATGGTACAGCAGGATTGATGCTTACCTGGTGGACAATGGGTTTGACAAGTGTGATGGTGAACCTACACTCTACATTAAAGAAAATGACGATAAGATCCTTATTGTTGTTTTGTATGTAGTTGATTTCATTAGGGGAATTTTGAGGTCTAAAATGGGCCTCCTAAGAAAAATGTACAACCAAAATAAACTTTATAAGAACTAATAGGATTCAATATGATGATGTTAACCATGGGGGATGATTCACCAATTTTGGAGAAAAAATGTAAAAAGATTAAAAAATAATAAAATAATAAAACTACTTTTTCAACTCGTATTTTCAAATTATCTCCCTAAGTTTTTACTCAAATTTAGAGTGGGAGTACTAATTGGATGAAAAATTTAATTAGTCATCCAAGGATTACCCATGTTGCATACTTTTGATGAAACTTGCTACATGAAAAATGAGAAATACATGAAATAACATTATTGCAATCATGTTTTTCATGTATTTCTCATTTTTAGTGTATTAGGATCCATAGGAAGTATGCAACATGGGTGCATCAAATGAGTGTTTTCGCTCGAAATTTGAGTAAACCCATAGGGAGATAAGTTTAAATATGAGTTGAAAAAATAGTTTTTTATTTTTATTTTTTCCCTCTAAAATTTGATGATGTAATCTAATATTATTTTATTATTTCCACTATTATTTATAATTTCCTTAGGAGGTTGTTAGCTCGAGGGGTCCTGACGCATGTTCGGAGGTTAAGGTTTTCCAAAAAACACCTATACCACTAGCCCTTTCGGCAGTAACCTACTTGTGCAGGCCAAAGTATCACCCGAAGCAGTATGGGATGGTGTTGGAACTAGGTTTCCGCACCCTGAGAGAGAGTAGGTAAGTCAAGCAGGTTTGTGTTCGCAACTTATCAGGCTTGCACAAAACAGGTCTATTCACAGGTTTGTTAACAGTATAATCCATAATTAATCATAACAGAGTTGTTACCATGCACAGATCTAGTCAGTACCTTTGCATCCACGTGCATATCAGAAATTTACCAGCACTTACTATCATAAATGCATCTATAACAGATCACAAATATACTTTATACCATAACACAGATATATGTGAAACATAACAGATAGCATAGATGTATTCACAGATTCAGACAGATTCCAAAGGTTCGCATTAACAGTAACACAATAGATCTAGATAACACATAGATACTTCAACTATATCTGCATATATTAGCATCCAAAACCTAGTTACAATCCGAAACACAGCCTACGCACACAGTCAGCAGGCTCTACACACAGCAGGAATGAGGATCTCCGTGCACACATCCAGCAAGAGTCCTTACCCAAACCAACCCAAAACAGATTTAAAAATTTGCACGTAGCATCAGATTCAATTATTGCCTACATCTAGATAGATAATTTTCATCTATTTATAACGACTTAGCCTACGCTTTCATGTGGTTCGCAAATTGTGGTTTGCGGACTCTAGGTCTACCCTTGACCCATTACAATGCATTCGAGGCTTTGACCCACCCAAAAACCCCTACGTTAGACTAATTAATACCAAAAATATACAAAATTGTACAAAATTCACAGCTTTAGGGGACCCTGTTCCAACAGTCCCCCAACACAATCTTGTGACTCGTCCCAAGTCACTGCGGTTGTGGGTTCTCCATCTTTTCTTGCAGCTGCTTGATTGCATCCACCAGCGGGGGCAACACTGCTTGACTTTGTGTAGCAACATTCTGGGCTATCTCCACCAACTTCTCCAAAGTTGGGCCTTCCGTAGTGGTGGTGACACTCTCCATAGTTTGGTTCAGCTGCTTTACTGCGATATCAACATCCTGGGAAAACATGAGGGCCTCATCCGCCCATGGCTTGAGGTGATCGCTCAACATCTTCTTCCTCTGTCAAAGAGCCTCCATGTCATCTCTGATCACGTGGCTGGTGTGCAGTCGGGCCAATCGCTGAGCAGGGATCAGAGTGGTCAGTGTAGCCTCTAGTTGGTCAAACTCTTCTTATTTTCGGTGCAGCGCCTGGTTGATTTCTCGCACGAGAGGGTCATGCTGCACCTTTTTCCACAGCTGCATAGTTGTTTCCAACAATTCTGCACCTTGAGCGATTTTCCCTGTAATAACATGTGTAGCCTCTGTAACCAGTGCGGCTCGTTGGGCCCTTACTTCTGGTCATGTTTCTGGCTACAACTTGGCCTATAAATCCACAATCTGCTACTCCATCTGCATCTTGACTACTTAAATTTTTGTCCTTGAGGCTTTTAGTGCAGCAACCAACCCCTCAATCTTGGCCTGGAGGTGGTAGTAGCCAAGATATCTTCTACGAAATCCATGAAGAGTCTACTGATTAAGTGCTCCAGCTCTGTCTACTATGTGGCGACGAGGGTACAGGAAGCTTGTGCCTGGGATGCCTCGGTGGTTTTCTCATCAATTATCTACTTAGTTGTACTGAGCTGCTTGTGCACTTGACGATCCCTATGCTGAATTTCTTCAAACAGGGATGCGTGAAGAAGCTACAATGGTTCATGTGGCAGGCAGGCGAGATCCAGCTGTACCTTGGCAAAGGCCTAGACTTGTACTCCTAAGTTGTGTGGACTTAGTATGAGGGTTGCGCCAAGTAGAGGGCAGAGGTGGCTTTCTAGCATACTGATCATTGCACTACTTGTGGATGGGGCTAAACTAATCTAGATCATATTTGTCTGCAAAGTGTCATTCTTTAACTGTAGAGCGCAGAGCTCAACCGAGAGGGTGTCGACCACGGCTTTCTGCTTCTCTTCCAGAGCTAGCCATTTATCTTCTATAGCTAAAGTGACCGTGTCTGCGATCTGCTTGAGGTCCCCTTCTGTCAGTGTAACGCCTTCGTCGCATTCTGGTCGTTGAGAGCGCTACTTCTTTCATGGCCCTTTAACAGGGTCACCAGTCCTCTTCGTACCTCTGGGGGAGTCAGCACCCCCTACATCCAAACTTTCTATTCCCACATCTAGTTGGGAATCCTTCTATGATGTTGGTTCAGAGCCCTTCCCAGTATTCTTACTTTGTCCTCTGGTCTCCTTGGCAGTGGTGGGCGGGGTGATCCTTGTGGTGCTTGTTCCTTTAGTGCCCTCCGCACCCGTTTTAAAGCCAAGCTTCCAATGTGGAGGCGGGTTTGCAACTAAACGATCAATCTCTTCATCTGAAATCATATAGGGGAGAGAAACCCACACTGGATCCTTGCGGCCTCTGACTTGTACATTATGCATAGTTACCTAGAATGCGGCGATGCTTTTATACTTATCATAGATGGTTGGCGACAAACACGGCCAGGAGTTGATAGCTACTACGATCCCACTCTGAAACAAGACCCAGAAGACGTGATTGTCCTCAATGCACTGCCGGTCTTTTGCATCCCACAGGTTTGCATATCTTTCCCCCTCACACATATTTGGGGTGAGCTCAGGGAGGACCGAGTCCCTAGGTGTTTCCCATGCCACCAATGCGATGATAAGTAGCAGCTAGGAGTAGAAAAATGCACGGCCCTAATCCTGGGCTTCACGTACATTCTCCAGAAATTCCTTGCATAGGAACTGCGACCAATTGAAATAGACCCCCTTTTTGCATCGTCCTGCCAGTTGAATCACATACGATGGGATGGTGGCAGCCTGGAATTTGTGCATCAGCTTGCATGCCAGCAACAGGGTACCCATCTACGTATTGAGGTCCTTGATTACGCATCATGAAACCCTGAGTTTTCCGCTCCACATGGTAGTCCTTGCATACTTGCTCGGCGATCTTCTGCTCATACTTTTTTCCCACACACAGCAGAGGGTCTGGCCCTTCCATGGGGAGACCAGTAATTCAGTGAATCAACACGACATCGATGGGGATGGGATTCCGGATCCACAGGTTGCCATCATGGACCAAAACAAGCAGCTAGCGACAAGTTGGTCTGTGATATTGTAATGACCAAAATGCAGCATCCGTAGCAGGTTTAAGAGCCCGGAACCAGCCAATCCGCGCACCCAGTGCATGGGGACTATCTTTATCCCATCATCTTCCAGTATCCTTTCGAGGTATCGCTTCAGCGCCAATTCAGGGAAGGCCTCCAAACTGGCCAGGACGTGGTCATAAAAGTTTACTTCGTGGAGTTTGCCGAAGGGTTCTCCAATGATGGGAACCTCCCCCGAAGTCAGTGACATTTGCAGATAGGTGCGCAGGCCATCGAGATTCTTCGGCATGCATGTCGATGGCTTGCGATACTGAACAAAGGGCAGTAGCCAATTGATTGGTTAAGCTATCTAGGCCTTTTCTTGAGCAGAGAGAG
The DNA here is from genome assembly GCA_034641835.2 of Pinus albicaulis. NCBI lineage: Eukaryota > Viridiplantae > Streptophyta > Pinopsida > Pinales > Pinaceae > Pinus > Pinus albicaulis. The sequence goes on from CM076579.1 coordinate 1,066,900,150, forward strand.
GTCTCCTTATAGGGTTAGGTGAGCTTGCCTGGGCCCCTGCCCGCGGGGACCTCAAATTTCGAGGGGACGTGTGGGGCTTTACCCTAGTCCATTTTGTAGGTATTCCCGATCTTATCACCTTTTATTTCCCCTTCTTCTTTGCTTTACTTGGCGTGGATATAACCTCTTCATCTTCTGGTTTGACTTCCACTACTTCCTCAGATTCTTTCTCTATCGAGGTCACGGGCTGGGATGATTCAGCAGGATTGGTTGCATTCATTCTGGCACAAAAAGTGAACTCAAGGTGGCTACTATCTGAGGGGAAAGCATGCTCAGACATCAACAAGGCGCAATAGGCACATAATCGTACAAAACACAAACTGCTCAAGATACACGGAACCCTCTTCTAAGCTATCTGTCTGCTTTTATAGCCTTGGCAATCGACCAACGGGTGGGTGAACCTTATCCAAAACTTACCATCAAGTAAAAGGTAAAAAATCTTCGGAAATTTCCTCATTAATTGTTGGTAGCCTGCTCCTTTCAATGGTAAAATTTGATTTTTACCTAGTTTTACTATTCCAACAGCTAGTTTTCGCACCTCCTGTGCGCCCAGCGCACCCCTGTGCTCCCAACGTACCTCTTGCACTCCTATCGCATCTCTGTGCTTCCAACACACCTTCTACGCTCTGAACACACTCCTGCACCCCCAGCGCACCTCCTCGGGCCTCCAGACCTGCGATCTATCCTTGCACGTTCCTCAGTCCTCCCTACCATAGCCTTCCTTTGTGTGCTTATTCCGCCCCATACAGCTACTCCAGCCATATATTCATTTGATCCGATATGGTTTGATCCTGCTGCCATTGGCATATCCTAGGAGCATATCACCGTGCAGGGTAGCTAGCTGCACAATTCCTCCATCAGTTATTTCTTTTACCATGTAGGGACCTAGCCAGTGTTGTCAGAACTTCCCTAGGCATTTTGAAAACTAGCTATCATACAACAAGACCAATTCGCCCTCTGCAAATGTCTTTTGCTGAATATGTCGATCATGCCATGCCTCATCCCGAGCCTTATAAACCTGCTGATGGAAATTAGCAATGAAACGATCTTCCTCCAAAGCCACAAGCTGCACTAAACGCTCCTCCATGATATTAGGCTTCGCCATGTTTGTAAAGGCTGCAATGCACAGGCTAGGAAAAATATACTCCATGGGCATAATGGCCTCCTTGCCATAGACCATCCTAAACAGTGTCTTCCCAGTCAAATTCTTGAAGGTGGTTCGATAGGCCCAAAGAAAAGAGGGGATGTCCATGTCATAGTTGCTGCGATCAGTGTTACAGACCTTATTCAGTGCTTGCTCCAAGATTTTATTAAAAGCTTATACCACTTTGTTTGCCTGTGGATGATAGGGAGTGCTCTTCGCATGGTGGATACGAAATTCTTCCATCAAGGCCTGTATGGTTTCATTAATAAAGTGTGTGTGTCTATCGCTCATTAGGATCTTCAGACATCCAAACCTGGTCAAAATCTGCTAAAAAATGAAGCACGCAGTGGTATCTGCAGTGCAATCCTTCACATCTTGTGCTTCAGCCCATCTGGTTACATAATCAGTGGCAGTTATGATGTAGCGCGCACCTGTCTTCTTTCCAGGCGGATTGATAGGCCCCACGAAGTCGATGACCCACTTGTCAATTTCTTGCAGCAGCATTTCATCTCTGCATGATGGCCTTCCTGTTCATTGGCACGTATCTCAGGCTTTGCAATAGTCGTGAGAGTCACCATGCAAGGTAGGCCACCATATTCTAGCTCTCAAGATATTTTGCGTCGTGGCCTTCCTTGCATAATGACCTCTTGGTACACCCTCATGAGCTTCTGCTAAGATAGCGTGCCTTTCATGCTCCAAAATGTATCTTCGAAGCACTTCGTTAGCTCCCATCTTATATAGATGACCTGTGATTCGGGACAAGTGGTTTGGCATAGCATTCAACTTCCTTGGCTTTACAATGATCTCAAAATCATATTCCCGAAACAGTAGTAGCCATCGGCAGATCTTCCCCCCCAACACAGGATTATTCACCAGGTACTTCAAAGTTGAGTGATCTGTAAACATTCTGAAGTTTCCTCCTAACAGATAATGCCAATATTTCTACAATGCGTAGACCATGGCTAATCCCTCCCGTTTTGTAGTGGAGTAGTTGCTTGCCGCACCAGAGAGTTTCCTAATAGTGAATGCAACAGGATGATCAATGTCTCTGTCTCCAAGCTGCGTAAGGATAGCTCCCAAGGTGATCCCCGATGCATCTACGTGAACATGGAATACCTTCGCCCAGTCAGGAAATATGAGAATAGGCCTAGAGACCATCTTCTCCTTGAGTAGCTCGAAGCTCTTCTGACACTTGTCATCCCAAAAAAACAAAACATCCTTCTTAAGCATTTTTTCCATAGGCATTGTAATCAATGTGTACCCTTGAATGAACTTCCTTTAGTAGCCTATGTGTCTGAGGATCAAGCGCAGTTGTTTCTCAGTTGTAGGTACTATCAGGTTTATGATAACTGTGACTTTGGCAGGATCAACCATCAGTCCTTGTCGACAAACTATGTGCTCGAGCAATATTCCTAAGGGTACGCAGAATATGCACTTATTGATATTCAGGGAAATTTGGTGCTTCCTACCAGCATCCAACATCATGCGCAAGTTCGCGACGTGCTTATTCACTAATCCAAAGGCAGTCCAGTCATCAAAATATACCTCCAAAAACTTGTGGATGAACTCTTTAAACACTGCGACCACCACCCGCGAAAATATGGTAGGGACATTTTTGAGCCCAAACGGCATGATAGTATATTGAAAGGATCCCCATTCAGTAGCAAACGTAGTTTTGCTACGATGTTCGGGTGCGATCCTGATCTGATGGTAGCCCGAGAACCCGTCTGTAAATGAGTATGATTCCTGCCTTCCCACGTTGTCCAAAATTTCATCTGAGAATGGCGTAGGGAAGGGATCATGTATGCATGCATCATTCAATTTGTGCAAGTCAACGTAGATTCGTATTTATCCCTTACTCTTTTTCTCCTGAACCACCATTGGACTTACCCAGTCTGACTATTCGATCAGTTCGATGATACCTTCGATGAGCATTTTGTCGATTTCTTCCTTAACCTTTTGCTTATACTTATGGTTCAGCCGATAAGGGCACTACTTCACAGGGCGTGCATCTAGTTTTAAAGTGATGCGCATGACCCCTAGGTCCCCTGTAATCCCTTTGAGTTTCGAGAACTTTGTCGGGAATAAGTCCTGGTATTCCGTGAGCAGTTCTGCAACTTTTCCTATTGTATCATCATCACAGTAGTCCCTAATTTTGGCCAGCTTAGGTTTCTCCTATGTTCCAATTTTGACTTGTCATAGCTTCAGAGGCTTAGTAACATCGAAATTTTGTAATGGGGGTCCAACAACTGCGCACTCTCCCTCTGATTCTGGGATAGATACATTTCGTGGGTCTTCATCGCACTCTTCTATTGCTAAATTGTGGCAGTTGACAATATCCTGCATCTATGTTTCCCATTTTGGTGCCCCAAGTGCTACGTAAGGGCGTGATTCATCAAATACTAAGGCATCGATATCCTTTAGAGCTTCGTCGAGTGCCTCTGTTCCACCTACCAACCCAAATGTCCCTACAAACTCATCCTTCAATGTTTCACAATGGCGGGTGCGCTGGTGTAGCTCTGCATCTAAATACCATGCAGTGGGGATTGGCCCCAAGGCATAAATAAACAGGTGAACCCATTCTTCCGTATTTCATTCACACCATTTCTCCATCCAAGCGAACAAGTGCTCGTGTGAGTCCCTAAGGCCAAGGAAATTATTTATGCACAGGTGAACTGGAGGTTCAAATCGCAGGACCATCATTTCTCGACATTCTTCCCAATCCTAGAACGTCCCTTTATGTGTGTCCCACCACCTCGGAGGTGTTGCTTGCATGGCTAGATTAAGAGCCCATAACCTTTCCTCTCTTGGGACCTCAACTTCAAATGCTCACAAAAATTCTCTAATACTACTAGAACCATCAAAGTACGACAGTTCTCTTACCTCTGAGGAGATGCATCGGAAGTTCTTTGTGATTCTATGTTAAGTCCCTATATTAATAGTGTAGTCCCTTCTTATGTTATTGTAGCCCCCATTATTGTTATTTTTGTACCCCTGCAACCCCCATATTGTTATTATTATATCCTTACATTATTATTGTTAGGTCGGCTAGGATTACATTGTGGCCCCACTAGGATTACATTGTAGCCCCATGGACTCCTATATATAGAAATGAGGTTTTGTAATTTGTATCATCTAAGAATTTTTCATTCATGTAACGTATTGGAGGTTGCCCCCTCGAAGTGGCTTATTTCTAGGGCATTGATATCTCTTTTCTTCTATTTTTGGAGCTGGTTTCCCAACATTTGGTATTAGAGCTTTGGATTCTAGGGTTTTTCTACTCCAAACAGGTCATCATGGAATTTTTGCTATAACCTTTTTTCTACAAAGGTTAAAAATCTAAAATTTTTAGAGTGCAATTATGAAATACTGAGGAACATCGTCGCAAAATTTCAGATATTGATCTGCAATATTTTCAGAGTTATGATATGTGGAAGTTAGGTCTTTTTGCAGGCTCCTGAATTTCACGTAAAAACGTCATCGCAGAATTTTCGCTATAAAAATTTTTCCACGAAGGTTCAGAAGCTGAAATTTTTAAAGCGCAAAAGTGAACTCCTAAGGAACATCTTCGAAACATTTCAGAGCTTGGTGCACAATAATTTTGGAGATATGATCTGTGGAAGTTAGGTCTTTTTCAGGCTCCTGAATTTCATCTCAAAGAGGTGATCATGGCAAAATATTCATAACTCTCTCTTTGAGCATCAGATTGGAATTCTGTAAAAAGTGAATAGAAGTACATGGACTATAGTTTCCTGTCTGTAAATTTCAGAGCCAAAGGAGCAAACAGTTACATGTGGCAAGTCGTACAAGGTCTCTCTACTGAACCAGTCCATAATTAGGTCATTGTGGGAGATTGGAAATAATTTTGCCTTGAAGAATCCAAATCAAGTCAGACCTGTGGAAATTGAAAGAAGATTTAGGGGGCTATGTAAACGCTTAATTGCAGATATTGAAGATCCGAAATCACAGAGATAATTCAGTTTCAATATCGAGCTCCTCAAAATCAAGAAAAAGGTTTGTATTTTTTTTTTCAAATTGCATAAGTCTTGTTTGAAAAATCAGTTTTAAGTGATTCCAAAGGCCTATTGAGCATAGATATCAGTATTGGGTTCTAAAATTCCTCCTAAAAAGAATTCAACCCCCATTAAGCCATCATATTACTCTACTATGACTCATGAAGATGAAGAATTTTAGTATGAGATATCAAAATTACGATACTAAGTGCAACAAATTTCGATCTTATGAAGAACAACTGAAGATGACATAGATGGTTTAAAAGCAGAAATGGAGTCTAAGTTGGATGGTTTGAAGGATCAAATAATAACTAATATGGATGATAAATTAGTGGAATATCACATCGAGCATCAACAACAAGTTCTCCAACTCTCAAAGGATAACCTAACTTTGGCGCAGAATCTAATGAAACAACAGGAAGATCAACATCACATCGAAAGAAGTTTTGAAGCAGTCACAGAAACAAGAACTCGACAAGTATGATCAATTTCAGAGTATCTCAGCAAGTGGAAGAAATTTCCTGTAGAATATTCCACATGGGAGGATGAGAATTTTATACAGAAGCATCAAGAAATAATCAAGCGTTGAGGACAACACTTGTTTGAAGGCGAGGGGCATGTTAAATCCCTATATTAATAGTGTAGTCCCTTATTATGTTATTGTAGCCCCCATTATTGTTATTTTTGTACCCCTGTAACCCCCATATTATTATTATTGTGCCCTTACATTATTATTGTTAGGTCGGCTAGGATTACATTGTGGCTCCACTAGGATTACATTGTGGCCCCATGGACTCTTATATATAGAAAGGAGGTTTTGTAAGTTGTATCATCCAATAATTGTTCATTCATGTAATGTATTGGAGGTTTCCCCCTCAAATTGGATTATTTATAAGGCGTTGATATCTATTTTCTTCTATTTTTGGACCTGGTTTCCCAACATTCTAAGACATCGCAGTGCAAATACATCATGTAGCCGATTCTGCCAATTTTCCATCTCCCCGTCGGAGTCAGAGAAACATTCACTATCATTTTCCCAGCAAAGCATACCATCATCCATAGGATTGATCCAATATTCATCCCACGCAGTCAACTTGTAGATGTGATCCATATCCTATTCTTCGCGCACTGGTTTTGTATACCATTCTCCTTCCGCAGGGTTTAGCGGGACTATCACCCTCGTACCTTCATTCTCAAACACCATGCTTCATTTCTTTAGGTTGATGATACCTCCCATATCTATGGCCCAATCCAGCCCTAGGAGCATAGGATAGGGGTCTGCATCTTCCACAATCTAAATTACCTCAAAGTCAGCTTAGACCTTAACTCCTGCGATATATACCATAATCTTTGATATCCTCCCCAACGGTCTGATCTTCTGCTAGTTGCCCATGCGCAGCTGGATAGTGGACCATTCCAACTTAGGTTATCCCATTCTCTACCACGTTTTCTTGGGAAATACATTCACATATGATCCCAAGTCAAAAATAACCTGATCCATTTCATAATCACCAATCTGCGTTGTTAGCCGCATTTCCCTACTAGCGCGTTTCTTATGTTTATACAGTTTGTGTACATCCTTAACTTTCAGGGGTGGATTAGTTCTTTCTGCGCAACTATCTATTAATTCCTGCAGATTCTCTACTGCCTTCTAGTTGCACAGCAACTTCATACATGCTTGTAGAAATGGTTTAACTTCATCATCGGTTTTTAGGCTTGCTGGAGCTTTTGGAATAGGTGACTCATCCTTAGTGAAGTCTTTGCGGGCTACGATGAAGGTTTCCTTTTCTTTTTGTAGGTCCAAGTTTTATTGTTTGGCAACTGCTTTCTAGATAAGAGGTTTAGCTTCAACTTTCTGTTCAGCCCCTCCCATAGCCATACCGCTATGCGTTATGACATTAATACTTGGTCCTTCATCACGCGGTTCTGCTTTAACCCTTTGTACATTCTGCATAGGTGTCTGTTGTTTTTCTTGCATTTTTGCTATCAAAATTGGACAATCTTAAATCACGTGGTCCAGTTGTCTGCAATAACGGCAAGATTTTCACGTAGGGTTCAAACAATCCCTCACAAATTGTCCTATCTCCCCACGGTTGTAACAAATCAATTGTCCTCTTCCCCGACCTGCGCTTCCACCCCTTCCCCCTCCCCTACCCCTAGTTAGGGAGCCTCCTCTACTTGAGGGAGACAGTGGTGAAGAAGGGTCAACCTGCACCCTATATAGGTTTCCTCGATCTATCATCAAATCATAGGTCCAACAATTATGCTCATCATGCCCCACAAAGGAGGATAATCGACACCATTGTTGCTTCAATTCTGGAACGTAAGCACCCAGGCGGGGACAATAGTTAGTGTCATGTAGCCTCGCAACACGACAATCAACACACCACAATGTTGGACTACTCGGTCCTGCAGCCTCCTTAGGACGTAATGGGCTAGGTCCTCCAGCCTGCATATAATCTGCCAGCAAGGGACACTGATCCTTGGTATGACCGGACACCCTGCATCTTATGCACCATATGTCTATACTAGCCTCTTTTCCTCATTCCTTTTGCAGGTTTTGTATTTCAATGTGCATTGCCTCCAACTGTCCCTAGATCTGTTGTACCCCAAACTAAGCATCGTCCCTCGGTGCAACCTTTAGTTTCATAGCAATCTCCAAAGCCTTCTCCTACATTGTGATCGATTGCTGACCCGCAGGTCCACGTAGGTGAGGTAGCATAGCGATAAACCATTATTTGTGCTGCTTATCATCATACTAAAATTCCCCATCTCTGATAACCTTTTCCAACCACTGATCAGCTTCCCATACTGATTCAGTGGGTCTTTGTCTAAATTCTTTTAAGTCGACCACTATTTGTGAGTAGGAATTAGGCTTTCGAAATTGTTGTTTTAACGCTATTTTGATCTCAGGGATAGATGGATCCACGTGTTGTCCTATGTATCCCATATACCAATCTAATGCCCTTCCTTCAAAGGCGAGTGATAGTTGCGCTCTCTTTACAGTGTCGCTAGCCACATTCTGTGCAGCCCATATTGATTCTACGACAAACCAAAATCGGTCCATATCCTCATCCCCTACACCCTTGAAGGTAGGTAGCTTCATGTGCGAGGCCATATTGTCTTCTGGTGGTAGTGGAGGTATGGGTGAGTTTTTACCCCTATGCTGACTTGACGGTGGTGTAGTTGGAGGGCTCTGCGCAGCCCATTCTTTTACTGGACTGTAGATAGATCTATCTCCTTCTTGATTAGTACGGTAGTAATTACCACTTCGTGTTGTGCTTTCTCCCAAATCGAAGTTCATTCACTCAGTGTGGTTGCACATAATGCCTTTTTCGCACAGCAAAATTTTGATTAATAATTGCAGTGTTTTCATAAAATTACCCTAGAAACCCTTGAAGAACCTCCGCTCTACCTCAGAATAGGACATGAACTGATCGACTGCGAACTCTGTCACAAATCCTCCCAGCACACTATCCACCCAGTGATCTACCGTACAAGTGATGGTATTATCAGTTCTTTCTAACTGCTGGATCAACTCTGGTGTCCATTGCATGACCTTCTCGTCCTTCCAACACATATGGAAATCTATGAGCCTTGCCAACCACTCCTGAAGCTCATTCACAAATGTTACAAAGAAAATTTCGTAGACTTCAGTGAAGATGTACTTATTCTTCAACTTTTGAGCCGTCAACTTTGTGCTGCGATTCTCCTTCACAACAAATTCTTGAACCCGTCTTTCAAACCACTCTTCAATTTCCACCCTCTTAGGTCTCAAATGTTCCCTTGGAATTACCTGATCTCTCTCTGAAAATGCTCTCGATCTCGACAACAAAACCATTTGTTGGCTCTAGGGGTCCTGACCCAATTTCGAAGGTTAAGGTTTTCCAATAAACCCCTATACCACTAGCCCTTTTGGCAATGACCTACTTGCACAGGCCAAAGTCTCACTCGAAGCAGTACGGGAGGGTGTTGGAACCAGGTTTCCACACCTTGAGAGAGAGTAGGTAAGTCAAGCAGGTCTTTGTTCGCAACTTATTGGGTTTTCACGAAACAGGTCTATTCGCAGGTTTGTCAACAATATAATCTGTAACTAATCATAACAGAGTTATTACCATACACATATCTAGTCAGTACCTTCGCATCCACGTGCTTATCAACAATTTACCAACATTACTATCATAAATGCATCTATAACAAATCACAAATATACTTTATACCATAACAAAAATATATTTTCAACATAACAGATAGCATAGATGTATTCGCAGCTTTGAATAGATTCCAAAGGTTTGCATTAATAGTAACACAATAGATCCATATAGCACAGAGATACTTCAACTATATCTGCATATATTAGCATCCAAAACCTAGTTACAATCTGAAACACAGCCTGCGCACATAGCCAGCAGGGCCCACACACATTAGGATTGAGGATCTCCGTGCACACATCCAGTAGGAGTCCTTACCCAAACCAACCCAAAATAGATTTAACAATTTGAATGTAGCATCAGACTCAATTGTTGCCTACCTCTAGACTCAAAATGTTCATCTATTTATAACGACTTAGCCTACGCTTTCCTGTGGTCCGCAAACCGTGGTTTGCAGACTCTAGGTCTACCCTTGACCCATTACAATGCGTTCGAGGCTTTGACACACCCCAAAAATCGTGCGTTAGACTAATTAATACCAAAAATATACAAAATTGTACAAAATTCGCAGCTTCAAGGGATCCTATTCCAACAGAGGCCCATTTTAGACCTCAAAATTCCCCTAATGGATTTTTACAAGCAATGATGTTTCTCTCATTGTTGATTTCAAAGCAGTCATGAAGAGTGGGTTTGAAATGACTAACTTGGGTTTGTTGAGATATTTTTTGGGCATTGAAGTAAAGAAAAATGAAAAGGGAATTTTTATTTCCCAAGAAAAGTATGTTGAATAAGTTTTAAATAGGTTCAATATGCAAAACAACAAAGAAGCAACAACTCCAACTATCATGGGGTTGAAGTTGAGCAAGGAATATTGCAGCAAGAATGTCAATCTGAAATTGTACAAGAGCATGGTTGGAAGTCTAATGTATTTGACTGCAACTAGGCCTACTATAAGGTATGTAGTAAGTTTGATATCTATATTCATGGAGAGACCCAAGGAGACACATTGCCAAGCAGGCAAGAGAATATTGAGGTATGTAAATGGAACAAAGGAGTATGGTGTTCTATACTATACATATGATAATTTTAAGTTGATTGGCTACACTAACAGTGATTGGGCTAGAAGGGTAGATGACAGAAAGAGCACATCAGGGTATGTCTTTCATTTGGGATCGGGAGACATATCATGGGCTTCAAAGAAGCAACCAATAGTTTCATTATCAACAAAAGAAGTTGAATATCTAGTAGCAACGACAGAAGCATGCCAAGTAGTTTGGATGAGAAGGATGCTGAGAGATTTATGTCATGAACAAGACAAAGGAACCACAATTTATTGTGATAACAGCTCAGCAATTGCATCAAAGAATTTTGTTTTCCACAAGAGAACAAAGCATATTGATGACAAATATCATTTTATAAGGGAACTGGTTAACAATGGTGAAATTGTTTTGCAACATTGCAGGTCAGAGGAACAGTTTGTTGATATCCTCAAAAAACCATTAGGGAAGAAGAGTTTTGTTTATCTTAGACAGTGTCTAGGAATGGCTGATGGCAGCAGTTATGATTAAGGGGGAGTTTTGGAATTACTCCCAACCACCGCCATGAATAAATGTGGCAGCAGCCCATGTTTAATTAAATTTTCTATGTAGGGAAGGACAAGCCTCAGGCTTCAAACCCGAAGGCGTTTTCATGAAATCCACACAAAAATCAAACAAAGCACCCACAGCCCACACTCTGTTTTCATTTCTTACCTGCTGTGTTGACTCACCGTTCACCCGCACTTCTCAGCCTGCAACATTTAGCTTTTACCCCTTTAAGCCCTTTGCATGCAATATCGATGGGACCCACCACCAACCTCACTGCATTACCCAAACCATACAAACCTTTGATATTTCACTTTATCGCCTTGTCATGTCTTTTGTCGTTTACTCCCCACCAGATTTAATTTTTGACCCGTAAGGCTTTCTCCGAATCTAAGTTTCTGCCAATGCGATCTGGTGGGACCCACCTTACCTTTATCGCATGCAAACCTTTACATTTACGAGTTATACCTTACCTTTTCTATTTTTCACTTGCCATAGTTTTAAGTCGCATTGCACCCATACTTCGCAAGTTTTTTCATTTACCTTTCAAAGTCACCCGCAAAGTTATGTTATGTTATTTGTGATGTGATCGCAAAGGGGGCACGTGTCAAGCTTAGGAGGGTAGCGCAAAAGCACACATCGCAAAGCTCATGAGATAACGGATAAGAGCTCGTAGGTTATTATGTTTTGGATGTGATGTGATATGCCACGTCACATCGCATATCGCAAAACTTAAGTTTTTCCCATAAGCGCAAATGTTAAAAGTTGAAATTGCCGGTATGTGATTTGCGATGAAGGCGTCGGACGCGATGTGTCTTTAGAAGCGGAACCCATAATATTTGAGGTCCGTTGTCTTGTGTTCTGAATGTGTTTTTTACACTTTTTCATGTGTAAACAACCGAACATAGCAAAAGGACATTTTTGGATGTTGAACATCCGATCTGCATTGAATTGCATTAAATGCTCAAGCTTCGGCCATTTTTGTATAAACCAGATGTAATTTCATATGTTTTAGAGTGAAGGAATTAATCGATTTTTTCAAAGAAGAGTTGAATAAATTTGAATGAGTTCCTCTCCTGTGTAAAATCGTTGTTTGTCTGTGAATTGTTTGACTTTCATTTCCACATTATTTTTTGTGTTCTCTATGTTGTGGGGGAATGCATATCCCTCTTTGTTTTGTTTGTTGTATTCAACATTTTCAACAGGAGGGTCACCTTAAATTTGTCTTTTCTGGTGCTTGTTGTGCCACAAAATGGGTCACCTAAAACTTTCCTTCCCTTCGCAACTTGCCTCCCAAGGCATTAATGGGTCGAGGTTTTCGACAAGCGATATGTTAACAGGATCAAGGGTGGTCGTACACGATGATCCAGAGATGAAACAATAATGTCTATAGGTAACATCTATCCCTCCCACAATTTTGGTCAGAATTTTTCTAATAATTCTATTTTTTCTTCGAATGTGTCTCTTCTCCCATTATATATCCTACAGCCAATTGGGGATTTATCTATCCCGAGAATGTGATCCTCAGACATCAATCACAGGGTGTGTGATGTTCCTCCCTTAGTCCCCCATGTATCTATTTTTAACTTGAGGGAAGAAATTAAATATTTTGTATTTTTTCCCCTCCTCTCCCATTAGGCAACGCCAGAGCAGTGAGGTCCTAGACTCACTCACAAACATCCCTTTTTTTCAGTGCCCTCTATGGGAGTTGATTGTATTCCCATCTCACCTCACAAGGATTTGGATGCCTTATCTCAGTCCTCAAATTTTGAGATAGTACTCGTGGATATTAGCTGATCCTTTTTTCAACCCAGGAAATGAAAGGATAAGGATGCTCTATTGCGGCCTTATTCACATAGGAAGAAAATGGTCACTAAATACAACAAAGTTTAAGGCTGAAACTAATCCGAACCTTTGTTACATTAGTTGAGCGAATATTTTGTGGATAGAAATTTTATCTTTCTGACATTTAGTAGAGAGAAAGAAAGGATTGTTTATACCCTATGTACACGAGCCCTTAGAGGGGATGAGCCCACTTTCATGGTGCCCCGTGATTATCATGTCCCTAAAAATTCAGGGATTGAGTGCGGCCCGTAAAGCTAGGGCACTCGAAGGATTGTTCTGGCTTCATAATCCTTATATAATCTTACTACAAGAAACTATGTGCCCTCATGAGAACACTTAGGTTTTTCTACTATCTGTGTCCCCCAACTGGTTTGTTTACACCTCATACGCCATGGGTCTTTTTGGTGGCATGGGTGCGATGTAGAATCCTAAATATATCTCTTTGAAAGCCTTCAATATCTATGTAGGCATCCTCCTTTCTAGTCATCTACCAAGATCCACTCATCGATTTTGAATTATTAACTTATATGCCCCTTATGTGGGTAGGCACTCTTTTTGGGAAAATACTGGAGACTTTGGCATCTTGGGTTTAACTTCTATTATCTTATTTTGGGATCTCAATTTGACTTTGGGGAGAGGATAAATCTAGGGATATAATGCCATAGATGACCCTTTATTCATTTTTTTCTGGGATTTGATGGAATCTTTTGCTCCGTGTGATATTGCTCTCGGTACTATGGCCCCTACCTGGCGGAATGGACGTATAGGTCAAGAGGGAATTTATAAGCATCTGGACCACTTCTTTATTAGCCATCCTTTGTTTGGGCTTCTTTCAGGGGTTTTTTCCAAGGTCATTCCCTCTTTTATTTCAGATCATTAGTCGATTCTTCTCACTTGGGAGGGAAGGGATTCTTGCATCATTTTCCCCTTAAAATTTAATTCTACTTGGCTCCTTAATGAGGAATTTGCTGCAATGGTGACAGATGTATGGAGCTGCCCAAATTTTCCTCCCCCAAGTGACTAGATGGGGACATTTTTTGGTAAGCTAAGGGTACTCAAGAGGGAAGCCCACATATGGACCAAGAAGAAAAAAGAACTGGATATTAAGGAACTTTCAAACATTGAGACTACTCTTGGGTATTATAATGATCATGATGACCCTCTATACTTATCTCAACTCTATGAGGGGAAAATAATGGAATTGGAGTGGGAGAAGAAAAAGATAATGTTGTCACAAGAATATAAATGGAGATTGATGATTCGTACACTGTGGGTTGCTAATGGTGATAAAAATACCAAATATTTCCATATGTGCGCTAATCTCAAGAAACAGAGAAATTTGATTAGAGGCATCAAGGGTATAGATGGAAAATATATCCTGGATCAACAAGACATTGAGGAGGAGGCATTTTTCCATTTCAGAAATAAATACAAAGCACATGAAAAAAAGAAAAAAATATTAGTTAGAGACCATTGCAGAGTTTACCCACATGTTCAAATATGAGGAAAATGAGTTTTTGGCTACGCTGGTTCAACTAGAAGAATTCATTGATGTCAAGTCATGTGCAAAAGAGAAAATTTTCGTTATCAATGGATGGGGGGTGGAACATTTCATCCATTTATATGATTTAATGTGGTCGAACATAGTGGAAGTTTCAAAATAATCTCAGGCCTCTGGCCATATCTCAGGGGCCATGAATACCACTTTTATTGCATTAATCCCCAAGAAAAAGGACCCATAATTTTTTTTCGAACTACATGCATATTTATTTATTTATGCAATATATATAATAATCTATAAGTTGATTTCCACAAGGATCAAGAATACCTTATCCATCTATATCTCTCTAGAAAAATTTGGTTTCTTGGATGGTAGACAGATACAGGATGCCATAGCACAGTAATGTTTCCATTCCATGAAGACTTGGAAAGAAAGCCAAGTTTGTTCAAGGTGGACTTGATTAAATCATACAAATGCATTGATTGGGAGTTCCTGAGAATGGTCTTACATAAGGTGGGAATTTCTCTTAATAATATTGGTTGGATTGTGGCTTGCACTTAGACTAAAAATTTCATGATGATCATCAACAGTTCTCTGACGAAATTCTTCAAGGAATAATGGGGACTTCAACAAGGTTGCACTTTATTGCCTTGGTTTTTTCTTCTGGTCATGGACTACCTAAGATAAAAAAATAGGTGCAACAAGGGCCGCATGAAAGATCAAGGGTGTGAAGGTCACAAGGAGTATACAAATTTCTCATCTAATGTTTGTAGATGGCCTATTATTTGGTGGCATGAATAATCTGGAGGAATGGGGGGTGCTCCATATGATCATCAAGTCTTTTAGCGAGGCACCGAGTCTATATATGAGAAAAACCAAATCTTTAATGATCTCTAATGACATGGAGGATCCTCAGTGCAGGTAGATATGCCAGCTATTTGGGGTCATTGTAGTTATTCTAGAAGAGGGGTTCACATATCTTTGCTTTTGTCTCAAACCAAAAAACTATGGTAGCAAAGACTGGGTATGTGATGCAGGGGCATTAGACACTAGCCAGCAATGTAGGAAGTTTTGTCCACATGTTGTGGCTAGGAGGGTTCAAAACATTCGAGTTGTAATAGCTAGGTGTCAATACCTTAGCTGACTATATCATTTAGATCAGTTAGAGTCGTAGAAGTTGAATAGTTCAGTTAGGCCATCTGTCATATTTCAGTTAGTTGAATAATTGTAATTAGGCTTTTGGTTTTCTAAAACGGTCCTCGCAGAGGAACCGAAGAGTCACACTATAATGTATATAAATTGAATCCTCGGATGTATCAGAGGGGAGAGGAAGAGTAGAGGAGATTTCTGCAATAAAACTCTGTTGGCGATTGCTTCTAGTTAAATGAATTTCAGTTCTGTTGATTTTCCAACTATCTTGAGTCGTTATTTGTGAGGAAATTCCCTTGATTGTGAGGTGATTGGACATTGTATTGTGTATAACTATTGAACTAATATTGTGTGCAGAATCTGGTGAATCAAGTCACCACAAAACCTCTGTAATTCTCTGTCCATTTCTTTCTCTCAAATTTTCCGAGTGAGTGAAGGAATCCTTGTGTAGGCGAAGACTACTAATAATGGCGAATCCTGTTTAATGAAGAAAATTACGTTGTTCGTTGATTAATTGGAATTTCCTAACCGGGGTCACAACCTTAGTTAACAAATGGAGAATATATGAAGGATAGCATAACCCGATTTAAAACCATGGTCAGTCACTGTTCAAAACCCGCGAGTGGATTTACGAAGGTGGATTGCCCATATCGCACTGCTTTTGGTGAGTAAGCGGTATTTCCTGGTTGGGGAACGATTCCATAGAGTGTTCGACACGTGGCGAGGTGGACCCCCGGAAAACCACCATTTAAAGCGCGCCATCGCACGTTATCGTTCGTACCAAGATGCCGAGCAATATTGTCGAGAACCATTGATTTGGGAAAGA
Source organism: Pinus albicaulis (assembly GCA_034641835.2). Classification (NCBI taxonomy): domain Eukaryota; kingdom Viridiplantae; phylum Streptophyta; class Pinopsida; order Pinales; family Pinaceae; genus Pinus; species Pinus albicaulis. The sequence goes on from CM076579.1 coordinate 1,066,916,401, forward strand.
GCCATTGGACGGTGGTCGCTTGCTGTAGATGCGTGAACGATAAACGAGGTGCGCGAATGATAAACGTGGTACGGTGCAGGCATTTGATTGGTCTATTGATTTTAGAGGTGGGGCCAGAGCCAAGGTTTTATTTTAAGTCGTTTGTTTAAGAGGCGTAGATTATTAATATAAAGTCCGAAAGGATTAAACATCTGCTATAAGGTTCGGAGATATATTTAACATTCGCCAAAGTTTACTGAATATATTTATTTGTCAATTTCTTCGAAATTGATAAATAAATTCTCATGGAAATCTGAGAAGACCACGTGGAGTTCAAAGAACGAGGTTGGAAAGGAAATGCTGACAGAGCCACGACTACAGTGACCATCTCTCCTTAGAAGGGTCCGATTTCAGTTTTGTTGGTGTCATTTGTGGTATTAGAGCCATTGTTTTAAGATTTTTTTTGCAGAAAGATGACATGGCAATCCAAATTGGTAGGGGTGCTGGCGGAAGGAGACATGTTGCCAATGCTGAAGTGTTGGAGATTTTGTAGAGGTTCGAAGCCAGAGTGGATGCCGTGGAGCGAAGACAGACCAGAGATCCTGAAGTCATCAGCAAACCTAAAACGGAGGAAGCTGAAGAAAATGTAGAGATTCCTCCTGACATGAGGCTCCTTAGAACTGTTCTGGGGTCTGCAGTTAAGCCCCAAATTAAAGTGTCAAGTTATGCAGGGGGACTGAATCCAGAGGAACTGGTAGACTGAATTAATGAAATGAACAAGTGCTTCGATTATGAAGAAATAAGTGAAGATAAAAAGGTCATGTTTGTGGTGACAAAGCTGAAGGGACATGCTGCACTTTGGTGGGATGGAGTGCAGGCAGAAATAAGGAGAGTTGGCAAGCAACCTATCAAGAGTTGGACCAGAATGATGGCTAAATTAAAAGGTAAATTATTTCCTAGTGATTATCAACTGACATTGTATAAGCAAATGCAGAACTTGAGACAGAGGTTGCTGACAGTAAAAGAATACATAGAGGAATTCTACAGAGTAAGCATAAGGGCTGGGAAATTTCAAGACACACCAGAGAAGACTGCCAGATATGTGAATGGTCTCAAGCTAGAGATCCAAGATGAGATTGGTCTCCTGTCTCCTAAGACAGTGGAAGAGGCCTATCAGATGGCCTTGAAAGGAGAGGAGAAAATTCTGAGGACACAATATGCCAAGAAGAGAGGTACTTTCTGGGGAAAGGGAAGTCAGGGTGGTAGAGGAAAGCCTACTACACCCAGGGATGGAGCTAACAGTGGCTCACCTCAGAATGCATCTACAGAGGATGATGCAAGAGGCAGAAGGGGTTCTTCTAGAGGAAAGGGAAGAGGAGAATGAGACAGAGGCAGAGGTAGAGAGTTGAGGTGCTATATATGTCAGCAAGTGGGACATAAGCACTATGAGTGTCCAGAGAATGTTGGTGCTGGTCCAAGGAATGTTGTTGTTTCCCAGGCTGGAGAAGAGGTAGAAATTGAAGAAGAAATTCTTCCAGAGAGGGGAGAATCCTTGGTGGTAAATAAGGTCCTGTTGAAGCAAGCCAAAGAGGTCACTGAGCCTGCACAAAGGAAGACTTTGTTTAGGAGCATATGCAAAGTCCAAGGGAAATGCTGCCAGCTAGTCATTGATAGTGGCAACACAGACAATCTGGTTTCCACTGAGGTAATAGAGAAGCTGAAGTTGAAGACAAGGGAGCATCCAACTCCCTACAGGGTGTCCTGGCTGCATAAAGGGCACCAGCTGGTTGTAAAAGAGCAGTGTGAGATAGAGCTGCAAATGGGAAAATATAAAGATAAGGTCCTGTGTGATGTAATTCCCATGGATGTGTGTCATATACTGCTGGGTAGACCTTGGCAGTTTGACAGAGCAGCAGTGCATGATGGCAAGAAGAACACTTACAAGTTCTTCAAAGATGGGGTACACCATACATTGATACCCATGGAAGAAGGAGAGCCATCCAGCAGAGTGATTGATCCAAATACCTTGTTGCTGAGCGGGAAGGAATATCTGCAGCAGATAGAAGAAGAAGAGGTAAGTTTTTCTTTAGTTTGCAAACCTAAAGTAGTTCTTACTTCTACAAATATTTCTGATTTGCCGGTAGAAATCCAAGAGATGTTAGACAATTACTGTGACATTGTTGTGGATGATTTACCTGATGAGATGCCACCTATGAGAAAGATCAGCCATCAGATAGATTTTATCCCTAGTTCAAATCTGCCAAATAAGGCAGCCTACAGAATGACTCCCAAGGAAAATGAGGAAATCAGGAGACAAGTACAGGAGTTGGTGGACAAGGGGCTGATTAGAGAAAGTTTGAGTCCATGTGCAGTACCAACAGTATTGAGCCCAAAGAAAGATGGAGGCTGGAGGATGTGTACTGATTCCAGAGCAATCAATAAGATCACAATCAGGTACAAATTCCCTTTGCCCAGAGTTGAGGATTTAATGGACTGTTTGAGTGGTGCTAAATATTTTTCAAAGATAGATTTGAAAAGTGGATACCATCAGATTAGAATAAGAGAGGGTGATGAGTGGAAAACTGCTTTTAAAACAAATGAAGGATTATATGAATGGATGGTAATGCCTTTTGGGTTGTCAAATGCACCTAGCACTTTTATGGGACTTATGAATGAAGTATTGAAAGAATTCATTGGTAAATTTGTGATAGTATATTTGGATGATATATTAGTTTTCAGCAAAACTAAAGAAGAACATTTAAGGCATCTTAATCATGTCTTGAAGAAGCTGCACCAAGAGAAACTGCTGATAAATCTGAAGAAATGCTCATTCATGAAGGAATATTTGGTGTATTTGGGGTTTCTTGTTTCTGCAGAAGGATTGAAGATGGACCCGGAAAAGGTTAAGGCAATTGTGGAGTGGCCTTCACCCAGGAATGTCTTTGAGGTAAGAAGTTTCCATGGACTTGCTAGTTTTTACAGAAAGTTAATAAGGAACTTCAGTAAGATCAATGCACCCATAATTGAGACAATAAAGAAGAGCAAACAGCCATTTAAGTGGACTGCTGAAGCAGAGAAAAACTTTAAAGTTTTGAAACAAAAGATAACAGAGAAGCCTGTTTTGATTCTGCCTGATTTTACTAAACCATTTCAAGTAAAATGTGATGTCAGTGGAGAGGCCATTGCAGCTGTGTTGATTCAGGATGATAGGCCTGTGGCATATTTCGGTGAAAATCTGAATGACACCAGAAAAAGGTATTCCTCTTATGAGAAGGAATTCTATGCAATTGTTTAGGCACTGAAGAAGTGGAGACACTATTTGATGTCCATGGAATTTGTATTATATTCTGAAAATCATGCTTTGCAGTATATTGTACAGCAGCCCAAGTTGAAACATAAGCATGCTAAATGGGTTGAGTATCTCCAAGGTTTTAATTTTGTTTTGAAACATATAAGTGGCCAAGCCAATAAAGCAGTTGATGCTTTGAGTAGGAGGCACATGCTTGTTCAAGAAACAAATTTTGAAGTTGTAGGATTTGATTTTCTCAAAGAATTGTATAAAACAGATCCAAATTTTAAAGAAGCATTTGAGGCATGTAGTAACCCCGTTTTAACAGATAGAAGCCAGTGGCTGGATTATTTTCTGCAGGAGGACTTGTTATTCAGAAGAAGCCAACTGTGTGTACCAAAATGTTCCATGAGAGAAAATTTGATCAAAGAGAAGCATAGTGGTGGACTTGTCGGACACTTTGGTACTGATAAGACTTATAAGCAGCTGAGTCACTTCTATTACTTGCCCAAGATGAGAGCAGAAGTGGACAAGTTCATGAAGAATTGCAAAATCTGTTAGTATGCTAAAGGAAGGAGCCAGAATGCAGGATTGTACACTCCCTTGCCTATTCCAGACAGGCCTTGGGACATGGTGAGTATGGATTTTGTTCTAGGATTGCCCAAGACTCAGAGAGGGACTGATGCAGTCTTTGTTCTAGTGGACAGATTCTCAAAAATGGCACATTTTATTCCATGTTATAAAACTAGTGATGCCACCCATGTTGCTAACTTGTTTTTCTAAGAAGTTGTTAGATTGCATGGGTTGCCCAAGAGTATTGTTTCAGACAGAAATACCAGATTTGTGGGTCATTTTTGGAGGACACTGTGGAAGAAACTTGGTACCAAACCGATGGACAAACTGAAGTGGTGAATAGGATTCTGGGAAATTTGTTGAGAAGTATTGCAGGAGAACATCCCAAGCAGTGGGATCATATTTTTCCTTAGGCAAAATATGCATATAATGACTCACCAAACAGGAGCACAGGGCAGAGTCCATTTCATATTGTTTATGGAATGCACCCCAGAGGAATATTAGAGTTAAGAAATCTGGGAAAGGCAGAGCTAAGGAGTACAGATGGTGAGGAATTTGCTTCAGAGATCCAGGCCATACATGAACAAGTGAAACAACAACTACAAGGCAGCAACATCAAATACAAAAGCAGAGTAGACTTGAGCAGAAAGGAAGTTCATTTTGAAGTAGGAGATTTTGTTTTGGCACACCTGAGAAAAGAGAGATTCCCAAAGAAGCAGTATAATAAATTGAAGTTCAAAAAGATTGGGCCATGCAAGATACTTAGGAAGTTTTCTGCAAATGCTTATGAGATTGAATTGCCACCTGATGTTGGAATATCTCCCATTTTTAATGTTGTAGATTTGTACAAGTATGAGGTTGATGGTGCAGAAGAAAGATCAGTAGACAAGGAACAGATTGAGTGACAGGAGCAGCTACCACCAGATCAACCATTGCAACTAGAGAAGATATTGGATAAAATACCATTCAGAAGGACCAGAGGACAAGAGTACTTTCAGTACTTGATCAAATGGAAGGACAAGACAGAGGAAGATGCCACTTGGATGACTGAAGGGATGTTGCAGAAGATAGGCAGATCAGTGGAAGAGCTCATGGACAGGAGCCCATGAAGAAAATTACCCTCGGGAGTGTGATTCAGGGGCATTAGACACTAGCCAGCAATGTAGGAAGTTTTTTCCACATGTTGTGGCTAGGAGGGTTCAAAACATTCAAGTTGTAACAGCTAGGTGTCAATACCTCAGCTGACTGTATCATTTAGATTAGTTAGATTCGTAGAAGTTGAATAGTTCAGTTAGGCCATCTATGATATTTCAGTTAGTTGAATAATTGTAATTAGGCTTTTGGTTTTCTAAAATGGTCCTCGCAGAGGAACCGAAGAGTCACACTATAATGTATATAAATTGAATCCTCGGATGTATCGGAGGGGAGAGGAAGAGTAGAGGAGATTTCTGCAATAAAACTCTGTTGACGATTGCTTCCAGTTAAATGAATTTCAGCTCTGTTGATTTTCCAACTGTCTTGAGTCATTATTTGTGAGGAAATTCGTTTGATTGTGAGGTGATTGGACATTGTCTTGTGTATAACTATTGAACTAATATTGTGTGTAGAATCTGGTGAATCAAGTCACCACGAAACCTCTGTAATTCTATGTCTGTTTCCTTCTCTCGAATTGTCCGAGTGAGTGAAGGAATCCTTATGTAGGTGAAGACTGCTAATAATGGCGAATCCCGTTTAATGAATAAAATTACATTGTTCGTTGATTAATTGGAATTTCCTAACTGGGGTCAGAACCTTAGTTAACAAACGGAGAATATACGAAGGATAGCGTAACCCGATTTAAAACTGTGGTCAGTCACTGTTCAAAACCCGCGAGTGCATTTACGAAGGTGGATTTCCCATATCGCACCGCTTTTGGTGAGTAAGCGGTATTTCCTGGTTGGGGAGCGATTCCATAGAGTGTTCGACACGTGGCGAGGCAGACCCCCGGAAAACCACCGTTTAAAGTGCGCCATCGCACGTTATTGTTCGTACCAGGATGTCGAGCGATATTGCTGAGAACCGTTGATTTGGGAAAGAGCCATCGGATGGTGGTCGCTTGTTGTAGATGCACGAACGATAAACGAGGTGCGCGAACGATAAACGAGGTACGGTGCAGGCGTTTGATTGGTCTATTGATTGTAGAGGTGGGGCCGGAGGCAAGGGTTTATTTTAAGTAGTTTGTTTAAGAGGCGTAGAGTATTAATATAAAGTCCGAAAGGATTAAACATCCGCTATAAGGTTCGGAGATATATTTAACATTCGCCAAAGTTTGCTGAATATATTTATTTGTCAATTTCTTCGAAATTGATAAATAAATTCTCATGGAAATCTGAGAAGACCACGTGGAGTTCAAAGAACGGGGTTGGAAAGGAAATTTTGATGGAGCCACGACTACAGTGACCATCTCTCCTTAGAAGGGTCTGATTTCAGTTTTGTTGGCGTCAGTATGGTTTACCAATAAATTCACTAAGAAATGAGCTTGGGTGGTCACAAAGGTGGCTATCAATAGGAGGTAGGTTGAATCTTATTAAATCTATCCTATAGAATAACTATGTTTTCTAGAGGCATTTTTTTCTGCTGCCTATAGAGATCTGCCACAAGCTTGATGGCATTATGGATAGATTCATTTAGTCGAGGACTAAGTTGAAGGGGAAGTTCCATCTCGTGAGATTGAAAGCCATAGCAAGGCCGACCGAAGAGGGGTGTTTGGGTATCATGGATACCCACATATTTAACAGGGCACTGATTATCAAGAACATGTGGAGGGTAGTGACGAAAGATAGTATTTGGGGTTATCTCATTGGGGACAAATATATGTAGGGTCTGCCATACACGATTTGGATCAGGGTAGGGGCAGGGCGGACCTCTGTTTCCTCCTACATTTGGTGGGGCATTAGTAAAAACTACCAATGGATGTTGGGCTTCTTGAGATGGGAGGTAACGGATGGTAGATTGGTGGAGATTGGATTGGATGCACAGAAATCTGTTAATGATATCCACACCCTCTCCATCTACCTTCTTAATACCCTTCACAAAATGGGTTTTTATTATTTTGCACAGTTCAATTGGTTGAACAATATATCATCATGTCAACAATCTTGGTTGAAGGAGGATCAACTTGGATTACAGGGTATCATTACCATCGAATGGGAGGATTACCTCACCCACCTTTTTGACACAGGCATATCCATCAATGACGGCAAAGATAAATTTCTATGGGAGGGCACTTTAAAGAATGGACAACCAAGTGTAAAGGACATATACGACAAACTCCCATTGGTAGAGAGAGACTTTGACTACAAAATTTGGTTTCAAGCAGAATGGAGTTGGGAAATCCCAACAAAAATCATTTTCTTTAGATGGCTGGTTATACACAACAGAGTGCTCACTTGGGATATTTTGAGCCGCGAGGAATATCATAGCCCTGGAATTTTCCCTATGTGCAAGAATCACAATGAAGAGATTGATCACCTTTTGTTGAGTTTCCCATTTGCAAAGGAGGTGTGGGCAAGCATTATCGATTCTCTACATCTGGGTCAAATAGGGACACAAGAATCTATGATCTCATGCTTCCATTGCTGGTTAACGAAAAGAAAGTATCATATGTTACCCTTCTATATCATTTGGTGCATCTGGTGCAACAGGAAGTCTTGGATTTTTAACACAAAACGCCGAAGATTCGGGATGTGGTAATGAAGGCTATTAGTTCTTTTGCAGAAAATGGGTCCAAGATAAGACAAAGAAAAAAGAGAAAGGTCATAATCAAGGACATAAATGGGATATATTCCATAGGATTTTTTGACAAGGCAATTGAAAAGAGAAAATGTGGGTGTCATGCTGTTATCATTCTCGAACCAAGGAGATGCTACCACTTTTGGTTGAAGGGGGGACAAGGTACAAACAACAGAGCTGAAATCATTGCACTTTGGAGTGTCCTTTTTGCCAAATGTAAAAGATTTAAACAAATCTACTTTCACGGAGACGCCAAGAGCATCATAGACTGGGTTAGGGAGCATAGACTCTTTAGTCCCCCAATTCTTTCGAATTGGATGAGGTGCATTAGGAGATTGGTAAGTAATTTTCAAAACAGATCCTTCACACACATCTTGAGAGAGTATAACTAGGTTTCAGACCTTCTTTCAAAGAGGGGAATACACACAGAGTTAGACAAATTTTTCTTCGTTGCATACATACAAGACATTCTCATGAACTCCAGATCCTTTAACTTCATATAAGCTATCATCTCCCTATTTTCTTGATAGTCAATTATGATAATTATGATATGTCAACAAAATTTCTATAACATACTATATATATGCAAATATAATATAGTTTTTTTTTTTTAAAAGAAAAATAGAAACATACAAAAAGGAATGCTAAGATAAATCATATAAAAACTGATGAATATATGAGAAAGCTCAGTGAATGTACTCTTGTACTCTTTTATTTATACAATGAAAAAAAAGTGTTTTGTCTTTTGAAGAAAAAAAAAATTAATTTGAATTTATGCATTGGACAAAGGTTGTGTGTGCTAAGGTGGTATGAATCACATCATGATATTTGGTATTATTATAATGTTATAGTTGGGTTTCTATGTGGTAATTCGTTTGACATAAGCGTATGATGGTTTGTATGTGAGATGCTACACGTGTCCTTTGAAAAATATGTATGTATGATGGTTTCTATGTGGGATGATACACGTTTCCTTTCGGATTGGAGGATATATATATATATTTATTTATAAAGATGTAATTGTTACCCAAAAAGCTTTGTCATTAATTGCAAAGTCAATAACATTTTCTACTCTACAGAATTTTAAATGCATCATAGAATCCGATTATATCTAAATCTTAGATTTGGTTGTGACATGTATGTCGTGCCTTCCAGGGAGAAATTCACGGGGCTTCAAACACAGACTTGGATATCCACATTCACAGAACGTTTTTGCTTAATGGGACATCTCTTTATAAGACTGGAGATGATGAGAATGTAGCCATCTTTATTATAATAAAGCTACGTCATAAACCATTATGTTTTTTCTGCTAATTTAATTCTGGTACTTAGGTGTCAAATTGTTTGCTCTCATCTTTCATTACATATATAATTTAGGTGTGCAAGCCACCTGGAGGAAGAGCAAACCGCACGGCAGAGATGGCTGACGGTTTCATTAACGCCACGTGTACTGTCCTGGTCATCTCGACTCTTATAAATCCACTCGCACACATCCATTGGAACCCACATCTCATTACGTGCACAAAGAGCCTTCTGCAAATTCATTAGTGTGTTAAGGTTATTCAATGACAATGAGTAGTTGCAGCTCCATATCTTCCAGAATTGAATGCGAGACAGCAAAAGTAATATTTTCAGATGGGACTCTGACAGAATTCGGGGAGCAGATAAAAGCAGAAGAGATTATTCTACAAAATCGAGACCACTTCCTCTGTGATTCGGATTCTCTGTACATTAATCGTTACATGGTGGCTTTCAATCCAAAGGATAAATTGGAGATGGGGCAGCTCTATTTTCTGCTTCCACTGCGTAAACTGCAATACGTGCTATCGGTTTCAGACATGGCTGCGATGCTGCACAGAGCTAATTCGGCCATTAAGTCCACAGGCTGCAGATGTAACTGGAAAATCCCGAGTGCCCACCCAAAAGAAAAGGGCGAGAGGGTTGGAGGAGGATCAAGGCCCCTGTGTTGTGTTAGGAAGGAAGCATTGAGGATAAGGCGGCTTGAAACCATCCATGAAACATTAACGTCCTCATCATGAACGTTAACCAGATTCCAACTTATTGACATTTGTTGAATGGAAATGTATATTTGGCTCTGGACCTTTCCTGTATATAGAGGGTATAATTGTATGAAATTCAAGTGAATTTTGGGAGTACTTTTTACCCATTTTAAGGAAAAATAAAATGAAGTACATAGTTAGGAGATGTATATGTTATGAATATGTTGAGTGGTTTAATATCATGTTACCGTCGAGTTGCGATTAAAAGTTTCATATGAAAAATTTGGGAGCATCTATTTACTATTACTTATTTTTTAATTTTTTTCTAAAAAATTTAAATTAATAATTTTGATATTCAAAATTTTTATCTTTCAAATATTGTTCCTAATTAAGTTATGTAAGTAGCAAATAAAATTAGATATTGAGATTAATACAAAAAAAGCTCATTTTAAGTCAAAATGAATGAGATGGAATGGGGACAATTGTTGGATTTTCACACTCATTTCCTTGGGAATCAATCACTACTACTCTAGGATCCACCCCTGGGACCAATCAAAAGGGTAATGATAATGGTTTGAAAGTTTACTAAAGTCCGTGGGTTTTGGTGTAATGGAAAATCTAACATGGTATGACACTTGTGTTTGAGGGAGGTTGTTGGATTTTCACACTAAACTCAATAGATAAAGATTGTTGTTTAAACATTAAAGGATTGTTGTTTATCTTCCTCACAACTTATAAGGAACTTATAAGAAAGCAGCAGCAGGGCAGATTAGAAGTAGACTAGTTCATTTTGAAACATATAAATGATTTTTTAAAAAATACTTCTAAATTTTTTTCAAATTGAAAATTTTTTAATTAAAATTCCCTACCTAATCTAAATCCAAATTTGGTAACTATGATGTAATTTTGGTAATTATAATATAATTTAGGATAACCTGCATCCTAAATTAAAGATTGCAAAAAAATTTAAAAAATTTACTATGAGACCATGATGCATTAATTTTAATGTATTATCCACTGAACCATACTATTGAATTTTCGATTTTTTTTTTCCGAATTTGATAACTATGGTTTAATGATTAAAAATGTGGATTTTTTTTAACCTATTGCAATTAATGCTTACATCCTATATTTGAGATGTTAGTTTGTGATGGTTGAGAAATTCTCTCAACCTCTCTTTCTAACTTACGAATAAGTTAGATCTGAGAAACTCTATATATTAGAGTAATCTTAATGTAATTTGAGTGTGTGTATTGACACATACACCTTTGTGTGGAATATATGAGTGCTTTTATTTAGTTTTATCTTGGTATCAGAGCTTTAGGCTGGTACTGGGATTGTGAGAGATAGTAAAATATTTTTTATGAAAGTGTAATAGATTTTTTGCAATGTGTGTTTGTTGGTGTCCACCAGAAAGCATTCAAATTAGATGCTTACTTGATGATAAGCAACAACCATCTCAATGGAACTCAGCACAACGTGAAACTCCGAACAGCGTGAAGACAACGGCCTTGCTTTGATGAGATTGGGCATAGGTAAAGAGTAATCAATAATCATCCTCGGTAACTTAGTGGCATTGCAATGAATCTATGATGCGAATTCAATTCCATTCATCGTTAAGGGAAAGTGAGTTCGTTGAATTTTTGAGGTCCATTTTCAGTAAGCAACTGCAATTAATTTTCTTAAAGGCGACTGCACAGAGAAGTTGATTCACTACGTATTCGTATGAGGAAATCAACGATGTTCTGCAATCCTAGGCTGACGTTTCGCAACAGAACTGGAAAAAGTATTTGGTTGCATCCTCACAGAAGACATATATTTCTCTCTAGTGTTTCTTCCTTCGATATGAGAATAGACCCTGTGTCATCACATCTGTGTTGCAAAAGCAGTTTTCACGCAGTGATTTCCAAATATATTCGCAGTTCATGGATTTGGATTATGACAGTTGACTGGATTTAAAAAAATTTATGTTGGCTATTTGTGTTGGAGTGTGGGACATCGACCCACGTGGAGCTGTAGTGGTCCAGTGATGGTGATGATTAGCTGGGACGTGACGCTGACATAAAGTTGAGCACTGTGAGAAGTAAATTGCTGGTATATTAGTGTCGAGTAGCTAAATTATTAGTATTATAATTTTTTTGTAAATTAAGTGATGATGAATTTCAAATCAGATAAGGAGGTTATTTTGAAAAACTGATTCTAGATACATTCTATGTCTAGACGGCTTCCCTAGATAACTGTCGAATACATCGGTTAGCACCCATGTATCTCGGTATATGGGAGCTCGTCCATAGAATGACTAGTAGTTCAACGATGTTTCTGAAACCACTATTTAAGAGATAAAGTGGAATTAAGGCTCAATATGGATGGCTATCAAGATAGTATGGCAGTTGCGAATCTATGGAAGGATCCCTCATTCATTGAAGACATGGGAGTGGTCTTCTAATGAGGTTGTGCAACAACTTGGGATGTTGTCTGGTAATTGACTTCAGGAGGTCCTTGATTCAGGATTTCAGGAGTCGAACTCGGGAATCCAACTTGCCAACTACACCTTTATGAGGGTTATGAGGCAATTTGATGGAGCCTATATTGATAAGATGTAAACCAGTTAAATAATGATTGTGTATTTTGTTGTTTATGGGTGATTTCAATAAATTTATGTAATGTAAGCATTAAGAGGGGATGTTGGAATTAATTCTTACATCCTATATTTGAGATGTTAGTTTGTGATGGTTGAGAAATTCTCTCAACCTCTCTTTCTATCTCAGGAATAAGCTAGATTTGAAAAAATCTATATATTAGAGTAATCTTAATGTAATTTGAGTGTGTGTATTGACGCATACACCTTTGTGTGGAATATATGAGTGCTTTTATTTATTTTTATCTTAATCATATCATTAAACTTTTCTATCAATAATCATATTGCTAAACTGAAATACTAGCAGATTTAATATCTCCCGCATGAAACAGAAGTGTTGTACATAGATAGTGATCGAGAGGAAAAATCAACATTAAAATTCGGGGGTTACACTATGTTCTATTGTTGGTTCTTCATTATAAAATCAAACAAAATAATATATGTTATTAATATCTGTTGCCACTTCTATTGTACACCACACATACCACAAAATAATATTGCATATAATGTTAACAATAAAATGTATGCTTCCAAAAATTCACGACATTAAGGTCTTAGTCTCTTCCAATGGTTGAAGCTCAATATTCCAGCCACAATTAATAGAATTCCATTGTATGTCTCCAAATGTATTTCTCAACTCGTTCCCCAATGATATATATATACGTGTGTGTGTGTGTGTGTGTGTGTGTACATGTACATGTACACATATACATATACGTATATGTATACATATACATATACATACATACATACATACATACATACATACACACACACACACACACACACACACACACACACACATATATATATATATATATATATAATTATAATTATAATTTCGCGTATCAATTATTTGACTCGGTTTTGTTGCATAGTATTGAATGAGAGAGCATGAAAACAAAATTTTCACAAGATTAGATTATGCATTCTTCTATATTCTAGAAATGAGGACATTATCGTTGTTGGTGAGAAGAATCCCACTAGAGCAGAATTGTAGACCTTACAACAACACACTCCAGTAGTTCTTCTTGAATAAACTCCTCTAATTTCCACAAATAAGCTACTTTATGATTGATGTCGTCACAAACAAGGAAGACTCATCCTCTATTTGTTGCAATAGAAAAATGTGGTCTCAACCAGGACAAACTGATGGCATCGATTAAAATATGGGTCTCCACTATAGAGGTTGTGAAATCTCTATCAAAGTACAGGTCTCCACATAAATGTGAAGTGCCATTGTTAATCCGTAAATGGGAAAATGCCACACACCAACGCAATGATATAAAATCACAAATAATACACCACTTTTCTATCACTATGCCCTTAAGACAATCCTAGGCCCATATGGTCTCACATACCAAGTAAGAAAATTAAAATTGCACACAAGGATATTTTTTCTACACATTTAATCACATATAGGTTACAAATATATAGTTGGAAGTAGATGCAACTAATACTAAACCAAGATATTCCTGTTGAGAAAATATCTCAATATTCAAATTAGCCAACAAACTCAATCCAACCTATATACTATTGTAAACAATAATCCAAGTCATTAATGGCCCAAAACCTAGAAGCATCTAGCATGAGCCCATGCTCTCCTACTAACCACCACCAAGATGTAATAAATTCAAGGTGAATTTCTTTTTCTCTAATAACTCTGATTATTATCCCTGATAAATATGAAAGGAAGAGCTTGCAACCCAGGCCTTGATGTTGGAGGCCTCACTTTGGTGAAAATACGAGTGCTTCACCGAAGCTCTAAATCATTTCTTCTCCTGAACACTTAGTCGTTATCACAGTGCAAGAATGTAAAGGGAATGAGAGTTTATACTAGCCCAATAGTGACCAACCAGCCGTAACTTTAGTGGAAGGAGGGGCATGAATTTATAGGAAGGGAGAAGAGTTTGGGAGCCCATGAAAGGAGGAGGAAGGTCCAATTTCTAAGGGATAAACCCCCATGGATGAGATCAAAGCTCTAAAATCAGAGAGATTGACTCTATCACCACCATTTAGCAACCAACTCGTCACCATAGAACTTCTATACATCGAAGCTTCTCCTCCATTTGAGGAATCGCTGCCAGAAAGGGATTAGCGTAGTTGTCCAAGAAATAAGGGCGCTGGTAGTGCTAATCCAGAACTGTCAATCCGACATCAACATGAGCATGAAATCAAGAAACCCGTTGACCCAGGAAACTAGGATTTTGACAAAGTTTCTTTAGTAATCTCCCAAGGTTGTTTTCTTTGAATCTTCAGGGGATGTATTAACATATTTCTTCATGGTGGAAACATTGCACAGGGTATGCCACGAGGTATTTCAGGATCAGGGATGGGAAATGAGCATGGCGAAAAATTACTGTGTAACACATACCTTGAAACAATAACAAAGAAAGACTTATTTATAAGTGCTACAAATAAAACATAGCTTTGTGACACCTAGATTACAAGTTACAACACAAGTATCAACTGCAACCAAAAAGTGCGTCGAGTTGTGGGAGAGTGTCTAGTGAATATTTTTATGATATATAATATAAAATAATGTAGAAGAGTGTGCTAGAGCTGCCTCTAGTGGTGCACCAAAGTGTGACACATGCAAGAGTGAAAAAAATAAAAAGCGACACTTGTGACAATTAGAATAAGTGAAAACTAAACTTGTGAAAGCTAAAGAAAGTGAAAGAGACACATTTGAATGAGATTTCCTTTAAATCCTTGCATGGGCTCCAACTTTAAGGTTTCCTTTCTAGTCTCATGTGGAATTGCATTAAAATAGGTGGCATCCCAATCATGTGTAAAGGGACGTGCTCCTCGTTGACCCTAAGGAATGATGCCATCTCCTCCTTAATGACATCTAATTCTCTGCCTCAATGGCATGGTTCAAACCCCAAGTTCACACCTTGGACAACTACTATAAACACCTCTTCCTGCAAAATAGCATGAAAATAAACTAGACCCAACAATGCCATGCCCAATATGCCACCTTATAATTTCATCTCCATAGCTAAGAATAAAATATTCAAACTCAACATAGACACTATCAGGAGAAACAAGAGTCTCAACCACCTCAAAGAACGTGATAGACCTAGGTACCATTACTACTAGAAAATGACCTAAAAATAAGCAATTGTTTCCTTTTCCAAACAAGAAAGAGAAAACTATAGACAACTACCCCTAAAAAATTTCCTACTATATAACACAACAAGCGCACCAATGTCATAAATATTTAGATCATACAAAGAATAATTTCCCAAAATTTAAGTGAAATCCAAGACATCGAAGCAAGAGGCGAAAGCAAAAAAATAGACAATCTCACCTCTGAACCACTTATTGAAACTTGTAATCCAAACTCGATGATGCAGTATCTAATACCTCAAAACCAAACTTGATACAAATATGCATCAAGATAGCCAGAAAAATTAAACAATACAAAGAGGTAAACAAAGATACCACAACATGCATTGTTAATGAGAGGGACGTTGGCCAACCAACATTCAAAGCATCCATAACCGAAGACCAAGTTGAAACAAATAGGAAACTACTCCAGGGTTTTTGCCCCCTTCACAAACCAACGTCTTCTCCCCCGGTTGCACTGATTCCAACCCTAAATCCACACACCAAGGTCTTCACTAGCTCAGGCAAGATGAGAATTTTGCAACTGGAGGTCGAGGTCCAACACTTCCCTCTAGGAAAAACCTCACTAATGGAAATAAATCCCTCTATTGATGCAATAAATAACAACATCCAATTGTGAATATTGCATGCCTAACTAAAATATGCATGCTTCTATAGGGCACAATAATAAAAATATGGGGACTACATGAGCACAACAATAACAATAAAGGGGTTATACTAACAATAACAATGAGGGGATAGGGTAGTATTATAGGGACCTCGCATGGCCCTCTCCTTCAAGTTTTGACCTCAATGTAAGTAGTTTTGAATGCTTTTGTATAAAATTTTCATCCTCCCATGTCGAATCTTCAGCGGTTAAATTCTTCCACTTGATGAGATAATCTGAAATTGATCGATTTTGTAGCTATCGAGTTCTTGTTTATGTGACTGTTTCATGTTCCAATATTATTTTATCTTATTTATCAAGTTCTGACAATATTGTTTGAACTGGGAGCTTGTCACCTATAACCTTCTTTAAGCATGAAACATGGAAAACTGGGTGCACTTGGGAATATGCGAGAAGCTCCAATTTGTATGCGATAGTACCAATATTTTGCAACACCTTGTAAGGACCATAATACTTTGGTGATATTTTAATATCCTTCTTAGCTTTCTTGAGGGCCATTTGTTTGAATGGTTGTAGCGTTAAAAACACCCAGTCGCCTACATCAAAACTTCTTTCACTGCGATGTTAATCTGCATGTTTTTTCGTTCGATTTTGCGCCAAAGTGAGCTTATCCTTTAAGAGTTAGAGAACTTATTGTTGATGCTTGATGTGATCTTCCACTGCTTGAAGCTTAAAATTTTCTCTTAAAGATGATGTTATGGATGGTGGATGATATCCATAAATTTCCATAAATGGGGTCACTTTTGTTGCAGTATGGAAGGAAGTGTTATACCACCATTCATCCAAAGGTAACAACTTGACCCATTGTGTATGTTTATCAGATACAAAGAAATGAAGATATCCTTCCAAACATTTTTTCACTATCTTAGTTTTCCCATCACATTAAGGATGATATGATGATCTATGATCTAATTGAGTACCCAATTAAGAAAATAATTTCGTCGAAAACATTCCTGTAAAAATATGATATTTTCCGCTTGCAATGATCTTTGGGTTTCCATGTAGCTTTTGAATTGTTTCCATAAATGTAGTAGCAACTCTACTAGCTTCAAATGGATGAGATAATGCACAAAAGTGTGCATACTTTGTAAGTTTGTCAACTACCACCATGATGACAGCCTTTCCTTCAGACATGCGTAAACCTATTATAAAATCCATTGAAACCTCCTTCCAATGTTGACTTGGAATGGATAAAGGTTGTAATAGACCTGGGGTCTTAATTGTCTTAACTTTATTTCGTTGGCAAAAAAAACATTCTGCCACAAACTTTCGAATATCAGATTTGAGGCCATGCCAAAAAATTCCTTCTTAAACCTGTGGTAAGTTTTTAAAATTCTTGAGTGCCCTCCTAAGGGAGAGGTCTGCAATTCGGAAATAATATTTTGTTTTAGTTGGGAATTCTTACAAAGATATAAGTGATATTTGTACCACAATGAATCATCTTTCCAGCTAAACGTTTCATATGTACTAGGATCTTGCTGCACATTTTGAATGAGTGTCCATACCTCTTCATCTTTCTTTCGTTCATCCCTTGCTTCGGTTATCCACTCAGGCTAGATAATAGAAATGGAACAAAGAAATGCTTCCACATCCTCATCCTTTTTTGAGAGTGCATCTGCAACAACATTTTTCTTCCCTTTTTTGTAGATGATTTCAAATTCATAACCAAACATCTTTGTGACCCATTTTTGCTGCTCTTCTAAAGATAATATTTGTTCCAAAAATTATTTAAGAGTATCATGATATGTTTTTACCTTGAAGTGTCTTCCCATTAGGTAAGGTTGTCATTTCTTTAGTGCATGTAATATTGCCAACATTTCCTTCTCATAAATAGTTTTTTGTAAATACTTTCCTTTGATTGGACGACTTTAAAAAGAAATGGTCTTCCTTCTTGCATTCAAATTGCACCAATTCCATTTCCCGAGGAATCACATTCCACAATAAAATATTTTGTGAAGTCTAGTGTAGCTAAGATTGGTGCTTGACACATTTCCTGTTTAAGATGTTCAAAGGCCTTAGTTGCTTTTTGAGTCCAATAAAATGCATCTTTCTTCAATAATGATGTTAGAGGTGCTTATATTCTATCATAATTCTTTAAAAACTTGCAATAATAACCTATTAACCCCAGAAATTCCCCAGAAATTCTCGAATATGCTTTATGGTTGTGGGGATTTTCCATTCCTTAATGGAATTAATTTTGTTAGGGTCTACCTTAACACCCTCATGAGATCAATATGACTCAAATATTCCACCTGTTGTAATCCAAAGAAACGTTTGGAGGTTTTTTCATATAATTTTTTCTCCTCCACTATTTTGAGCACCCTCCACTATTTTTTCATATAATTTTATCCTTCCAAGACTTGTTGTAGATTAGTATATCATCAAATAATACTAACAAAAATTTTCTAAGGAAGGGTTTGAAAATGGAATTCATCAAACCCTGAAATGTGGAAGGTCCATTAGTAAGGTAAAAAGGCATGACCAGAAATTCATAATGACCCTCATGAGTTTTGAATGTTTTTTTTTAAATGTCTTTAGTCTTCATTCTAATTTGATGATTTCCAAAACAAAGATCCAGCTTGGTGAAATAAATTTCTCGATGTAATTCATCCAATAATTCATCAATAATGGGGATGGGGAATTTATCTTTAATAGTGAGCTTGTTGAGATCCCTATAATTCAGACACATACGCCATGATCCATCCTTCTTGTGCACCAATGCTACTGGAGCAGAGAAATAACATTCACTAGGTTGAATTATACTAGCCTCTATCATTTTTGCACCATACATTCAATCTCACTCTTTTGAGCTTAAGGATCTCTGTAAGGCCTGATGTTTGGAGGAACACTTCCTGAAATCAAATTAATAGCATGATCATGATCACGAATAGGTGGGAGTCATTTGGGAGTCTCAAACACCTTGGAATGATTGTCCAAAACTTTTTGGAGATATGGAGAAAAAGATTATTTTTATATTTGAACCTCTAGTGAGCATAATTGTGCAATTACGCCTTATTGCTCTTTCTTCAAAAGCTTTTTCATGACATTAGAGATGATTATCTTTCCTTGCCTCCATGCAATACCGCGTAATTCAACTTCCTTTCCTTTTGAAAAAATATTCAAGAAATGTTCTTGAAAATTAAAAGCTATTGTCCCCAAAAATTGTAACTATTGTACTACTAGTACAACATTAGCACCACCCATTGGAATGGAGAGAGTTAGACTATTAAATAAATATTCTCCAATGGTTAGCTTGATATTATGGCACTTTCCAAAGAAATTTATAGTTCCTCCATTTGCAACCATAACTTGACACTCTGGTGTTGGGTATAGGAAGAAATTCAATTCCTTGGATACCTTACAATGAATTAAATTATGTGTATAGCCTAAATCAATCAAAACTATTACATTTTTCTTCTTGATATTTCCTTCTATATTGAGAGTTTGAGGAGTGGTAATTCCTGCCAATGCATTAAAGGATATGTTTGGATTCATTTCTTCTTCCTCTAGGGTTGGTTCTTGGTGTATAGCCTCTTCTTTTGAATTTTTTTGTTCCTTTCTTCCTCCTTTTCCCAATCTATGTAAAATAATTTATTCTCAACACACTTAAGACCTTTAGTGTATTTTCTATCACAACGATAGCGAAGCACTTTTGCTTTTTTTTTCTTCCAATTGTTGTGGTGTAAAACTTTTAGGTTGTTGAAGTCTAGGAGTAGCAACACTTCCATCTATATAGTTGTGAATGGTAGGCTTCCTTGTTTCCATAATTTTTCTTTCATTTTTTCTTGCCAACCTAAATGCCTTCTCCAATGAATCAAGTTTCCAAAGGCAAACCTCATGTTGGATGTTATCCTTTAAAGTCCCTAACATCAATCTTGTGCTCTAAAATATCATTTACCCTTATATTCATTTTTTTGAAGTACTCAATGTGCTCCACTATTGAACCCTTTTGTTTGAGATTTATCAATTGGCTAAAGAAGGTGTTGCTCTTTGTATCCTCATAATGTGCTATCAAGAATTAGGGAAATGGAGTGGAAATCTAGGTCGAGATTACCTATAGAAAAAAACATGGAAGGAGCCTTGGTTCCAATTGAGGCAATATAATAACACTCAAAGCTACAAAATTGGGGTTAATCTTGCCTTTGATCTTGTGACAAATACATGAAAATTATTAGCGTGTGATTGAATTTTTTTCTTCATTTTCTCTTGATATTGATTGAGTTGTTTTTCTGTGGGGGTCCTTCAATAACTAAATCTACATAAGGAAATTATGTTGGTTGCCAATTCATGAACTGAATAATGCTTTTCTTCATTTTCCTTGGATTTTTGAGTATGACATATCTGTATGATGGTCTTTTAGGAACTAAAGTTCCATGAAGAATTAATGATTATTGTCAAAGTAAGATTCCCTAAATGTATGCTATGATCTATTGAAGATTAATTGAGAAATGATGGAACCTTCAAATACAAAGAAAAATCACGAACTAACTTCCCTCGCTACCCTTGGTAGATCTAGAGTTAAGATGGATCTATGTTGGTTTAATTTGCTCCTTTATATAGGCTATATTCCACATGAATACCATGAATTCTCATCAACTTGGAGGTCAAAAACCACGACTAACTTGATCAAGTCAATTTTACCTTATTATTTTAGTTTAAAGTAATTTTTTTTTCAACATGGAGTTATTTTTAATTTTCTTTATTTTATTTTTTACCACGTTAAAATGCTTAAGATAGAATTATTTTTATTTTTATTAGTAAATATAATATTAATTTGTTATTTTATTTTATTTCTATTTCCATTTATTGACAAAGTATCATATTTACACAAACAAGATGACATAATAACTATACCTTTTAAATAAAGACTTTATAAACAACTTATTATTGAATAAAACAAAATACCCTATAAAATATTTAGTAAATGACTATTGAATATTTTATTTTTACATGTTTTAATTGAAAATTTTAATTAAAATGAATTTATTTTTACATTTTAAAAAACAAACTTTTATGTATACAAAATATTATTGAATAATACAAAATTTCCCATAAATATCTAGAAAATTGTGATTAAGGCATTCGAAAACCAAATAAGGTAAGTGTGTTATTTCATATTCGATATGTTGTGGGGTTAGTGATGTTGTATCAGTGGTGCTCGCTTTATAATTTACCTTTTGCTCTATCCCGACTATAAATGATAAGTGTGTTAGTTTAGTTTTTCTTAATGGTAAATAGTGATGTTGTATATCTTTCTTTATCGTAGATCGTAATGTATGTATCTAGAAAATATTATACAACCTTGCACATGACATGTGACACATGGAATGTGGAGTGGTTTTACTTGCTAATGTCCCCATGGACCACCAACTTTAGAAAACTTAGGTCAGTATAATAATGAAGTTTCCACGATGTAACAAATTATGAAACTTTTGACAGATTCTTAAAAGAAACTTCCAACAAAAGAAATTTGAATTCATTATTTCCTTTGTTCATAGCATAACCCATCATGAAACTTCCAACATTGAACATTTTTTATTTCCTTAATCCATGTGTCTCTATGGTTTAAACAACCATAGAAAATTGTATGAGAATTCGTTTTAAAAAAAAAACTTTACTATTTTTTGCTAAGTTACCCACGTTAACACCTTTAACATGATCATTCCACTTTTCTTAACGACTTCTTGCTAAGTGACCCACATTAACACTCCTAACATTATCATTTCACCCTTCAATTCCAGTCCAGATAACCTTACCCACCATTTGAAACAGAAAAAAAAAAAGAAAAAAATGAAAACATTGAAAGGAGAACCCATAGCTATAACTTTGCATTCACGAAAGTCACAATTAAAGGAAAAATGGTTCACGAATGTCACGACTAAAGAGAAACTCTAACATATCTTTGTTATGGTTTACAAAAGTGAACAACAATCTCAGCGAGTCAAACATGCAGAGGATATTTAACACACTGCAACTATCCAAGAGACCCCTAGCAGAGAAGTCCATGTTTTTTCCCTTAGCAGAGAAGTCCATGATTTTTTTTTAAATAAATCATAAGAACTTTACAAACAAAGAAAGAAGGGGAAATAACCTTGAATTGGAAGGAACTGAAAAATTGATTTGAAATATTATCATCAGTCAAATTTTCAACAGTTGTGTCCACAAATTTGAAAATAGGCATTAAATGGGATCACCGTGGCAAGCCTAGACAATGTCTTTGAGGCCAAGTCAGACCTTTTCTTCATAGAATTTCTCATAGTCCTAATAGTCCAGTGTGTCGCCATCGAATTTTTTCAACTCCACAACAAACAGAGAATGAGTTACCTCAAATAAATCTGCAACAATAGTGTCGCCATCGAATGTTTTCAGCTCCACAACAAACATAGGAGTTACCTCAAATATATCTACAACAACAGATAGTTCCCTTTTCATGCGTCCCATAGACACCTACATCTTCACCTTGTAATTTTCCTTCTTCAAGTTGAAATTGTCAAGCTAAGTGATTTCCTCGAACAAACATAGAAGGAGTTACCTCAAATATATATGCAGCAATAGATAGCTTCCTTTTCATGCGTGCCACAGACCCCTACATCTTCACCTTGTAATTTTCCTTCTTCAAGTTGAAATTTTCAAGCTTAGCGATTTCCTCGAACTTTGAGATGATATTGGCAACAGGTTGAGTAGATGTGAAGCATTTATCATGTTTTAGTTGTTTCTCTTCAAAAAAATATGATATATCAAAGCCTTGTGAAAGAGAAATGATATCAAATGCATTTAAGCTTGAAGGATTCTTCAATGTGCTCTTAGTGGAGGCATTCAACATTGAACCCACATCATCAAGAATGTTATTATTATCATTTTCTTTTATATCAACTTCACGGATTGTAAATCCTTCATTGTTTTTTGTAAGAAAATTGTTGTTGTATGTCAATTCTTCTTCTGAAAGGATATTGAAAGAACAATGCAATAACCTCATAAACATCTTAGCCCTAGTTAACAAATCAATCAGCATATCCAAAACCATTGATTTTGATATTGATTCACCAAATACTAAACAATTTCTATACCTGAATTCTTACCATCCTTCGTCACAAGGCTCTGAAGCAAAGCATGGGCATAAGATCACATTCTGCTTCTGCTCATGTTATCGATTGTAACACAATATGATTCAATTGTGTGTTGAAACCCTAGCTATTTTTATACCCATAAAAAATACTCCATAGAAACTCGTGGTTCATCCCTATATCTTAACAACATTGTGACAGCTCAGGAAGACATCAATTCTGGTAACAAATTTTTTTTTTTTAGCACATTCCACTGATGGGAATTTATTTAAAGGTTTTTGAAAGAACAATCGAAGATTTGTGACAGATGTGAAGTGAAATTTACAGTTTTACAATGAATGTAAAGATTTTTTAGTGTGTTTTGGAGCATTTTCCTCATTATCTAGAGCATCCTATGCCTGATGCTTCGGTTGTGTCACTGCATGCTGAGAATGATGCTACCGTAAAATTGAATCAATTAAATTTTGAGTAAACATCACTTAATCCGCAAAAGAGCACACACACGAATGTCAGAGCAAGAGGAAAAATATAAACTAGACTGAAAAATAATTTGATTCAAAAGAAATGTCTATCAACATAATTAAATTTAATAATTTAAAAAATATTAAAAAATTAAAATCTCATATATACAGAATGAAAAAATTTAAAAACTCATTCATATATATAAAAAATGCATATTCATAAATTGAATGAAAAAAAAAAGCATATATCATGTATTATAAGTACATTGTATTAATACTTTAAAAACTCTTTTGAACTTTTAATCCCACTACGTTAGTTTAATTTCAAAACTTTTATGTCCATTGAATACGAACTTTTAAGCCTAAGTAATTTTAAACTTTAAGTTGGATAGATACTCTAAATTGAATAAAAGAACATGAGGGTATATAATGTTTTCTTAGGTGGTATTGAATTTATGCACTGGACAAAGGTTGTGTTGCTAAGGTGGTTTGAAGCACATTATGATATTTGGTATTATTATAATGTTATAGTTGGGTTTCTATGCGGTAATTTTGACATAAGCGTTTGATGGTTTGTATGTGAGATGATATACATGTATTTTAAAAAAAACGTATGTATGATGGTTTGTATGTGAGATGATATATGTGCATTTTAAAAAATACGTATATTATGTGATGGTTTGTATTTGGGACGATACATGTTTTTTTTTCAAATTGTAAGTGTAAAATAGCATGGTGGAAAAGGCTTAAAGAAGTTTGGGAAGAATGAGATGTGTGCATTTTGCAATGTGATATGTTTAAAAAATATTTGAGATATAAATCCAACTAGCTCAGCACAGCGAGATACGCGACGCCACTCCTCAGGTATTATTCGCCTTACAATCTCCACTCGGTGTCTTCTTGCTAAAACTGTCCTCAGACAGGCGGCCCAGAAGGCTTCGATATTACTACAGTAAAATGTTACACACCTTGTTATGCCACAGAGTTGAGCCAAAATAGCTTCTGAACTCTTTTTAGGCTATTACAACACACTATGTAACACTCAAATCTCACAAACACACACACGCTCACTCAACAGACGATGATCTAAATGCATGACCATCGGTCCAATATATACAAAAACTAAAGAGACTATTGAGGGTTCTGTCAGGCATTACTGGCCCAGACGGTGTCTACTCAATATTCTCAAGTACAATAATGCAACTGAAAGTAAAAGTCACCATGGTCCCTTAGGACTACGGTCGGAATCATACTGTTCCCCAGGTTCGAAATCAGACGGCCACTTGTCCGAATCTTCTTCTTGCTTTTTATAAAGCCATTCAAGGTACTTGGATTCCCACTCGGATTCATCATGTGATTGAGCATCTTGGTAGGTATCGATATGAATGGGATCTTTTTCTCGTACTGGATATCCTGTAGCCATTTTTCTTTGTCTCTTATCTTTTTCTTCTGTAGCTACTCCTTTTCCTTTATCAACTGTGGAAGATTCGCCTTTATGTCTCATCTTCAATTTGCTACTGTCCTTTGTCACGAACAAATTGCTTTGGGGAAATAAATATCTATCTGTCGACTTTGTCCACTTGCAAACGTAGGCCATAGGATCAACTTCAATATCAAGGAAGGGATCTTTCTTAGCTTTCCGAAAGTTGATATGTGACTGCACCGCTAACTCGACTCCATCTAAAAGATCTAACTTAAAAATCTGAAACATTGACACTGACTGTTCTATACAACATTGAATCCAATATTTACAAAGGTGATTCAATCCAAAATGTTCTTGCCAACCTAATTCAAAACTTACTGCTGACGCAACATGATTGGCTAGCAACAAACTAATCAAACAAACTACATCTGGTACCCAATTACCATGTTTAATGATAATAGTAACCAGAGCTTTCTGGTTTACAATTAGTTTAATGGCTCCACACTTCTGCTGACAATTTTCCAGAGTTTTAATCATACTGATTTTCTCAAATAACTTTAAATTTGGAAAATATTTTAGCCAATTGGTCAATTTCTTAACCTCGTCCATGTTATCAGCAATTAATGATTCTTCAAACTTTTCAGAGCCAAAAACTTGAGAAAAAGGATTTGGGAGAACAGGTTCTCTTAACTCCAAGTTGTTGTAGTTCCAAGGAGTAGAAAATGTTCTCAGATACTGCAATGATTTCATAATACACTGGGTAGTCCTGATTTGAGGTTTCTTTCTGCGCAACCCATTGTAGATTTCCCAGTCTGCAAAACTTTCAAAGATTTCATACTGCGGAAAGGTATCAGTGTTTGCATAGTATTCAGTCTGGCTTTGAAGAAAAGCTGCTTCAAGTTCATCAAACATATCAGCAACCTGGAGAGATAATAAAAAATTTTCTACTTGTTCGTGCATATCCAACTCTTCCAAGTCTAACATTTTTGCAGTAGTGTAAACATTAAGAGAAAATTCTACTGCTCCAATTAGCTGATAGTAATTTAATATCTTCAAAGTCTGGATCATTTCATCATCATATTTTCTAGACCAATAATCACATAAAGATTTAAAATAAAGCTTAACCTTCATATTTGGTAAAGGATAAACTTTAATCAATTCTTCATCAAGGCCTAAATGTATACCGACATTTTTAGACTGCCAGGCTTGACAGCGTTGTATCCACTGATTCCTCCTCAATCTGAGACCAACAAGCCTTTTGATCTCGTCTGCAATTTTCTCACCAACAATTTCTAACATATGAAATCTTTTCACAAATGTCTGATAGGTGTCTGGAGCTGGAGATAAGTCAAAAAGACTTGCTCTATGCATCTTGTTCATGTCCCGCGTGAGGGAATCTGCCAAATAATTTGATATTCCTGGGATCCATTCAACATCAAATTCATACATGTTAAACCATATTTGCCATGCCAATAATCTTCCTCTAGCTAATTGCTTAGATATTTTTGCAGAGAGGAAATGTGTAAAATTCATTGAATCAGTTCTAATTAGAAATTTGGCAGGGGCTAAATAAAGTTCAAATTTCTGAATCCCATTAAAAATAGCTAGTGTTTCCTTTTCTGCTGCAAAGTATCCTTTTTGGTGTGGCAGAAATTCTCCTGATGCATATGCACAAAGTTCCTCTTCTCCTGACTCTAATTTCTCAAACAAAACTGCTGCCCAAAATAAATCTGATGCATCTGTTTGTAGGATTAATGGGCCTTCTCCTGGTGGCTTTAGCTGAGGCAGTTTCTGACATTCTTTCTTAAGCAGTTGTACTGCTTCTGTAGCCTCTTGTGACCAGCCTTCTTGTAAATGTTTTCTGATAGGGGCTGTCTTTGCTGAAAGCCTTGGAATATATTTATGGATGTAGTTTAATACTCCCAGAAATCTTTGTATCATCTTAGTATCTGAAAGATGATCTGGGAATTCAGTCAGCTTTGTCAAAACATGTGGTTGCAACTGAATTTTTCCATCCATAATATGAATTCCTAAGAAATCAATACTATTCTGGAACAATACCATCTTTTTCTCCGAGAGAACAATTCCATGTTGGCGTACCTCATTAAGGTCTTCCAAACTGTCACTGAATATCAAAATATCATCAATATAAACACATATGAAGTCATATTTTCCAAAAATATAATCCATCCTTCTTTGGAAGAATGCAGGGGCATTCTTTAATCCAAAAGGAACAACTTTCCATTGGAAAAATCCAGCAGGGCATGTAAAAGTTGTTTTATGCCTATCTTCTTCTCTAATCTGGATTTGGTAATATCCTGACTTCATATCAAACTTGCTAAAAATCCTGCTGTTCTGGATTTTCTGCATAATTGTTTCTTGCCTAGGCAGAGGGTAATTAAATCTTTTAGTTATAGCATTCAATGGCTTATAATTAATTACCATACGTGCCTTTCCTCTAATGATCTCTGAGTGGTTCCTGACTAAGAAAGCTGAACAGGAATAATGAGATTCACTAGGCTCTATTAACTGTAACTGCAGAAGTTCATCAATATGTCTTCTAATTTCTCTTTCATCTTGGGGAGTACAAGGAATCAACTTACCTTTTACTCCATTGTCATGTAGAGTT
Organism: Pinus albicaulis; assembly: GCA_034641835.2. Taxonomy (NCBI): domain Eukaryota; kingdom Viridiplantae; phylum Streptophyta; class Pinopsida; order Pinales; family Pinaceae; genus Pinus; species Pinus albicaulis. Next base: position 1,066,944,027 of record CM076579.1, read on the forward strand.
ATAATCTCTTACTGTGGGCTCTCTACTGACCAAAATATTTGTGGATTCTCAGAACAATTCGTGCACAGTTCTTCATATATTTGAACTTGTTCTGGCAACCAGTCTTCTGTGTTAATATTAGCTTTCTGCTTACTCTTCTGGGATCTTTCTTCATATATTTGTAAGACTTCAATCCAATCATTGGAGTCTTTTACTGGTCTTTTTGTTCCTGCTTTCTTCTGACTTATATTTTTCTAAGGTTCTGAATTAGCTAATGTGAGTCTTGGGACTGAAATAGCTTTCTTCTTCACATTCAGAATCAATTTATCTTCACTTATTGTAACTGGAAAGACTGAAGATAAAAATGGCATACCTAAAGATAAACTGCATGATGTATCATGATATTGGACTGCAGAAATCTTTATAATCTCCCCCCCAACTTTTAAAGAAACATTATCAACATAGTGGGTTAGAGATACCGATCCTCCGACTGTTTCAGATATCAATATATGATTTAAAGGTTTCCAAATACCTTTAAACAGAGAGGGTCTTACCAAATTATTGGATCCTCCAGTATCAATGAAAGCATGAACTGCTATCCACTCATTTCTGACTTGAACTTCTACTGGAATATACAGCAGATTATTTGTTTTGACAATCTTCTTTAAGAAAGAAGTTTCTTCTGGAGTTTGCATAGGTAACACTGATGATGGAGCTACTTGCTTTGGATATGGACATAAAACATTAAATTTAGAAGTATTTACAGACTGACTTGAACTTGCATCCTTGGAAGCAATATTTACAGGGGTTTGACTTGAAATTTCTGAGATTTCAGAACAACTATCTTCTTGATCTATTTCATCATATTCTTCATCTATTTCAGAAGTTAGTTCTTCACTGCAATAGAGATAGTCATCAGAATTACAACGATTCATTTTATGAGATGATGGAATTTCATCTTCAGATTCTGACGAGATATCTGTTAAAACATAAACTTCTGAGATATCATCCTGTGATTCAACCATTGACCAAGAATCCTGAAATTCTTCAATATCTACACATGCTTTAAGCTTGTTAGAGGAGCTTTTTGGACATTTACGAGCAAAGTGACCGTCTTGTTTACAGATAAAACAACAATTGTTTTTGGGCTTCTGTTTATTTCTTATTTTCAAGTATCTGTATTTTGTGAAAGGTCTCTTGGGATTTGCTACTCTTTTTGGCCTGTATTTTCCATATCTTTTAGATCTACGCTTTTTGAATGGTGTCCATGGTAAGGCAGATCTACAGACATCTAGTCCAGGCGAAAATTCAGAGGCTTTCTTCTGCCAGCATAGATATTTAATCTTCTCAGAACATCTGAATAATAAATCTATCCAATAGATATGATCAACTGTTTTGCTTTGATTCTCTAAATCTTTCAAGATCATATCACCTAGGTTTCCAGGCAACTTGGACAAAAATGAAATTTTCTGAACTGAATCATTGGCTAGGTTAGCTTTAAAAACTTTTCCCATGTATTCATCACCAAATTCTTGAAAATACTTGGCATCTTTTAATTCCATTCTGGCTAGATCAGTTATTAACTGTTTTTTCTCATCTGTTGGCTCAGGAACAAATTGAGTTTTGAGTAACAATTCTAGAGTGGTTAGACCAGCATTACAAACATTCATTCTTTCTTCTACTGATGCTGACATCCACCAATCATAAACTATTCCTGCCATTCTTTTTTCTGCCAGATAAAATATTGATTGATTATCTAATTTGGAGATGATTTGCATTTGATATAACGCACCTATCCATACTCTTATTGATTCAGCTGGGTTCTTTGATTTTTCGATATCAAGAACATAACCAGTAGAACTGGTTGCAAAAAGGTCTTCTTCAATTCTGGGATATTTATTTTGTTCCCTGAATGTATGGGATTTTTGCAGAGAAGGCAAAATAAAAGATGGAAACTTTTTAGCTGCATCTTCTAATGTTGCTAACTCACTTTTTGGTTTCTGAATTAAAGGAGATGATTCATAAGTTTTTTCAAAAACCTTTTCTTTTCCCTTTGAAATATTTTTCTCTGATGTTTCAGCTTGAACATTTGATTCTACACCAGATTCTTCTTCAGGTTCTTCAAATTCCCAGTGACTTGGCGGTTCCATAGTCATAGAGAAATGTGGTGTTCTAAGTTCTCTTTTTCTTCTTTCTTTTTCTTTCTTTCTCCTAGCTTTTTCTTCTTTTCTCTGCCTGTCTGCTTCTTGTTCTTCTTTTAATAATCTGAGGTTGGCTAGGATTTGTTCTGACTGAGAACCTAAGTCATCTAAGACATCTTCAGCATGTGAACACCAGGTGGTTAAATAATTTCCTATTTAGTAAACTTCATCCAAATCTTTTGAATTATTTACACTATGTTCAATTAAGGGAGCACAATCAGCTCTTGTTGTAGGATATTTGGACATAGAGGATGTTGTACAGAATTTTGTCTTGGGTGGCCATTTTCCTCCTTTTACAAATCTATGATTTGCATAAGTCCATTCTTCTTGAGGCTGAGCTGACACATAAGACACACGATGCATTTTTTGTACAGGTAAAAATGGTTTCTTCTCAGGTATATACAACTCATTAGAATTCTTCTGAGTTTCTTCAGGAAAGACTTCTGTAATAGGCTGTCGACTAGAAGATGACTCTTCTTGATATTGGACTGGATAAACATGACGTTTTGGCTTTATTATAGGTCTCTCTATTTGTGGCCTGGGTGGAATTAACTTGACTCCTCCATCAGAGATTGCTATTCTTTTAAACTTTGACTCAGGCTTTTTTAAGTCTTCGAGAGATTTATATTGGAAGTACCAGTCACTTGGAATATCTTCAGGACTATAGACAACACCTTCGACTTGAGCATTAGTCATTCCTACTGTAACACAGTCTTTAAGAACTGGCTGTTTCAACTTTGGGTGTACAGTATTTGTCAACTGAAAAGAAGTTTGGATTATAACAAAGAGATACTCACTATCATTGATCAGACTTAATCCTTGCACACCAGTCATTAATTTCCAACATTATTGGAGATGTGGGTCTGACAGACTAATAGCATAATCAGGAAAAATGGTTCCATATTGGCATCCAGTAGATAGATTACCAACAATAGTTCCAATTCTCGCATGATCATAAACTTGGTGGCGAGTATCGAAAACTTCAGCAATATAGGGAGAATTTATACCATGTCTAAATAATGGAGCTAAACCTATTCGGATTCCTCCAAAATGCAAATAACTATACTTCTTCTCTTCAACATACTTTTTGAACTTCCTTATTTCATCCTTCGAAAAAAGGTTCAGAGATACGATTTGTACAGAAGGACCAGATATTCTTATGGTTACTTCTACTTCTTTGAGAATAGACTTTTTCTTAAACACATGAGTAATAGGGAGCTTATAGATATCGCTAGCAGAGAGAGAGGGTGGATTCCATTCTTCAGGATTTTCAACTTGCTCATGTTCTATTTCTTCAGATCTAGATGTTACTTCATTAACTATTTTTTGGTCAATTTGAGAGAAAGTGCGAAGTAAATTTGCCATTAATAGAGAATCGAAACGGAACTCGTACCATAAAGATCGAGGACTCAGTAACTTACTTGAAGCTCGGCCTTAAATCCGCTAGCAAAACACAACTGAGATATGCGACACGACTCTCCTGGTCTTCAACTCGCCTTACAATCTCCTTCACGTGTTCCTTTGCTCAAATTGTCCTCAGACAAGCGGCCCAGAAGGCTTCGAAATTACTTCAAATAAAATGTTACACACCTTGTTAAGCCACATAGTTGAGCCAAATAGCTTCTGAACTCTTCACAGGCTATTACAACACACTTGCATTCAAAACACTCACAGAAAACCTCAAAGAAAACCTTACTGACTCTCAAACACACACACTCACTCCAAAAAGACGATGATCTAAATGCATGACCATCAGTCCAATATATACAAAAACTAAGGAGACTATTGAGGGTCCTGTCAGGCATTACTGGCCCAGACGGTGTCTACTCAATATTCTGAAAGTACAATATGTGGCAGTAAAAGTCACCTATAAGAATATTAATATTGTCAATTGTAATAAATTATAGAAAATTAGACTAAACTATCATAGCTTTAGCAAAAAGCTTAACAAAGCAAACACAAAAAACATAAAACTCATACATCCCATAAATTCTTTTATTAAATCTCATTTTCATTATATATTTATATATATATATATAATTGTTATCCAAAAACTTTATCATTAATTGCAAAGTCACTAGCATTTTCTCCCATACAGAATTTTAAATGCATCATAGAATCTGATATGATCTTGCATTTGGTTTTACGTTTAATTTGTATACGTCACATATATGTCGTGCCTCCCATGGAGAAATTCACGGGGCTTCAATGCCAGACTTGGATATCCAGATTCACAGAACGTTCTTGCTTAACGCGATACCTCTTTATGGACCAAAAAAAAAGGAAAAAATGGTGTTAAGACCGGAGATGATGAGAATGTAGGCATCTTTATTATTTTAAAGCTATGTCACTTTCATAAACCATTATGTTTCTCTGTTAATTTAATTCTGGTACTTAGGGATCAAATTGTCTGCTCTCATCTTTCATTACATATATAATTTAGGTTCGCCATGTGTCCAAGCCACCTGGAGGAAAGCGAACGGCACGACAGAGATGGCTGACGGTTTCATTAACGCCACGTGTACTGTCCTGGTCATCTTGACTCCTATAAATCCACTCGCACACATCCATTCGCACACATCCATTGGAACCCACATCTCATTACGTGCACAGAGAGCCTTCTGCAAATTCATTAGTGTGTTAAGGTCATTAAATCATAATGAGTAGCTGCAGCTCCATGTCTTCCAGAATTGAATGCGAGACAGCAAAAGTAATATTCCCAGATGGGACTCTGACAGAATTCGGGGAGCAGATAAAAGCAGAAGAGATTATTCTACAAAATCGAGACCACTTCTTCTGTGATTCGGATTCTCTGTACATTAATCGTTACATGGTGGCTTTCAATCCAAAGGATAAATTGGAGATGGGGCAGCTCTATTTTCTGCTTCCACTGCGTAAACTGCAATACGTGCTATCGGTCTCAGACATGGCTGCGATGCTGCACAGAGCTAATTCGGCCATTAAGTCCACAGGCTGCCGTTGTAACTGGAAAATTCGGAGTCCCCACCCAAAAGAAAAGGACGAGAGGGTTGGAGGAGGATCAAGGCCCCTATGTTCTGTTAGGAAGGAAGCATTCAGGTTAAGGCGGCTTGAAACCATCCATGAGACATTAACGTCCTCATCATGAACGTTAACAAGATTCCAACTTATTAACATTTGTTGAATGGAAATGTATATTTCGCTCTGGACCTTTCCTGTATACAAAGGGGATAATTGTATGAAATTCAAGTGAATTTTGCGAATAATTTCTACCCATTTTCTAGTCAGGAAAACTGAAATAAAGTACATATTTAGGGATGTATACGTTATGAATATGTTGAGTGGTTTAATAACATGTTACCAGGTTTTAATTTGAGTTCTGATTAAAAGTTCCATAGGAAAAATTTGGGAGCATTTATCTTTTTACTATTTTTTTTTAGTTTCAAAAAATTTTGAATTAACAATTTTATATTCAAAACTTCATATCTCTCCAGTATTGTTTTTAATTAAGTTATGGAAGTAGCCTATAAAATTAGATATTGAGATTAATAGAAAAAATTCATTTTAAGTTAAAATAAATGAGATGGAATGGATATAATTGTTGGATTTTTACTTTCATTTTTTTTGGGAATGATCATTGTTACTCTAGGATCCACCCCATAAATCAATAAAAAAGGTAATGATAATACTTTGAAAGTTTACTAAAGTTCGTGAGTTTTGGTGTAATGGAAAACTTAAGATGGTATCAGACTTGGATTTGAGGGAGGTTGTTTGATTTTCACACAAATCTAGTTGGGAATCGATCACTCAAAAAAGTTATGATAATGGTTTGGAAGTAGGTAATGATAATGGTTTGGACGTTTATTAAAGTCTACAGGTTTGTTGTATTGAAAAACCTAACAACAACTAACTCCTTTGAAGTAAAAAAGAAAGAAATGAGCTTCTAAAAGACCTAGTTTGAAGGAGGTTGTTGGATTTTCACACTAACCTCTTTTGGAATCGATGAGATGGATCACTCAAAAAAATAATGATAATGGTTTGGAAGTTTACTAAAGTCTACAAGTTTTGTTGTAATGAAAAACTTAACAACAACTAACTCCTTTCAAGTAGGCAAACAAGAAATAACCTTCTAAAATACCTAAAAGCCATATTATCTGTTTTAAAAAAAACATATATAAAAAAAAATCATTCATATTACAAATTTTATTAGAATAAAGCAATTAAATATTAATTTTAGAAATTCTTTCGGTAGTAATCACATGCAAAAGAACGAGGTCGACGCGTTTCGAACCAACCAGTGTGGTTCATCATCAGGACTATGTGAGAGATCAGATCCAGTCATTAAGTATAAATAGATGTAGAAATGACTCAACTAGCCGTTAGGATCACGGCTAGTTTGACTTTGAAAAAGTAAATATTCCATTATTTATTTATTTATTTAATTTTATTAATTTTATTTATTATTATTATTATTATTATTTTAATTTATTTATTTATAAAACCTTTAATATATTAATATAATGGTAAGTAATTTAACAAATCGTGGTGTAAATTTTTGTAAATTTTTATTAAATTATATAATAATTAATTATTATTATTAATTAATAAATATAATTAATTCTTATTATAACACACCATCATCAAATAGTCAAACAAAGAGTCAGAATAAATAAATAAATAAAATAATTAAATAAATAAATAAAAATAACATAAAACAAATAAATAAAAACAAAAATATAAATTAATAAATCATAAAAAGATTTTATTAATTAAATAATTAATATTATTATTATTTCTATTTTTATTTATTTTAATTTAATTTATTTAATTTATTTATTTATTTATTATTATTATTATTTATTTATTTATTTATTTATTTTTATTTATTTAATTATTTATTATTATTTATTTATTATTATTATTATTATTATTATTTAATCAAATAAATAAAGTAAAAAATAACTAAATAAATAAATAAAAATAAAATAATAATAAAAAATCAAGAGTATAAGGCAGGAATCCAGCATCTGCTGATATTCCAACCGTCATCTCTATTGAGATTAACGGGCCTTTTTTCAATATCAATAGCCTCTCTCAACTTACGATGATGGAAATGGTCTATTCTAGCAATAACCTTAGCATCTTCAATGCAAACATGATGGTTAGTCTTTTCTGCATGCTCAGCTAAGGCGGATGAGCGAGATCTTCTATGCTTGATATCAGCCGCATGCTCACAGATCCTTTGATTAATGGACCGACCCGTCTCACCAATGTAAGGAGTCCCACAGGAACAGGGAATGATGTAGACACCTTTTCCATCCCTGGGGTCAATCGGATCTTTAACCGATTTTAGAGAACTACGAATTGTATTAAGGGGCTTGAAATAAGAGGAAACCTTATGCTTTTTAAGGATCTTAGCAATCTTATCAGTGGTACCCTGGATGAACGGAAGGCTGACACTGCCATACCATTCACTAGGTTCTTTTTTATTTTTAACAAAAGGACCTTTCTCCGCTTTGAGGAAAGCTTTGAGGCCCTGCGACATACTATAACCATTATTACAAAAGACATTCAACAGATGGGTCTTTTCCCCCTCAAGGTGAGACTCATCAGAGATTCTCAGCGCCCTAGTGGCTAAGGTGCTAAGGACGCCTAATTTTTTAGCAGGGAAATGGTGGGAGCTAGCATGAAGATACTACTCAGTATGAGTTTTCTTATGAAAAACTTGATGGGAAAAAGAACCATCATCATTTCTAGAGATAAGGACATCAAGGAAAGGAAGGCTACCATCCACCTCATGTTCCATGGTGAATTTTATGGAACGCGATTGGCTATTAAGATGAATGAAAAAATGATCTAATTTATCCTTGCCATGAGGCCAGACAACACAAGTATCATCAACAAACCTTTTCCATAACTTAGGCTGGAAAAGGGCTGATGAGAGAGCCCTAGATTCAAATTCCTCCATAAACAGATTCGCAACTATTGGGGAAAGGGGAGAACCCATGGCAACGCCACATGTTTGCTCATAGAATTCACCTTCAAAACTGAAGAAAGTGGAGGTTAAGCAAAGTTCTACTAAATGGGCTGTGTCGGGATCAGTAATGCGATTAATAACATCAATAGCCTCATTGATGGGAATATTGGTGTAAAGCGAAACAACATCAAAACTAACAAATCTATCATCAATATCCAATTTAATGTCCTTCAAATCCTTAACTAAAGAGTAGGAATCCTTAACAAAGGATTCGGTACGACCTACGAGGGGCTTAAGTTTAAGGGCAAAAAACTTGGCGAGAAGGTAAGTCGGACCCCCAATAGTATTAACAATAGGACGGAGGGGAGCACCATCCTTATGGATTTTTGGAAGACCATAGATTCTTGGAGTAAGGGGGTTGCTTTCAATCAACTTCTTACTTAAGGAGCTCACCATGCTATTTGATTTAATAGCATTAGCAACCGCCTTTGAGACCTTTTTTTAAGGGATTTTTGGCAAGTTTTTTGTAGCTCCCGCTATTCTCCAAATGATCTAACATTTTCTTCCTATAATCTTCCTTATTAAGGGATGGCAATATGACCACCTTTGTGATCCGGATTTATGCAGGAACGCAACAGAATAAACACATAACCATAAATACAGAGATGCAGCGGAAATAACACTTCATTTCATTAATATCAAAGAACTGAAATTTGCTTACGGACAATGGAAATAAAACTAGCTAGGGTACTGGTAGCTATCTCTGAGAAGAGATGTGGTGGCTACAGACCTCTGAACTGCTTTACAATGAGGCGCGAGGGCGTATTTATTATTGAGAAACAATGGAGAACCCTAAACATCCCAAAAAACCTAACCCTAGGAGATGAAGCGCCAAAACTATGGGCCCCGTTTGGGTAAATTGGTGTTTCAACTTCCCAGGGACGTAACTTTGGCATACTATCTCCGTTTGACGCACATGATACATCATTAGAAAGCTCTATCCGGGGACTACGGTGTCGGGACCAATTTTATCAAAATGTGGCGCTTCGTACCCAAAAAGCGTTGTTTAGGGCCTCAAAACGACTCAGGAAGTTCGGGACATGCTAAAAATAGTAAGTTATGCCGAAACAGAAAAACTGAAAGAGACAATGGTGGGGGCCCAAGTGGACTAGGCGGTGGCCACCAATATCCACCTGGATCATTCCTCCCCCCTTAGGAAGCAATGGTCCCCATTGCGTTAAGTTCCTCCATGAGATGAGGAAATTTCTGCTGAACTTGGTCCCTGGTGAACCACTTTCCTTGGTGCAGGAGTTGGCCGGCTTTGACAACCCGATACAGTTGGATCTGCTGTTGACGAGTGTTCTTGATTTGCATGTCCATGATACAATCTGTGGTGGCCTGTTCCATGCAGTCTGGGTTTAACTTTGTTGGTGTGAGTTGTTCTGCAATGTCCGAGGTGTCCAGTAGAGGTGGAAAGTAAGGACGAAGGCGATCCACATTGAAGACTGGGTGCAGACCAAGGAATGGTGGAATACTAAGCTCGAAGGCATTGTTACCTACAGCCTTGGTGATGGTGTACGGCCCGTATCGGAGCGGGCGAAGCTTGCGGTGAGGTCCAGTGAGGCGCTCCTTCTGCAAATGTAGCCATACTTTGTCGCCCACCTGGAAGTGGTGTGGCACCCAGTGTTGATCATGGCGTTGCTTGTACTTCGCATTGGCTCTGTCCAATATATCATGAACCTGTTGGCGGATGTGTTGAATGTGCTCGATGAAGCTACTTTCTTTGTCAACTTCAGACTGGACATGAGCTGAATCGGCCTGAGCAGTTGCAAACGGCATGGCTATGTCAATGGGACATAGTGGCTGGAATCCCAAGCCCACCTGAAAGGGGCTATGGCCAATTGAACTGTGGAGAGCCCGGTTATAACTGTGTTGTACATAGGGGAGGCTCTCGTCCCATGTGCGTGGATGCCTTGAGTTGTACATGCGCAGAATGTGTACAATCATTCTGTTGACGACCTCTGTCTGGCCATCTGTTTGGGGATGGAAAGCTGTGGACTTGGTGAGCTTTGTATCCAACATTGACCAGAGGCTGGACCAAAATGTGCTGAGGAACCTGCTATCTCGATCTGATATGATAGACTGTGGGATCCCAAAGTGCACCCACACTCGTTCAAAGAAGAGTTTAGCAGTGGCTTCTGCTGTGATATTCTTCTTACAGGCCGCCATGATGGCCATCTTCGAGAATATGTCAACGACCACGAAAACACAGTCATTTCCATTCTTAGTAGAAGGCAGGCCCGACATGTAATCCATGGAGATGGATTCCCACGGTCGACTAGGGGTAGGTAGTGGAGTATATAGGCCTTGCTTCTTGATGGTCGGTTTGGCAATGGCACAAGCAGTGCAGGATCTGATGTGCTTCTCGACACCCTTTCGAAGGTTCGGCCAATAGAAATACTTCTGAAGTATTGCTACTGTTTTCTCGACCCCGAAATGCCCAGCGACTCGACTGTAGTGTGCTTACCATATCATCTTGGCACGCTCGCTTGAAGGAACACAAAGGTGTCCCAGGTGACATAAAAGTGCATCTTGGAGGTGAAAATTTGGAACTTGCGTGCCCCCCAAGAGTGCCTTGTAAGTGTGGCCGAATTATGGGTCACTCTCATAGAGAAGCGGCCAATCAGAAGTCTCGTGCCCACAAGAGTTGAGCACGGTGGTGAGCGCCACGATCGGTGGTCGGCTGAGGCAGTCTGCAACATTATTGGTGCTACCCTTCTTGTACTTGATGTTCAAATGAAACTGTTGCGGATATGTGGACCACTTCTGATGGCGATCATTCTGCAACTTCCCTTGTGTCTGTATGAACTGCAGGGGCCGGTGGTCTGTGTGGATGATTGTTTCCTTCCCCAAAATGTAATGCTTCCATTGTCGACAGGCTTGCACAATGGAATACATTTCTTTGTCATAGGTGGGATGCTTGCGAACTGTCTCAGACAATGTCTCACTGTGATATGCCACTGGATGTCCCTGTTGAGTAAGAACTGCCCCAATAGCATAGTCAGAGGCATCTGTCTCGATCTCAAATGGCTGCTGCAAGTCTGGTAAGGTGAGCACTGGGGCAGAACAAAGGCGATTTTTCAATTCTTTGAACGCCTTCTATTGAGGTTCCGACCAAAAGAATTTTGCTCTCGCTCCTCCTTTGGTGACTTGACTCAAGGGCCAAGTGATATGAGAGAATCCCAACACGAATCTACGGTATAAATTAGCAAGACCCAGAAAGCTGCGAAGCTCTGTTATAGTAGTCGGGGCTGGCCAATCCCGAATGACTTGGATCTTGGCTGGATCCACATGCACCCCCCTTTCATCAATAATGTATCCCAGATATTGAACCTGGGTCATGCCAAAAGTGCACTTCTCCAAATTGGCACACAACTTGTGTTGCCGCGGTGTTTGGAGGACTTGTCGGATGTGGTGAAGGTGCTCTTCCCAAGTCTGGCTGAAGATCAGAATTTCATCCAAGTACACCAGTACAAATGAGTTGGTGAATGGCCGCAAGATGTCATCCATCATCCTCATGAAGGTGGCGGGAGCATTCGTCAACCCGAAAGGCATGACCAGCCATTCGAAAAGGCCTTCCTTGGCTTTGAAGGCAGTCTTCCACACATCGGAAGGTTCAATTGGTACCTGGTGATACCCAGACTTCAGGTCGATCTTGCTGAAATATTTTGCACCTTTGAGTTGGTCCAGAAGGTCATCAATCCGTGGGATTGGGTACCTATTCCGGACAGTGATCTTGTTCAGCGCCCGATAGTCAATACGGAGTCTCCACGTCCCATCCTTCTTCTGTACCAACACGATCGGGCTCCCACAGGGCGATGAACTTGGTCTGATGTGACCTTTCTGCAACAGCTCCTGAATCTGCCTCTTGATTTCATCATTTTCCCGAACAGAGCGTCGATAGATCGGTCCATTGGGTAGTGGCGCACCTGGGGTCAGATCAATCGGGTGCTTGACCTGGCAGTGCAGAGGAACCCCTGTGGGTGAGGTGAAGATGTCCCCGTACTCCTCCACGACCTTATCCATTTGTTGTTGCCGTGCAGAGGGGCCCTGTCTGGAGGTCGTGGCCACAGTCTTCTTCTTGCCCTGGGGGCGGATCATCAGAAAAACGAATTTCCTGGTTTGGGAAATGAGCTTACTACATTTTTTTGCAGTAACCAAAGAGATAGTCATAGGAGGTGGTACCTCTGGTATCCTGTACAACTTATTTCCCAAAGTAATAATAACAGCACGAGGTCGAGACTCATACACAGCATGACGCTTCCACAAGTATGGTTGTCCTAATAATACATCAAAAACATCAATAGGAGCAACGTCACATAATACCTCATCCGTGAAGGGCTTGATGCTATAGGGAAGGCGACAATGCTGGCTGACGCGGAGATCTCGTCCTTGGTGAAGCCACCCGATGGTGTATGGATGTGGGTGAGCTGTGGTCGGCAAGCCCAACCGCTTCACGGCGTCTGCTGAAATGAGGTTCTTTTGGCTCCCATTGACGACAATGAACTGTACAGGGGAGCCCTTTACCCACATCTGGGAGTGGAAGAGACGTTCCTCCTCCTCTGGATCTTCCGGTTCCTCCTTCTGGACCTTTGTAGTGGCAACAGTGGCGTTGGGCTCCGTATCAATAATCTGTTTCCCTTTTTCATTCCCCTTTTCAGGTTCTGATTCGGAGTCAGAGCATGCATCTGACTCAGAAGCCCTCATCTCGGCCACTAGCGACTGCTTGGCCCGACACTCACTTGTGTTGTGAGTGGAGCTCTTATGGAACTCACACCAATTTCCCGTGTCCTTCTTTAGCTTTACGGTGTTGTTCTTTTCTTGTGGCTTTGACGGGTTGTCTTTAGCCGCCATGCCTTGGCTCTGTCCTTTGTTCTGCAGTTTGGAAGCACCTTTTCCTTGCTTTTGATTCGCAGATCCAAAGTCTCGCTTCTTCTGTTTGAATTTCTGCTCAATCTTGGCAGCATACCGGTATGCCGTACCAAGCGAGGAGATGTCAAGGAACTCCATTTCCTCTTTGAATGTGTCTGTGCGGACGGTGCCGATACTTTGGCACCAAACGTTTCTGCGGGTCTTTGATACACGACTTTGTGCGCAGGGTGGAACGATTCGTCGACTCGTACACATCTTGATCCCTTTGTTGTCGCAGCATGGTCCATTGTATGTACTTGTCCTCATAGCTCCCCACGGGATAGTACTGTTCCTTGACGGCGTCTCGGAAAGAATTTCAAGTTGGTACGGCCGAGAACAGAGAGGGTTCTGTCTGGTCCTTGTTCTCATAGTAGGTTTCCCACCAGTCCTTAACATGGGGGGTAGCTTTGAAGAGTGCAAAAATAATCTTCTCCCGGTCTGAAAAGTCATGAACCGAGAAATATCCTTCTGACAGATTCAACCATCTATCTACGGCATCTGCGTCTATTTGACCCTCAAATATGGGAATGTCAAAATTTACTTGTACCTTAAAAGGAGTCGCAACTCCCGGAGTGACTCTTTTGGATGCGGATGCGCGCGGTGGGCGACCGTTGAAGGATGCGAGCAAAGCTATCCATCATCGCGTTCCTTTGTTTTCGAGGGGCCTCCTCGAGCAATATTTTGATAGGATCTCGTGCTCCCTCATCTTTGTTTTCGTCCCCCATGGGCGTCCGTCGAGGTTTGCGAGGCTGATCTTGCAAAGGTTCCACCAGATCAAGCCCTAGCTCCTTATACCCCGACCTCGTTGGGGACATGTAAAGAAGGATCGAGAAAAAGCAGACCCCTCTGATACCACTGATCCAGATTTATGCAGGAACGCAATAGAATAAACACATAACCATAAATACAGAGATGCAGCGGAAATAACACTTCATTTCATTAATATCAAAGAACTGAAATTTGCTTACAGACAATGGAAATAAAACTAGCTAGGGTACTGGTAGCTATCTCTGAGAAGAGATGTGGTGGCTACGGACCTCTGAACTGCTTTACAATGAGGCGCGAGGGCCTATTTATTATTGAGAAACAATGGAGAACCCTAAACATCCCAAAAACCTAACCCTAGGAGATGAAGCGCCAAAACTATGGGCCCCGTTTGGGTAAATTGGTGTTCCAACTTCCCAGGGACGTAACTTTGGCATACTATCTCCGTTTGACGCATATGATACATCATTAGAAAGCTCTATCCGAGGACTACAGCTGTCGGGACGAATTTTATTAGAAAATTCGCTGGCGCTTTCATACCCAAAAAAACGTCGTTTAGGGCCTCAAAACGGCTCCGGAAGTTCAGGACCCGAAAAACTGCTAAAAATAGTAAGTTATGCCAAAACGGAAAAACTGAAAGAGACAATGGTGGGGGCCCAAGTGGAATAGGCGGGTAGCCACCAATATCCACCTGGATCATTCCTCCCCCCTTAGGAAGCAATGGTCCCCATTGCGTTAAGTTCCTCCATGAGATGAGGAAATTTCTGCTGAACTTGGTCCCTGGTGAGCCACTTTCCTTGGTGCAAGAGTTGGCCAGCTTTGACAACCCGATACAGTTGGATCCTCTGTTGGCGAGTGTTCTTAATTTGCATGTCCATGATACAATCTGTGGTGGCCTGTTCCATGCAGTCTGGGTTTAGCTCTGTTGGTGTGAGTTGTTCTGCAATGTCCGAAGTGTCCAGTAGAGGTGGGAAGTAAGGACGAAGGCGATCCACATTGAAGACTGGGTGCAGACCAAGGAATGGTGGAATACTAAGCTCGAAAGAATTGTTCCCTACAGCCTTGGTTATGGTGTACGACCCGTATCGGAGCGGACGAAGCTTGCGGTGAGGTCCAGTGAGGCGCTCCTTCTGCAAATGCAGCCATACTTTGTCGCCCACCTGGAAGTTGTGTGGCACCCGGTGTTGATCATGGCGCTTCTTGTACTTCGCATTGGCTCTGTCCAATATATCATGAACCTGTTGGCGGATGTGTTGAATGCGCTCGATGAAGCTACTTGCTTTGTCAACTTCAGACTGGATGTGCGCTGAATCGGCCTAAGCAGCTGCAAATGGCATGGCCACGTCAATGGGACATAGTGGCTGGAATCCCAAGCCCACCTGAAAGGGGCTATGGCCAATTGAGCTGTGGAGAGCCCGGTTATAACTATGTTGTACATAGGGGAGGCTCTCGTCCCATGTGCGTGGATGCTTTGAATTGTACATGCGCAGAATGTGTACAATCATTCTGTTGACGACCTCTGTCTGGCCATCTGTTTGGGGATGGAAAGCTGTGGACTTGGTGAACTTTGTGTCCAACATTGACCAGAGGCTGGACCAAAATGTGCTGAGGAACCTGCTATCTCGATCTGATATGATAGACTGTGGGATCCCAAAGTGCACCCACACTCGTTCAAAGAAGAGTTTGGCAGTGGCTTCTGCTGTGATATTCTTCTTACAGGCCGCCATGATGGCCATCTTCGAGAATCTGTCAACGACCACGAAAACACAGTCATTTCCATTCTTAGTAGAAGGCAGGCCCGACATGTAATCCATGGAGATGGATTCCCACGGTTGACTAGGGGTAGGTAGTGGAGTATATAGGCCTTGCTTCTTGATGGTCGGTTTGGCAATGGCACAAGCAGTGCAGGATCTGATGTGCTTCTCGACACCCTTTCGAAGGTTCGGCCAATAGAAATACTTCTGAAGTATTGCTACTGTTTTCTCGACCCCGAAATGCCCAGTGACTCGACTGTAGTGTGCTTCCCATATCATCTTGGCACACTCGCTTGAAGGAACACAAAGGTGTCCCAAGTGACATAAAAGTGCATCTTGGAGGTGAAAATTTGGAACTTGCGTGCCCCCCAAGAGTGCCTTGTAAGTGTGGCCGAATTCTGGGTCACTCTCATAGAGAAGCGGCCAATCAGAAGTCTCGTGCCCACAAGAGTTGAGCACGGTGGTGAGCGCCACGATCGGTGGTCGGCTGAGGCAGTCTGCAACATTATTGGTGCTACCCTTCTTGTATTTGATGTTCAAATGAAACTGTTGCAGATATGTGGACCACTTCTGATGGCGATCATTCTGCAACTTCCCTTGTGTCTGTATGAACTACAGGGGCCGGTGGTTTGTGTGGATGATTGTTTCCTTCCCCAAAATGTAATGCTTCCATTGTCGACAGGCTTGCACAATGGAATACATTTCTTTGTCATAGGTGGGATACTTGCGAACTGTCTCGGACAATGTCTCACTGTGATATGCCACTGGATGTCCCTGTTGAGTAAGAACTGCCCCAATAGCATAGTCAGAGGCATCTGTCTCGATCTCAAATGGCTGTTGCAAGTCTGGTAATGTGAGCACTGGGGCAGAACAAAGGCGATTTTTCAATTCTGTGAATGCCTTCTGTTGAGGTTCTGACCAAAAGAATTTTTCTCTCGCTCCTCCCTTGGTGACTTGACTCAAGGGCCAAGTGATATGAGAGAATCCCAACACGAATCTATGGTAGAAATTAGCAAGACCCAGAAATCTGCGAAGCTCTGTTATAGTGGTTGGGGCTGGCGAATCCCGAATGACTTGGATCTTGGCTGGATCCACATACACCCCCCTTTCATCAATAATGTATCCCGGATATTGAACCTGGGTCATGCCAAACATGCACTTCTCCAAATTAGCACACAACTTGTGTTGCCGCAGTGTTTGGAGGACTTGTTGGATGTGGTGAAGGTGCTCTTCCCAAGTCTTGCTGAAGATCAGAATGTCATCCAAGTACACCACTACAAATGAGTTGGTGAATGGCCGCAAGATGTCATCCATCATCCTCATGAACGTTGCAGGAGCATTCGTCAACCCGAAAGGCATGACCAGCCATTCAAAAGGCCTTCCTTAGCCTTGAAGGCAGTCTTCCACACATCAGAGGGTTCAATTGGTACCTGGTGATACCCAGACTTCAGGTCGATCTTACTGAAATATTTTGCACCTTGGAGTTGGTCCAAAAGGTCATCAATCCATGGGATTGGGTACCTATTCCGGACAGTGATCTTGTTCAGCGCCCGATAGTCAATACAGAGTCTCCACGTCCCATCCTTCTTCTGTACCAACACGATCGGGCTCCCACAGGGCGATGAACTTGGTCTGATGTGACCTTTCTGCAACAGCTCCTGAATCCGCCTCTTGATTTCATCATTTTCCAGAACAGAGCGTCGATAGATCGGTCCATTGGGTAGTGGCGCACCTGGGGTCAGATCAATCGGGTGCTTGACCTGGCAGTGCAGAGGAACCCCTGTGGGTGAGGTGAAGATGTCCCCGTACTCCTACACGACCTTATCCATTTGTTGTTGTCGTGCAGAGGGGCCCTGTCTGGAGGTCGTGGCCACAGTCTTCTTCTTGCCCTGGGGGCGGATCATCAGAAAAACGAATTTCCTGGTTTGGGAAATGAGCTTACTACATTGTTTTGCGGTAACCAAAGAGATAGTCGTAGGAGGTGGTACCTCTGGTATCCTGTACAACTTATTTCCCAAAGTAATAATAACAGCACGAGGTCGAGACTCATACACAGCATGACGCTTCCACAAGTATGGTTGTCCTAATAATACATCAGAAACATCAATAGGAGCAACGTCACATAATACCTCATCCGTGAAGGGCTTGATGCTATAGGGAAGGCGGCACTGCTGGCTGACGCAGAGATCTCGTCCTTGGTGAAGCCACCTGATGGTGTATGGATGTGGGTGAGCTGTGGTCGGCAAGCCCAACCGCTTCACGGCGTGTGCTGAAATGAGGTTCTTTTGGCTCCCATTGTCGACAATGAACTGTACAGGGGAGCCCTTTACCCACATCTGGGAGTGGAAGAGACGTTCCTCCTCCTCTGGATCTTCCGGTTCCTCCTTCTGGACCTTTGTAGTGGCAACGGTGGCGTTGGGCTCCGCATCAATAATCTGTTTCCCTTTTTCATTCCCCTTTTCAGGTTCTGATTCGGAGTCGGATCATGCATCTGACTCAGAAGCCCTCATCTCGGCCACTAGCGACTGCTTGGCCCGACACTCACTTGTGTTGTGAGTGGAGCTCTTATGGAACTCACACCACTTTCCTGTGTCCTTCTTTGGCTTTACGGTGTTGTTATTTTCTTGTGGCTTTGACGGGTTGTCTTTAGCCGCCATGCTCTGTCCTTTGTTCTGCGGTTTGGAAGCACCTTTTCCTTGCTTTTGATTCACAGATCCAAAGTCTCGCTTCTTCTGTTTGAATTTCTGCTCAATCTTGGCGGCATACCGGTATGCCGTACCAAGCGAGGAGATGTCGAGGAACTCCATTTCCTCCTGAATGTATCTGTGCAGACAACTGCGATACTTTAGCACCAAATGTTTCTCTGAATCTTTGATACCCAACTTTGTGCGCAGGGTATGGAACAGATTCGTCAACTCGTGCACATCTTGATCCCTTTGTTGTCGCAGCGTGGTCCATTGTATGTACTTGTCCTCATAGCTCCCCACGGGATAGTACTGTTCCTTGACGGCGTCTCGGAAAGAATTCCAAGTTGGTACGGCCGAGAACAGAGAGGGTTCTGTCTAGTCCTTGTTCTCACAGTAGGTTTCCCACCAGTCCTTAACATGGGGGGTAGCTTTGAGGAGTGAAAAAATAATCTTCTCCCGATCTGAAAAGTCATGAACCGAGAAATATCCTTCTAACAGATTCAACCATCTATCTACGGCATCTGCGTCTATTTGACCCTCAAATATGGGAATGTCAAAATTTACTTGTACCTTAAAAGGGAGTCGCAACTCCAGAGTGGCTACTGGATGCAGATGCGCCGCCGGTGGGCAGCCGTTGAAGGATCTGAGCAAAGCTATCCATCATCGCGTTCCTTTGTTTTTCGAGGGCCTCCTCGAGCAATATTTTGATAGGATCTCCTGCTCCCTCGTCTTTCTTTTCGTCCCCCATGGGCGTCCGTCGAGGTTTGCGAGGCTGATCTTGCAAAGGTTCCACCAGATCAAGCCCTAGCTCCTTCTACCCCGACCTCATTGGGGACATGCAAAGAAGGATCGAGAAAAAGCAGACCGCTCTGATACCACTGATCCGGATTTATGCAGGAACGCAACAGAATATAACCATAAATACAGAGATGCAGCGGAAATAACACTTCATTTCATTAATATCAAAGAACTGAAATTTGCTTACAGACAGAATGGAAATAAAACTAGCTAGGGCAATGGTAGCTATCTCTGAGAAGAGATGTGGCGGCTACAGGCCTCTGAACTGAGTTACAATGAGGCTCGAGGGCCTATTTATTATTGAGAAACAATGGAGAACCCTAAACATCCCAAAACCTAACCCTAGGAGATGAAGCGCCAAAACTATGGGCCCCGTTTGGGTAAATTGGTGTTTCAACTTCCCAGGGACGTAACTTTGGCATACTATCTCCGTTTGACGCACATGATACATCATTATAAAGCTCTATCCGAGGACTACAGCTGTCGGGACAAGTTTTATCGGAAAATTCGCTGGCGCTTTCATGCCCAAAAAACGTCGTTTAGGGCCTCAAAACGGCTCCGGAAGTTCGGGACCCGAAAAACTGCTAAAAATAGTAAGTTATGCCGAAACTGAAAAACTGAAAGAGACAATGGTGGGGGGCCAAGTGGAATAGGTGGGTGGCCACCAATATCCACCTGGATCAGTGTTTTCTAGTATAAGTTAGGAAAGGTCGCATATATTTGTCTTGTTTGTTGCTAGATCCTCCCATAGGACTAGAGGGATCTTTTATATCCGCAGAATGGATTTCCTACACAACACCTTCAACATATCATATGGAGTTTCGTTTCCATGAATGTTCGAGACAATATGATCTCTAACTCCTTCTAATAGAATCCTTCTCATTGTTGCTACATTCTTCTTCCATGCATTAAGATTTTGAGCATTTGTTGTTGCAGGCCTGGGAATATCACTGTTTATGAACTCCTTCAGCTCGCTGTCCTCCAAAACTGCTTCCATCTTGTTCTTCCAAGCCATGTAATTTGAAATACCCTCAAGGGCATATTCGAGTCTCAATCCACAGAAATACATCCTGATTCTACTGTTGGTCCTGAAGAGTAGATCTGCAAATTCGATTCACTTGTTCAATTTTTTTTTTTATTCTTCTCCCATGTAGTGATTCCTTCTCTCATACCATGTAGAAAATCCACATATATTCAACTGATCTTGTAATATGCTTAAAAAAATACTTGAATCTATTCTACAAATTGGGGAAAACTAATTACGATCGCACAATCACATGAACAAGAAAGAGAAAGAATTTCAATCACAAAACAAAAAGATTTATCTTGGGAAAGCCTCAACTATAAACCCTGCTATCTGTATATTGCATTAAGTCAAGAATATTAAACAATACATTGCTTCTCTCAGGCTTGAGAGCTCTCTGCACTATCTCTGACTGTCTCACTCTGATCCAAGCAAGTTTGGTCCAATTCTTAACCAATTTCTTGCCTCTGGATTCCGAGCCTTGCTTGTGAAATCTGTAGGGAAATTGAGCCCATATTAATTAGGAAATTCCCAATAATTTATTGCGTAATAAATATAAGGCCTTCTACTGACCTCATGCATGACCTATAAAATTTTGTAATTATACAATTGATATTATACATCTGATCCAGGTGGACATTGGTGGCCACCCACCTATTCCATTTGGACCAACACCATTAGTTCTTTTAGTTTTTCACTTTCAGCACAACTTACTATTTTTAGCAGGTTGTCGGTTCCTAAAATTTCAGAGCCGTTTGGAGGCCCTAATGAGCCACATGGATATTGATGGCCACCCACCTATTCCATTTGAACCCCCACCATCGGTTCTTTCAGTTTTTCAGTTTCGACACAACTTACTATTTTCAGTATTTTTCGGGTCCTGAACTTCTGGAGTCGTTTTGAGGCCCTAAATGACATTTTTTGGGAAAATCAGGAGCAACATGGGTCCATAGACCGATTTTGGACCCATGTTTCTCCCACCAAAATTTGTACTCCCTGGATATATCTTTCTAACGAGGTATGATGCACGTCAAATAGAGATCGTATGCCAAAGTTACATCCCTGGGAAGTCTTATAAACACCAATTTACCCAAACAGGGCCCATAGTTTTGGTGCTTCATCTCCTACGGTTAGGTTTTTGGATGTTTAGGGTTTTGCATTGTTTCTCAACAATATATAGGCATTCGAGCTTCATTGTAACACAAATTAGAGGCATGTAGCCGCCACATCTCTTCTCAGAGATAAGCTACCACCGACCTAGCTAGTTTATTTCCATTCTGTCTGTAAACATATTTCAGTTATTTGATATTAATAAAATGAAGTATTATTTCTGTTGCATCTCTGCGCTTTTTTTTAAATTTTCGTATTTTATTATGTCCTTGCATAAATCCGGATCAACATCCCTTTAACTCCAATCTCAACTGGGTCTTCCTCAGAACTGACATGCAACAACTATTTATAGTGAATTATCAGTTATCTTATTAATCACTGCATGTGAATTAAATCATATTTAATTCAGTTGACCTCTCACTTGTTCCTCCATCAATTAGGACTAGTTAAATTGATTTTAACTCAAATAATTAATTTAAATAATTACAACTCAAAATAAATTGTAACTAAACCCCCAAAAACTTAGAGAGAACTCTACATGCCTCGAGTTTGACCCTCAACTCCAAATGACTGATCTAACTAATTCTTCCTAACTCAGTTAACTCGTATAAGTTTTCATGTGATGTGGAATTACAATTTCCTTCTAAATTAATTAAGGGAAAATTAAATTAGAAGCCTCTTCTTGTTGCCAATTTCAACATGAAGGTTATATTCCTGCTAAACTGAAGCTATAAATTAGAACCTCCTAAGGAATTCTTGTTCTAATCTGAATCCTGCTCTGATACCATCTATAAATGTGGTGTAGAATTGCAACTTCTCAAGAAATTTTAACCTAAATCAAGAGACACATTTCTACTCTACTGCTGTATGGAAATTAATTCACAATTTGGAGCAACACTCTCAGACATGCAATAAGAAATAACACACATACACAATATTTTTCTAGGGGAAAGCAACTGCTAAAAACCTCTTAAGCTTGATTGCATTAATAATATGAATAGATAACATATTACAATTTATATCTTGCTCTAAGTTGAACCTACAAGAAAATGATTTATCTCTGCTCAATGAGATGCTCTGACCCAAAATTAGTGAAATTTGGCCTCTTCTTGAGCCCCTATTTCCTTGCACAATTCCTGAGGAATTAGGCCCCTATTATTTAGGAATTTTCCTCCAATTGATTTCACAATTCCCAAGGTTAATCATTTGACTCCATGCAACATTTGTACACTCAAGTCTAGTCTACAACTGATGTTACCCTGCCTTGGAATCTCCACCACGACTCAGGAACTTGAATTCTCTGCATGCACTAGCTATTTTGGGATGATTTATCAACTAACTGAATGATCAATGAGTTATATTTTTTTCCACTACAAAACTGAGCTTCCACTAGATCTATCAACAGTTAGAACTATTTTAACTAAAAACAACTTGAAATAACTAACCTTAATTGCTACAAATTAGTAATCGCACATGCTTGAGTGAACTCCTAGTCCTCTAACTCGAATATACTAAGCTAGCTGAATGAAAAGATCCATATCTCACAAGTTAACTTTATCCAAGTTGTTTGTTGTTGTGGAAATTCAAATTTTCTGAATTTGACCAAGGCAAAGTCAAATTGAGACTTTCTTGCTACATTTTGCAACATTTTTGTTGGGTTCTTTGGTTTCATTTCTATTGGGTTCTCTGGATCCCTTCCTCGGTATTTTTTGGAGTATGAGGTTTTATTTTCTCTGGTCATTCTTTAGAGCCTCCTCTATTGGGCCAAGCCACTCTCTAGACCTTTTTTCCTTAATTGAATTCTCTCTCTTCTCTCCTTTGTCCCACTCTTATATAATATTTTTCTCCTACTTGGGAATGGTTCGTCTCCTTGTGCTACATTCATGCCCTAATAGCTAGTCTGTGTTCGCTGTGGGGTTGCATATTATTAGAAACATATGGATAAAGGGTGTATAAGAGCTCGAATTATAATTGAAGGTTCAAGAGTATGGTTTTGGTACCTCGCTCCCCCTCCAATACAAGTAGAGATCTCTCACGATGAAAGGGAGATTTCCAACCAACAACACATTCTAACAGACATGAAAGTCCTCCCTGATGTGGAAAATAGGGTTCCCGATGCAAGACACACATGTGGTCAATACAACCAATATATGTATGCAAAGGACATCTATTAGCAAAGTATTGTTAGATAGGAATTGAAAATAAGATAGAAATTCCTCCATATTCTAGCTGCTTTCTATATGGAAACAAGGAAAATGTATCAGTAGAGGCCACTAAACAAGAGAATTCCTCTTAGCTAATATTTTCATGTTATGGCTTTAGTTTTCAATTTTATGTCGTTTCCTCAAGGCCTAATTTATTATATATGTATTTTAAACCTTGTCTTTCTTGAAAATCTTTTGTCTTCTACCTCACTGAAAACATTGAATTCTTCGATATCGTCAAATTTTCCTAATGATCAACCTCTTTAGAACTTATATATATATATATATATATATATATATATATATATATATATATATATATATATAACCAATTTTTATTTTATAATATAAACAAAATCAAATTTAAAAGCCTAAATTATATTTATTAATATCATAAATATTTTATAAAAAAAATCATGGAATTATCATTATATAATTTAAAAAATAATAAAATAATAATTGATAAGTAATTAATATTATAAATTAAAAAATAGATAATATTAATTATTATACCAAATATACTTATTAATATTATATATTTTATAAAAAAATATTGATGAAATTTTTATTATATGATATAAATAATATATATATATATATAAGTTTTGGGGAGTACATCTTTATCATGTTCAATACATCATTTCTATTTGAGTAAAGAATTGAAACAATGAATTCACATTAAGGAGTGCCTGAGCACCCAACTATTGTCTATCTACATCTTTATCATGTTCAATACATCACCTCAATCGAGGTAAAAAATTGAAGCAATAACTTCACATCAAAAAATACTTTAATAGAGCATCCTTCTATCCAAATTCCCACAAACTATAAATAAAATATAAATTAATGTATATTAAATACATTTACATAAAACATTTTCTATTAAAATTTTATTATATTAAAAAACAAAATCACATTGGAAAATTCAAAAAATTATTAAAATTAATTATTATATAGATTTTTTTTTTTTTTTTTAAATTATCTATTATATTTTCAGTATATTATATAAACAAAATTAGATTAAAAAATAAATAAATTATACCTATAATTAAAGTTGGTATATTAAATATTTCATTATATTATATAAACGAAATCATATTGAAAACAATTAAATTATACTTATAGTTAAAGTTGATAATTTTACCAGCGTCATAAATTTAATAAATAATACTAATTATTAGTTACAAGTATACTTATAAACAAATTTCCATCAAAATTTCATTGTATAATATAAATAAAATCAAATTGAAATATAATTATGCACCAAGTATATTTTATTAAAAATATTTATCAAATTTTCATTACATAAACAAAATTAAATTGAAATAAAATTAATAGATATTTATAATTAAAATTGATTATTTTTTGTTAGGTGAAAATTAGTTTTTGTGTGAGGTAATGAAAGAGGTTAATGGTGGGAATAATAAAAACTTTTTTTTTTTATGGATCATTAATAGAAGTATCTAGCAAGAGTGAAAGGTTTCCCCTTTATAGATCACTAAGAGATAATTACAAGTGGTGTGATTTCCTTGAATAAGAGTGATGAGTCAATGTGCATAAGTCAAACAAAGCTTCAGCCACGAGCAACCACGACCACGAATATCCCGAGCATGAACTTGAATTTTTTTTATGAATAACACAACCCTGAGTACCACCACCACGAGCGCCATGACCCCAAGCAACACAACCATTACAGCGAGCAGCCCTACCCTGGGCACCCTGACCACGAGCGCCACGATCCCCAGTAACGTGATCATGACCACATGTTTCATTGTGTTGGGCACCCTGGCCATGAACACCTGGATGACGCGTTCCACACGAATTATTCCTATGCCTATTTGGACCAAGAGTTGTCTACTGACCCAACAGAATAGCCCAGACGACAATTTTTTGCTGGAATCCAGTTTTTTTTTCTTCAAAAAATCATGTCGTTGGAGTGTTTCAATTGCATTTTTTATGGTGGAAATGGATTCAACACCATCAAAAACCCTTAGGGCACCCAAAATACTGAAGTTTAACTATTGTAACCCAGATTTTAAAAAATCTTTGCTAGACATTTTCATAATCTTACCAGAATTTTTGCATTATTTTGTGGGTTTTTTAGACTATGGATTTGGACCATACTTGCACCCGTTGTGGGGTACTTATTTATCTTTTAAAATTAAATATGAATACATAAATTATTTTATAAATTATTTTTTTATTATAATTTACTTATAGATTAACATTTTATTTATTTTTATTTTTCAAGATACAAATTATATAATATTAGCATAGTCATATAAATTAAATGGCCTATAAAAGTTGATAGACTACAATCTATAATAACCATCAAAACACTTATTTTATGATATATCTCCGTTGCTAAAAAGAATAAAATAAAATGAATCATAAAAACTAATTTAAATATAACTTCAATTTAAATTATTATTAATTATAACATATATAAATTAAAAAAACTCGAACAAAATTCTTAACCATAGATATTTACTCTTATCTTACCACTGGGATTCTTAATCTATAAATAAGATTTGTTCTAATACTATGGACCAATACCATGCCTTATCAATACCACGTCCAAAAAACATAACTCATTTCATATGAAACTTGTTCATATGGTGTTTTTTCATCTATTAATTTAATTAAAAAAGAAGAAGAAAACCATAACTACTTTAAAAATAAATTTCAACATTTAATTTATATATATTATTAAAAATATTCATTGAAATCTCTAACATTAAACTAATAATTATGAATAATTAAATTAAAATTCTAAAAATTATATTTTAAATAGACACATCCATTAACATAATAAAATAATTTACACACTTCAAAAACAAAATTCCCACCATTCCTTTATTTCAAAAAGAACTTTCTATTAATCTTTACTGCTCCTTTATTTCAAAGGGATCTTTCTATTAAGCTTTAATTATTTCCACATCTTAGGTTAATTAATGCACAATCCTATCCAAATTGGAATAAAACAATGTTTAATTGGAATGCTAGTATCTCCCACATTTGTGTGCTTAAGAAGTGGCACGTGATAGGATGGAAAAATGAGTATCCTTAAAAGGGTTTCGTTTGGATGTTTTTTTTGTGAACTTGGCAGTGTTTTTCTATTCATTATTTATAAAGAATGTTACAAAAATATGTATTCCCAATGACCTCAACCTGCTCGAAGGAAACTAGGTCTGTTGGCCATCGGTCTGCTTTAAACACCATCCAAAATTTGAATTTTTTGAGCATGTTCAACCGAATTTTAGAGCCCATACTATCTAGTATCATACTGCATCTACTGTAACATATGCTTCTAATCAAGTAAAATATATCTGACATCATAATGACATAATAAACAAAAACCATAGAAACTGCAGTCATCTAGTCATCAGAGGAATCCACTGGTGCAGGATCCCTCGCGTTTGAGCCTGGAATTTCTTGCTGCTGCATACTTGGCAAAATTTTCTCCATGCGACCCAACATGAAATTTTGGTGGAACAACTACACCTACACCGGTTGAACTTCCTTATTGATCACCTACAAACTTGGTTCATCCGCCCTGTTCTGTGGCAATCCCCGTTGGACTGGTTCCTCGCGTTGTTGATTGTTTTCCGACATTGCTCTTGCCATCAAATTTTTCATTATCCATTAAGTATGGATGACTTGTCTAAACAGAGACATATTTCCTCTTGTGTTTCCTAGGTCAATCACCAGAGGTTCTCATGCCTCTTCTTGCATTTGTTCCCTGCCCACTCTCTCTGTCAGCTCGGTTTCCCACGTGTAGATTTCAGATTTCATTAGGGTAAGAAAGTCATCGCAGCATGGATGAATAATATTCTGCATTGTCTCCGCCCCCGATTTTATTCCCCTTTTTGAGGAGCCCAGTTGGTGCTCGCAGCAGCTGGCCTTTTCCCTTTGTCACAGTCCTCACGGCTTGCATGAACCTTCCTTCCAACCTTTCCTTCTTTCTTCATTTCCTTGATCTCATCAGTTGTAGCTCGCAACCCAGGCGTGACCAAAGACTCCCTTTGTCTATCTGTCTAAACAATGGTCACAACATTGGTTGCTCGACTTTCTCTATGGCTTGTAGAGACAACATGGCCCCAAATTAAGTTAGCGGTGGTGCACTTCCATAATTTCATGCCCCAATTCCCTTGGTCCATTGTCATCCTCGGAAAAGGCAGTCTTGTAGGAGTTATAAGTTTGCAGGGAAGCATCCTAGCTCAAATTGGCCTTTGTCATCAGCCTATGGAGATCATGCTAGTGATAAAACCTAAAATAGTGATAGTAAGGTCCATGGGAAAAAGGGTAAAGTCAAATTTTCATGTAAGATAAGTGAAGGGAATCATCCCATTCACCCTTTTCCCTATATGGATGAAGCCTCAAAAGTGTTGGAAAACATTACAGCTTCTCAGCCTCGTCTTCCAGTTGGTTACCGGAAGATTTCCCCTGATCCTCCACTAGTTGATGAAGTGATTGACCAGGATTCTTCTCTAGTCAATCCCATTCACTCTGAAAGTGAATCCCATGAGCCCGTTCCTGACCAACCATTGGTTGAGAAGATGGTTGGCCCGATTCCACCTTAATTTGATTATACCTTTCCCATAGGGAGTGAACTTTATATCGCTCATGTTCTTCTTGTTTCTTCAGATTTGAATAAATTAGAGGGAAATCCTCTCATGTCCAAGGTACAGGGGGTGATACTCCCATTCCAATAACAGAAGGGGGTAGTTTTCATGGTCCCACGACACCCCCTGCAAGTAGTATAGTCGCTTATTTTAATTAGAGTCGATTGGCAGGATATCGTATTCCTTCTTACATGCCCTTTAAACTCATAGTACAGGCTTATAATATACCCATAATTGGAAAAATCATAGATGAAGGCGCATCTATTAGTATCATGTCCTCAACTACTTGGCAAGATTTAGGTTCTCTGAAGCTTGTGCTCATTACCCAGAATATGTTTTATTTTAATAGAGGAACCAGTCAACCGTTAGGGATCCTTCCTAAGTTTCCTATTACTTTGGGAAGAAAAATAATCTATATTGATGTGATGATTGTCCAAGGCCCTTTGGATTTTAATTTACTCCATGGTCGCGACTACGCTTATGTAATGGTAGCTCTTGTTTCTTCTCTCTTTTGTGTGATGTGTTTCCCGCATGAAGGAAAAATAGTGACCATTGATCAAATTTCATTCATTGGTCCTAATTCAACTCCAAATCAACCAACATCCCTAAATGGTCCTTATATGAAAGTGATATCTTCCCCACCATAGGTTAATTATGTGGCAACCTGTTCCATGCCCGTGTCTACTGATGATCTAGTCAATGATATAGTACATCATATAGTGGGGGGCATTAGAGCCTGATATTTCCATTAGATCCCTTGATATGTGTCCCTTCTAGATTATTGTTCTCCCATTTGATGAGAACCTCTTGGAAGCCATGATATCCTATGGGCCATGATCAAAGTGTTGGAGAAAAGTGTAATATCCCAAAATGGGATTGCAGCAATAGATGAACATAAAAATGTAAAACTATGAAAATTTAAACACGACATAAGAGGGATCAATGTACAACCATCATATTATTAAGATATCAGCAGAAATATACAACAATATCATGAGGGACAAGCCACTCAAGCAATGGGAACAAGTCTCCAATGAACAAAACAATTAGCACATGAGCTGCTGCAATTGTATAGAATGTCGGAGAGTAGTGACAGCGCTGTCTACAATAGTGTAGCTACTATTGAATATATGTATAAATATAATGTGGTTGATAGAAACAAAAGAAAGGCCCAACAATGAATATGTGGGCTCCAATACAAGATTTCTAGCCAACCCAGAAAGGATTGCTAGAAATACCAAGAAACATACAATGTGACAAATAA
This sequence comes from Pinus albicaulis, assembly GCA_034641835.2. Classification (NCBI taxonomy): domain Eukaryota; kingdom Viridiplantae; phylum Streptophyta; class Pinopsida; order Pinales; family Pinaceae; genus Pinus; species Pinus albicaulis. The sequence goes on from CM076579.1 coordinate 1,066,973,365, forward strand.
CCCTGGGGTTAATATGCCACTGCAAACTGGATCTGATATGAAATGAGGCTATGAAAGATCTGAAATAATAATCTCCTCCTCCAACGGTATTTATAACTAGAAGGTTGATCCATCTACTCAGAAATAGACCCTCCTGATGAGCTCAATGAACCCTCCCAACAAATGCCTCCAAAAATAACGCAATTCAGGATGGAAAATTTGCTGTGAGGGACAACAGATGGTTGGTCTGATGCCAAATATGTCAAAATATGCCTGTGATTCCTCCTTTCTGATCCTCCAATGAATAGAAAACCTCTCCACTGAAGAACAAGCCCAAAAATGACTCTAAGAGATCCTCCTTTGTTGCACCCTGCAACACAACTCAGCTCTAAACAGAAAATGCATTGTAGCTAAAGGAGGTAGCTTGGCCAAAATGCTGGAATGAAGAAATTTAGCCCAAATAACCTCTCCTTCCCTGAGGATGAGGTAGGGATTCCCGACTAGGAATACCCTTGTGCTAAAAAACACTGCAACCCTGCTAAACAACAAGAGGAAGCAAAGTCTAAAAAGACCAATAGCAATGATAATCAAAACATGAATAAAAATGGTTGCTATCCTCTCCATATATAGCATTAGATCCTCTCCACATTGGGTCCCATCCATATTTTTCACCAAGCTCATGCAAGTTGTCCTCCACTAAAATTGTGTTGTCTATCAAGGAGATTCAATGTATCTAGATGATGCTATTGACTTGGTCAAAGTTGACTGAATCAACATGATCCAGCTCCTGTTCACACACAAAGGTGATTAATCTAGATGCTTATTCTCCCTCCTTTCACATTATAAGTGTTTTTATTGCTACTCAAGAGACTTATGGGCCTTCCCACCCATTTATTTACCAACCTAATGATAAAACAACTATAATATTCCATTTAGCTTGGAGGTTAAATTTTTGGAATATTACAGTCCTCCCCTCCAAAATTTTGCTTGTCCTCAAGAAACTGTATAAGAAGAGAAAAATTCCTTCCCTCCTCCTCTTGTGGCCTCCTTATCAATAGTTCCCACCACTGCTCAAAACAATCTGCAGTAAATTTGTCCTCCAATACTCCTTCCCAAGCATGCAAAACCAAATGGCTCACATCATGAAAAGGTGGAAGGTGTAAGTGGAAACCTCCCCAAGATAGGAGTTATTACAAGCATAGGGGATCTCATGACCAATGAGATACTCCCAAACCCATGCTATCATCCAAATGAAATGAGCCATTATAGGTATCTCATCAAAAGAATCCTCAACCCCCGGTGTATGCAATGTGTTGGGGCTGCATGGAGAGATTAGAAGTGGTTTCTCTCTCCACTTATGGTAAGTATGGGGTTGTTACTGATCTTGGGCTGAAATTTCATGGCCTCCAAGGTTGGCCCAAGTTACCCCACAAAGAAAATCAGCCATGAAATTCCCCCTCCAAGAACGCAAATTCTTCAAATGGCTCCTCCCATGTGAAGACAAGAAGTGTGGTGTGGAAATCATGGTTTGCCCATTGTTTCTCCTGAAACATACAACATGTAAAGTAGGGAGAATCATACTCCCAACGGGCATCTCAAACTCATCTAGAACTCTCCAAATAAAGCTCCCCAAGAACATAAGAGCATCAACAAAATATGGAATAAAAAACCAGTAAAAACAAGCTGCCATATGACAACTAGAGAGTGGAACATAGTTCCTCACATGGAACCAGCGCAGTGCATCCCTTGCCTGCTGTCACAATAATTCTATAGCCACTTGTTTGTTGTCACAATAATTCTATAGGATAGAAGCATGAAAGTGCAATGTGGTGCCAATGGTGCACACCAAGAATCATGTGGCCTCCCCCACAAACCAACGATAGAATGGCCAACATCAATGCTTCAAATGGCCTCAAGTACATGAGAATACAATATACAAGAAGGAAATATCCTCCTTGGTAAAATATGTTGCTCACAAAAGGTAAAGGAATGCAAATCAGGGTGCATAAGTGTACATCCTCTACTATGTACTTTGGTCCTTGAGCTGAAATGGCTCAACTGGAAATTCTCCCTCGCTCTCAATGAGTAGAGAAGTGGTTGTGCTAACCTCTCCATCACCATCTAGCCTATGAATCTCTTCATATGATGATGTATATCCTACTAGATGCCCTCCCAAGTGAACTCCTCCATCAATGAATGAAATGCATTAGGGTGCATGGAAAGAAAGTCCACATGTGTTGCATATAGGAGCTTCCTCTTGAGCTCGGAAACTCTTGTCAAGAAGAATCAACCATAAGAATAGATGACCTCACTGACCACCATGTATCTATCATCTCCATCTGGGTCATCAAGTATCATGCATGCACCAATATCCTTGGAGTACTCTACCAAAAGTTGAGACCTCCAATATGGATCAACCCTCCTAAGAGACAGCGCTGAAGATCTGAAATGTGAAGCTCCCCACATGCTGTTGTCTACTCCTTTGACATCCCCCATGCCAAAGTCATCCTCCAAAGTGCTGTTATGCCTATCATGCAACTTCTCATGCTCAAATAGAAGTGGTGACTCTTGGAAGTTGGCCTCCCATGAGAAGTTACCATCCAAAAAGAACTTTTTGATCTTGGGCAATGAAAACATGAGTGGCCTCCATCTAGTCCCATGTATGGAGGATTCCTTCCTCAAACGAAGTACCCTCTATTTCTCCAAATCCATGGAGCAACTTCCTTGCACCATGAAGGTGCCATCCTCCATTATTGCAGCAACTTCTGTCAGCACAGTATATGTAGTGAGAGTGGGTAATGCAGAAAATGAAAGAGTACCTCTCTCCTCCTTGAGTCTATCCCAACAATATGCGTTGTACTAGATTCCTCCAAAGTCTTCACCTCTCTGGGATCTAAGAGTGGTGACCTAAGTGATAAAATGTTTCCCACCAACTCTAGATTTGGTGGCTTCCCAGGTGGAATGCCACCATGTAGTGAGACATCAAAATCTAAAGTGGACTATATATGTGCATGGACTAATTTGTCCCCCTTTTCATTTTACAATACAGTCACCTTCTTCTGTGTAGAAACCTATCGGAATAGATAAGGGTGAATTCTCATCATCCCTTGATGTTGATCCTTCCTTTCTTCTCCTTCCCTCTACCAAGATTCACAACCCAAAATGACTGATGCATGTTGCTCCAGAATTGTGGTTTGGTTCCCACATGTTGGATCATTTGGAACTCCTTGCAAAGACACAAGGGCTCCTCCAATGGAAGTAATGGCTTCCTTCCCATCTCCATGTGGTGATGGATCTTCTCCCAATGGTACAACGCTTTTATATCTTCTATGCTCATCCTCTTCATCAATATGTGAGATTGCCTCATCATCAATGAGAGACCCTCAATCTTGGTCTTCCCTTGAAGGAGGTTTCTCCATGTCTTCACCAATAGAAGAGGGTTCTTCAAAAGGAGGGGATATTTCTCTTGGCAAGGTACCATGCATGTTTTTATCCCCTTCATCTAAAATATGGAGTGGATTTGGAAAGATAGATCTCTCCAACTCATGCAAAGGTTTTAAATTTTTGGGTTCCACAAGAGATGTTTTACAATGTTTAGTGTCAAATATTTTCACCAATTCCTTAGTGAACCCAACATAAGTGTTTTTATTTGAATGATAAAATGAAGAGGAACTATTAAACCACCAATTATCAGCAATACCTTTGAGGTTCAGTGCTGCTACTCTAATGGCCTCCCTTTTCGAAACTTGGTGTAGCTGAAAACATGAATCTAGTTCCTCCACCCAAGCTTTGGCTGTGCACTCTGTTGATCCATCAAAGTTAGGTAGAAAGATTCTATCTCTCTTGCTTCTATCATGGTTTTTGGATCTTCTAGCTTCCTTGAGTTGGAAAAACCCTTGGAAGTCCAAGTGCTCTTTGATTCTCCATGATTGAGACTCATACTCCTGAAGATAGACACTCAAGGTCTCCTCCCTTGGTGCATCTCCTTCCTCCATCCTTCTTGTAGTGAATGTGGGAAATAGGCTATGCTATGGATCTGCATGTGTGGCTGAATGGTCACACCTATCAAGTGAATAGCCAGGGCTTGCTTCACTTTCAAACCCTCTCAGGAATTTCCCACACTTCTCCCCTTTCACCTTCTTGATATCTTCTTTGATATTTTTCATAGCTTGGAAAAGAAGCAGGGAGACCCTATCTTCCTTCGTTTCTCCAAATAATGGAGTAATGCCTTTGTTTTCTCTGTGAATCTTCTCTTTTCAGTGAGAAGAAGCTTCTCCTTTAAATGACATAATGTCTTGGATGCACAGGCTGAGCCAAGATTATGCTTTGATACCACTGTAATATCCAAAAATGGGATTGCAGCAATACATGAACATAAAAATGTAAAAATATGCAAATATAAACATGACATAAGAGGGGTCAATGTAAAACGATCATATTATTAAGATATCAGCAGAAATATACAACAAGATCATGAGGAACAAGCCACTCAAGCAATGGGAACAAGTCTCCAATGAACAAAACTATCAACACATGAGCTGTTGCAACTGTATAGAATGCCGAAGAGCAGTGAAAACGTTGTCTATAACATTGTAGCTAATGCTGAATACATGTATAAATATAATGTGGCTGATAGAAACAAAAGAAATGCCCAAAAATGAAGATGTGGGCTCCAATACAAGATTTCTATCCAACCCGGAAAGGATTGCTAGAAATACCAAGAAACATACAATGTGACAAATAACCTTGGGGTTAAAATGCCACTGCAAACTCGATTTGATATGAAATGATTCCATGACAGATATGAAATAATAATGTCCTCCTCCAATGGTATTTCTAACTAGAAGGCTAATCCCTCTACTTAGAAATATACCCTCATGGTGAGCTCAATGAACCCTCCCAGCAAATGCCTCCAAAAATAACGTAGTTCAGGATGGAAATTGCACTGTGAGGGATAGAATATGGTTGGCCTGATGCCAAATATGTCAAAACATGCCCGGGAGTCCTCCTTGCTAATCCTCCAATGAATAGACAACCTCTCCACTGAAGAACAAGCCCAGAAATGACTCTAAGAGATCCTCCTTTGCTGCACCCTGCAACACAACCCAACTCTAAACAGAAACTGCGTTGTAGCTGAAGGAGGTATCTTGGCCAAAATTCCGGAATGAGGAAATGTAGCCCAAAGAACCTCTCCTTACTTGAGGATGAGGTAGGGATTCTTGATCAGGAACACCCTTCTGCTAAACAACACTGCAACCCTGCTAAACAACAAGAGGAAGCAAAGTCTAAAAAGACCAATAGCAATGATAATAAAAACATGAATTGCAATGTTTGCTATCCTCTCCATATATAGCATGAGAGCCTCTCCACATTGGGTCCCATCCATATTTTCCACCAAGCTCATGCAAGTTGTCCTCCACTAAAACTGCGCAGTCTATCAAGGAGATTCAATGTATCTAGACAGCGTTGTTGACTTGGTCAAAGTTGATTGAATCAACATGATCCAACCCCTATTCACACCCAAAGGTGCTTAATCCAGCTGATTATTCTTCCTCCTTTCACATTAGAAGTGTTTTTATTGCTACTCAAGAGACTTATGGGCCTCCCCACCCATTTATTTACCGACCTAATGATAAAGCAACTATAATATTCCATTTAGCTTGGAGGCTAAATTTTTGGAATATTACAAAAAGTTCCTTTTCTTGTGTCAAGCTCCTTAAAAAATGAAACAAGGTTTTTGGAGAAGAATTCCTTTTCTTGTGTTATTCTCATTAAAAAATGAAACAAGGTTTTTAGAGAGGAGTTCCTTTTCTTGTGTCAAGCTCCTTAAAAAATGAAACAGGGTCTTTGGAGCATAGTTCATTTTCTTGTGTCAATCTCCTTAAAAAATGAAACAAAGTTTTCAGAGCAGAGTTCCTTTTCTTCTGTCAAGCTCCTTAAAAAATGAAACAAGGTCTTCCGAGTAAAGTTCCTTTTCTTCTGTCAAGCTTCTTAAAAAATGAAACAAGGTCTCTGGAGCATAGTTCTTTTTCTTGTGTCAAGCTCCTTAGAAAATGAAACAAGGTGTTGGAGCAGGGTTCATTTTATTGTGTCAAGCTCCTTAGAAAATGAAATAAGGATTTAGGAGTAGAGTTCCTTTTCTTGTGTCAAGCTCCTTAAAAAATTAAACAAGGTCTCTGGAGCAGAGTTCCTTTTCTTGTGTCAAGCTCCTTAAAAAATGAAAGAAGGTGTCTCGATCATATTTCCTTGTCTTGTGTCAAGATAGTTAAAAATGAAACTAGGTGTCACTGAGCATAGTTCCTTGTCTTGTGTTAAGCTCGTTAAGAAATGAAATGAGGTGTCACAATACAGAGTTCCTTGTCTTTTGTCAAGCTCATAAAAAATGAAACAAGGTGTTGGAGCAAAGTTCCTTTTCTTGTGTAAAGCTCCTTAAAAAATGAAACAAAGTGTTGGAGGATAATTCTTTTACTTTTTCAACCTCCTTAAGAAAATTAATTAAGGATCTTTGGAAAAAGTTTCCTTTTCTTGTTTCAAGCTCCTTAAAAAATGAAACAAGGCCTTCGGAGCAGAGTTCCTTTTCTTATGTCAAGCTCGTTAAAAAATGAAACAAGGTGTCAAAGAAGAGTTCATTTTATTGTGTCAAGCTCCTTAAAAATAAAACAGGGTGACGGAGTAGAGTTCATTTGCTTGTGTCAAGCTCCTTAAAAAATGAAACAGGGTGACAGAGCATAATTCCTTGTCTTGTGTCAAGCTCATTAAAAATGAAATAAAGTGTTGGAGAAAAGTTCCTTTTCTTGTGTCAAGATCGTTAAAAAATGAAACAAGGTGTCATGAGGATAGTTCTTTTACTATGTCAACCTCGTTAAAAAATGAAATAGGTCCCTATGAGCATAGCTCTTTCCCTCTGTCAAGCTCTCTAAAAAATGAAACAAATCCAATTCTAATTTGAGCCTTTGATTAGATCTCATAAATTCCCAGTCGAGTCTTTCATTTGATCTCGTAAATGAACCTACATTCCATCCACCTATTAATAACCAATAGTCTACTTAGGTAAATGTAATGAAGCTTGGGGGGCATGTACTTCAAATTGAGTCATTATGTTGGGGGCATGCAAACTTATTCCAAGCATAGTTTTTCTTTGTTTCAATATTGTGTAAAAATGAAACCACTTCTGAGCATAGTTCATTTGTTTCAATCTTGTGAAAAAATTGAAACTAATTTCAAGCATAGTTTCCATGTTTCAAGCTTGTGTAAAAATGAAACCATCTTCAAGGGTTCTCAACCATAATTTCCCATGTTTCAAGTTTGTGTAAAAAATAAAATCATTCCTATACACCTCTCGTGATTTCCATTTTATCTTTTTCTTTTTCCATATGAGCCTTGGTTTTCTCATTGCAGTGTCACCATCTGCTTGGAAAATCATACGGTTTCACTTGGTTTTTTTACCATTTCCTGAGGAACCGCTGCAATGACTGGTCTTGTTAGCCAACCTCTTGACCTCTACATGTTTTGAGCAGTTCCATCATCACCGGAACCAATTGCTACCCTTTATACCACTCGTTCCTCCAGGATGAGTCCCCTTTCAACTCTTTTCAGACTCTCGAAATATGAAAATATTGTTGAGCATTTGTCTTTTCAAACTCGTAAAAGTAAATGAAAAGTCATATACTTAGTAGAAGTTTAACCCTTTTCCGGATTGAGATAGACTAGTTATGAAAAAGGAATACCTTAGTGAAACATGGCTAAGACATTCTCTTGGATATTGTTTTCTACCTTTTCGGATTCTAGAGACTATTTACGAAAAGGAACATTTGGAGTTTTCTTTTTCGCCACTTTTTCAAACTCCCTAAACATGACAAATATGTCGAGTTACCCCTCCATCAGAATCATAAAACTAAAATGATGAAGGACTTGTCACCATGATGAGATCGAGCTACTCCTTTCTAGGGCTCGTTAAAAATACTAGGATGGATTCATCCAAAGGATGAACTTATACAACAAGCATATGGTATCCTCTTAAATCTTGAGATTAAAAATAAAGAGGTGCTCACTAGAAATAGTGGGGAAAAATGGAAGGAAACATATATCCTATATTGTTAAGTAGTATGTCACTCTTGAACATAACACTTATCTGTATCTTGTGTCATATTTGGGGCATCCTCACTTTGTCACTTGCTTTAATGGGTTTGGGAAATCCTAACTTTGTCACTTGTTTTACTGGGTTTGGGAAATCCATTTTCCTCTCATTCGATTATATCCTATTTTCATCGTGACCTTTGCTCTTGTTTTGAGTCAAATGCTGCCAAATTCCAAATTCATGTCGTCGATATGTTCAAGAGAAGTCCCACCTACAAATACAAACCACTTATACCTCGTTTGACTTTCTCTGCTTGAATCCTGAATCACTCTTACCAACTTTCCAAAATCCTAGGATTCGTGTCAATGATGTGGGAAACATTATGGCCCTCCTTCGATGGATCATTTCCTATCGACTCCAACTTGTTATCGAGGAAGATGATATATAAATACCCTTTCAGTACCATGGAGCTTGCATGCCTCAATGATAGGTTCTTCGCATTCAAAAATAGGTTCACATCATTGGCCTTAGATCGAATGATTCTATGAGTGTTCGACTTCAGCTTCATTGTTCACACTCGTGGATTGTTTTTTTGTATCTTGAGAGCCATCGTCATCATTGGTGTTTTCTCTCGTGTCTGTTAACATTTTACATCATTGATCGATAATCAGGTGGTTTCTACCATATTCGACCTAACCATGTCTATGCACATGGTCAGATTTTTACTTTGGTCGGATCAAGATAGAGGTGAAGACCCTGGGTTTCATTTGATAAATCCAGGCTGTGTGGATTTATTCAATATTCATGATTTTAAAAATGATCCTTTCTGCTCAGATGATTGTGCCCATGTCGTGGATACATGTATTCATGATTATAGAAATGATCCTTTCTAGTCGGATGACTGTGTCCATGCCGTGGATCCATGTATTTTTATATGTCTTCTCAGATATGTATTGTAAGGCATACTTACATTAGTGATGTCATATATATTGTATTATGTTTGGTTTTCATGTCTCCTAATGGTGGTGCTCTCAGTCCTTGCCTTTTCTTGCAAAACACTTCAACCATCACTCCCCATTCTAACTTCATGCTTTAGGGAGCATTTGTTATTCAATATTTTGTCACACTCCACTTTGTGTCATAATACCACTAGTGTCGCAAGATATTTTACCCATGAAACATATCTAAAACGCCCCTGAATAAGTGGAAAAAGACTTGACTTTAAAATCTTATGAAAATCGTGTCAAGAACCTTGTTTTACAGGCCCTGCACATTTTTCATAGTTGATGACTCGCACTTGTTACCTTTTTCCCTACTTATTTATATTTCTTGCAACGCGATTTTTGTCAGGAAAATCCGCGTTGGCCCTCTTCAGGGATTTTTTCCCAAAAAGGAGAAGCTTCCCTTACTAGCAATCTTGAGAATGACGACGCAATTTCAAGTAGTTGATGGTAGGAACGAGACCTCCCATTCATGGCCATGGATCCTATTTCCATGGATCTTTCCCTTAAGATGTGGAACTCCTCCCACCTTTTATGGATCCTCAATTCCCTCTCCTTTCCTGTAAATGAAACCCATACCATCCACTAATGGTTGGTTGCCATCCTATGAGCTGAATCATGCCCAATTGCTGCCCATTTGCAAAAGAGGAAATTTTTTGAAGGCGAAGGCTAGGACTTGGAGTCTCACCTGAAGGGGACATCCAACATCAAGGCTTCTGGTTGTATTTCTCCCTTTTTCATTCTATTAATAATACATTATGTGTTTCCTTTCCATAAATATGTCAATTATTGCCTATTTATTGTAGTGTTCCTTGCTATGTTGAATAACTTGTACTAGAAACTATTTTTCTTTGTATACATTTGTTGTCTCCAATTGTATTTATTTGCAGGCACTCATCTTCTCCAACGGAGAGGAGATCATGATCATGAGCATGGAAGTGAAAGAATCAAGGCTGACACCAAAGGCACTAGAATCAAATAGAGGTAAGAATTCTATCCTCCTTCATGTTTTATAGTATAAGTTAGGAAAGGTTGCATATATTTGTCTCATTTGTTGGTATATCCTCCCATAGGACTAGAGGGATCATTTCTATCTGCAAAAAGGATTGCCTAAAAAATACCTTCCACATAGCATATGGAATTTCCTTTCCATGGAGGTTCGAGACAATATGATCTTGAACTCCTTCTAACATAATCCTTCTCATCGTTGCTACATTCTTCTTCCATGCATCAAGATTTTGAGCATCTGTTGTTGTGGTCCTGGGAATATCACTGTTTATGAACTCCTTTAGCTTGTTTTCCTCCAAAACTGCTTCCATCATGTCCTTCCAAGCTATGTAATTCAAACTACCCTCAAGGGAATATTCGAGTCTCAATCCACAGAAATACATCTTGATTCTGTTGTTGATCTGAAGAGTATATCTGCAAATTCGATTCACTTGTTCAAAAAAAAAAAATATTCGTCTCCTATATAGTGATTTCTTCTTTGATACCATGTAGAAAATCCTCATATATTCAGTTGATATTGTAATATTATAAAACAAAATACTTGAATCTATTCTACAAATTGAGGAAAACCAATTATGATCGCACAATCACATGAACAATAAAGATAAATAATTTCAATCACAAAACAAAAAGTCTTAAGTGGGGAAAGCCTCAGCTAAAAACCCTGCTATCTGTATATTGCATTAAGTCAAGAATATAAAACAATACAATGCTTCTCTCAGGATTGGGAGCTCTCTGCACTATCTTTGATCGTCTCACTCTAATCCAAGCAAGTTTGGTCTAATACTTAGCCAATTTCTTGCCTCTGGATGCTGAGCCTAGTATTTTGTAATCCCTAGGGAAATTGATCCCATATTAATTAGGAAATTCCTAATAATTTATTACGCAATAAATATAAGATTGTCTACTTCCCTCATGCATGACCTATACAATTTTCTAATTATACAACTGATATTATACTCCCTTTAACTCCAATCTCAATTGGGTCTTCCTCAAAACTAACATGCAACAAATATTTATATCAAATTATCAGTTATCTGATTGATCAATGCATGTGAGTTAAATAAGGTTTAATTCACTAGACCTCTCACTTGTTCCTCTATCATTTAGAACTAGTTAAACTAATTTTAACTCAAACAATTAAGTTAAATAATTACAACTCAAAATAAAATGTAACTAGGCCCCCTAAAACATAGAGAGAACTATACATGCCTCAAGTTTGACCCCCAACTCAAAATTACTGAGCTAACAAAGTCTTCCTAACTGAGTTACCTCATACGAGCTATCATGTGATGTGGAATTACAATTTCCTTCTAAATTGATTAAGAGAAAATTAAATTAGAAGCCTATTCTTGTTGCCAATTTCAACATGAAGGTTATCTTCCCAACTCTGAAGAGATCCTCCTACACTGAAGCTATAAATTAGAACCTCCTAAGGAACAAATTTGAAATTCTTGTTCTAATCTGAATCCTGCTCTGATACCATGTATAAATGTGGTGTAGAATTGAAACTACTCAAGAAATTTTAACCTAAATCAAGAGACACAGTTCTACTCTACTTCTCTACGGAAATTAATTCACAATTTAGAGTAACATTCTTAGACATGAAATAATAAATAACACACATAAAAAATATTTTTCTAGGGGAAAGCAATTTCTAAAAACCACTTCAGCCTTATTGAATTAATAAGATGAATAGAGAACATATTACAATTTCTAGCTTGCTCTAAGTTGAACCTGCAAGTGAATAACTTATCTTTCTGCTCTATGAGAAGCTCTGACCCAAACTTAGTCAATTTTTTCCTCTTCTTGAGCCCCTATTTCCTTGCACAATTCCTGAGGAATTAGGCCCTATTATTTATGAATTTTCCTCCAATTGATTTCGAAATCCCCGAGGTTAATCATCTGACTCCATGCAACACCTATACACTCAAGTCTAGTCTACACACGGTCTACAACTGATGTTGCCTTGCCTTGGTATCTCCACTATAACTTGGGAACTTGAATTATCTACATGCACTAGTTATTTTGGGATGATTGATCAACTAACTGGATGATCAATGAGTTAGATTTTTGTCCACTGCAAAACTTAGCCTCCACTAGTTCTATCAACAATTAGAACTAGTTTAATTAAAAACAACTTGAAATAACTAACCTTAATTACTACAAATTAGTAATCACACATGCTTGACTGAACTCATAGTCCTCTAACTTGAATTTATTGAGCTAACTGAATGACAAGATCTATATCTCACAACTTAAATTTATCCAAGTTGTCTATTGATGTGGAAATTCAAATTTTCTGAATTTGACCAAGGCAAAGTCGAATTGAGACTTTCTTGCTACATTTTCCAACATTTTTGTTGGGTTCAATTTCATTTCTATTGGGTTCTCTGGATCCCTTCCTCAATATTTTTTGGAGTATGGGGTTTTCTTTTCTCTGTGCATTCCTTATATCCTCCTATATTGGGCCAAGCCACTCTCTAGACCTTTGTTTCTTAATTAACTTCTCCCTATTCTCTCCTTTTTCCCACTCTTATAGAATATTTTCTCCTGCCTGGGAATGGTTCATCTCCTTGTGCTACATTCATGTCCTGAAAGCTAGTTTGTGTTCACTGTGGGGATGCCTATTATTATAAATATAGGGATCAAGGGTGTATAAGAGCTTGGATTATAATTAAAGGTTCAAGAGTATGGTTTTGGTACCTCACTCCCCCTCCAATCCAAGTAGAGATTTCTTAGGGTGAAAGGGAGATTTCCAACCAACAACACATTCTCACAAACACGAAAGTCCTTCCTGATGTGGAAAATCGAGTTCTCGAAGCAGGACACACATGTGGTCGATACAACCACTATATGTATGCGGTGGACATCTACTAGCAAAGTATTGTTAGATAGGAATTGAAAAGAAGATAGGAATTCCTCCATATTCTAGCTGCTCTCCATGTGGCAACAAGGAAACTGTATCTGTATAGGCCACTAGTCAAGAGAATTCCTCTTAGATAATATTTTCATGTTATGGCTATAGTTTTCAAGTTTATGTCGTTTCCTCAAGGCCTAATTTATCATATATGTATTTTAAACCTTGTCTTTCTTGAAATTCTTTTGTCTTCTACCTCATTGAAAACAAAGAATTTTTTGATATTGTCAAATTTTCCTAATGATCAACCTCTCTAAAACTTTTATGCTTCATGATGTAATATTTTATTTTGAAAGAAATAATATATATATATATATAACCAATTTTTATTATATAATATAAACAAAATAAAATTGAAAAACAACTAAATTATACTTATTAATATCATATATATTTAAAAAAATCATGGAATTATCATTATATAATTTAAAAAATAATAATATTATACTTATAATTGAAATTGATAAGTAATTAATACTATAAACTTAAAAATAAATAATCTTAATTATTATACCAAATATACTTATTAATATTATATAAAAAAATTATTCATCAAATTTTTATTATATGATGTAAATAAAATAAATAAACAATATATATAAGTGTGGGGGACTACATCTTTATCATGTTCAATACATCATTTTGATGGGATAAAGAATTGAATCAATGACTTCACATCAAAGAGTGCCTTAAAGGAGCAACAAGTTACTGTCTATCTACATATTTATCATGTTCAATACATCACCTAGACTGGGGTAAAGAATTTAACCAATAACTTCACATCAAGGAGTGCCTTAACAAAACACCCTGTGTATCCAAAACCCCACAAATTATAAGAAAAATAAAAATAAATGTATATAAAACATATTTACATAAAAAAATTATATTATTTTTTAATTATATTATATAAACAAATTCACTTTGGAAAATTCAAAATTTATTAAAATTGATTATTATATATCAATTTTTTTTTAATAAAAAATTATCTATTAAATTTTCATTATATTATATAAACAAAATTATATTAAAAAATAAAATAAAAAATATCCATTAAATTTTCATTATATTATATAAAAAAATGAAATTAAAAAATAAAATAAAAATTATCTATTAAATTTTCATTATATTATATAAACAAAATTAGAATATAACATAAATAAGCTATACTTATAATTAAAGTTGATAATTTTACCAACGTCATAAATTTAATAAATAATACTAATTATTAGGTACCACGTATACTTTATAAACAAATTTCCATCACAATTTCATTGTATAATATAAACAAAATCAAATTGAAATATAATTATGCACCATGTATATTTTATTAAAAATATTTATCAAATTTTTTTTTTTCTAAATAAGATTAATCTATTAACAAGGGAGTAAAATTACATCGTGACCATAGTCAAAACTACTGCCCTGGAGAAAGGCAGAATTATCATGAAAAACACATATGAAAATTGCCCAATGACAGGGAAACCAGTCTGGAAAAGTTTACCAACACCCACGCAGGGGAGCGAATTATAATCTTCCTGATATTGCAGAGTTTGCATGGATTCAAAAATGAACAAAAACAAGCCAAAATTCCACATAACCGACTGAACAGAAACATGCCCAATTGTATGGGCCGCAAGGTAAGATAATAGCACCACAGTAACCAGACTAGTCATCTAGAGGTTCTTCAACAATATGTCACCAACCTGAAGCAAGCAGATCTCTGACAAGAGCATCTTCGGATTCTGAGGGACCTGGATCAGCCGACGCCATCACAACCTCAGGAATGCTGCGTGCTTGAGCATCTGGAACCTGCATCGACGCGCTGCCAATCCCCATCTGGAAGTTCGAAGTCTGGGCAAAGTTCGACCCAAGGCCCGTCGCATGAGCGCTAGACTCCCCTGGCTGGGCTTCCTCATGGAATACCACCGTAAAGAGAGTAGAAATCCTAGGGCGATTCAGAGCGCTGTTGAAGGTGAAGCACGTGGAACCAGTAGTGGGAGGAGGCAAAGAGGCCGGAGGTCGGGGAGCAGGGGAACCCGAACAATGGTGGGAATCAAGAAAATGCCCTCTCCCACTGCGAGTTCATGGGTAGTGGCCAACCAGCAAACCGCTTGAGAGTGAAGGCGCGTCAGAAGAAGGGCTGGACGACATGCTTGAAGGGCGACCCCTGGTGCCGCCTCTGCGGCTCCGCATTTTGTGGCGCACCCGAGGCATAGGGGAGACAAGTTGAGGCTGAGCAGCTATGATGGCAGGGTAATACCAATTCGACCGGAGACCAGAGGCCCGAGCGAAGTGCCGAAGGTCCAACGGTGGCGACTCCACTAATGGACCAGAGCAGGGCTCCAAAAAAGCTTCCCCCTCCAGGCAGCAAGAGAATATTTATCAAAATTTCATTATATAAACAAAATTAAATTGAAATAGAATTAATATATATATATTTATAATTAAAATTGATTTTTTTTGTTTAGCAAGAATTAGTTTTTCTGCGAGGTAAGGAAACACGTTAAAGGTTTGGCAATAATAAAAGCTTTCTTTCTTATGGACCACTAATAGAATCATCTAGTAAAAGTGAAAGTTTTCCCCTTTATGGATCACTAAGAGATAATTACAAGTGGCCTAGTTTTCCTTGAATAAGAGTGACGAGTCAAAGTGCTTTAGTGGATAACAATGAATGATAGTTGTCCTCATTGTTGGTTTGACAACTAAGAGATAATATATTTCCCTACTATTTAAATATATGTGTGTGTGGAGTAAACACCCATGGGTAATTTGACCTAAAAACTCATAATTTACATATGACTTCACATCACATATATGGCAGATTGAGTTACCCAGGCTACCATCTTCATATATTTAAAAATAAATATACTAATTATATATTTATAATTTTCATAAATTATCTTCATAAATTTGAAACCAAATATAATTGATATAAAATTATGTATTAATGATGATGATGGTGGTGGTGGTGGTGGTTACCATTCGCTAAGACCAATGCGGTCTATCAGACCTTAAGAGAGGATAAAGAATCTAAGTTTGATTCTTCAAAATATTGTTTCTATGGTAAAAAATAAGGGAAATAAGTGCTCCCAGATCACTATAGGAGGGTTGGCTTAATAGGTCAAGAATATTGGAAGTGTGGCAGATGGTAGCGAATTGAGAGCTTAAGAGTCGGGAAATCTAAAATGAAGTTTTTTTCATCTTCCACTGACTTAGAATCGAAAATCTGACAGATTCTATCTTTCCAAGGGGTTTTGGGAATAGACCACCGCCCGGTCTCACTCCAAAGCACATGGGAATTATTTCTTATCTTAGCGATTTTCTTTTTTTCTTATTGCTGGACAACATAGAGAGACAATTTCTGGTTATCAAGGGTGGGGTTGATCACTTCCTTATAATATCTTAGCTTCCTTTTACCCTCCAGCTCCTAATCCTCCCACAATTTGTCCTTAAACTTGGAGGTAATAGTATTTTTGATATTATATTTTCTTCCCATACTGAGCTCCTCCCTAATTCTCCCATGGTTGAGCCAGGATTGGGCATCCTTATTCCACCCGCGCTTGAGGCGAAAGTGAGTGTTTTGACTGCAATTAGAAGCAATTTTAGGGAGCCTTTTTGATTCCATGTTGTCAAGCTTCTTCTTATACATCAGATATCTAAACATAGCCATACTTTCAATGGGGGACAAGCCAGATTCAATCAAGAGGATAGGATAGGGAGTATTTCCCTTGATCTTAAAGTTGTAGGTTATGAATTTCTTTTGAATCATCTCAATATTCCTCTAAGACTCTCTCGATATACTGCAACCCCAAACTTCACATATGTATAAGACAACATGAGTGACAAGGGTCTCAAAGAGGAACATATTTTTACTCCAAATGTAAATATCAACCGACTTACAATTGTTTTCAAGCTCATAATAAGATTTCCAGCCCCCAATAATCCTTTTCTCAATGCTATAATTCCACTTGAGATGATGAGGGAAGTCAATTCCCAAATACTTATAAGAAGAAACCTTCTCTAAGCACTAGTTATTATACATGAAACTACATGGGTAATATTTTTGGATTTAATGATCATGACTTTAGTCTTGTCGGTATTAACTGTCATACCCATCTTGGAGTAGTAGTCATGAAGAATCTGGAGCTGTTTCTCAAGGTCATCATGGATTTTTGCAAGAATAATGATATCATCGACATAGAGGATAAGAGTAATGAGAACACCAGCAAGCTCAGTGCCCTTGCACCCCACAGATTCTGGACACTCCTCTAGCTTATCGATGTATATATCAAAAAGTGTAAGGGATAGGGGACACCCTTTCTTAACTCCAATATTGCATTTAATGTCTTTAGACCACCCCCCGTTGGTCTTAAACTTGGTAGTGACGGTCTCGTATAGACAGATCACAGTAATCCTCAACGCAGGAGGGACCATGGTCTCTTTAAGTCTCTCCTAAATTTCATCTCGAGGAACAATGTCGAAAGCTTTTCTAAAGTCCACAAAGAAACAAAAGAGATCGAATTTACTATTGCAACATTCCTCCGCAATGATTCTAAGAGTGACCAGATGGTCAATAGTCGAGTGATGTCTCCTAAAACTAGCTTTCCCTTTAGCTCTTTTTCCCTGGCTTTCAAGCCAAAGGCTAAGATTCTTCTCCAAAATGAGCCCATAAAGCTTAGGCAGGATATGAATAACCATAATGGTCTTGTAGTTAGATGGAACAATCTTGTCCCCATTTTTAAATATAGGCACAATAAGGCTTTGCGTCCAAATTCAAGGGAAGCCATGTGCTATAGCCAAATTGAGAAGCTTGTGGAGATAAGGAATGAGGATAGATCTTCCCATTTTAAGGATCTCAACTTGGTATCCTTACTAGAAATCTTGAGAACGATGACGTGGTTTCAAGTAGTTGATGGTAGGAACTAGACCTCCCATTCATGGCCATGGATCCTATTTCCATGGGAATTAGTTCTTATCTTAGCGATGTTCATTTTTTTCTTATTGCTGGACAACAGAGAGAGATAATTTTGGTTATCAAGGGCGGGGTTGATCACTTTCTTCTAATATCTTAGCTTCCTTTTACCCTCCAGCTCCTGATCCTCCCACAACTTGTCCTTAAACTTGGAGGTAATAGTATTTTTGATATTATATTTTCTTCCCATATTGAGCTCCTCCTTAATTCTCCCATGGTTGAGCCAAGACTGGGCATCCTTATTCCACCCGCACTTGAGGCAAAAGTGAGTGTTTTGACTACAGTTAGAAGCAATTTTAGGGAGCCTTTTTTATTCCATGTTGTCAAGCTTCTTCTTATACATCAGATATCTAAACATAGCCATACTTTCAATGGGAGACAAGCCAGATTCAATCAAGAGGATAGGATAGGGAGTATTTCCCTTGATCTTAAAGTTGTAGGATATGAATTTCTTTTGAATTGTCTCAATCTTCCTCCAAGACTCTCTCGATATACTGCAACCCCAAAATTCACATCTGTATAAGACAACAAGAGTGACAAGGGTCTCAAAGAGGAACCTCTTTTTACTCCAAATGTAAATATTGACTGACTTACAATTGTTTTCAAGCTCATAATAAGATTTCCAACCCCCAATAATCCTTTTCTCGATGCTATAATTCTAGTTGATATGATGAGGGAAGTCAATTCCAAATACTTATAAGAAGAAACCTGCTCTAAGCACTGGTTATTATACACGAAAATACCATGTGTAATATTTTTGGATTTAATGATCATGACTTTAGTCTTGTCACTATTAACTATCATACCCATCTTGGAGTAGTATTCATGAAGAATCTGGAGTTGTTTCTCAAGGTCATCATGGATTTTTGCAAGAAGAATGATATCATTGACATAGAGGAGAAGAGTAATGAGAACACCAGCAAGCTCGGTGCCCTTGCACCCCGTAGATTCCAGACACTCATCTAGCTTATCGATGTATATGCCAAAAAGGGTAGGGGATAGGGGACACCCTTTCTTAACTCCAATATTGCATTTAATGTCTTTAGACCACCCCTCATTGGTCTTAATCTTGGTAGTGACGGTCTCGTAGAGACAGATCACAACAATCCTCAGCGCAGGAGGGACCATGGTCTCTTTAAGTCTCTCCCAAATTTCATCTTGAGGAACAATGTCGAAAGCTTTTCTAAAGTCCACAAAGCAACAAAAGAGATCGAATTTACTATTGCGACATTCCTCCACAATAATTCTAAGAGTGACCAGATGGTCAATAGTCGAGTGATGTCTCCTAAAACTAGCTTTTCCTTTAGCTCTTTTTCCATGGCTTTCAAGCCGAAGGCTAAGCTTCTTCTCCAAAATGAGCCCATAAAGCTTGGCCAGGATATGACTAACCATAATAGTCTTGTATTTAGATGGAACAATCTTTTCCCCATTTTTAAATATAGGCACAATAAGACTTTGCGTCCAAATTCAAGGGAAGCCATGTGCTACAACCAAATTGAGAAGCTCGTGGAGATAAGGAATGAGGATAGTTCTTCCCATTTTAAGGATCTCAGCTTGATATCCTTCAATATCTTTATCTTTCCCATTAACGAGCTTTTTAATACCAGACTCAATGTCATTAAGAGAGAATACATCCTCCTTAATTGGAGTGATTAAGGTGGTGCCCATAGTGTCTGGAGAGTCATACAACATTTTAAGGTAGTTGTCCCAGTTTTCTAAGGGGATAGAATGGTTATCTTTGGTTAAATGGACAAGAACGTTCCATTTTAAATTATATTTTTTTATAATAAATAATACTAATTATATATTTATAATTTTCATAAATTTAAAACCAAATATAGGAGGAGCGAGAGTCATGCAAGACCAAGAGATGAGATAGCCCCTACCTTGAGTCTGCAAGTGCCTTTAACATCTTGACTCTAAACAAATCTTTAACCACGAGCATCCACGACCATGAACATCCCGATCATGAACTTGGCTTCTTTGATGAATAACGCAACCTTGCGCATCGCCACCATGAGCGCCACGACCCCTAGCAACGCAACCATTACAACGAGTAGCCCTACCATGGGCACCTTGACCACGAGCATCGCTGCCACTAGCACCATGATCCCTAGTGACGTGACTATGACCACATGTGTCATTGCATTGGGCACCCTGGCCATGAACACCTGGATGACGAGTTCCACAATAATTATTCCTACGACTATTTGGCCCATACTTGCACCCGTTGTGGGGGTACTTATTTATCTTTTAAAATTAAATATCAATACCTAAATTATTTTCTGAAATATTTTTTTATTATAATTTATTTATAGATTAACATTTTTTTTTTCAAGATACAAATTATATAATATTAGCGTAGTCATATAAATTAAATGGCTAATAAATGTTGATAGAAATCAATCTATAATAACCATCAAAACACTTATTTCATGATATATCTCAAGTTGCTAAAATAAATTAAAATAAATCATAAAAACTAATTTAAATATAACTTCAATTTAAATTATTATTAATTATAAAAAAAAGAATATATATTATATATCATATTTTTATTTTCATTTTATTTTTTAGAGCTAGGTTGAGTCTAGGCCAGAATTCAGCATATGTAAATTAAAAAAACTGGAACAAAATTCTTAACCATAGATATTTAATCCTATCTTACTATAGGGATTCTTAATCTATAAATAAGATTTGTTATAATACCATGGACCAATACCATGCCTTATCAATACCACATGTCCAAAAAACACAGCTCACTTCATATGAAACGTGTTCATATGCTTTTTTTCATTTATCAATTTAAATAAAAAAATAAAAAACCATAACTACTTTAAAGATAAATTTCAACCTTTAATTTATATATATATATATATATATATATATATATATATATATATATATATATATATATATATATATATATATATTATTAAAAATATTCAATGAAATCTCTAACATTAAACTAATAATTATTGATAATTAAATTAAAATTTTAAAAATTCTATTCTAAGTAAACAAATCCATTAAAATAATAAAATAATTCACACTTTAAAACCAAAATTACCATTGTTCCTTTATTTCAAAAAAACAAAATTCCCTCCCTGATCGGGGTGCCAGGTGGTGAATTGGAGAGGAGAGGTGGCATGAGATTGTGCGTACCACATAGTTGTTTGATGTGGGCACGAGGAAAAACGGGTAGGCACTATGACCCACGCCACATAATGAATGACGTAAATGAAGGTGGCTGCCAAGTCACGATGTCAGAGCAGTGTGGGAAACATCGCTGACATGTTAAGGGAGTTATGAAGGGTGGTGAGGGGAAATGTGGTAACTCATTTTGGAAGTTTATGGTGGAGGAGAGAGCATACAAGGGAGCTACCGCGCGGGAGAATGGCTGGACGTCGGGTTCGATTTCCTTAACTTGGTATATTCTCAGCCTATACACCATGCTTATTGCTGCAAATGGAGATGGTTCTCAGGTCTTTAGCTTGGTTCTTATCCCCGTGCTTGATAACTCTATAATATTCTGGGGGTTTTATTTATTGTCTGGGTTCTGCAATTGTAGTTCTCAGGATTGGTTAGAATATGATAATTGTCTTCTGGTATTGAGTTCTATTCTACAAACCTCGTTTGCATGGGCACTGTGGGTTGGAACTTCTCCAAGTCGGGATGTCTGCAGGTTTTTTTCAAGAAGTATAGGCATCCACCCAAACATTTTCTCTGTATGCAACCCTAACAATTTGGCTCGCCAAGCATATGAAATTTAATGCATGGCTTCAAATGACCCTTATGTTGGCAATGCTTTGTTGAATTCATCATCTAGGGTTTTACCAACTCAGTTTTTTTGTAGTATGGGGGGTTTGGACTCCAATTATTGTGATGATCATTCTACTCTCTGGGGTCAAGAGGGTCTTACAACTGTTATTCCATTGGGGTTTTGGGGTTTCATTCCTATTTCAAGAGGTTTCATTCTTGTTTCAAGGGGTTTCATTCCTGTTTCAAGGGGTTTCTGTCTTTGCGGGATTTAAGTTTGATTCGTTGGGTTTTTCATCTTCTGCCTTGGGTAAAGGTTTGGGTTCTGAGGGATTTCACTTATCTTCAGGGGAGTCTCTACCCTGGGCTTGTTAATATGCAGCAGGAGAATAGAAACATTCCCGCCATGCATTTTTTGTCACGACAGGCAAAGAAACTTCTTATTTCCACCCTTATAACTCATTGGACAATGGGACAAAGGAATGATGACATGTATTGGCCTGCTAAATACGAGGATGTTACTCCTAAAAATCTGGATCCCTTTCACTGTTGTTTCACTAAACCAATTATTGAAATTCTGTTGCAATATATAAGTACCTTTAATTTATATACATGTATTTATTTAGCACTGGTCACACACTTTCCCTGACACTGTCAGTCAATCCAACGGTTTTTACTCCACTTGCAAGACAGAATGGTTAAAGGCCAAGCAACAAAAAAGGATGCGAAGGACAAAGGTAAACAAAATCAAAGTAAGACCAAAGCGAGCCCTAGTAAGAGGGGAAGGAGTTAGGTAAAGAGATAATGGAAAATATTTTTGATGCCTATTCCACATGCATTCCACCTCAAGTTACAACACTTATCTCAGGTTGGGAGTGAGACTGGAACACCAAGGAAGAAGGGGAAATACAAGAGAAAGCAATGGAATTTCTAAAGGACCCCGAGAATACGAGGAGTAGACTGTCACTATTCCAACAGTCTATTCAAACTTATTGTACACTAAAATTTATACTGGCTAAGGCAATTATCAACATTTAAGAAATTGGAGGGGACCCAAAAGCTGCCTCCATTCTAACTGAGATAAGGAGAGACATTCAAGAAATCCACCTTACACAACATCACCAGATTGTTCATCTGGGTCACATAGATCGACAATTTCAAAGCATGCATCAAGTAGATATGCCTGGTTCTAGTGTTAAGGACCCGACACCGATCGAATCTTCTGATGATTGAGTTATTATTTTTTTGTTTTTTTGACATGCATATTTTGGGTAGCATTTACTTTCTAAAGTTATTGTATGTAAGAGACAGTAAATTGGACATATCAGTCAGTATTTGGTTCAAAATTTATCAGAATTGGTTGGCCTATAACTCTTTAAGGTGGTCAACAGACCTCGTTTCCTGCGGGCAAGTTGAGGCCATCCAGTATTATTATCTGTAACCTGCTTTTATCTTTTTTGATTAATGGAAAATAGGAAGGATCTGCTAAACTTAAAAAAAAAAAAAAAAAAAACAAAATTCCCACCGTTCCTTTATTTCAAAGGGAACCATTAATTCCCCATAACCCACATGCCACTACCTTGTTTAAATGCATGTTTCTTCCATATTGTTGGGATTCATGATAAAATTGCAAAGAAGAAAGGAGATGCATGAATTTTTTTTCTTGACTATTAAATGATGTGAGAAAAATAGCTGTCTCTACATTTCCCCTTCTATTAGACTTTATTAGCTTGGAAAATTTCCCCACTCTTTTCTAAATGAAAGTTGTTTACTATTCAAAACAAAATTTATAGAATTGGACTCAAAATTGTTTTTATGTCCTTTCAATTAGTGTAAATAAATTGTTATACATATATGCATTACCAAGAAAACACTTTTTAGTAATGGAAATTCAAATAAATCCTAAAAAATCCTCCATTGGCCCTTTATAATGGAGGTTAGTAAAGGAAGTGAGTGGCTTAAGATTTTAGTTGAGCTTTTTTAATTAATGTGTTTAAATTATACACAATCACCAATATGCTTTTATATATATATATATATATATATATATATATATATATATATATATATATATATATTTGTGAATTTATAACTTTTTAATTTAGTCTATGTATAAACCAACACCAAACTTCATTGTCCATTTATAATGGAGGTTAGTAAAGGAAGTGAGTCACTGGAGATTTTAGTTAAGTTTCTAAAATTAATGTGTTTAAATTATACAAAATGCACCAATTATATATATATATATATATAGATATCTCATTTGTGAATTTATAACTTATTAATTTAGTTTATTTATAAACAAGCACCAAATTTTATCAATATCTCATATGTGAAAATAAGTTTCAACTTTAATAAAATTCTAAGTAGTGTGTCATAAACTTATAAGTGTATGGGCACATGATAATCTATACTACATAGAACAAGTTGATACATTTTTCTATGCATTTAAAGTTTTTATTTAAAAAAAATATAAGCATTTTAGTGTACATCCATACAAGACACCCATGATGTATCCCTTACATAGGTGAACTAGTGAACATTTCAATAATATGTTTTATCTTAAACACAAGTGCATAATCATACATAATTTCATTGATGCATCTATATGTATGAAGTGTTGTAGTGAGTTTATAATTTTTTTGTGATGAAATATAGTTTATTTTTTTCAAAAATAAGTGGTGCAATTAATAACCCCATAACTTGCTGGTTCACATAACAAAGCACATTAATCCATGTGTTTTAAAAATATAATGATGCATTGAAAAAACACATAAATGCACTAATGAATTTTGCAAAACAATATCAAAATTTTATATTTTTTTATCTATGTGTAAACTATGCCTCTTCGGTAGGGGAAAACCAAGTAAATTGCTTTTTACATCCCTATTTTTACATTTTTTCCAAGTTAAAATGACTAATCCTTTTTTACCTCCTCATTGATGAATTTAACATTCCTTCAACCCTTTTAACCATATAATCATTGATACTCACCATCCTTGTATGGTCGTCATGTTGTCAGTGCTATTGTCTCGCTAAAATCCTTGAGTCTTTTGCTTTATCGGTGGATTTGGTTCATTGATGGATTTTGAAAAACAACATTGTACTTTATTTTTTATTCATGTGACAACTATGCCTCTTTGGTGGGAAAAGAATAGATAAATTGTTTGTCACTTTATCATTTGTATTTTTTTATTATTAAAATGCCGAATTGAATTAATTATATATATATATATATATATATATATATATATATATATATATATATCGACATGCATTTTAATATCCATTTTTGCCCCATTAATTCCCAATAAATTTGTTTAAATGCATGTTTCTTCCATATTGTCGCGATTCATGATAAAATTGCAAAGAAGGAGATGCATGATATTTTTCCTGGACTATTAAATGACGTGAGAAATATATCTATCTCTACATTTCCCTTCTATTGAATTTTATTAGCATGGAAAATTTCCCCACTCTTTTCTTAATGGAAGTTTGTTTACTATTCAAAATGAAATTGATAGAATTGGAATCAAAATTATTTTGACGTCCTTTCAATTAGTGTAAATAAATGGTAATACATATATGCATTACGAGGAAAACACCTTTTAGTGATGGACATTCCTAAAAAATTCTCCATTGTCCATTTATAATGGAGGTTAGTAAAGGAAGTGAGTGGTTGGAGATTTTAGTTGAGTTTCTTTAATTAGTGTGTTTAAATTGTACAAAATGCACCAATGTGCCTATACATATAACACATTTGTGGATTTATAACTTATTAATTTAGTCTATTTATAGACAAGCACCCAACTTTATCTATATCTCATATGTAAAAAAAGTTTCAACTTTAATCAAATTCTAAGTAGTGTGTCATAATCTTATGAGTGTATGGGCACATGATAATCTATCATGCATAGAACACGTTGAGGCATTTTTCTATGTAATTAAAGTTTTTATTTAAAAAAATTATAAGCATCCATATAAGACACCCATGATGTGTTCCTTATATAGGCGAACTAGAGAACATTTCAATAATATGTTGTATCTTAGACACAAGTGCATAGTTAGACATAAGTTCATTGATGCATTTATATGTATGAAGCATTGAAGTGAGTTTAGAAATTTTTGTGACGAAATTCAAATTTTTTTTTCTTTCAAAATTAAGTGGTGCAATTAATAGCCCCATAAATTACTGGTTCACATAACAAAGCACACTAATCCATGTGTTTTAAAAATATAACGATGCATTGAAAAAACACATAAATGCACTGATGAATTTTGCAAAACAACATCATAATTTTATATTTATTTATCTAGGTGGAAACTATGCTTCTTCGGTAAGGGAAGACCAAGTAAATTGTTTTTTACATCCCTATTTTTAAATTTTTTCCAAATTAAAATGATTAATCCATTTTTACCTCCTCATTGATGAATTCAACTTTCCTTCAACCCTTTTAACCATATAATCAATGATACTCACCATCCTTGTATGGTCGTCATGTTGTCAGCGTTATTGTTTTGCTAAATTCCTTGAGTCCTCTATTTTATCAATTGATTTGGTTCATTGATGGATTTTGAAAAACAATATCATACTTTTATATTTTATCCATGTGACAACTATGCCTCCTAGATGGGAAAATAATAGATAAATTGTTTGTCACTTCATCATTTGTATTTTTTAATTAAAATGTCGGATATATATATATATATATATAACAAACAATGTGTTCAATTGTTCAACTCACACTAGACAATGCAT
Organism: Pinus albicaulis; assembly: GCA_034641835.2. Classification (NCBI taxonomy): domain Eukaryota; kingdom Viridiplantae; phylum Streptophyta; class Pinopsida; order Pinales; family Pinaceae; genus Pinus; species Pinus albicaulis. Next base: position 1,066,999,840 of record CM076579.1, read on the forward strand.
TGCATCCTCTAAATTTTCATCTAATATTATAAAAAGCACTAAGCAATATCAAATGTTTTATTGTTTGTTCAACTCACACTAGACAATGCATAGCATCCTCTAATTTTTCATCAAATACTATAAAAACCACTAAGCAATATCAAATGTTTTATTGTTTATTTAATTGTTCAACTCACACTAGACAATGCATAATATCCTCTAATTTTTCATCGAATATTATAAAGAGCACTAAGCAATATCAAATGTTTTATTGTTTATATTATTTAACTAATATGCTTGTCATAACACAATGCACAAAAAGAGCAAATCTTATAAATTTACAAGATGTATTGTTAACAATGTATTGTGTTAGGTCAAACAAATTGGTTAAACAATAAAAAAATTTAAAATCTCACTATTTTTTTAGTGCTATTTATAATATTAGATGGCATTATACTTCGCGCTTATTGATATTATAAATATACTATTAAGATATTTTTATAAAAAAATCTCATACTTGCTTGTTAGTGCTTTAGGAAATGTACTGGCACCTCCTTTCCTATCACGTGCAACAACATGTTTGATTTATAACAATCATTTTCTTGCACTATCCAATGCATTTGTAAATGTTTATTGGCATTGTTATTAATTCCTTTATACAGAATAAGTGCACATTACAACACAAATAATATATGTGATTATCTTTCCTTGTCAATGCCTTTTATAACATTAAATTGCATCATTCTTAGTGCTTCTTGATATTATAAATGCACCATTAAGCACACATTGTGTCAAAAAAATATTCCCAACTTTATAATTCTCCAGGAAATATATGGATGCATGGTTAGCGGTGTCTCCATACATATCATATGAATTTATAGTTTCTCCTACCTGGGCTTTTTGGTGCATATTTCCATGTTCAATGGAAATTCTATCGGTGATCTTATACATCATAGTCATAGAACACAAATAATTAGTAAAAAAATACCTCTTTATTGAGGCTATTCATAATTTGATGTGGCATTGTTTGTGAGGCATCTCAATATCAGAAACATATATCATTGTGGGCAATATGTGTACAAACTACCTCAAATATATTAGTGCTTTAGGAGATGTACAAAGGCATTTCTAAATGGTGTTTATGTGGAGCATTTTAAATATTAGATATTTTTTATTTTTCGTTATAATCTAATGATATAATTTTTATTAAGATTGTGAATTTAAATCTATTTTTGAGTTTATAAATGGATTTAACGCCTTGAAAAACTCTCCGGGAACTCAATTTCTGCAGATTATATCATTGAAACTTAAGATTCCAAAAATTCCCTACCATACTTCGGCCAAAATTATCTGAGATAGTTACCCCAGAAAAAAACAAAAACATCTAGCATTTAAACTACATCGTACCTCAATACATACCAGTACAATATCAATTTTTTTTTTTTTGCACTTAAAATATTCCCAAATCTGATGATGCTATTATAGATTAAAATAGTATGCTATTGATGAATGACACATGACACCCTTGCATAGTGAGTGACACATGGTGCCAATAGAGGCTGCCACATGGTAAGATATTTTGGCCAAATATGATTGGTGAAAGGACTAAAATTATGTGACACGTGGCACCTTCATAAGTTGCCACATGGTGTAATGACATCCTGCTAACATGATCACACAAAAGACCAGGGACCCCTAAGGACCCTCTCATATGGAATGGTCACGTGGTCCCTGGCACGAAGTTTAAGGCATGATGGCCCGACACATATGTAACATTCACATGGTGAGAAGGGCCCAACCATTAGAGTTTGAAAAATGACCCACATATGGCCAACCTGGCCCTCAGGCATATGTAACAGTCGTATGGTGAGTTTCGACGTCAGCCCACAATCATCCAACTTGGCCCTAGGACTACATGAAATATGTATACCAACAAACGATTGATGTCTGTGAAGCGGAGGTCTGACGGTGGAGGGAGATGGCTTTCATCCAATCCACCAAGGTTCAAATCTCCGTGGAGACGTATCCCTGTTGTGTCTTGGCTAGAAGAGTAGGCGACCCCAGAGCGGATGTCTCGGCTCTTGTTGAGTCATAAGTTCCTTGTTATTGTGTGCGGCTTGCACGCTGTTGCACCTAGCCTAGGTTTATAGTGGCAGCTAGTTGGATTTGAACCCAGGCCTTGCTCAGAGAACTCTCACCAGTTACCGATTACCCTAGATCTATATAATAAAAAAAAAAAAAAACAAAAACAAAAAAAAAACGATTGATCGAAAAATATAACTCACAACACACACTCTGCGGTGAATACAATTTAATGTCATTTGGTTGATAACGGTTTCAAATCAAACGAGGGACATTCTTTTGTGTTATGGCTTCTCGCAGTGGCTCATAAGTGTAACAATGGTTCATAGACGGAACAATGGTTTATATGTATGTTCTATTGTAGTGGTAGCTTCGTGGACAGTGGCTACTCCATATGAGTCTTGCATAAACATAGGCCACGAAGGACGAGTTGAAACGATTTGTTTAAACGATTTGTTGACGAAGGACGGTTTAAACGATTTGTTTTTTTCGTTGTTATTAGGTTCATTTTGTAGAAAAGATAACAAACCATCGGACTACCTTGCCCTACGAATATATATGCCAACCTCGCCCTAGGATTACCTTGTTTAAATGCATGTTTGATAACAAACCATCGGACTACCTTGCCCTACGAATATATATGTCAACCTCGCCCTAGGACTACCTTGTTTAAATGCATGTTTCTTCCATATTGTTGGGATTCATGATAAAATTGCAAAGAAGAAAGCAGATGCATGAATTTTTTTCATTAGATTATTAAATAACGTGAGAAATATAGCTACCTCTACATTTCCCCTTCTATTGGATTTTATTAGCATGGAAAATTTCCCTTTCCATATGGAAGTTGTTTACTATTCAAAACAAAATTGATAGGAAAATTTCGTCCTCTTTTCTTAATGGAAGTTGTTTACTATTCAAAACAAAATTGATAGAATTGGACTCAAAATTGATGTTCTTTAAATTAGTGTAAATAAATGATTATACATATATATTACCAGGAAAACACTTTTTAGTAATTAACATTCCAAAAAAATCTTTAAAAAATGCCTATTGTCCATTTATAATGGAGATTAGTAAAGGAAAGAAAGTGAGTGGTTGGAGATTCTCCATTAGTAAAGGAAAGAAAGTGAGTGGTTGGAGATTTTAGTTGAGTTTCTTTAATGAGTGTGTTTAAAATGTACGAAATGCACCAATGTGCCTATACATATAACACATTTGGGGATTTATAACTTATTAATATAGTTTATTTATAAAGAAGCACCAAACTTTATCTATATCTCATATGTAAAAAAAAGCTTCAACTTTAATCAAACTCTAAGTAGTGTGTCATAAACTTATAAGTGTATGGGCATATGATAATCTATAATGCATAGAGCAAGTTGAGACATTTTTCTATACAATTAAGGATTTTATTTTAAAAAAATTATAAGCGTTTTAGTGTGCATCCAAAGAAGACACCCATAATGTGTTCCTCACATAGATGAACTAGTGAACATTTTAATAATATGTTGTATCTTAGACACAAGTGTGTGATTAGACATAGGTTCATTGATGCATTTATACGTATGAAGCATCAAAGTGAGTTTAGAATTTTTTGTGACGAAATATAGTTTTTTTTCTTTCTTTTTTTAATTTTCAGAAAAATCAAAACCAAGTGGTGCAATTAATAGCCCCGTAACTTACCTGTTTAGATAACAAAGCACACTAATCCATGTGTTTTAAAAATATAATAATGCATTGAAAACACATAAATGCACTAATGAATTTTGCAAAAAAATATCATAATTATATATGTGTGTGTGTGTGGCAATGATGCCTCTTCGGTAGGGGAAGACCAAGTAAAAAAAATTTACATCCCCATTTTTACATTTTTTGAAAATTAAAATGACTAATTTTTTTTTACATCCTCATTGATGAATTTAACTTTCCTTTAACCCTTTTAACCATATAAGCATTGATACTCACCATCCTTTTATGGTCGTCATGCTCTTAGTGCTATTGTCTTGCTAAATGCCTTGAGTCCTTTGCTTTATCGGTGGATTTGGTTACTGATGGATTTTGAAAACAATATCGTACTTTTATTTTTTATCCATGTGACAACTATGCCTCCTCAGTGGGAAAAGTATAGATAAATTGTTTTTCACCTCACCATTTATATTTTTTTATTAAAATGTTGAAATTATATATATATATATATATATATATATATATATATATATATATATATATATATATATATATATATAATTCAAACAATTTGTTCAATTGTTCCAATCACACTAGACAATGGATACCATCCTCTAAATTGACATCTAATATTATAAAGAGTGCTAAGCAATATCAAATGTTTTATTGTTTGTTCAATTGTTTAACTCACACTAGAAAAGGCATAGCATCCTCTAAATTTTCATCAAATATTATAAAGAGCACTAACAAAAATCAGTTTTATTGTTTATATTGTTTAACTAATGTGCTTGACATAACACAATGCACCAAAAAGAGTAAATCTTATAAATTTACAAGATGCATTGTTAGCAATGCATTGTGTTATGTCAAGCACATTGGTTAAACAATAAAAAATCAAAATCTCACTATTTTTTGCCCTTTTTTGAGAAAATGGTTAACCATCGGACTACCTTGCCCTTAATAGTTCAACCAGCTTCTCAAAATCTAACGTCTTAATAGTTCAACCGAACTTTTGATCAAAAGTTCGGCCAAACTATTGTATAACTCTCCGTCGGCCGGAAAGTTTTGCGGAGCCCCCTACTAAAACACATTTCTCGTCAATATAAATTGCTGCGAAATGATTCACAATTTTCGCACATTTCGCACACTTCTTCTCATTTTACAAAGATCTTGGTTTGGGTTCAAAAAAATTTCTTGAAAGTTTGGGTTTAAGAGCATTTCTTGGTTGATTTTACAATTTTGGGTTTAAAGAATTTTTTTGGAAGACATTTCCTAGAGGTGGCGTGATTTTGGCAAAAATTGTAAAAAAATTCTTGGACGTACATTCAAAAGACATTTCTTGGAGGTATGTACGTGTTTTGAGTTGAAGTAAATATTTTGAGCTTCGTTTCATTTTTATAAGACATTTTTCTCTCGAATTTTTTAAAGTAAGTGTTTTGGATTGGAATATGTATTTTTTGCAAAAAAATTACACTAAATTTTTTTAAATTAAATCTTTTGTGATATTTTTGTAATTGAGTTATTGTCTAATTTTTTGAAGGAAATTTTTTGAACTTCATATCCTATTATCATGGGAAATCGAAGAACTTGTGCGAGAAAATATGATCGAAAAAGAGACCCTGAGGCACGTAGAGAAGAGACTAGACAATCTCGCAAAAGAAAGTTAGAAGCCCTCTCAAATATTGAAGAGGAAAATCAACCTCAAACAGAAATTGAAGCAGGTATGTAAATGTAAATATTATGATCTATTGATATATTTAAAATTTTCCTAATGTAAAATGTGAAGCTTAATTTTTATTTAATGAACTAGTTTAAAAAATATTTTGTTTAATGTAAACAGACAGAGATATTCCTCAAAATATTGAAGAAGAAAATCAACCTCAAGCAGAAATTGAAGCAGGTATGTAAATGTAAATATTATGATCTATTGATATATTTTTAAAATTTTCCCAATGTAAAATGTGAAGCTTAATTTTTATTTGATGAACTAGTTTGAAAAATATTTTATTTAATGTAAACAGACAAAGATATTTCTCAAAATATTGAAGAATAAAATCAACCTCAAGCAGAAATTGAAGCAGGTATGTAAATGTAAATATTATGATCTATTGGTATATTTAAAATTTTCCTAATGTAAAATGTGAAGCTTAATTTTTATTTGATGAACTAGTTTGAAAAATATTTTGTTTAATGTAAACAAACAGAGATACTCCTCAAAATATTGAAGAAGAAAATCAACCTCAAGCAGAAATTGAAGCGGGTATGTAAATGTAAATATTATGATCTATTGATATATTTAAAATTTTCCTAATATTTATTGACATATTTATTAATTTAGTGATTTATTGAATATGTACTATTTTTTCGAATATGTACAGATGAAATCACTATTGATAATGAGATGTTAGAAAATGTTGACACTCACACATATGGAGATAAAAAACCTGACCATGTTATACGATATCGTGTCGACCGCATTTTTGAAAAGCATTTCTTAAATGAGCGAGTGACAGTTCAGGCTCAAATGTTGAAAGGTCTCCTATCATCAAGGAAATTAAAAGAAGTGAAGACACTATTGGGTATTCGAAAATCAACCAAAGATAAAAAAATGAAGGAAGAGGTGATAAAAAATATGAGTAGTGCTATAAAGTCAATTAAGAGATCTAGAGATAAAGATGTTTCAAATGTACGTAGAGGAATACAGATGGAAATGGTTTCACCAAGTACTCAAGAGAATCATTTGATAACATCTATGGCACGAGCACTGGGAACCTCGCGAAAAAATCTGCACAAACATCGAAAATTTCTACTGAAAATAGATGTAAATGATGAAATCGCTTGTTGGAGAGCTATTTGTAGGCAACCATACAAATATAGACATGGAGAAAATGTTAAAAAAATAATATATGAATATTGGAAGAACAATTTGCGTGTTTCACCAACTACAAGACATGTGATGCGAAGAATAATAGCACGAAATCAGTACGAAGAACATGAAAAACATCTCTTGGAAACCACTCAGATAGAGTTATTCAACAAGTTCAAAGAAGAGAATCATCAAATTCATGTTTCACTTAGTGCTTTTGTTCAACAAAAACCATGGTATGTAAAACCTATCACCGTACGCGACACTTGTTGTTGTCGTTATCATGTGGAATTTGAGTTATATTATGACACATTCCTTGATTTCGGTAAAACATTATGGAAGGATTCACCTCCTCCTTCCACTATCCGTGAATTCATATCTCAAATTCTATGTGAAAGAGAAAGCGATGAACTATTTTACAAAAGAAATGTGTTGGTGGTAAAAAATGCGATGATTGTGGAAATTTGACTAAATTTCAAAACAAATATCGTATTGATATAAATGATCAATCATTGTCCAACATGAAATTGAAATGGAAGAGATATGAATATATCGGTACATCGATTCAAGGTGCAAATAGTGTTAAAAGAATCGAATTACGAGAAGACAAATTTTTTCTGATAGACTTTATGAGAAAGTTTGAGGCAGAAATTTACAAATACACTAAGAATTCCCATAGAGCTCGATGGCAAGACTTGCAATTCAAAAAATCTCGTGAATTTTTTCCACCAGGGACCATTTTGTCAGTGATTGATTTTGCAGAAAACTACACATTTGTTCCACAAAAATAAATTCAGAGTGAATACTATCATTCTGACCAAGTCTCCATTCTCGTCCATATTCTATATAGACATGCTGATCAAAATGTCAATCATATAGAAAGCACGAGTGAAAATCAACATATCATTAAAGAATATCACTTTTATATCAGTGACGATCGTACACATGATACATGTTTTGTACAACATTGTTTTGGAAGAATTTATGATTCATTGAAAAATCATGGAATAACATTCAATGAACATTGGATATGGTCAGACGGATGCGCAGGTCAATTCAAATTTGCACGATCATTCTTTTGGTTGTGTTGTCTTCATAAGAAAACCTGCATTAAACATTGTTGGAATTTCTTTGAGACTGGCCATGGAAAAGGAGAACATGACGGTGCGGGAGCATGCATAAAACGAGTACTTCGAAGATATCAAATGAACCACTCTGCACGCCGATTTGTGAACGCTGAAGAAGTTGTTCAATGGTGCATCGTTGCTCTAAGCCATGAGAAAAACCCATCAAGAGAAGTGCGAAGGTACATTCAATTTAATTTATATTGGAAATCTAATTTTAAACATTGTACATTTATCATGCAATGATTATTTTTAATTGTATTTTGATATCATATTTACAAATTCTTTTCTAATTTTCCATATAAAGGTTTTTCTGGCATATTGGAATCAGAGACGTAGATAGATCAATTGGAAATGATGTTGAAACAATAAAAGGGACTCGAAAATTGCATTCAATTCAAACAAAGTTGTCCACAAATGTGTTTGCATTGGATAAAAGAAAATATTCTTGTTTTTGTGATGTTTGCATAGACAACACAAAATCCAATGGCGTTTGTGAAAACAAAATGTACATGAACGATTGGAAACATACAGAGCTAAATACAAAGGGAAAAATGTCTGTTGCAATGTTTGAAGAAATGCAATCAGAGGAAACTACAATATCATCCGATGGTGATCGAGTTTCTGATCTTGTTAGAGAAGGTAACATTTGAATTGCTTTCTAATGATTTAAAGATCTAGAAATAAATTTAAATATGCATAATTAAATGTTAAATTTATTTTATTGTGCAGGAGATGTTTTTGCTGTAATTGCACCTATTAACAACGATGAAAATGTGAAGTATTATTTGATGCGTTGCACTGAACGAAAAATGAAATTATTACAAGACTATAATGATCACGGATTTCAGTATGACAGAGGGTCTATTATACTGAAAGGTTATTTTTTCGGACAAACTCATCAAAGTGGAGACTTTGTTTACTTTGAAGACTATGAACCTGATTCCATAAGTTGTCAATATAGTCACTTGGTGTGTGCAGCACGCATAAAGTTGAAAGAAGTTCAATCAAAGAAAAAATCGAAAATTAAGAGATGGAAAATGTCAAAATCTGATCATGAACGAATTATTGAGGATGGAATTCCATTAGAATTTTTTTGAGTGAATTGTCTAACAATTTATTATCTTTTTATTAAATATGTTTTAGAACTTCGATTACTCAACTAAGTGAGGCACTTATGTTATTTGTGGTTTGCACATGTTACAAATTGTTTGGGTACAACCACGTGCTCTAGTATCATATATATATATTCTAGAATGAGATTAATTGTTCTTGTATATTAATTTTTCTTGTATATGTTTTCTGACCGTATGGTACAAATTATTTCACTTTATTTTGTAAGGTCAGATTCGGTCCCCATATGGCCTAGCCTCCAAGGGACGAGATAACAAGTGGTTGTCCCCACTTGCCCAAATCTCAGCTTTTAAGTACAATTTTATTGTTTATGGCAGGCATCTTACATGATGTCCTAGCCAAGGATAGATTCTATTTGTTTCAAGTTTCCGGTAAAATTTTTCACCGAATGACCTACTAGGATATTATAAATACTAGCTTTGTAAGATCATTTGGCATTCAGAAAAATACGAAAGTCTTGGTATCAAATCCAATTTATAGTATCACATTCACCCTAGGGAGTGTAGAATCTTCAATGTAGGTTGGTGACGATCCTCACTCCTAGCTTGAAGCAGCTCCAATGACCAATTCTTTCATGAATTCCAATGACCTAGACCAAAGTTGGTGACCTACTTGGTTTTCCACCTTACCAATTCCAAGGTACTCTTCTTCCCTTTGCCCCCCAAAGCTACATTGGAGTTGTAGGAAGGCGAAGAGAAAAATTTTCACTGATAAGAATTGAGTCACATCCCTAATCTCCCCATATCAATAAGTTCCTATCTACTACATTATCCAACATGTACTCAAGATCACTATTTTAGAATTACAAGATCCCAATATCATAATTTCTCACAAGAATACATGGAATTCCATTACAACACTCATCTAACATTAGGGAGCTCAAAACCTAGAAATATCTCCCTCCCATTAACAATAATGTGTTTACTTTAGTCTTTTAGGTGAGGATTAGGTGTTAATATTGTTTTCACATACAAAAATAATTAATTTTTTAATTCCATAAATTTGATTATTCACCAAAATACATGTCCTATCCACTATTTGTCTCTCCTACAAATTCCCATTATTTTATTAAAATATGATTTTATCTCACCCAACTATCACATGTTCCTAAATTTACTCCTAATTGTTCCCTAGGCCCTAAATCTACTCCTAATTGTTCCCTATGCTGCTTTTCCCTTACTTATTTTTAGAAATTTATTTTCCTAGATCCATCTTAACTACAAATCTATCAAGCGCCGAGAGGGATCAAATATCTAGAGGTGCAAACCTCTTTTTTGAGTGAAAAACTTGAGGAAAGTCTTGCACCTCGAGAGATTTGATCCCTCTCGGCGCTTGATAGATTTGTAGTTAAGATGGATCTAGGTTGGTTTCAGTCGTGTGCAACCAAGGAAAAACTATCAATAATATGAGGAACATATGATTAATTTTATCAATAATATGTAAATACGGATATAATATTAATATAACCATTTTAAATATGCTAAATATGTTTGAGATTTATCAAGTCATTTTAATTTCAAATTTTCTTAGTTAACTCAATTTGTTGAGATGATAAATATTGTAGAATAACTTTAATAATGGAAAATGATCAATTAAAATTTTTGAATGCGAAGTGACAATGTAATAATATTGAATGATAGAATGTGAATAACTAGAATGTAATCAATTACAAATAGCATTTATTGTGATCAATCTTACACTATTTTCTTCTTCTATTCTTATTATCACCCCTATTAGTTTTGTCATCTTTATGTATCGATTATATTAAAAAGGAAGTAAAAATCATAAATCATAAACCATTTAAATATTTAGCTCGAACTCTTGTAGTAAACACCATACCTTGCCTCTCTTGCTCTCCAATATTATTAGGTTTAATTATTATAACAAAAAAATCGTTCTACATTGTTAATGATTTTTTGCACTTACACTGAAATCAATGAACACTATTAATCCAATGTCTTTACAAGTAATGTACCATCATACATGCAATTATATCAAATTAGAAATCAACATATACAATGAAATCACTGGGGATTGTCTTGTTACAAGTAACATAATTTCAATTTACCATATGTGCAAATGTAGGTTGAAACCATCCAGAACTTTAAGTTGTAGATTGAAACCACCCAAAACTTTAAGTTTTAAAACCCTTTTGATTATATATTGTGCAACATTAAAACATTAAACATTTAAAGTTCATTAAATATCACATACAAAATGTAGATTGAAACCATCCAAAACTCAATTTTTAAAAACTTCACATGCCATGCCAATTATAATTCAACTATCCAACAAAAAAATTTAACAAATTAAATATCACATAAATGTAGTTGAGATGACAACATTACTTCACATTCACATGCCAAAAGTACTAAACCATCAGAAATTAAATAAAACAAATTATATAATAACAATGTAATAAAATATGTCCAAAAATTGTAAAATCTCACCAAGTATCAAAGCCATATCAAGTTTAACAAATTTTAAAACCACCTAAATTTTGAAATCAAATCTACAGTAAATCATGTCCATCAAATGGAGGATCTAGCGTCTGGGTCTCAGTCTGCGCCCTATCCTGTGAATAGGAAACCTACATACACAATGCACATGTACATGAAGATTAAAATTTGAAGTTTAAAAATGAATGAGAATATATATATCTAAACTTCATGTAAAAAACAAAATATAACAAAAAAATCATGCAATACCTCACAAGGTTCCCTCTCCATTTGATGAACAGGTTCTCCCATAGAAACATCTGCAGCACTGGTAAACTGTACAATATACATGTACAGTTAAATATAAATAAATAAATAAATATATATAATTTATATAAATTAAAAACTTTCAAATGAAAATGCACGTGTACATATATAAACTTATTTTCAATAATATTAAAAAAAGGAACAAAAGACAACTTGTTCAAATGTTGTGGATGTTCCTATCTCCGTCGCTAGAGTTCACAGACTAAAGAAATCTTCTATAGGAACCTAAATTTAAAATTTTTTAAATAACTCAAAATATAGATCTCTCTCTCTCTCTATATATATATATCTCAATTTTAATGGAACTTTTTGAGGTAGAATATATATATATATATATATATATATATATATATATATATATATATATATATATATATATATATATATATATATATATATAACTTTTAAACATAAATACTTAGAATTGTCATTGCTGCTAATGTTTACATTAGCTCCCAATTGGATAACCTCGAGGAGAAAACATTGGAGGAAAATGATGTTGAAAATAAGTTGAAATTGTTTATTACTCATTGCCATAAGAAAGGTCACCTTGTAGAATATTTTGCTACATACAACACTGAACATTTTTAAAACATAAACTAACTTCTAGCAAACAATAATATTAAATTAGATTTAATTGTTTGTGCAGTTGAATTGATGTGCATAGAAAAACTGGGAATAGATCTATCTTTGATACATACAACACACAAATGCAAAATCTTAAAAGATAAATCAATCTTGCAAACATAAGGGTATTTAACTAGACAGAAATGTCCATATAGATTCAGCCAGAAACCCAGACCTAGTCAAAGAAAACATGAACCAATGGTTTATTTCAGCTCTACATCAACGTTGAAAAATCGAACTATTATGATGTGTTACAAATCAACCTACATGGAAAAGTGTTGGTCGGCCTAAAAGGAAGTAATTCTATCTATATTTATATACCTTGTCTATGGCTCTTTTAATAAGGAATAACTCGGCAATATCTGAAAACAGTTTACAGATTCTTGTAAGATTCAGTACGAATATGTTGATGGGCTTTCAGTGTGAAGTTTAAAGAGTTTGAAAATAGTGTGGATATATTGTTCGGTCATCTTTGAAGCAGATTGCGGATAGTATAGTATGAAGCAGATTGCGTATAGTGTGAGATTGCGTGCAGAAGAGTACATGGAGATATTCACATGATGTGAATTTTTTTTTCTTTGAAGGAGAAAAATGATATGTCAGCGAGCTATGTTTCTTGCATGATGTGTTTTCAGTTTGATGGTTTTGTTTGTGACAAGATGTCACAAGATTTTGGGAAGGTCCACTCTTGAGCGAGAGCCTCATGATTACAACCTAATCATGAGAATCAAATGGGAATGCATCCTTATTTTGAAAACAAATAGGATTCTGAGCTACCTAGGACTCAAACCATTATTTTTAAATTTGAAATATCATGGTGTGTTGTTTCAATCCCTGAATCCACAATCCTAACATAAATTGTTTTATTGTTTTTTTTGCGGGATTTAGTTGGTTATATTTAAAGTCAGTTGAATTTAAAATTCTTGGCTTAGTGGCATGAACCAAACATATTGTACATATTAAATTCAAGGAATTTCGCTCTCCCAATCATTTCTAAATCACCCATATCACCAAGAAAACATGTTTTAAAAGAACATACTTTGGTATGGGAAAGACCTTCGATTTCAAATATTATAAGAAGGTTTTTGATATGTTTGAGAGAATGTGGAAAATAGAATCCATAAACAAATTATTTTTCAAAAAGTATTACTTTCAAAGTATCAACAAGGAACATGTACAAGGGTGTTCAATGAATTAACGCTATTTATTTAAATTCCATGATGTATATCTTACTCATAATTTTAACAAATTATTAAATAATGATCTAGATTGGATAATTATATTATTTTTCATATATTTTGATGCTTATAGAGTGAAAGAACTTAAAGAATCAACTTGTAGGGTCATTTTAATGGTGGGTGGAGAATTGGGGTCTAAAACCTTTTGGAGTCATTTTGAGGCATTAAATGACATTTTTGGGGGTCAAACAATTATCCCTTGTGCCGAAATATTGACCATTATTCTACACTTAAAGACATATCCAATGGTGCAAGAAAAACATCAAACGAAGTTCATTCAAAATTTATGCCTTTAGTAAGTTGACCTATCATGTTGACCACCATGGTATGAGAGAATGACATCTTAGCCCCATTACTCATGCATGGCAAGCTAGCTACATGTGGAATTTTAACAAGACTCTAAAAGGTCTAAAATCACAAACCTCGTTAATGGTTGATAGAGTCAAATCTTACACCTAGTTGGCTATCACACTAGGTTAAATACTTGGCCGCTAGGAGGAATAAGAGTTCCATTTTGTGTTATTGTATTTTGTTCCATAGTTGAAAATACAACTAGGAGTGTGAAGTTAGAGAGAAAAATGTATGAAGTTAAGTTTTTATAGCAACCTTACACGCTAAAAGTCTTAGCTAACTCTAGAGAAATTACCTCTTTCTTTGTACTCACATATTTTCCATACCAGAAAAGAGAGAGTAGAGCATGTTTACATTTTAGTGTTGTTTTTCTCCCATAAGGATTTCCTAGGGAAAAAGGAGTCTAGAGCATCATTACTTTTTAGGGTTGCTTGTCTTCAATATAAGGATTTCCTAGGAAAATAATTGTGTTGATTGTCTAGAGATATTTATATGTGTGTTTCATTATGTTCTCTATTTCTTACGTTGTGTTTCATTATGTTTTATATTTCTTACATTTCCGCCCTCCTATTTTTCTTTCCAATCAAGGTTTATAAAATAACATGAGAAGCAACATGAGACTTGGAACAATCATTTTCATTATCTATATGGAAGGCAAGAAGGATTATATCCCCTTAAGCTTAAGCTTATGTAGTTTGTCAATTTTTATCATATATTTTTTGGTGAGGGTAAATGTTTTTTTATCTATAGTACAAGTCATGAGTTCCCCAATTTTACTTCATGTAAAGCATGATTCTAGGATTACTACAATTTGTACTTGGTTTCTTATTGTGATGATGCCCTGTCTCAATCACTTGGCCATCTCTTGATGGGTAGTTAAATATTTATAACAATACTTAATTAAAATTTATCTATTTGTATTATGTGAAATTATGTAAAAAATGGTATACTACTTTTCATAAAATTGGGTTGATTTTATCATATATTTCAATGAAAGTTGATTAAATATGTTTTCTTTAAAAGGATCTAAAAATTTTGGTAAGGTATGAATTTGCAATTTTGTGTGGCTCTCTATCAACCTTCACTTTCTCATTTCTAGAAAAAATCTACTTGCTCATTCGTATACCCACTTTCTATTCAAATGCATGAGTTTTGAACTCTCAATAACTATGTTTTTCCACGCAGGAAAATTATGTCACATTTTATACTAACTCTAAATATTATTTTGAAGTTTGAATTACTATTATTCTTTTATATAATTTAACATTAGATATAAGTTTAAATTGAAAGCTACTTAGATGAAATATAGCTTAGATATGGCATTTGCAAATTATTATCTATTTATTGAACTAAAGGACATAATTATTACACATGTTTAATTTAAATTCAAATGCTTCTTTGATTTATATCCTATAGCTTAATGTAATGCTAGATATATAATTTAAGTTGAAGGCCCATGAGATAAATATGACTTCTATGTGACATTTGTATTGAATCATCTATTTGTTGTGTTGTATGAACATAATTGGTACGCATATCTAATTTGCATTACTAATATATCATGTCATGCTTCTTTAATTTATATTTTATAGATGACCGGAGCATCCCTTTTTAATCTATCCCTTTTGACTTCGGATATGTGGGCAATACTCATCCGAATATTTTTCTAGATCATAAAGAAATGAGTAAAATTGTATTCCATTTGTGTCAATGTTAAGGTTAAGCACATGGATTAAAGTTTTATATAAGATACATTGCCAATGTGTACATTTATATCTAAAGAGTCCAAAACCTCATTCAAGACCATATGTTTTGTTGGTGTAGTTTGATTGGTTATATTGCATTGCTTTTGCAGTTGTTGCTGTGGGCCTCACCATCTAGTGATTTTAGGTAAAAAAAATTATTTACATGGAATTTTTTAAGTATCCTAGAATGTTTATTATTTATCACTACTAGCCTTGGTGATTTAGTTGTTTGTTTTGATGCTACTTGGTTACCCATATTTAATAGTTTTTCATGTTTAATTCATTGTTAAGGCTTTTTATTGGCCTATCAGGATGTATTTTTCTCAAATCCATAATGGCTAAAAGAATGAAATTTATCTATGAAAAAGAGAGGTCATATGGAAAACAAATTGTTTGCAAGTGTTCTTTTGAACCCATAGAACTTGCAAACCCAATATGGATACAATACTAAGTAATACATTGCCTCCTCATCTAACTTAGCCAGGGATTTGCAATACTATATTTGAGTTGGCTATCTCCATTTCAAGATATTATAATGTTAGATTATTATTTCTATAGATTTTGATTATGGTAGTAAAATGTTACAGAAAAACCAGAAACTACAAATAATATTATTCTAGATATATGTAAAAAGGACATGGTAGAGAAAATCAAACAATATTAAACTTTTCCTAAATAGTTTAGATATAAATACATTTTCTAATCTTGATTGTAAATTCCAAGGCTTAAAGCAATCATTTTCTAATAATTTTTTTTAATTAATAAATAAAAAAGAAGCATTTTCAATCAAAATCACATCCAACATATAATAAAAATAATAAAAACAATTTAAAACTTCATACACTATGACATTACTATATGGAAAAGAGCATAAAAATATACAAGAAAAAAATCCTTTTATATAAAAATGGAAGGCTTCAAATATACAAGAAAAAAATCTTTCAGCCTCCTTGTATCCCAGAGAAAGAGTTGCTCAAACAATCATATTTTAAACAATTAAAACTTGGAGAAAATCATCTGTTTTTGAATTTCAATTATATAAAAAATTAGTCAAATATTTCAAATCTGTTTTTTGGCTAGTTGCAAAGTGTAGGTGTAGTTCTAGCTAGAGAGAGACTCCAAGAAGGGGTTTCAAGACAGAGCAAGTTTCCAACATTCTAGTCAAGAAGGGAGGCAAATATTTCCAACAAAATATGTTGTCTGTGTTTTCTTTAGTACTCAATCGAGCCTGTATTAACCTGCAAGCGAGCCTGATGTTTCTTATATAATCACAAGGATTATTAAAAAGTCAGTTCCACTAGGGAATGGTCTGTTATTCCAACTGACTAGATGATACTATTCAGAAGTGTTACTGGTACTTCTGACCAAGAAATGTTTCTATATCCCTATGCATATTTGAATGGATTATAATGTTTAGTTTATAATGGAGGGCAAATTTCTTCACGGTGGATGACAGAACCACTATACTGCAAGGATCTTTTGAACGTTCTGTCATCTGGGGGATATTGCTGTGAAAATTCCTGTTGGGAATAGGGGCTGGGATTTTGAAACTTTCGCCGTACTTGTGGAAGAGCTCTCACTGTGAGGATTTTGTCACAAGAATGTGAGATGAAAAGCAAGTCTTGCAAATGAATGGATCATATAATAAAGGTGCCACCTGATTATTTAGTTCTACAGAAGTACTCATTCCTCAAGAGGGTTAGACCATTAGGAAGCTACTTTCAGAATGAACACCTTGTCAGAAATCTTGTGAGGCATCTCATTTTTATTTGTATAAGTTCAAACATATTAGTTTCTAATTGAGGAGGTTCACAATTGATCAAAATATATACAAAAATTATGGGAAGTTCTTTCACAACTCTTGTGAATATCCCTTATTCTCAAATGATTCAATTGACCGATACATTGTGACATTGACTGCAGTCTCCCATGTCTAGAGGAAAGGAAAATTACAAGCACCAGACAGAATTAGCATAAATGCAGGTGGAACCTTGATGTTTCACAAGGTTTTAGGAAGGCCATTGGAAATTTGATATGACAGGGTTTTTTTGGCTGGAACCTTGCAAGGTATCAAGATTTAAAATAGACATTTAAAACACATTTAAAATACAGACATTTAAAACACAGACATTTAAAACACAGACATTTTAATACACAGACTTTTAATAAAATACAGACACCTTTTTTTATTTCAACGCACAAAAATTATTTCACGGGCGTATGGAGACTTACTCGACGAAGTCGACGAGCGCGGACGGCAGGAGCACCAGCGCGGCGGCAGCAGCAACAGCGCGAACACAACGAAAACGATAAACCACAGTAAAACCGCGCGACCAATGAAACAGTAAACCATAAAATTTCGCGGGCGATTTATTTATAGAAAATAGTTCGGTCGAACTATTTTAAAAGTAAAAGTTCGGCCGAAATTTTTTAGAAGTTCGGCCGAACTTTTGTTGCCGGTTTTCCAATCTCCGGAAAAAATTCTATTTGCCTGCGCCGTCAGTGTGACGTCGATATAAACGGAATCACGAGTTCGGTTGAACTTTATAAGAAAGTTCGGCCGAACTCTTACAAAGTTCGGCCGAACTTTGGAAAATGTTCGGCCGAACTATTGTTGAAAAAAAATTCCGGCCCCCTATTCTCACAAAAGTGTAACCCAGATTCACATATACACCCATATATAATATTAGATGGCACTATACTTCGTGCTTATTGATATTATAAATGCATCATTAAGGTATTTTTATAAAAAAATATCTCATACTTGTCAGTGCTTTAGGAAATGTACTGATGAATCGGTAGTGACACCTCCTTTCCTATCACATGCAACAACATGTTTGATTTATAGCAATCATTTTCTTGCACTATCCAATTCATTTGTAAATGTTCATTGGCATTGCTATTAATTCCTTTATACAAAATAAGTGCACCTTAGAACACAAATAATATATGTGATTATTAGGTCCCTATATTACTAGTTTAGTCCCTTATTGTTATTAGTGTAGCCCCTTTATTGTTATTGTTGTACCATTGTAACCCCAATATTGTTATTATTGTGCCCTTGCATTATTATTGTTAGGCTCACTAGGATTATAGTGTGGCCCCATGGAATTTTATATATAGAAGGAGGTTTTGGTCATTTGTATCATCCAAGAATTGTTCATTTATGTAATGTATTGGAGGTTTCCCCCTCGAAGTGGCTGATTTCTAAAGCGTTGATCTCTCTTTTCTTCTATTTTTGGAGCTGGTTTCATAACATTTGGTATCAGAGCTTTGGATTCTAGGGTTTCGCTGCTCCAAACAGGTCATTGTGGAATTTTCGCTATAATGTTTTTTCTACGAAGGTTCAGAAGCTGAAATTTTTACAGAGTGAAGCCAAAATCCTGAAGAACCTCGTGGAAAAATGTCAAATCTTGTTTCAAAATATTTTCAGAGATAGGATTTGTGTAAGTTAGGGATTTTTGCAGGCTCCTGAATTTAACCTAAACAAGTCATCATTTCATTTTAGCTATAAATTTTTTTATATGAGGGTTCAAAAGCTGAACTTTTTACAGAACGAATCCAAAATTCTAAGGAATGTCGTGGAAAAATTTCAAAGCTTGATTCACGGTATTTTCAAAGATAGGGCCTATGGAAGTTAGGGATTTTTCAGGCTCCCGAATTTCATCTCAAATAGGTGACCGTGGGAGGATCATCATAACTCTCTCTCTGAGCATTGGATTCGAATTCTGTAAAAAGTGGCTGCAAGTACACATAATTTAGTTTCCTTTTTATCAATTTCAGAGCCGAAGGAGGAAATAGTGACACGTGGCACAACATACAAGGTCGCTCTATTGAACCAGTCCATAATTAGGTCATTGTGGGAGATTTGGCATAACTTTGTCTTGAAGAATAAAAATCATGCTAGACCTTCGAAATTTGAAATAATATTCAGAGGGCTACTATAGGGCCCAATTTCAGATATTTAAGATCCGAAATCATAGAGATAATTCATTTTCACTATTGATCTCCTCAAAATCAAGAAAAAGGTGTGTATTTTTTTTGAATTACATAAGTCTTATTTGAAAAAATTAGTTTGAATTTATTCCAAGGGAATATTGAAGAATAGATATCAGTATTGGTTTCTAAAATGCCCCCTACAAAGAATTAAACACCCATTAAGCCTTCAGAAGGCTTTGCTATGACTCATGAAGATGAAGAAATGCAACAAGAGATATGAAAATTACAAGAGCAAGTGCACCAAATTTCGCTATCTCAAAGAGCAACAAAAAATGAAATGGAAGTTTTGAAGAAAGGTGTGGAAACTAAGATGGTTGGTTTGAAGAAAGGCGTGGAAGCTAAGATGAATGGTTTGGAAGCTAAGATGGATGGCATGGAAGTTGGCATGTATGCGAATATGGATGACATGGAAGCTAAGATCGATGAAAAAATGAAAGAAAACATGGAAAACATGAAGAATGATCTAAAAGTAGACATCGAAGGTTTGGCAAAGTTGATACAAGAAATGTTTCCTAATGGTGAAAAGATAGTAGAGGAAACTCATGATGAGAACAAAATAAATGTTAATTGTGATTTCATAAACTCTAATGTTGGATGGAAGAACCACCATATTCCAAAGATGGATATGAGGAAGTTTGGTGGTAAGGATCCCGTAGCATGGATACTATATATGAAGCAATATTTTAATCTCAATAATGTGCAAAACACACAAAAGGTACGCATTACAACTTTACATTTAAAACAAAATACATTTCTATGGTATTGATGACTTTGCTCCAGTAAAAAAATTGTCACTTGGTCAATTTTTACGGAGGAAATGATAGCACATTATGAGGATACAAAAATCAACACCTTCTTTAGCCAATTGATAAATCTCAAACAAAAGGGTTCAGTGGTGGAGCACATTGAGGACTTCCAAAAATTGAATATAAGGGTAACTGATATTCCAGAGGAACACAGGATTGATGTCTTCATAGGCACTTTAAAGGATAACATCTAACATGAAGTTCGCTTTTTGGAACCTGATTCATTGGAGAAGGCATTCAGGTTGGCAAGAAAAGTTGAATGTAAAATTATGGCGACAAGGAAGCCTACCACTCAATTCTATAAAGAAGGAAGTGTTTCTACATCTAGATTTCCACAACCTACAAGGTTGACACCACAACAATTGGAAGAAAAAGGAGCAAAAGAGCTTTGCTATAGTTGTGATAGCAAATACACTAAAGGTCATAAGTGTGCTGAGAAGAAATTATTTTACATAGATTGTGAAGAGAAAGAAGAAAATGAACAAGAAGAGGATATACACCAAGAACCAGCCCTAGAAGAGGAAGAAATGAGTCCGACCATATCGTGTAATGCATTGGCAGGAATTACCACTCCTCAAACTCTCAAGATAGAAGGACATATCAAGAAGAAAAGGTAATAGTGTTGATTGATTCAGGTAGTACCCATAATTTTATTCATTGTAAGGTAGCCAAGGAATTGAATTGTTTCCTATACCCAGCACCAGAATGTCAAGTGATGGTTGCAAATGAAGGAACTATAAATTTATTTGGAAAATGCTATAATATCAAGCTAACCATGGGGGAATATGTATTGAATAGTCCAATGCTTTCCATTCCAATGGGAGGTGATGATGTTGTACTAGGAGTACAATGGTTATAATCTTTGGGCACAATAGCTTTTAATTTTCTAGAACTTTTCTTGAAATGTTTTTCAGAAGGAAAGGGAGTCGAATTACGGGGTATTGCAGGGAAGCTGAGAAAGATAATAAGCTCTAATGTCATGAAAAATATTCTGAAGAAAGAACAACGAGGCATAATTGCACAATTATTCTCACTAGAAGTTCCAACATCAAAATAATCTATTTCTGCAGATCTCCAAAAAGTCTTGGACAATCATTCCAAGGTGTTTGAAACTCCCAAAGGACTCCCACCTATTCGTGATCATGATCATGCTATTAATTTGATTCCAGGAAGTGTTCCTCCAAACATCAAGCCTTATAGATATCCTTATATCCAAAAAGAGCGAAATTGAATGTATGATTGCAGAAATGTTAGAGGCTCGTATAATTCAACCTAGTCAAAGTTCTTTCTCTGCTCCAGTAGTATTTGTGCACAAGAAGGATGGATCATGGCGCATGTGTCCGGATTATAGGGAGCTCAATAAGCTCACCATTAAAGATAAATTTTCCATTCCTGTGATTGATGAATTATTGGATGAATTACATGGAGCAATTTATTTTACCAAGTTGGATCTTCGTTCAGGATATCATCAAATTAGAATGAAGACTGAAGATATTCCGAAAACAATATTTCGAACTCATGAGGGCCATTATGAATTTTTGGTCATGCCTTTTGGCCTTACCAATGCACCTTCTACATTTCAAGGGTTCATGAATTCCATTTTCGAACCCTTCCTTAGAAAATTTGTGCTAGTATTTTTTGATGATATACTAATCTATACTAGGTCTTGGAATGATCATTTTCAACATGTTGACAAGGTACTCAAACTATTGCAGGAGAAACAATTATATGCAAAAAAATCCAAATGTTTCTTTGGAGTACAAGAGGTGGAATATTTAGGTCATATTGTATATCACGCAGGTGTTAAGGTAGACCCTAAAAAAATTAAAGCCATTAAGGAATGGAAAGTCCCCAAAACCATAAATTAGTTGTGAGGATTTCTCAGGTTAACAGGGTATTATCGCAAGTTTGTAAAGAATTATGGGAGAATAGTAGCACCTCTAACAACATTATTGAAGAAAGATGCATTTTCATGGACACTTGAAGCAACTAAGGCCTTTGAACATCTTAAAGAGGCAATGTGCCACCGGTATTAGCTATGCCAGACTTAACAAAAACCTTTATTGTGGAATGTGATGCCTCAGGAAATGGAATTGGTGTTGTTTTAATTCAAGAAGGAAGACCCATTTCTTTTGAAAATCATCCAATCAAAGGAAAGTATCTACAGAAAGCTATTTATGAGAAGGAAATGTCAGCAATACTACATGCACTAAAAAAATGGCGACCTTACCTACTGGGAAGACACTTCAAGGTAAAAACTGATCATGATAGTCTTAAACACTTTTTGGAACAAAGAATATCTTCAGAAGAGCAACAAAAATGGGTCACAAAGATGTTGGGTTATGACTTTGAAATAATCTACAAAAAGGGAAGCTAAATGTTGTTGCAAATGCACTCTCAAGAAAGAATGAAGAGGTGGAAGCATTTCTTTGTGCCATTTCTATTATCCAACCAGATTTGATAACTGAAGCAAGGGATGAATGGAAGAAGGATGAAGAAGTGTGGAAAATCATTCAAAAGTGGCAGCAAGATCCTAGTACATCTGATATATTTAGTTGGAAAAATGATTCCTTATGGTACAAAGATCACTTATATCTTTTTAATAATTCCCAACTAAAACAAAATATTCTTTTGGAATTACACGCTTCTCCTTTAGGAGGACACTCAAGATTTTTAAAAACTTACCACAGGGTGAAGAATGATTTTTTTTTGGGATGGCCTTAAATCTAATATTCAAAATTTTGTGGTGGAATGTTTAGTTTTCCAGCAAAATAAAGTTGAGACAATTAAGACCCCAGGTCTTCTACAACCTTTATCCATTCCAAGTCAACATTGGGAGGAGATTTCAATGAATTTTATCATAGGTTTACCTAAGTTTGAAGGAAAGAGTGTCATCATGGTGGTAATTGATAGACTTACCAAGTATGCACACTTTTGTGCATTATCTCATCCATTTAAAGAAAGTACAATTGCTACTACATTTATGGAAACAATTCAAAAGCTACATGGAAACCCAAAGATTATTGTGAGCGATAGAGATCCCATTTTTACAGGTAATTTTTGGACGGAGTTATTTTCTTGTTTGGGTACTCAATTAGATGATAGATCATCTTACCATCCTCAATCCGATGGTCAAAATGAGATAGTGAATAAATGTTTGGAAGGATATATTCGTTGTTTTGTATCTGATAAATAAACACAATGGGTCAAGTGGTTACCTCTCACTGAATGGTGGTATAACACTTCCTTCCATACTGTAACAAAAATGACCCCATTTATGGCACTTTATGGATATCATCCACTGTCCATCATGTCATCTTTAAGAGAAAGTTCTAAGGTTCAAGCAATGGAAGATCACGTCGAGCATCAACAAGAAGTTCTCCAACTCTTAAAGGATAACCTAAATGTGGCACAAAATCGAATGAAACAATAGGCAGATCAACATCGCAGCGAGAGAAGTTTTGATGTAGAAGACTGGGTATTTTTACGGCTACAACCATACAAACAAATGTCCTTCAAGAAATTTAAGAAGGATAATAAATTATTGCCAAAGTATTATGGTCCTTACAAGGTGTTGCAAAATATTGGTACTATGGCATACAAATTGGAGCTTCCTGCTTCTTCGCGAGTGCATCCAGTTCTCCATGTTTCATGCTTAAAGAAGGTTATAGGTGAAAATATTCCAGTTCAAACAACTTTCTAGAACTTGATGAGGAAGGAAAAATCATATTGGAACCTAAAGCGGTCACGGAAACAAGAACTCGACAGCTACGAAATCGATCAATTTCAGAGTATCTCATCAAAGTGGAAGAACTTACCCACTGAAGATTCTACATGGGAGGATGAAAATTTTATACAGAAGCACCTAGAGCTACTCAAGCATTGAGGACAACACTTTTTTGAAGGAGAGGGGCATGTTAGGTCCCTATATTACTAGTTGAGTCCCTTATTGTTATTAGTGTAGCCCCCTTATTGTTATTATTATACCCCTTTAACCCCAATATTGTTATTATTGTGCCCTTACATTATTATTGTTAGGTTGGCAAGGATTATATTGTGGCCCCATGGACTCTTATATATAGAAGGAGGTTTTGGTCATTTGTATCATCCAAGAATTGTTCATTTATATAATGTATTAGAGGTTTTCCCCTCGAAGTGGCTGCGTTCTAATCCATTGATCTCTCTTTTCTTCTATTTTTAGAGCTGGTTTCATAACAATGATTATCTCTCCTTGTCAATGCCTTTTATAACATTAAATGCCATCATTCTTAGTGGTTCTTGATATTATAAATGCACCATTGAGCACACTTTATGTCAAAAAATATTCCAGACTGTATAATTCTCTAGGAAATATATGGATGCATAATTAGCGGTGTCTCCATACATCTCACATGAATTTATAGTTTCTCCTAAAATTAAAATTTTTACTGTTGTTTCTAGTGCATATTTAGATGTTCAATGGAAAATCTATTGGTGATCTTATACATCATATCCATAGAACACAAATAATTAGTAAAAATGTATCTCTTTGTCGAGGCTCTTCATAATATTATGTGGCATTGTTTGTGAGGCATATCAACATTAGAAACATATATCATTGTGTGAAATATGTGTAAAAACTATCTCGAATATATTAGTGCTCTAGGAGATGTATAAATGAATTTCCAATGGTGCATCTATGGAGCATTCTAAACATTAGAAATTTTTTACTTTCTCGCCAGAATCCAATGATATATTTTTGGTAAGATCGTGAATTTAAATCCATTTTTGAGTGCATAAATGGATTCAACGCCTTTAAAAACCCCCAGGGCACTCAATTTTTGCATATTATATCACTGAAACTTAAGATTCCAAAAATTCCCTACCATATTTTAGCCAAAATTAATTGGAATAGTTTCTCGAGAAAAATAAAAAACATCTAACATTTAGAATACATCATACCTCTATACATACCAAGTGCAATAACACATTTTCTTTTCACTAAAAATATTCCCAATTATGATGATGCTATTATATTTTAAAATATTATGCTATTGATGAATGACATTAGGCACCCTTGCATAGTCAACAACACGTGGTGCCACGAGAGGATGCCACATGGTAATATATTTTGGCCAAATATGATTGGTGAAAGGACTAGAATTAGGTGTCACATGGCACCCCTCATGGATTGCTACATAGTGTAATGACATCATGCTAACATGATCACATAGAAGACCAGGGACCCCTAAGGACCTTGTCATATGGAATGGTCACATGGTCTCTGACACGAATTTAATGGCATGAAGGTCCAAGACAATGTAACTGTCACATGGTGAGAAGGGCCCAACCATAAGAGTTTGAAAAATGACACACAAATGGGAAAAATGGCCCTGAGGCACATGTAACAGTCGTATGGTGAGTTTCAACGTCAACCCACAATCATCCCACTTAGCCCTAGGACTACATGAAATATATATACCAACAAACGATCGATCAAAAAGTATAATTGATCTGGATTTATGGAAGAATGAAATAAAATACAGAAATAGACATAAACACAGAGATGCAGCGGAAACAATACTTCATGTTACTAATAAAAGAATGACTGAAATATGCTTACATACATAATGGAAATAAAAATAGCTAGGGTGCAGGTAGCGTATCTCTGAGAAGAGATGTGGCAGCTACAAACCTATGAATTGTGTTACAATGAGGCTTGAGGGCCTATTTATTATTGAGAAACAATGGAGAACTCCAAACGTTGAAAAACCTAACCCTATGAGATGAAGTGCCAAAACTATGGGTCCTGTTTGGGTAAATTGGTGTTTCAACTTCCAGGGGACGTAACTTCGGCATACGATCTCCAATTGATGCGTATCATACCTCGTTAGAAAGATATATCCAAGGAGTAAAACTTTCGGTGTGAGAAACATTGGTCCATGGGTCCATATTACTCCTGGTTTTCCCAAAAAACATCGTTTAGGGCCTCAAAACGGCTCTGGAAGTTCAGGACCCGAAAAACTGCTAAAAATAATAAGTTGTGTTGCAACTTAAAAACTTAAAGAACTAATGGTGGGGGTTCAAATGGAATAGGTGGGTGGCCACCAATATCCACCTGGATCATTAAGGCCCCAAAACGGCTCCAGGAGTGCAAGACCCGAAAATCTGCTAAAAATAGTAAGTTGTGTTGAATGTGAAAAGATGCAAGAATTGATGGTGCGAGTCCAAATGGAATAAGTGGGTGGCCACCGATATCCACTTGGATCATTCTTCCCTCCTTAGGAAGAAATGTTCCCCATTTCGTTGAGATCCTCCTTGAGATGAGGCAAATTCTGTTGAACTGGGTATTAGATTTATCGAAGATGTCATGGACATGCGGGTGGACATGCTGGATGCGTTTAGTAATTTTAGTTTCTTTATGAGCCTTAGATAGTACATGTGTGGATTATGTATGTGTAGTTGCAGGAGGTATGGCAACATCAGGCAGCAGTGCGTCGGGGGTCAGATCAATGGAGTGCTTGTCTTGACAGTGTAGAGGAACCTCTATGAGTGAGGAGAAAATGTCCTTGTATTCCTCCATGACTTTTTCCATCTGCTGCAGTCGTGCAGGGGAGCCCTATTTCAAGGTTGTGGCCACAATATTCTTCTTTCCTTGTGAGCGATTTGCAAGGAAAATAAATTTCCTTGTTTGGGAAACAATCTTGCTGCATTGTTTTGCAGTAGTCAAAGAGATGACAGGAGGCACTACTACCTTCGATATCCTGTACAAGTTATTTTCCAAAGTAATAATAATAGCACGAGGCCTAGACTCATACACATCATGTCACCTCCACAAGTATAGTTGGCCCAATAATACATCAGCTACATCAAGAGGAGAAACATCAGATAATACCTCATTCGTGAATGGCTTGATGTTGTACGAAAGGCAGCACTATTAGAGGATGCAGATATCTCTCCCTAGGTGAAGCCACCCGATGGTATATAGTTATGGGTGTGCTATGGTCGGTAGGTCGAGCCGCTTCATGCCCTCTGCTAAAATGAGGTTCTTTTGGCTTCCGCTATCGACAAGGAATTGTAGTGGAGAACCCTTCACCCACATTTGTGAATGGAAGAGGCACTCCCCCTCCTCTAGATCCTCAGGATCCTCCCTCTAGATCTTGGTGGTGGCAAAAGTGGCACTGGGATCCGCATTAATGATTTGCTTCCCTTTGTCATCGCCTTTGTCTGGTTCTGACTCATGATCAAAAAATGCATCTGATTTGGGTGCCTTTAGTTCGGCCACCAATGATTGTTTGGCCCGACACTCGTTTGTGTTATTAGTGGGGCTGTTATGAAATTCACACCACTTCCCCATGTCCTTATTTGGATTTGTGGTGTTGTTCTGAGTTGCCCCACTTTGGCCTTTCCCCTTGTTCTGTGGTTCGGGGGCACCTTTCCCTGGCTTCGGACTCACACATCCAAAGTCTCTCTTCTTCTGCTTAAATTTATTCTCGATCTTGGTGGCACAATGATATGATGTGCCAAGTGATGTAATGTCGAGGAACTCCATTTCCTCCTGAATGTATTTGTACAGACAGCCGCGATAATTTAGCACCAAATTTCTCTATGAATCTTTAATACCCAACTTTGTGCACAGGGTATGGAACAAATTCATCAGTTCATGCACATCTTGATCCCTTTGCTGCCGCAGCATGGTCCATTAGATATATTTGTCCTCATAGCTCCCCACGGTGTAATATTGTTCCTTGATGTCGTCTCGGAATGAATTCCAAGTGGATGTGGCTGAGAACATAGAGCGTTCCCCTTCGTCCTCTTGCTCACAGTAGGATTCCCACTAGTCTTTGACATGGGGAACAACTTTGAGGAGTGTAAAAATAATCTTTTCTCGGTAGGAGAATTCATGGACCGAGAAATACCCTTCCAGCAAACCATCTATCTACGACATTTGCATATATTTGTCCTTAAAATACAGTAATGTCAAATTTTACCTGTACCTTGAAGGGAGTGGCGCCTCCAGAGTGGCTGTTGGATGTAGATGCGCCGTAGGTGGGCAGTCGTTGAAGGATCTGAGCAAAGTTATCTATCACCGCGTTCCTTTGTTTTTCGAGGGCCTCCTCAAGCAATATTTTGATAGGATCTTCTTCTCTCTCGTCTTTCTTTTCTTCTGCCATGGGAGGTCGTCGAGGTTTGCGAGGCTGATCTTGCAAGGGTTCAACTAGATTGATCCCTAACCCCTTATACCCTGACTGCGTTGGGGACATGCAAATAGAAACATAGAAAGAGAAGACCACTCTAATACAACTGATCTGGATTTATGCAGGAACACAATAAAATACATAAATATAAAAAACACAGAGATGCAGCGGAAATAATACTTCATTTTATTAATAAAAGAATGACTGAAATATGCTTACAGACATAATGGAAATAAAAATAGCTAGGGTGCTGGCAGCGTATCTCTGAGAAGAGATGTGGCAGCTACAGACCTCTGAAATGTGTTACAATGAGGCTCAAGGGCCTATTTATTATTGAGAAACAATGGATAACTCTAAATTTCCAAAAACCTAACCCTAGGAGATGAAGCGCCAAAACTATGGGTCCTGTTTGGTTCAACTTCCCGGGGACGTAACTTTGGCATATGATCTCTGTTTGACGCGTATCATACCTCGTTAGAAATATCTATCCAAGGAGTAAAAATTTAAATGTGAGTAACATCGGTCCATAGAACCATGTTGCTCCCAGTTTTCCAAAAAAATATCGTTTAGGGCTTCAAAACAGCTCCTGAAGTTCAGGACTCGAAAAACTGCTAAAAATAGTAAGTTGTGCTGCAACTTAAAAATTGAAAGAACTGATGGTGGGGGTTCAAATGGAATAGGTGGGTGGCCAACAATATCCACCTGGATCATTAAGGCCCCAAAACAACTCCGGAGTGCAGGACCCGAAAACCTGCTAAAAATAGTAAGTTGTGTTGAATGTGAAAAGCTGCAAGAATTGATGGTGCATGTCCAAGTGGAATAGGTGGGTGGCCACCGATATCTACCTGGATCAATAACTCACAACACACAGTCTGCAGTGAATACAATTTAATGTCATTTGGTTGATCATGGTTTCAAATCAAATGATAGACATTCTTTTGTGTTATGGCTTCTCGTAGTGGTGGCTCATAGGTACAATAGTGGCTCATAAGTGTAACAATGGTTCATAAACGCAACAATGGTTTATAGGCACAATATATGCATGTTATATTTGTAGTGGTAGCTTTGTGGACAGTGGAGAATCCATATGAGTCTTGCATAAAAATAGGCTAAGAAGGACGAGTTGTGGTAATAACAAGTTCAATCATCGATGTTGAATTGTGACGACAAGTGGCCATGCACCACCCTCAACCCTAAGCTTAACTATAATATAGTTTGAGATAATGGGGTAGAAAGGACCATCATGCAACTTGATTGGTGAGGAGTCTATATTGTGACCACCGAGACCCAGGTTCAAGCCCTGATAGTAGTCAGGTCAACGAATTATTTTTTTCGTTGTTATTAGGTCCATTTTGTAGAAAATATAACAAACCATTGGTGGTAGACATCAAAATATGGCATCTTGTTGAAGGGTGCCTAGAAAATGGATTTATGTAGAACATTTAACTTAATATAATGTTTATATGGTTATAATGGGTTTTTAGGGCCAATATTGGTCCAAACGATATTCTGGAAGAAGTGCATGATTAGGGACCAAAGATGAATGCAACTAGATGGGTATGATGCTCTTCTGACACTTATTTTATGGCCATAATCTCTTGTTTTTATTTTGATGGCTATGAGCATGTTGCAATGTTTTGGATTTATGATGTAAACAAGTTTCGAGAAGGGGTTTGAATGACTAGATTGAGGAACTGGTTGAAGCAAAGAATGGGAAGCAATATGAAAGCCAACAACAATGATTGGTATAAATTTTGTTGCAGTATAATGGTTTCAGCTTGTGTGGCAATGCAGTGGCTGCAAGTTTTATGAAAATACAATGGTTTTCGGTTATGTGGTAGTGCATTGATCGCAGGTTGTATGGAAATGTAATGATTGTAGGTTTTGGAGTGATAAAGCTTGGTGGTTGTGATTTCACTTTGTGACAATCCTTTTGGTAGAAGATTCAATGATATATGATGAAAATGGATCCAATTTGAAAATGAGATGAAATAGACATCCACAAGGAAGTTGAAGAAGGAGGTGGGTGCCTCCACTAAGTTCGGAGCATAGATCGGGTTGGAGCCTACTCATTCTTGAGGTTGGAGCCTCAATCAAATTGTAGCCTACTGCAAGTGGTAGCTTGCATTTCTTGGGGGTAGTTTCTTCCAACCGGTTATAGTCTGCACATCTATGTAATGAATTGATGATTAAGAAGAAGAATATTGATGGTTTTATCATGTATGGGTTTCCACTTAAAAACTTGTGTCTATTTGATGTGATGTACTCTTGATTTATTTTTGATATGATGCACTATTATGTTTATTGACTTACTACAAGTGGTTAAGATTAATTTCTACATTCCTAATTGATGAAAATTTTAAATTGGTAAAATAGTTGACATATTGATTATAACCCCCTCTCTTAGTGTGCTCTTGGGTCTAACAAATTGTAGTACATTTCAATATCGAAGACGTTGAATAAAGGAATTGGATTCCTACGACTATCCCTAACCATGGATTCTTCAGGGTTGACACGCTTCACCAACATTCAATAGTTTTTTCATTGTAGGCAACCACTTTAGGTAGTTAAGATATTTTAATAGCCTTGTAGATATTTAAGTCGAGGTCATCTATAGGCATAATATATCTTTTAAAAAATCTAATATATGTCTAAACATGTGTGTTTTATATATTTAGTGATCCATGTGGCTCCTGAGACACACGTAGGACAAAGGGGGCTTATGGAAGCTTGAAAACCAAAGTGTTTGGATTGCTCACGAACTAGGTTCAGGTTGAATATCTTGTCGTCCTGATCGCAACGACGCAAATAATTCGTCAAACCGAGCTCGCTTGTGGAAGTTAGAGGTAGTACAATTTTTGGGTTGACTTGGTGACTTGGCAGCCTTAAGGAAGGCACAAATTTGACCTTTCCCAGAAACCAGATTCTAGCAAGCTCAGGCCAGATTCTGTGTGAAATTGTAGCCTTCTTAAAATCACTCCTACTTTCATTTTTTGAATTTTTGAATTTGACTATTTTATATATAATAATATATATATATAAAGGGGGGTGGGGGGCCACCACCCCTGCCACCCCACCCAACACACACACACACACACACATATATATATATATATATATTACATATATATATATTTTACATATATATATATATATATATATATATATATGTATATATGGACTGGCTGGCCATAACCTCCGCTGGACCCCACGGTTAACAAAACTGTAACACCAAATTTTTGGGGTGGTTGACCTGGGTGGTTGGTGGTCAACCCCGCGACCCCTTACAAACCATTTATATATATACATGTTGGTGGAGAAGGTTGGGGTGGGCCGCCCAATGCGGGTCCGACCCCCCGAATTAAATAAAAATTGTTTAAAAAAAAATGCGCCAACTGTTATATATGGATTCCGTGGGGGAGGCGGGATTTGATCCCCCGACCTCCCCTCAACGAATTTCCTTTATTGCCATTTTTTTTTTCTCAGTAAGACTAATTCTATTAAGAAAAGAAAAGTATAGTACAATAAAGCTTGCATGCAAGCGAAACAACGAAGCATGGGAGCTATAGGTGATAGGCTATCAACCTCGCTCCTGATAGACAATCTGGGAATGAGCAAAAGAAAACACCTGAATACAAAAAAGCAGGCTATAAGCAAAGGAAACTACCCAGAGTGGACTGTTTCTGCCACACGAAATTTCTTGCCTTTTTTCTTGCTTACTTTGACCCATCCAGTGGAATTTGGATGAGCCATAACAAGTTGTAGACTATTCTGCTCTGGCGGTGGAATATCCTTGTCAGAATCTGAAGACAAAGATACATGAGAACGTTTCTGAGAGATTGGCGGGTCAGAGGGGACTGCCGGACTGACCGAGGGAGCGTCCAGCGAAATCTCATCATTCTGCCCATCTTCTTCAAATTCCTCCTCATCCGAACTAGATGAATCTGTGTCATCCATAGGAGTGGGAGGGACACATGGATTCCAGCTCTTGGATTTGGGTTTGCGATTCTGATTCTTCTTTTTGTCGAGGAACTGGGAACATGTACTCTGGAGGTGCCCTGTTTGATGACAATGTCGGCAACGGAAGGCTGTATTTTCGTAATCCAAGGTTTGTGTCCAGTGGAAATCTCCAATCTTAAGGTTGATCTGATTCGGCAGCCCTTTGCTAATATCTATTTCTGCACATAATCTGCCGTAGGTGAAGAGTCCATTTTCCTTTCTTGAAGATTCTGTAGCTAGAAAGCGTCCTAGGGTGTCTCCAATGGCTATGAAGACAGAAATATGCCAAATATGTGTCGGAAGATTCGAGAGCCGGACCCAAATGGGAAGCTTGGTGATGACAGCTGTAGAAGGGTCGAAGTCTGGAAACCAAGGGGTGAGGAAAAGTCCAGCCGAACCCCAGAACCAAGGGCCTCCTGTTAAGGCCTTCTGGTAGTCTTCATTTGAGTCAAAAGCCACTATGAAGAATCCTTTTGAACATAAGAAGATCTTGCTTCTTTTAGTCCAATTGGTATGGATCCATTGGTAAAGATCTGCTGTGCAGGGCCATAGCCCATTGAATCTGCATATGATTGCGGATTCTGCAAAAAACTGGTAGCGTTCGTCAATCTCAGAATGAGATAAATTGATAGTAGGAACTTCCTCTGATTTATCTACCAAAAATGGCTTTGGAGCCATAGTTGGTTGAGCTGCTTTCGAAGAAGCCTGAGGGTGGGCAGCGTCTTTGCGGACTGCGTCTTTAAAAGAGAAAGAAGGGCCAGAGGAGGTCTTCCCTATGGAACCGCCTCTTAAACGAAAGGTAGCTGTAATAGAAGCATCCTTTTGAATGTTGTAAAAGAAGAGGGGAAGGGTGTTCATAAGTTGCTTACCCTTATATAGCAATCTCAGGTGAACGGAGGGGATCCCCAGCCGACATTCGAGTTTTTGTAGAAGATTCTGCACAAGGTCTGTTGTGTGCACCCAATGCATTGTCGTCTTGCCCGAGAGTGTGACTTGAATCTGAAATGCAGGTGCTTCTTCTGGCAGATCTGGCAGATTTGGCTGGTTCAAAAAAGAAACCTGCTTCCGGGAAGTAGTGGACCGATCCATGTCCAGAATCGTCAGGCTTTGAGCAATGGCCAAAGCAAGGCGAGGTTCCCGGACATATTTGGTGTGTATTCCCATCCTTGGTGCCTTTGCAGGCCTTTCTGGCGGGTTCGATAAGCAGATCCGCTGCTTGCGCATGCCCGAGAAGAGATCTGATCCGAAGTCTTTGTGCCGCCTGGCGTTGGTGAATACTCCTGAGCCAAGTCGCCGGCAGAGAGGGACATTGGCGGGGTCGAGAGTCCTTGCAGCAATATTTTCATAGTTCCAAGTGGGATTAAACCCTCAATCTGCGACCTGGACAAGATTTGTTGCCGGATAGAAGATCTGATGCTGCATTCTGTGGATAGTCGGAGAGGAGAGACCACAGAGGCCTGCGGCGCTGAACCCCTCAGTGTAAGCGTGCCCTACTATGGTGACGGTGGCGGTGTTGCCCAATAGGGCCAAGGGAGCAAAGGCGTTGGCGAAAGCCATTAGTTTTTTTGCAGCCGAAGCGAAAACCACCCCTTCTGAACTATCTCAACTCATTTCCTTTATTGCCATTGCACCATACTGCTAGACCTTTTAAGGTCCACCCACATTTCTTATATAAGCTCAGTTTTTCACAAATGCGTCAAGGCCAAGGCAGAGCAGGAGTGCGCACGTAGTTTGATGCAGTCAATTTTTTAATACAGGTGGAACCATGAGCAGGCCCAGAAACAGGGAGCGAAATCATGATCCTTGAAATTTTCCGGGGGAGGTACTTTTTCTCCATGTCAGAATGTAGTCAAGTTTACAGTCATTTTTCACAGTTTTTTGCAGGGAATACAATGGCGAGGTCAGATTTACCTTTTGAGTTGCATATTTCCAGTCCGTCCATGGAGAAGCATCTTTGAGGAATCTAAGGGGAATCTAAAATATTTCTGTAGCCCCAAGTTTTAACTTTGTCAGAATTCAGAAATTTGATAGTCGATTTTGCACTATTAAACGACACAAATTTGATGGTGTATTCAGATTTTCCATCTGAGCTTTATATTTTTTGGTCACTTTTCAAAATGGAGATGCGGGTGTTAGCATTCAGTGAGTGAGGAGTCAATTTCACACCTTTCGACGCCACGATTGCGATGGTGATTTCAGATCCAGCAGCAAAGCAACCCATTCTTCAGTCATCTTCAGTGTGAGGTATATAATGAGTTGATTTCATGTACTTCTTTGTCTCTTTGCTATGAGATGCATTGTGTTGTACAGATCCCTGTTGACGTTTGATGTGGGATATTGTTTTGTTCTTGATGTGAGATGTACTTTATATCATGGATTTGTATTATGTTTGAGATACCTTTGCTTGCATGTTGGCAAGGACACTCATTGTCACATGTATGTTTGATTGAGATCCCTTTGTTGCCATGTTGGCGGGGTACTCATATTCATTATGTGTGAGTTATTGTCATACTGATAGGAGTCATTTTTGTGAATGAAAGTTCCTATAGTGGAACATCTCGTGGAGAGGTCCAGCCACTCCTGCGTGAGGGAATTTTCCTTGTACGACAGATAAATCACCATCCATGTACTTATTCACTCCTTGCAACACTTAATGTAACGGCCTACACCATCTTGACACCGAGGCCCAGAGATGTAGTCCCTCTTGGACGAACTCCGTTATCAATGTCTTATGTTGCTCATGCTTTTTATGTTTCTCTTCTTTACGACATGTAGTTGTTCATTTATGTTCATCAACGCTTTAATTAAATGCAATTCTACCACATCAGCTGAAGTAAAAGGTCTTGGTTTAAAGGGTATCAAAAATTTACCCAGATCAAGTGGTATCAGATCAGGTCTTCTTGCTGATTGGATTGTAGGCATGAACTATTGAACGTTCACTGAGTTGAGCAATGGAGAATTTCAAGGACATGTATGAGACCATGCTCAGGGTGCCCGAGAAAGAGGACATTTTGTACGAAGCTTATGAAAAACAAGCAACAGAAAATGTTGAATTAAAGACACTCCTAGAGGAAGAAAAAGAGGGAAAATATCAATTGTAGCTTCAGTTGCAAGCTTGACAGAGATGTTGGAAGAATTGAAGCACAACAATGAAAGTATTCAAGCATATCATGATGCATTGAAGGCACTCCTACAGGAAGAGAAGGAGGAGAAGTAGTGATTGCAGCTTCAGCTACAAGCTGTGGTAGAGGACTTGGAGGAAGTAAAGCACAACAAAGGCTTAAAGAAGCCTTCTTCACCTATGTCAAAACAAACAGCTGAGGTAAACAATGTTGATTTCTCTTCAGTTTCATCCTCACATGATATCATTTTTGTTGGAAGTGTGGAGATACCCATTACAGGAACCGACATGAGACTCCTCACCAAGATGGGGTACAAAGGAGGAGGACTTGTTGTTCATGGCCAAGGAATAACCTAACCATTGGAGGTTGTGCAGAGACCTCACTATGGAGGTTTTGGGTACACTAAAGGAGGACGTTTGAAGGACATCAAATGCAAACAAACATTTTTGAACTCTCCAGAGAAGAGGATTGATGGGACCACTTCACCATCATTCCATGGTAGTGCATGTTGAAGTGAAAGAGCTGAGGCAAGCTCTCATCACCATGATCGCACCAGAGACCACCAGAGAAGGTATAATAAGTCTCATTATTCTAGAGTGCATTTTTATTATATGAATGTTGATAATCATGGTCGTAAATCATGGCATCGAAAAACTTGTAATTCTTGTGGTTTACATAACCATGTGTTTTCTAACTGTTGGAAAAGGATGGCAGCATAAAGGAGGATAAGGCATGGAAAGCCTTCTCCACAGTAGAAAAAGAAACTGGTTAAGTAGGTCTAGAGAAAAAATACCTTTTGTAGCTATTGCAACCAAAGTGGCCATCAAAGAGCCACGTGTTTGAGGATCCATCCAGAGCAGCACCTTAAAGACGAAGCATCGACGCATGAATCAGTTTTAACCATTGTTCGACAAGAAAACATGCCAAAGGAGATGATCCATTCACTTTCATAAGTGAGAGATGGTTTTTCTAGATTGATTTTCCAGATATGTAAGATTTTCATGGTCGTGTTTGTAAATCATATGTTGCACTTCTAACTGTAAAAGTGATGATGTGTTTTTCCATCACTTGTTTAAGAAACAATAATATTTTGGCCTTGTTCTAGAAATCATGTGATGCATTTCAATCATGTAAAAGTGATGAGGTGTTTTCCATCACTTCGAAATGCGACAATGATGTTGTTGATCTTGTAATGATAGCTGGGGTGTGATTTCCATTTTGAAGTAAGCTTGTTCATCAAGTACATGTTATAAACTCATGGAAAGTATGGAATGCTTGGGTCATAGTTGGTCATAATTTGAGCATGTAATTTGCAAGGGATTGTACTATAGGTTTATAGAAGGTGCAGGTATCGGTTCATTGTTTAAGGCTCTGAGGAACAAAGGTGAAGGAGATGGAAGGGTGCCCATTTTAAACACTTGTAGTGTAGACATAGTACACAACAGTTGCAGATTATTGTTGATGCTTTTGGAGGACCAAAATCTCCTCAGTGGGGAGGATTGATCCAGGTGGGTCTTGAGACACACACAGGACAAAGGGGGCTTATGGAAGCTCAAAAATCAAGGTGTTTGGATTTCTCTCGAACCAGGTTCAGTTTGAAGATCTCGTTGTCCTGATCGCAACGGTGTGAAAAGTTCATCAAACTAAGCTTGTATGCGGAAGTTAGAGGCAGTCAAAGTTGTGGGTTGACTTGGTGACTTGGCAGCCTTAAGGAAGGTGCAAAATCAACCTTTCTCTTCCACCGGATTCCAGAAATCTTAGGCCAAATTCCAGGTGAAATTGTTGCCTTCTTAAAAGCACTCCTACAGTCATTTTCTGAATTTTCGAATTTGACAATTTTAATATATATAAAGGGGGTTGGTGGGCCACCACCCCTACCACCCCACCCAACACACATATATATAAAATATTATTATGGGCCGGTGGGCCATAACCCCCTCTGGACCCCACGGTTAACAAAACTGTAACACCAAATTGTTGGGGTGGTTGGTGGTCAACCTCGCCACCCCTAAAAAACCCTTTATATATATACATGTTGGTAGAGAAGGTTGGGGCGGGCTGCCCAATGCGGGTCTAACCCCCCAAATTAAATACCATTTATTTATAAAAAAAATGCGCCAAATGTTATATATGGATTCTGTGGGGGAGGCGAGATTTGATCACCCGACCTCCCCTCAACGAATTTCCTTCATTTCCATTACACGAAACCACCAGACCTTGCAAGGTCTGCCCACATTTCTTATATAAGCCTAGTTTTTCACAAGTGTGCCCAAGCCAAGGAAGAGTAGTAGTGTGTACGAAGTTCGATGTAGCCAATTTTTTAATACAGGTGGAACCATGAGCAGGACCAGAAACAGGGAGCGGAACCATGATCCTTGAAATTTTTTCGGGGAGGTAATTTTTCTCCATGTCGGAATATAGTCAAGTTTACAGTCATTTTTCACAGTTTTTCACAGGGAATGCAATGGCGATGTTAGATTCACTTTTTGAGTTTCATATTTCAAGTCCACCCATGGAGAAAAATCTTTGAGGAATCTGGGGGGAATCTAAAATATTGTTGAAGCCCCATATTTTTACTTTGTCGGAATTCATAAATTTGACAGTCGATTTTTCACTATTCGACCACACGAATCTGATGGTGTATTCAGATTTTCCATCTAAGCTTTATATTTTTTGGCCACTTTTCAAAGTGGAGATGCGGGTGTCAGCATTCAGTGAGTGAGTAGTCGATTTCACACCTTTCGATGCCACGATTGCAATGGTGATTTCTGATCCAGCAGCAGAGCAACCCATTCTTCATTCATATTCAGTGTGAGGTATATGATGATTTGATTTCATGTACTTGTTTGTCTCTTTGCTATGATATTCATTGTGTCGTGCAGATCCCTGTTGACGTTTGATGTGGGATCTTGTTTTGTTCTTGATGTGAGATGTACTTTCTATCGTGGATTTGTATTATGTTTGAGATCCCTTTTCTGCCATGTTGGCAGGGATAATCATTTTCATATGTGTGTTTGATTGAGATCCCTTTGTTGCCATGTTGGTGGGATACTCATAGTCATTATGTGTGAGTTATTTTCATATGGATAGGAGTCCTTTTTGTGAATTAGAGTTCCTATAGTGGAACATCTCGTGGAGAGGTCCAACCACTCTTGCGTGAGGGCATTTTCCTTGTACGATAGATGAAACACCATCCATGTACATCTTCACTCCTTACATAACTTAATGCAGTGGCCTATACCATCTTGACATCGAGGCCCGGAGACGTAGTCCCTCCTAGAAAAACTCTGTTATCAATGCCTTATGTTGCTCATGCTTGTTATGTTCCTCTTCTTCACATCATGCAGTTGTTCATTTATGTTCATTAACGCTTTAATTAAATGCAATTATAACACATCAACCAAAGTAAAAGGTCTTGGTTTAAAGGGTATCGAAAATTTACCCAAATCATTTAGCAATTAAGCCTAGAGTATCTAGAACTTAGGACTAGATTAGTTGTCAAGTTTTTCTTCATTTTAGGTCTCAACCAGTGGGGTTTTGCAAGCATGTTCTTGGACACATACAAGGTCCCCCTCCAAATCCAAAAAATAAATAGGTATCCATTATGTAAATTAGCTCACAATGGTAGATACAGAGAACTAAGGGGCTTGGGTTTAAAGGTTGATTGTGCCTATGCAAAGGCAACAAGTTTTGGGAGTGAGGAAAAAGTAAGACTATACAATTTAACCTAGCAAAACACTCTTAACATTCATAGTTAGAAAATATTCACAATATTGACTAAGATGGTTGTGAATCTATCCATGGCTAAATTTATTTGTGCTAATGGGAGAAAAACAAGGGTTTTTAGGTAAGAAATACACTTTTTCATGTACCCAAACTTAAAAAAAAACAAACTAGTTGAGTTTTAGAATAAAAAACTGAGTTGAGAGCATTGGGATGGCCCTGGGCATGAAACCGTAGGTCTTATGGAAATAAAAATTCTAGGAAGCTAAGGAAAACAATGGTTGAGAGTTGCTAGGCCATGAGGGTAAATTTATTGAGTTTTGTTTCCATTCAAAAAATTATTTAGAGACCCAAAAAATAACTTGTGGCTACCTTGGGAACAACTCTAGTGTTGAGGTGAGGTAGGAAAAATCATGAGGTAGCTTGGTTAAGGGTTCGGAATGGCCTTTATTTTTTTATTAAAAATATACTGGAGTTGATTATAAGGTCTTACCCTCTTACCACAACTTTTATGATTCCATACATGTACATGGGAATCTCAAGGAGTCAAGGGTCAATGGGATAGAATTCCAACACAACCCAAAACCAATGAAAAATCACTCAAAACCACTAAATAAATTAAAACACAAAGTAATAAATTTATAGTAGATAAAATATTTGTTGGGAAGCGAGTACATAAAAAATAACCATAAAAGACAAAATTTAGGTTGAATGAGCATGAATAATCACTTACTTGAGGTGAGCTAGCTTAATCTAAAAATAACAAGGAAAAGTAGTGTGCATCACTTTGTAAATAAAGTTTATTACCCTCTAGTGGACAAGAGAAAAGTTGCATAAGGAATAGGGAATTCCATGAGACATTTTTATATCGTTTTCATGAGATTTAATGCATTAATTTCCTCAATAATCCATTTCTAAACTTGAATTTAACCATTATTTAATTCTGTGTTTCATATTCACTATTATTATTGTTGGGCCATTAAATTATTATTTTTATGTAGGCTTGTATTATATTGTGACACCTTAAACTCCTATATATACCAAGGAGGTCTTGGAATTTGTATCATCCAAGAATTTTTCATTTGTTATGAACCCAACTCGCAAAATAGAAGAAAAGATAGATCAATGAGTTAGAAATAAGCCTCTTAGAGGGGGAAAACTTCTTTACATTACATAAATGAAAAATTCTTGGATGATATAGATGAAAAAACCTCCTTTCTATATATAGGAGTCCATGGGATCACAATATAATCCTAGCCGGCCTAACAATAATAATGTAAGGGCACAACAATAACAATAGTGGGATTTTATGGGGCACAATAATAACCATTAGGGGGCCTACATGGGTACAAAAATAACAATAAGGGGGCTACACTAACAACAATAAGTGACTACA
Organism: Pinus albicaulis; assembly: GCA_034641835.2. Classification (NCBI taxonomy): domain Eukaryota; kingdom Viridiplantae; phylum Streptophyta; class Pinopsida; order Pinales; family Pinaceae; genus Pinus; species Pinus albicaulis. The sequence continues at coordinate 1,067,040,659 of CM076579.1, forward strand.
CTATTAATATAGGGACCTAACATGCCCTTCTCCTTCAAAAAAGTGTTGAACTCAACGCTTGAGTTGTTCTGGATGATTTTGTATAAAATTCTCATCCTCCCATGTGTAATCTTCAATGGGTAAGTTCTTCCACTTGATTAGATACTATGAAATTGATCGATTTTGTAGCTGTCGAGTTATTGTTTCTGTGATTGCTTTAGGTTCCAATATTATTTTTCCCTCCTCATCAAGTTTTGGAAATATTGTGTGGACCGGAAGTTTGTCACCTATAACCTTATTTAAGCATGAAACATGGAAAATTGGGTGCACTTAGGAAGATGCAAGAAGCTCCAATTTTTATGCCATAGTACCAATATTTTGCAACACCTTGCAAGGACCATAGTACTTTGGCGATAATTTATTATCCTTCTTAGCTTGCTTGAGGGACTTTTTTTTTTATGCTTGTAGCCATAAAAATACCGAATTTCAAACATCAAAACTTCTCTCGATGTGATGTTGATATGCATATTGTTTCATTCGATTATGTGCCAAATTTAGCTTATCCTTTAAGAGTTGGAGAAATTTTTGTTGATGCTCAATGTGATCTTACAGTAATTGAACCTTTGAATTTTCTCTTAAATATGATATGATGGACAGTGGATGATATCCATAATGTGCCATTAATGGGGTCATTTTTGCTGCAGTGTCGAAGGAAGTATTATAACACCATTCAGCCAGAGGTAACCACTTGACCCATTGTGTTTGTTCATCAGATACAAAGCAACAGAGATATCCTTCCAAAAATTTGTTCACTATCTCAGTTTTCCCATTGGATTAAGGATGATAAGATGAGCTATGAGCTAGTTAAGTACCCAAACAAGAAAATAATTCTGTCCAAAAATTTATAGTGAAAATGGGATCTTTGTCAATTACAATAATCTTTGGGTTTCCATGTAGATTTTGAATTGTTTCCATAAAGGCAGTAGAAATTGTACTTGCTTTAAATGGATGATATAATGCATAAAAGTGTGCATACTTGGTAAGTCTATCAACTACCACCATGATGACACTCTTTCCTTCGGACTTAGGTAAACTTGTGATAAAATCCATTGAAACATCCTCCTAACGTTGACTTGGAATGGATAAAGGTTGTAGCAGAACTGGGGCCTTAATTGTCTCAACTTTATTTTGCTGGAAAATCAAACATTCCGCCACAAAATTTTGAATATCAGATTTAAGGCCATCCCAAAAAAAATCTTTCTTCACCTTGTGGTAAGTTTTTAAAAATCCTGAGTGTCCTCCTAAGGGAGAGGTGTGAAATTCCAAAACCATATTTTGTTTTAGTTGAGAATTCTTACAAAGATATAATTGATATTTGTACCATAAGGAATCATTTTTCCAACTAAATGTATTAGATATACTGGGATCTTGCTGCAACTTTTGAATAAGTGCTCACACTTCTTTGTCATTCTTCCATTCCTCCCTTGCTTCAGTTATCCAATGTGGTTGGATAATATAAATGGAATAAAGAAATGTTTCCACGTCCTCATCCTTTCTTGAGAGTGCATCTACAACAACATTTAGCTTCCATTTTTTGTAGATGACTTCAAAGTCATAACCCAACATCTTTGTGACCCATTTTTGCTGCTTTTCTGAAGATAGTCTTTGTTCCAAAAATTATTTAAGACTATCATGATCAGTTTTTACCTTGAAGTGTCTTCCCATTAGGTAGGTCACCATTTGTTTAGTGCATGTAGTATTGCCAACATTTCCTTCTCATAAATATCTTTCTATAAATACTTTCCTTTGATTGGACATATTTCAAAATAAATGGGTTTTTATTCTTGCATTAAAACAACACCAATTCCATTTGTTGAGGCATCACATTCCATAGTAAAGTTTTTTGTGAAGTCTAATGTAGTTAAGACCAGTGGTTGGCACATTTCCTCTTTAAGATGTTCAAAGACAATAGTTGCTTCAAGAGTCCATGAAAATGCATATCTCTTCAATAATGTTGTTAGAGGTGCTGCTATTCTCCCATAATTCTTAACAAACTTGCGATAATACCCTTTTAACCTGAGAAATCTTCGCAATTGTTTTATGATTGTGGGGAATTTCCATTCCTCAATGGTTTTAATTTTGTTAGGGTCTACCTTAACACCCTCATGAGATAAAATATGACTAAGATATTCCACCTCTTGTACTCCAAAGAAACAATTAGAGGTTTTTGCATATAATTGTTTCTCCTCTAATAGTTTGAGCACCCTATCAACATGTTGAACATGATCCTTCCAAGACCTGCTGTAGATTAGTATATCGTCAAAAAACTACTAACACAAATTTTTGAAGCACGGGTTCGAAAATGGAATTCATCAACCCTTGAAATGTAGAATGTGCATTGGTAAGGCCAAAAGGCATGACCAAAAATTCATAATGACCCTCATGAGTTCTAAATGCTATTTTCGGAATGTCTTCAGTCTTCAATCTAAGTTGATAATATCCTGAAGGAAGATCCAACTTGGTGAAATAAATTTCTCAATGTAATTCATCCAATAATTCATCAATCACAAGAATGGGAAATTTCTCTTTAATAGTGAGCTTATTGAGCTCCCTATAATCCGGACACATGCGCCATGATCCATCCTTCTTGTGAACCAATACTACTAGAGTAGAGAAATAACTTTGACTAGGTTGAATTATTCTAGCCTCTAGCATTTTTGCAATCATAACTTCAATTTCGCTCTTTTGGACATAAGGATATCTATAAGGCTTGATGTTTGGAGGAACGCTTCCTGGAATCAAATGAATACCATGATCATTATCATGAATAGGTGGGAGTCCTTCGGGAGTTTCAAACACCTGTAATGATTCTCCAAAACTTTTTGGAGGTCTAGAGAAATAGATGATTTTTATGTTGGAACTTCTAGTGAGCATAATTGTGCAATTACACCTCGTTGTTATTTATTCAGAAGATTTATCATGACATTAAAGCTTGTTATCTTTCCTGGCTTCCCTACGATACCCCGTAATTCAACTTCCTTTCCTTTCGAAAAAAAATTCAAGAAAATTTCTTTAAAATTAAAAGCTACCATCCCCAAAGATTGTAACCATTGTACTCCTAGTACAACATCAACACCACCCATTGGAATGGATAGCATTGGATTATTCAATAAATATTGTTCGATGGTTAGCCTGATATTATGGAAATTTCCAGAGAAATTTGTAGTTCCTCCATTTGCAACCATCACTTGACACTCTAGTGTTAGGTACAGGAAGAAATTCAATTTTGTGGCTACCTTACAATGAATACAATTATGTGTACTACTTGAATCAATTATAACTATGGAATTTTTCTTCTTGAGATGTCCTTCTATCTTGAGTGTTTGAGGAGTGGTAATTTTTGCCAATGCATTACACTATATGGTCAGATTCATTTATTCTTCCTCTATGGTTGGTTCCTGGTGTTTATCCTCTTATTTTGAAGTTTCTTGTTCCTTTTCTTCCTCCTCTTCAGAATATATGTAAAATAATTTCTTGACGTCAGCACACTTATGACCTTTAGTGTAAGTTTCTATCAAAACTATAGCAAAGCCCTTTTTCTCTTTTTTCTTCTAATTTTTGTGGTGTCAACCTTGTAGGTTGTGGAATTCTAGGAGTAGCAACACTTCCATCTTTATAGTTGTGAGTGGTAGGCTTCCTTGTCACCATAATTTTTCTTTTAATTTTTCTTTCCAACCTGAATGCCTTCTCCAATAAATCAGGTTCCCAAAGGAAAACCACATGTTGGATGTTATCCTTTAAAGTACCTATGAAGGCATCAATCATGTGCTCCTCTGGAATATAATTTATCCGTATATTTAATTTTTGGAAGTACTCAATGTGCTCCACCATTGAACCCTTTTGTTTGATATTTATCAATTGGCTAAAGAATGTGTTTATCTTTGTATCCTCATAATGTGCTATCATTTCCTTCATAAAAATTGATGAAGTGACAATTTTTTTACTAGAGAAAAGTTATCGATACCATAAAAATCCATTTTGTTCTAAATATAAATTTGCAATGCGTACCTTTTGTGTGTTTTTCACATTATGGAGATCAAAGTGTTGCTCCATCTGTAGTATCTATGTTATGGGATCCTTGCCATAAAACTTCCTCATATCGATCTTTGGGATATGGTGGGTCTTCAATCCAACATTAGAATATATGAAATCACGATTAACATTTATTTTGTTCTCATAATGAGTTTCCTCTACAACATTTTCACCATTAAGAAGCTTTTCTTGCAGCAACTTTGAAAAACTTTTCTTCAAACGTTCCATGTCTTTATTCAAATCTTCCATGTTTCCTTCTATACCATCTGTCTTAGCTTTCATGCCATTATTAAAACCTTCCATGTTTCATTCTATACCATCCATATTAGCTTCCATGACATTCTTCAAACAATCCATCTTAGCTTCCACACCTTTTTTCAAACCATCCATCTTAGCTTCCATTTCATTTTTGGTTACTTTTTTCGAGAGAGAAATTTGTTGCACTTGGTCTCGTAATATTGATATATCATGTTTCACTTATTAATATTAATGTGTCATAGTAGAGCTTTCTAAGGGCTTAACATGTGTGGAACTATTTCTGTAAGGAATTATAGAACCCAACACTGCTATATATGCTTCAATATGCCCTTGGAATCACTTCAAAGTTATATTTCAAACAAAATTTATCCAATTTAAAAAAAAATACACACCTTTTTCTTGATTTTGGGAAGTTCGATATTGATACTGATGTATCTCTATGATTTCAGATCCCTAATATTTTCACTTCATTTTTTTTATCCCTCTGAGTCTTCTTTCCAATGCCACATTTAAGACTTGATTTGGATTCTTCGAGACAAAGTTATGTCCATTCTCCCACAATGACCTAATTATGGATTGGTTTAGTAGAGCTAACTTGTACGTAGCCACGTGTCACTTTTTTGTCCTTCGACTTTGAAACCAATACCACAGAAACTAAAGTCCGTGCACTTTTAGCAATTTTTTCATAATTCCAATCTAATGTCTGAAATGAAATTTATGACGATTTTCCCTTGGCCACCTAGTTGAGATGAAATTCAGGAGCATGCAAAAACCCTAAATCCCTCATATCATATCTCGCAAATTTAGTGAACCAAGGTTTGAAATTGTTACACGACGTTCCTCCAGATTTTGGCTCAAATGGGTTGTTTTTTAGCTTCTGAAACTTCGTAGAAAACAAATTATAGAGAAAATTCCATGATGACCTGTTTGCAACGGCGAAACACTAGAATCCAAACCTCTGATACCAAATGTTATGAACCCAAGTCACAAAATAGAAGAAAATATAGATCAACGACTTAGAAATAAGCCTCTTCGAGGGGGAAACCCCCTTTACATTACATAAATGAAAAATTATTGGATGATACAAATGTAAATACTTTCTTTCTATATATAGGAGTCCATGGGGTCACAATATAATCCTAGCCGACCTAACAATAATAATATTAGGGCATAACAAGAACAATAGTGGGATTTTATGTGGCACAATAATAAAAATATTGGGACTACGGGGATAGAAAAATAACAAGAAGGGGGCTACACTAACAAAAATAAGGGACTACACTAGTAATATAGGGACATAACATAGTTTATGTGATGTAAAGGATGTTTCCCCCTCAAAGCTTTGGATTCTAGAGTTTCTCTGCTTCAAACAGGTCACCTTAGGATTTCCACTATAACTTTTTTCTACAAGGCTTCAGAACCTAAAATTTTGACCACATGGAGAAGAAATCTTGGTGAACTTCGTGTGAAAATTTCAGATCTTGGTTCACTATAATTTTAGAGATATGGTCCAAATAAGTTAGGGTGTTTGCAAGCTCCATAATTCATTCTCAAACAAGTGACTTAGGGAAAATTGTCATAAATTTCTCTCATCGGATTTGAATTTTGAAAAAATTTCCCAGAAAGCACACATTTTTTTTTTTTTTTTTTGTATCATTCTCAGGCCCTAAGGTAGAAACAATGACATGTGACATTCCATTCAAGTTTTCTCTACTGAACCTATCGATAATTAGGTCATCATGGGAGATCAGACATAACTTTGCCTTGAAGATTCCAATCTCGACCTGACTTGTGGTGTTGGAAATAAGACTCATAGGGATACCATAGGATGATATTTTAAACCTTGGAGAGGTGAAATTATATATATAAAATCGTTTTAATATTGAGCTCGTCAAAGCGAGAAAAAGTGTGTATTTTTTAAAAAAACTTACATAACTCTTGTTTGAAAAATTAGTTTGAAGTAATTCTGAGGGCATACTGAAGCATAGAGATTTGTATTTTTTTTTTGAAATTCATCCAAAAAAAATTAATTCTACACCCATTAAGCCCTAAAAAATCTCTACTATGACACATGAAGAGGAAGAATTGCAGCATGATATATCAAAATTACGGGATCAAGTGCAACAAATTTCTCTCTCACAAAGAGCAACCTAAGATGAACTAAAACCAGACATGGAATCTAAGATGGATGGTTTGAATAATGTTTTTAAAGAAGACATGGAAGGTTTGACAAAATTTCTACAAGAAATGTTTCCTAATGGAGTAAAGGTATTCCCAAAAACTCATGATGAGAACAAAAGGACTGTTAATCATGATTTTAGAGACTCTAAATTTTGATTGAAGACCAACCAAATTCCAAAGATTAATATGAGGAAGCTTGATGGTAAGGATCCAGTAACATGGATACTACAGATGGAGCAATATTTTGATCTCCATGATGTGCAACACACACAAAACATACACATTGCATATTTATATTTATAACCCAATTAGTTTGTATGGTATCGATGGATTTGTTATCATAAATTACTTGTCACTCGGTAAAATTTTAAGGAAGAAATGGTAGAAAATTATGAGGATACAAAGAGAAACACCTACTTTATCCAATTGATAATTCTCAAACAAAATGGTTCAATGGTGGAGCACATTGAGGACTTCCAAAAATTGAATATCAGGGTAACTGATATTCCAGAGGAGCATAGGATTGATGTCTTAATAGGGACTTTAAAGGATAACATCCAACATGAGGTTCAAATTTGGGAACCTGATTCATTGGAGAAGGCATTCAGAGTGGCAAGAAAAGTCGAAAGAAAAATTATGGCAACAAGGAAGTCTACCACTCACAACTATAAAGATGAAAGTGCGACTGCTTTAGGTTCCAATATGCTTTTTCCTTCCTCATAAAGTTTTGGAAATATTGTTTGGAATGGAATTTTTTCACCTATAGCCTTCTTTAAGCATGAAACATGGAAAAGTGGCTACACTTAGGAAGATGCAGGAAGCTCCAATTTGTATTCCATAGTACCAATATTTTGCAACACCTTGCAAGGACCATAGTACTTTGGCAATAATTTATTATCTTTCTTAGCTTGCTTGAGGGACATTTGTTTGTATGGTTGTAGCCGTAAAAATACCTAGTTACCTACATCAAAACTTCTCTCGCTGCGATGTTGATATGCCTATTGTTTCATTCGATTATGTGCAAAATTTAGCTTATCCTTTAAGAGTTTGAGAAATTGTTTTTGATGCTCAATGTGATCTTCCACTACTTGAACCTTAGAATTTTCTCTTAAAGATGATATGATGGATGGTGGATGATATCCATAAAGTGCCATAAATGGGGTCATTTTCGCTACAGTGTGGAAGGAAGCATTATACCACCATTCAGCTAGAGGTAACCACTTGACCCATTGTGTTTGTTCATCAGATACAAAGAAACAGATATATCCTTCCAAACATTTGTTCACTATCTCAGTTTTCCCATCGGATTAAGGAGGATAAGATGAGCTATGAGCTAGTTGAGTACCCAAACAAGAAAATATTTCTGTCCAAAAATTTAAAGTGAAAATGGGATCTCTGTCACCTAAAATAATCTTTGGGTTTCCATGTAGCTTTTGAATTGTTTCCATAAAGGCAGTAGCAATTGTACTTGCTTTAAATGGATGATATAATGCACAAAAGTGTGCATACTTGGTAAGTCTATCAACTACCACCATGATGACACTCTTTCCTTCAGACTTAGGTAAACCTGTGATAAAATCCATTGAAACATGCTCCCAACGTTGACTTGGAATGGATAAAGGTTGTAGCAGAATCGGGGCCTTAATTGTCTCAAATTTATTTTGCTAGCAAATCAAACATTCCGCCACAAAATTTTGAATATCAGATTTAAGGTCATTGCAAAAAAAATCTTTCTTCACCCTGTGGTCAGTTTTTAAAAATCCCGAGTGTCCTCCTCAGGGAGAGGGGTGAAATTCCAAAGCAATATTTTGTTTTAGTTTAGAATTATTACAAAGATATAATTGATATTTGTACCATAAGGAATCATTTTTCCAATTAAAGGTATTAGATGTACTAGGATCTTGCTGCAACTTTTGAATAAGTTTCCAGACTTCTTCGTCATTCTTTCATTCCTCCCTTGCTTCGATTATCCAATCTGGTTGGATAAGAGAAATGGAATAAATATATGCTTCAACGTCCTCATCCTTTCTTGAGAGTGCATCTACAACAACATTTAGCTTCCATTTTTTGTAGATGACTTCAAAGTCATAACCCAACATCTTTGTGACCCATTTTTGCTGCTCTTCTGAAGATAGTCTTTGTTCCAAAAATTATTTAAGACTATCATGATCAATTTTTACCTTCAAGTATCTTCCCATTAGGCAAGGTTGCCATTTCCTTAGGATGTAGTATTAACAACGTTTCCTTCTCATAAATAACTTTTTGTAAACACTTTCCTTTGATTGGACAGGTTTCAAAAGAAATGGGACTTTCTTCTTGTATTAAAACAACACCAATTCCATTTCTTGAGGCATCACATTCCATAATAAAGTTTTTTGTGAAGTCTGGTGTAGCTAAGACCAGTGATTGACACATTTCCTCTTTAATATGTTCAAAGGCCTTAGTTTCTTCGGGAGTCCATGAAAATGAATATCTCTTCAATAATTTTGTTAGAGGTGTCGCTATTCTCTTATAATTCTTAACAAACTTGCAATAGTACCCTGTTAAGCTGAGAAATCCTCACAAATTCTTTATGATTGTGGGGATTTTCCATTCCTTAATGGTTTTAATTTTGTTAGGGTCTACCTTAACACCCTCCTGAGATACAATATGACCGAGATATTCCACCTCTTGTACTCCAAAGAAAAAATTGGAGGTTTTTGCATATAATTGTTTCTCTTGTAATAGTTTGAGCACCCTATCAACATGTTGAACATGATCCTTCCAATACCTGCTGTAGATTAGTGTATCATCAAAAACTACTAACATACATTTTCTAAGGACGGGTTTGAAAATGGAATTCATCAACCCTTGAAATGTAGAAGGTGCATTGGTAAGGCCAAAAGGCATGACCAAAAATTCATAATGACCCTCATGAGTTCTAAATGCTATTTTTGGAATGTATTTAGCCTTCATTCTAAGTTGATGATATCCTGAACGAAGATCCAACTTGGTGAAATAAATTGCTCCATGTAATTCATCCAATAATTCATCAATCACAAGAATGGGAAATTTATCTTTAATAGTGAGCTTATTGAGCTCCCTATAATCTATAAACATGTGTCATGATCCATCCTTCTTGTGAACCAATACTACTAGAGCAGAGAAATAAATTTGACTAGGTTGAATTATACCGGGCTCTAGCATTTCTACAATCATACGTTCACTTTCGCTCTTCTGGGCATAAGGATATCTGTAAGGCCTGATGTTTGGAGGAACACTTCCTGGAATCAAATGAATATCATGATCATGATCACGAATAGGTGGAAGTCCTTCGGGAGTTTCAAACACCTGGAATGATTCTCTAAGAATTTTTGGAGATCTGGAAAATAGATGATTTTTATGTTTGAACTTCTACTGAGCATAATTGTGAAATTACACCTCGTTGTTCTTTCTTTAGAAGATTTCTCATGACATTAGACCTTATTATCTTTCCTGGCTTCCCTGTGATACCCCATAATTCAAATTCCTTTCCTTCTGAAAAAAAATTCAAGAAAACTTCTTTAAAATTAGAAGCTACCATCCCCAAAGATTGTAACCATTGTACTCCTAGTACAACATCAACACCACCCATTGGAATGGGTAGAATTTAACTATTCAATACATATTATTTGATGGTTAGCTTGATATTATGGCACTTTCCATAGCAATTTATAATTCCTCCATTTGCAACCATCACTTGACACACTGGTGTTGGGTAGAGGAAGAAATTCAATTCAGTGGCTACCTTACAATGAATACAATTATGGGTACTACCCGAATAAATTAGAACTACAAAATTTTTCTTCTTGATATGTCCCTCTATCTTGAGATTTTGAGGAGTGGTAATTTCTGCCAATGCATTACACTATATGATTGGATTCATTTGTTCTACCTCTAGGGTTGGTTCCTAGTGTTTATCCTCTTCTTTTGAAGTTTCTTGTTCCTTTTCTTCCTCCTCTTCACAATATATGTAAAATAATTTCTTCTCAGCACACTTATCACCTTTAGTGTAAGTTTCTATCAAACCTATATCAAAGCCCTTTTTCTCTTTTTTCTTCTAATTTTTGTGGTGTCAACCTTATAGGTTGTGGAAGTCTAGGAGTAGCAACACTTCCATATTTATAGTTGTGAGTGGTAGGCTTCCTTGTCACCATATTTTTTCTTTCATTTTTTCTTGCCAACCTGAATGCCTTCTCCAATGAATCAGGTTCCCAAAGGAAAACCACATGTTGGATGTTATCCTTTAAAGTACCTATGAAGACATCAATCATGTGCTCCTCTGGAATATCCTTTACCCTTATATTTAATTTTTGGAAGTACTCAATGTGCTCCATCATTGAACCCTTTTGTTTGAGATTTATCAATTGGCTAAAAAATGTATTTATCTTTGTATTCTCATAATGTGCTATCATTTCCTTTGTAAAATTTGACGAAGTGACAATTTGTTTACGAGAGAAAAGTTATTGCTACCATACAAATGCAATTTTTTCTAAATATAAAGTTGCAATGCATACCTTTTGTGTGTTTTGCACATTATGGAGATCAAATTATTGCTCCATCTGTAGTATATATGTTATGGGATCCTTGCCATCAAAATTCCTCATATCGATCTTTGGAATATGGTGGGTCTTCAATCCAACATTAGAGTATATGAAATCATGATTAAAAATTATTTTGTTCTCATAATGAGTTTCCTCTTCGATATTTTCACCATTAAGAAGCTTTTCTTGTAGCAACTTTGAAAAAATTTCCTTCAAACCTTCCATGTCTTTATTCAAATCTTCCATGTTTCCTTCTATACCATCTGTCTTAGCTTCCATGCCATTATTCAAACCTTCCATGTTTCCTTCTATACCATCCATCTTAGCTTCCATGACATTGTTCAAACAATCCATCTTAGCTTCCACACCTTTCTTCAAACCATCCATCTTAGCTTCCAGTTCATTTTTGGTTACTTTTTTTTCGAGAGATATTTGTTTCACTTGGTCTCGTAATTTTGATATATCATGTTTCACTTCTTCATCTTCATGCGTCACAGTAGAGCTTTCTGGGGGCTTAGCATGTGTGGAATTATTTTTGGAAGGCATTATAGAACCCAACACTTCTATATATGCTTCAATATTCCCTTGGAATCACTTCAAACTGATATTTCAAACAAGAGTTATGCAATTTAAAAAAATATATACACTTTTTTCTTGCTTTTGGGAAGCTCGATATTGATACTGATGTATCTCTGTGATTTCGGATCCCTAAAATTTGTGCTTCATTTTTAGTATCCCTCTGAGTCTTCTTTCCAATGCCACATCTCAAACCTGATTTGGATTCTTTGAGACGAAGTTATGTCCAATCTCCCACAATGACCTAATTATGGATTGGTTAAGTAGAGCTAACTTGTTCGATGTGCCACATGTCACTGTTTTGTCCTTCGGCTCTGAAATAAATACCACATGAACTAAATTACGCACACTTTTAGCCACTTTTTACAGAATTCCAATCTAATGTCTGAAACGAAAGTTATGACAATTTTTCCTCAGCCACCTAGTTGAGATGAAATTCTGGAGCATGCAAAAACCCCAACTCCCCCAGATCATATCTCCAAAAATTTAGCAAACCAAGGTCTAAAATTGTTACACGATGCTCCTCCAGATTTTAGCTCAAATGGGTTTTTTTAGCTTTTGAAACTTCGTAGAAAAAAATTTATAGCGAAAATGCCACGATGACCTGTTTGCAATAGTGAAACCCTAGAATCCAAACCTTTGATACCAAATGCTATGAACCCAAATCACAAAATAGAAGAAAATATAGATCAATGACTTATAAATAAGCCTCTTCGAGGGGGAAACCTCCTTTATGTTATACAAATGAAAAATTCTTGGATGATACAGATGAAAAAACCTCCTTTCTATATATAAGAGTCCATGGTGTCACAATATAATCCTAGATAACCTAACAATAATAATGTTAGGGCACAATAATAACAATAATGACCTTTTATGCGGCACAATAATAACAATATTGGGACTACAGGGATACAAAAATAAAAATAAGGGGGCTACACTAACAAAAATAAGGGACTACACTAGTAATATAGGGACCTAACATAATTAATGTGATGTAAAGAATGTTTCCCCCTCAAAGCTTTGAATTCTAGAGTTTCACTGCTTCAAATAGGTCACCTTAGGATTTCCACTATAACTTTTTTCTACGAGGCTTCAGAACCTAAAATTTTGACCACATGGAGATGAAATCTTGGTGAACTTCGTGTAAAAATTTCAGATCTTAGTTCACTATAATTTTAGAGATATCATCCGAATAAGTTAGGGTGTTTGCAGGCTCCATAATTCATTCTCAAACAAGTGACTTAGGGAAAATTTTCATAAATTTCTATCATCGGATTTGAATTTTGGAAAATTTTCCCAGAAAGCACACAAATTTTAGTTTTTTATGTATCATTCTTAGGCCCTAAGGTAGAAACAATGACATGTCACATTCCATACAATTTCTCTCTACTGAGCCTATCGATAATCAGGTCATCATGGGAGATCAGGCATAACTTTGTCTTAAAGAATCCAATCTCGGCCTGACTTGTGGTGTTGGAAATAAGACTCATAGGGATACCATAGGATGATATTTTAAACCTTGGAGAGGTGAAATTATATATATACAATCGTTTCAATATTGAGCTCGTAAAAGCGAGAAAAAGTGTGTATTTTTAAAAAAAATTTCATAACTCTTGTTTGAAAAATAAGTTTAAAGTAATTATAAGGGCATATTGAAGCATAGATATTTGTATTTTTTTTTCTGAAATTCATCCAAAAAAATTTAATTCTACACCCATTAAGCCCTCATAAATATCTACTATGACACATGAAGAGGAAGAATTGCAGCATGCTATATCAAAATTACGGGACCAAGTGCAACAAATTTCTCTCTCACAAAGAGAAACCATAGATGAACTAAAATTAGACAGGGAATCTAATATGGATGGTTTGAATAATGGTTTTAAAGAAGACATGGAAGGTTTGACAAAATTTCTACAAGAAATGTTTCCAAATGGAGAAAAGGTATTCCCCAAAACTCATGATGAGAACAAAAGGACCGTTAATCATGATTTTAGAGAATCTAAATTTTGATTGAAGACCAACCATATTCCAAAGATTAATATGAGGAATTTTGATGGTAAGGATCCAGTAACATGGATACTACACATGGAGTAATATTTTGATCTCCATGATGTGCAACACACACAAAACGTACACATTTCATATTTATATTTAGAACCCAATTAGTTTTTATGGTATCAACGGATTTGCTATCATAGACCACTTGTCACTTGGTAACATTTTAAGGAATAAATGGTAGAAAATTATGAGGATACAAAGAAAAACACCTACTTTGTCTAATTGATAATTCTTAAACAAAAGGGTTTAATGGTGAAGCACATTCAGGACTTCCAAAAATTGAATATCAGGGTAACTGATATTCCAAAGGAGCATAGGATTGATGTCTTAATAGGGACTTTAAAGGATAACATCCAACATGAGGTTCACCTTTGGGAACCTGATTCATTGGAGAAGGCATTCAGGGTGGCAAGAAAATTTGAAAGAAAAACTATGGAAACAAGGAAGTCTAACACTCACAACTATAAAGATGGAAGTGTTACTGCTCCAAGACTTCCATAACATACAAGTTTGACACCACAAAAATTGGAGGAAAAAAGAGGAAATAAGTGATAGAAAATACACTAAAGGTCATAAGTGTGTTGAGAATAAATTATTTTACATATATTGTGAAGAGGAGGAAGAAAAGGAACAAGAAACATCATAACAGGAGGATATATTCAAGGAACCAAGCCCAGAGAAAGAAGAAATGAATTTGACCATATCTTTCAATGTATTGGCAGGAATTACCACTCCTAAAACTCTCAATATAGAAGGATATATCAAGAAGAAAAAGGTAATAGCGTTGATTGATTCATGTAGTACCCATAATTTTATTCACTATAAGATAGCCAAGGAATTGAATTTATTCATATATCCAACACCAGAATGTCAAGTGATGGTTGCAAATGGAGGAAATATAAATTGATCTGGAAAGTTCCATATATAAGCTAACCATGAGGGAATATGTTTTGAATATTCCAGTTATTTCCATTCCAATAAGTGGTGCTAATGTTGTACTAGGAGTCCAATGGTTACAAACTTTAGGGATGATAGGTTTTTATTTTTTTTTGCTTTTCTTGATTTTGTTTTGGGAAGGAAAGGAAGTTGAATTAAGGGGTATCACAGGGAAACCATGAAATATAATAAACTCTAATGGCATGAAAAATCTTCTAAAGAAATAACAATAGGGGCATAATTTCACAATTATGCTCACTAGAGGTTCAAACATCGAAATCATTTATTTCTCCAGATCTCCAAATAGTATTGGAAAATCATTCCAAGGTATTTGATACTACCAAAGGCCTATCACCTATTCATGACCATGATCACACTATTCATTTGATTCCAGTACGTGTTCCTCCAAATATCAGGCCTACAAATATCCCTATGCCCAAAAGAGTGAAATTGAACATATGGTTGCCTAAATGCTAGAGGATGATATAATTCAACCTAGTAAATGTTATCTCTACTCCAATAGTATTGGTGCACTAGAAGGATGGATCATGGCGCATGTGTCCATATTATAGGGAGATCAACAAGCTCACTATTAAATATAAATTTCTCGTTCTCATCATCGATGAATTGTGGGATGAATTACATGGAGAAATTTGCTTCACCAAGTTGCATATTCATTTAGTGTATCATCAATTTAGAATGAATACTAGATACATTATTAGAAAAACATTAAAAACTCATGAGGTTCATTATGGATTTTTGGTCACGCCTTTTGGCCTTACCAATGCACCTTCCACATTTCAATGTTTTATGAATTCCATTTTCAAACCCTTCCTTAGAAAATGTGTGTTACTATTTTTTAATGATATAATAATTTATAACAAGTCTTGGAAGGATCATGTTCAACATGTTGACAGGGTGCTTAAAATATTGGAGGAGAAACAATTATATGAAAAAACCTCCAAATGTTTCTTTGGAGGACATGAGATGGAATATTTGGGTCATATTTTATCTCATGAGGGTGTTAAGGTAGACTCTAAAAAAATTAAATGCATTAAGGAATGGAAAATCCTCACAACTTTAAAACAGATTCGAGGATTTCTAGGGTTGACAGGGTATTACCACAAGTTTGTTAAGAATTATGGGAGAATAGTAGCACCTCTAACAAAATTACCAAAGAAATATTCAATTTCTTAGACCCCAAAAGAAACTAGGGCCTTTGAATATTTAAAGACACAATGTGCCAACCACCATTCTTTCCTATGCTAGACTTCAGAAAAACCTTTACTGTAGAATGTGATTCCTTAGGAAATGGAATTGGTATTATTTTAATGCAATAAGGAAGACCCATTTCTTTTGAAAGTCATATAATCAAAGGAAAATATTTACACAAACTTATTTATGAGAAGGAAATGTTGGAAATACTACATGCACTAAAGCAATGACTACCTTACCTAATGGTAAGACACTTCAAGGTAAAAGAAGATCATGATAGTCTTAAATAGTTTTTGGAACAAAGATTATTTTCAGAAGAGAGACAAATATGGGTCACAAAGATGTTGGGTTATGGATTTGAAATCGTCTACAAAAAGGGAAGGAACATGTCGGTGCAGATGCACTCTCAAGGAAGGATGAGGATGTGAAAGAATTTCGTTGTTCCATTACGATTATCCAACCTGATTGGATAAAAAAATAAAGTGATGAATGGAAGAATGATGAAGAGGTGTGGACACTCATTCAAAAGTTGTAGCAAGATCCCAGTACATCTGATAAATTTATTTGGAAAAATTATTCATTATGGTACAAAAATCACTTATATATTTGTAAGAATTCCAAACTCAAACAAAAGATTATTTTGGAATTTCACACCTAGCACTTAGGAGGGCACTCATGATTTTTAAAAACTTACCACATGGTCAAGAAGGAATGTTTTTGGGAGGGCCTTAAATCTGATATTCAGAAGTTTATGGAAGAATGTTTTGTTTTCGAACAAAATAAAGTTGAGATAATTAAGACCCTGAGCCTGTTACAACATTTAGCTATTCCAAGTCAGTGTTGTGAGGAGGTCCCAATGGATTTTATCACAGGTTTACCCAATTTTGAAGGAAATAGTGGCATCATGGTGGTAGTTGATAGACTTACCAAGTATGCACACTTTTTTGCATTATCTAATCCTTTTAAATCCAATACAGTTGCTATTGCATTTATGGAAATAATTCAAAAGCTACATGGAAACCCCAAGATTATTGTAAGTGACAAAGATCCCATTTTCAGTGGAAATTTTTGGACGAAATTATTTTCTTGTCTTGATACTCAGCTAGTTCATAGCTCAGCTTATCATACTCAATCTTACGAGCAAACAAAGATAGTGAACAAATGTTTGGAAGGATATATTTGTTGCTTTGTATCTAATAAAAAAACACAATGGGTCAAGTGGTTACCTCTAGCTTAATGGTGGTATAACACTTCCTTCCATACTACAACAAAAATGACCCATTTATGTCACTTTATGGATATCATCCACAATCCATCACATTATATTTAAGAGAAAATTCTAATTTTCATGTAGTGGAAGATCACAATGAGCATCAAAAACAATTTCTCCAACTCTTAAAGGATAACCTCACTCTAGCATAGAATCAAATGAAACAACATGAAAATCAACATTGCAGTGAAAGACCTTTTGATTTAGGAGACTGGGTATTTTTACGGCTACAACCATACAAACAAATGTTCTTCAAGAAAGCTAAAAAGGATAATAAATTATCACCGAAGTACTATGGTCCTTACAAAGTGTTCCAAAAGATTTGTACTATCGCATACAAATTGGAGATGTCTGCATCTTCCCGATTGCATCTAGTTTTCCATATTTCATGCTTAAATAAGGTTATCGATGACAAGATCCTAGTTCAAACAGTGTTTCCAGAACTTAACGAAGAAGGAAAATCCATATTTGAGCCTGAAGTAGTCACGGAAACAAGAACTTGAAAACTATGAAATCAATTAATTTCAAAGTATCTCATTAAGTGGAAGAACTTACCCGTTGAAGATTCCACATGGGAGGATGAAAATTTTATATAGAAGCATCCAAAACTACTCAAGCGTTGAGGACAACACTTTTTTGAAGGAGAGGGGGATTTTAGGTCCATATAATACTAATGTATCCCCCTTATTTTATTGCTAGTGTAGACCCCTATTGTTATTGTTTTTCCCTTACATTATTATTGTTATGTAGGCTCTGATTATATTCTAACCCCTTACACTCCTATATATACCAAGGAGGTCTTATCATTTTTATTGTCCAAGAATTGTTCATTTATGTGATTTAAAGGAGGGTTCCCCCTTGAAGAGGCTATTTCTCAAGTCATTGATCTATCTTTTCTTCTATTTTGTGAGCTGCTTGCATAATAAAGAAAAGCTTAGGAAATAGAATCATGAGTGAGAGAAAACCTTGAAAGATTTAACATGTCACTAGAATGAGGCTCAAGAGTGCACTATAACACTTATATGATTCTTAGTGAGGTGTTTTATTGTTTGGTTGAAGCCTAATGGGGTGATTTAGCACTCCATTGAGGTTTAGTGGAGTGATATAGTGAGTTAAGAAGGTTGAAAATTGAGCTCAAACATTATTTTTAGAGGCTATAACACTGAGATGATGCTTAGTAAGGCATTGTAGTAGTCCACTAAGGATAAATGGAGTTACAAGGAGGTAAAGAGGAGAAAAATCATGAGACTGAAAGCCTAAAACTAGAACTGTGTCACTACCTTGATGCCCAAGGGGGAATTATAGCACTAGACTGGTGGTTAAGTAGGTGTTACACTATCTTGAAAAGACAATATTTAAAGATAAGAAATAAAATAAAATAATCCATATACCATAATATATATTAGTGCCTTAAGGCTTAGAGGGGCATTATAGTGTTGGGTAAAGGCTTAGCAAGGTGCTACACAAAATCCTCAAGGCTGCAAAGTGAGTTACAAGATAAATTTGAGGTAGTGTCACTTTGATAAGGCTTAGAGGGGTGCTATAACACTCCACTAAGGATAAGTGGAATGATACATTGAGTGAAAACATCAAATTTTCAAATAAAATCTAAGGGATCTTTTATTAGTTGTCACTTTACTATACTAAGGAGCTTCTAGGGTGATATAAGGTTGGGCTAACGCTTAGTGCTCCTGTGTATTGTTTTACTAGCCAATACTATTTAGTAAAGCTTATAAGTCTTCCTCTAGTGTATCAAATCTCTAAGAGAGTTGATCATATATTGAAAAGGTTAATTAGAATTTGTAAGCTAACTCATGAAATGTTTTATTAAGTGGGCCCATGAATTTCCTCTAGGCACAAGGAATTAAGAGGAATTGAGGAAGGTTTTTATACCAAATACAACAATTGACAATTCACTAGTAAGACCCTTGAATATATAAGTGTTGTTGAAGAATATATTACATATAACTAGTGACTGGTGTGCTTGTAAGATTTATTGCTCCCACCACAAGGGTACCATGTTTTAGAACTGTGGAATGCTAAGTTACATGACTTACAATTTCCCAATTTTTATTGCAGCCTAAGGAAGGGCCAAAATGGTATAAATTCTAATAGAGGCATGCTTCCTCACTTTGAACTTTTATTCCATGAATATAGTGATATTTTAGGAGATTAAAAGATGAAGTATTAAAGACAAGTTTCTGGTGTTGCCCCACTACAAGTGAGCATCCATGGCCTCAAAAAAGTCACCTTGGAATCACAGACATTGCTGTGACTATGAGTGATCATCCATGGCCCCAATGAAGTTGCTTTCATGTCTTAGTTTCTTCACAAACCATTCTCAAGCATATATTTTTTTTTGTTGAAAATTATTCATTTGTTATATGTTTCTTGTTTCTTCTTGGGCATAATTGGCCATAAGGTGGATGAGGGATAATGAATGATAGCCAATATTATTCCTTATAAAATTTTAAATATTTCTTGCTATCGATATGCCTCCTTGGTATCATTACTTAGCCTTGAGCTTTTAGATCAAAATGAGGCTACAATTAAGATCTTACAAGATGCTTGAGGCCTCTCAACCAGGCTTGTAATTGGTTCAGCTCCCGTCCAACATTATATTTGTTCACATAGTGTTCCCCACTTGGTAATGATCATATTTTCCATAGGAAATATTGTGATTTTGATATTCATGAATTTCTCCGGGTGTCACACATAAATTCATAGTCTAATTTGTGTCGTGCGTATAAGGAGCAACCTAGTAAATATATATTTTTTTAGGTATCTCCATGAAGTCCACTATCATAACAAAGTTTATTTATGTACGAGTAATTGGGTTGATTGAAAACAAATAAAATAAAAGGAATCCAAATATATAACAAGAAAAATGGATTTTAAAGTAAGTTTATTTATGTATATATAATGGAAGCACTTGTAACTATCATGAAAAATATATTTTCTAAATTTCCCCATTAATTGTGAGGAGGTCAACGTCTCTCGCTAAAATTTGGAGACAATATGTTTCTAGGCCAATTTTCTTCGTGATGACATAGGGAACAAGACATATGGGTTGGAATCTAGTGTGTTTAACCTTGTTTTCATGCATTTTTTCCCATTTAAGCACAGGGTCCCCTACGTGGAAATCATGAAACTTGTTGGAGTATCTTCTCCATGAGAGGCACTAGGTAATGATCCTTATCGAATTCTTTATTGAGATTTCTAATGTCTATAAGTGTCTTATTTCTCCTCATTTCTTCATCACTGAAACTAGGTTAGAAACCTGCATTGAATTTATAACTTTGAATATTTTCCTACCATCCATTAGCTTCTTGATACCCTTCTCTATCGGGGTTTCCAACGTAGGATTGTTGAAATTTGCAACAAGAAATATTGAAAATGGAAACAAGAAGAGGCTTCTAATTTATTTTTCCCTTAATTAAATTAGAAGTAAATTGTAATTCCACATCACATGACAGCTTGTACGAGATAAATAATTCAGTAATACTTAGTTAGTTCAATTAATTCGAGTTGAGGGTCAAACTAGAAGCATGTAGAGTGTTCCAAAAGTCTTAGGGGGCCCAATTACAGTTTATTTTGATTTGTAATTAATTAAATTAATTTTTTTGAGTTAAAATCAGTTTGAATAGTTCTAACTAATGGAGGAAATAGTGAGAGGTAAATTGAATTAAATTGGATTTAATTCACATGTAGTGATCAATAAAATAACTGATAATTCACTAAAATTAATTCATGCATGTCAGCTCTAAGAAAGATCCAATTGAGATTGGATTTAATGGGAAGTGTACTATCAATTGTATAATCATACAATTGTACAGATGGTGCATGGAGTTAGAGGAAGATCCTTGATGTACTGCACATATATTATTAGGGAATTTCCTCATTAAATATGGGCTGAATTCCACATTTAACTGCAGAAGTAAGTAGGAGCTTGGAAGGCTAGGAAATTGGCTAAGTATTGGCAAGAGTCAACCTAGGAAGTAGTGAGATAGACAAAGATAGTGAAGATAGTTCTCAAGCCCGAGAGAAGTAATGTATTTGTTCTCATATTCTTTGAATTATGCAATATAAAAATAGTGAGGTTTTTAGCTGATGCTTTCCCTAGACAAATCTTTGTTTTGTGCGATTGAAATTATTTCTCTTTATTGTTCATGTGATTTTGCGATCATAATTGGTTTCCACAATTTATAGAGTAGATTCAAGTATTTTGTATTATCATATTAGAAATATTAGTTTGAATCTACGTGTATTTTCTACAAGGTACCAGAGTAGAAATCACTCTAGAAGAGAAGAATATGAGTTTGTTTTACGTTGGTGAATCAAATTTGTAGATCTACTCTTCAGGGCTAGCAGCGAGATCAAGATGTATTTATTTCGATTGAGATTCAAATACTCCCTTGAGGGTAGTTTGAATTACATAGCTTGGAGAGACGGGATGGAAGCAATGTTGGAAGAAAATGGGTTGAAGGATTTCATAGACGGTGATATTCCTAAGTCTACAATAGCAGATGCTCAAAATATGGCAACATGGAAGAAGAACGTAGCAAAGGTGAGAATGATTCTATTAGAATGTGTTCAAGATCATATTTTATCAAACCTCCATGGAAAGAAAACTCCATATACTATGTGGAAGGCCTTAACATATTTTTTTTCAGAAAAACAACAACCATAAGAAGTTGGTGTTGAAGGACACTCTCAGAAATATCAATATGGAGGAGGGTGACATAATACCAAAGCACTTGACCAAGTTCAACCAATGTCAGGATCAACTTGGAAGTGTTGGTCTTACCATTTCCAAGGATGATCTGGTGAGCCTAGCACTTCTGGGCCTTCCCAAGAGTTGGCACAACTACCAGGATTCCATAATTTGGAGGGATAAGCTACCAGAGTGGGAGCGATTATGGTATGACTTGGTGTAGGAATAGATTAGGAGAAACACCAGAGATGAGACCTCTTCCAAAGATGAGGACTTTGCATTATTTAGTAAAGGAAATAAATCCAAGGGAAATAATTCCCAAGGAAAAGAAGGAAAGAATAAATAATTTTCCAACATCAAGTGTTTTCATTGTCATGAGTTCAGGAACTATGCCATGAAATGTCCATAGAAGAAGGCAAGAAAGAAGGAGCCTACAGTAGCAGGAGCAGGTGAAGCTATAGCTTCACAATTCAAACTTTATTTCACTCTCATTGTATGCATGGAAAGAACTATAATGAGATATATATGGTATCTTTATAGCGGTGCCTCGTCCCATATGACAGGGAATAGAGATATCTTCAATGACTTGGAGGAAAAATACCTCAAGAAAAACATTGAGTTTGGAGATGATGGGAGGTATAGTGCAACTAAAATTGATACTGTTAGTTTTCAGAGGGAGTTTGGCTCCCCTCTCAGACACACATATGTATTGTTTGTTCTAGGACTAAAGAAGAATCTTGTTTCCATTGTAGTATTGGAAGACTGTGACTACAATGTGATATTTAGAAAAGGAAACGTTTTCCTTAGACACATCGCCACGAGACAGGAGAAGCATATTGGTGTACGAGTTAAGAACCTGATGCTCTTGAGGTACAGGATGCATGCAAATATTTGAGTATCAAGGCAAAGGTTAGAGAATTGGTGGTTGAGATGGAGCATGAATTACCTCTCAACATGAAACTTCAAAAGAAGCCTTAGAAAGTTGTGGAGAAACCACAATTGGAGAAGAAGAGAGGAGATCGAGTTGAGGCATCCACTCAAGTAGAGACCTCCAATAGGGGGGAATTTTGATCCAAGTGGGCAAAGGGAGCACATGTAACCATACCTCCATGTGAGAGGTGGGGAAATGTGAAGTAATAGTCCCAAGAGTGTAGAAATTTGGGCAGGGTCCATTGAGATATCTTGTCTCATGGATCATTACCTTTCTACGGGGGGTGACAATACATAGTAGTAGGATAGATCAATGGAGGTTGATGTAGTCAGATGTCAGAGTGAAAAGTGTAGAGACTAGCAGCAGTCAGATACTAGGGAGCGCAATGCTGAGTTCGTAGTAGTGCAGTTGGCACAATGTAGAGTGAACATCAGCATGAAGTTTTGAATAGACAGTGCAGTAACTAGTAGCAGTTAGAGACTTTGGTGACGGATGCATCATACTGATTCAATTTAGATTATTTTTCAGTTTCATAAGTTTAAGTAGTAACAACACTAGAGAGACGTGTTACATGAAGAACATTCCAAAGGTACGACCAGATCAGGATACATTTTAATTCCTTTCTTGTTGAGAGGAAGTGTTGAAATTTGCAACAAGAAATATTGAAAATGGAAACAAGAAGAGCCTTCTAATTTAATTTTCCCTTAATTAAATTAGAAGTAAATTGTAATTCCACATCACATGAAAAAACTATGAGTTAAATAAGTCATGAATACTTAGTTAGTTTAGTTAGTTCAAGTTGAGGGTCAAACTAGAGGCATGTAGAGTGTTCCCTAAGTTTTAGGGGGGTGAGTTACAATTTATTTTGAGTTGTAATTAATTAACTTAATTTATTTGAGTTAAAATCAATTTAACTAGTTCTAATTGATGGGGGAACTAGTGAGAGATAAAGTGAATTAAATTGGATTTAATTCACATGTAGTGATCAATCAAATAACCAATAATTTGCTAAAATAGCTCATGCATGTCAGTTATGAGAAAGACCCAATTAAGATTGGAGTTAAAGGGAAGTGTACTATCAGTTGTATAATCATCCAATTGTACAGATGGTGCATGGAGTCAGAGGAAGAGCCTTGATGTAATGCACAACTATTATCAGGGAATTTCCTCACTAAATAGGGTCCTAATTCCTCATTGAATTACGCAGGGAAGTAGGAGCTTGGAAGGCTAGGAAATTGGCTAAGTATTGGCCAAAGTCAACCTTGGAAGTAGTGAAACAGACAAAGATAGTGTAGCTAGCTCTAAAGCCTGAGAGAAGCATTGCATTTTTCTCATATTATTTGACTTATGAAATATACATATATCAAGGTTTTTAGCTGAGGATTTCCCCATATAAATCTTTGTGTTGTGCGATTGAAATTATTTCTCTTTCTTGTTCATGTGATTTTGTGATCATAATTGGTTTCCGCAATTTGTAGAGTAGATTCAAGTATTTTGTTTTATCATATTACAAATATCATTCTGAATCTACGTGGATTTTCGACAGGGATGTATGTTGCCTAGATTTTGCTGAATTTTTTTTGCACCTTCCTTGATTGTGATGACATATTGAATGATACAAGTGTCATATGTTTTCAGATCTTTGTATGTCCATGTGAAAGCGTCTTTATACTTGGTAAAAAACTAGACATAACTATGCTTCTATACCAGTGAGCAACACGTACGCAATTTGAAAATATTAGGGTCCTTTTTCAATCCCCAGTTTAACTAATACATGCTTCAAGGTGGGGCTATGAGTCTTAGGATTGGTAGGTTCCCAAAAATTTGATTTAAAATCAAATTATTTCACAAGAAAAACCACCCCTTTGGGAATGGATTACCCATCTTCACTATCTAATCATGATTTTCTTGTTGCTCTTATTTATCATGCACTTCATCATCAATGACAATGTCCTTGAATGTGTTTAAGTTCATAAGTAATTCAATCACATGTTCTCATCATTAAATAACCACTATTCAATAATGTTATATGGGACAACGGGTTTAAAAATTAGTTCAAAAGAAAAAGTATGACATAATGGAAGTGAATCTAATAGATGCATTCACTAGAGTGTTAGTGGTAGAATTCATGGATCAAGGAATGGATATAATATTAAATGATTTAAACAAAAAAATATACTTCCTTACTTCTTGTTGGTAACTGTTGTAGCAGCCATAACCCCCCTCCAATTATTTTCCCATGCTTTTGTTTTGGAGGCAACCTTCTATCCACAAGAGCTCATCATTCACTATCGTCAAGTATTCACGCCAATGTTGAAGACATATCCTTCCATGTAGTGCTTGTGATGTCTTTTTTTGACCTTGATCTGAAACTTTTCTAACTCAATCCATCTCCTATCTTGACCTTACAACATTGTCAGTCTTCCCTCTTGGAACTACACAATATAGTGTCACTGGAAATTGCATTGAGCCTTGAGGATATGAACTGTGCAATCATGGAAGGAAAACCAACCTTGAGCTAAAAAACTGTGCAAAATATTACCTTGCCCTCATAAACTCCGCAATTCACGGAGGCAAGGAATTTCACAAGCCCTTGAGCTTGGGAATTGCACAATCCATTTTTCTAGTGTGAACGGGTAGTTTCCTAGAAAAATTAGAGTTGGTATTCCTAACAAATAGGAGTTACCCAATTAATTTCCATTTAAGTCCACTAAGTTGCTAATTATGACTTTTAGGCAAGTGGTGTTTTTTCCTTGTTTTTAGGCATGCATGTCATAAACCCTAACCCACATAGGTCTATTTAATATATGCCCCTAGAGCTCATTTTAACACTCTATCTTGTAGCTCTAGCTTTCCCAAGGAGATTAAGGAACTTTTGGCTAAGTTTGCGGTGCTTTTCCAAGTAAGTTTTGCATGTGTTACTTTTTGTCACTTTTTTGTTGCTTTTGTTTCTTTTTCTTCTATGAGTGCTATTTTTCCTGTTTCTTTTCACAATATTTGGTGTTTTGATTTATATTAGTTTGTACAAGTGTTGGTTCATTCCATCATTCACATTTTCCAAGTGTCGCATTGAGTTCTTTCTTTTTCCCCACCAACACTTGTCGTTGCTAGGTATTTTTTTGCGTGTTCACTTTTCCTCTTGCATGCTTGTTTCTGGAAATTACTTTTCACTGATCTATCTTCCCCTTATCTAGATCTAGTTTCCTTCCTACCTCAACACTCATATATGTCACTATTTTCTCTCCTTCTCGGAAATATCTTCGCAATCATGGCCAGCAGTTGCCTTCCCTAATTTCACAATTCACATCTTCAAGAGACAAGCCTCAAGCTTGATATCTGAGACTATGGAATCTGCATTCACTGGAATTCCTAATTGCACATTGTGCAGTCACAAGCCTCATCCCTCAGCCCTGACCACTGGTACCACACAATGCATAGTTCCTTCCCTTATTCTGCCATTGGTACTTCGCATTGTGCAGTATTAAGCCTCTAATTTCCACCTTGTCTTCTGATACTACACAATGCGTATTTTAAGAGCCCAACATCCCACCTTCAGCCCAAGAATTGCATAATATTTCCTCTTAGTGTGTGAGTTTCTACCTTGATCTTGTTGAATAAACTTTTTTTCTTGAGCTACCTTTTGTTTTCCATGAGTGCATTCTATCATACATGTACTGCATCTTTTGAGGTTATTTCTCTCCATAAGATTTTTATCATTATGGCACCTACGAGATCCACCTCAAAAGACACTACAAAGAGCCCCATCGGTGAGATAGTTAAGAGTGTTCCTGCCATTATGCGAGTTCTTTCATACACTAAACTATTCATTGAGAAATATTCAAACATTACATGGCACACAATGAAATTTTTTTTCACAGCAAATAATTACGAATAAAATCTTGAGGATAGACAAGTTTACATCAATTTCCAAAAGTCAGGATTATAGAAGTTTGCATGTAGGTATCCTTCCTTTCCTTATGCAGACATTGTCAACTGAATCAAGTTACACACATATGAAAATACCATGATTCTCAGCAGTCCTAGTGGGCAAAGCCTTGCCTCTTTTATGGCACATGATTTTAAGCTTATGTATAATTTTCCTCTACCAAAAGTCTACATGGATTCCCAATTTTATGCAGTCACCAGTTACTTAAGAACGAAATATGTCATGAAAATTTGGGTGAAGTAGCGATCAAAATTGTGCCAGACACTCAACAACACTTACAATACACAATTTGTCAATAAGGAATCACAGTACATGATTTTTCTATATTGTCGGATCTACGTCAAAAGAGTATTGAGACCTTTCTTGAAGGCTGGGAATTCTTACCGCATTAGGTTGTAAATGAGGTAAAAGCATTCAATTGGTCAGAATTTTTGTCTCAACAGTTGAAGATACATGTGAATAATTCCAAGAACCCTCCCAAGGGTAACCAAGTTAGGTTCTACATTTATACTTACTTATTGGATGCAATATGTGTTCAGAACTCTTTTCCTACAATGAGTTGGACTTGGTCACAAAAGGAACACATTTTTCACATTTACTAAAAGTTTCTTTTAGAGTGTAGCCACAAAGGAGTCATGGAGAAGCTGGCTTATCACATCCTCATCCCATTTAACAAGATTCTTTTGAGGAAAACCCACCTTGCATGTCCTGTGAGGCGATGGAAGCAGTGTCAGAATTGGCTGCTGGGTTTTTCTCACCAGATGGCACTTACCTCAAAGTGTTTTTCGGTCAAAAGTCTCCACATCTACTACCAAGGTATGCCACTGAAAAATTGGTCATGCAGGAACATTAGAGAAGTTTTTAGGTCTAAAATGGGCCTCCTCAGAAAAATGTACAACCAAAATAAACTTTATAAGAACAAATAGGATTCAAAATGATGATGTCAACCATGGGGGATGATTCACCATTTTTGGAGTAAAAAAGTAAAAAGATTAAACACAATAAAATAATAAAACTACTTTTTAAACTCATAGTTTCAACTTATCTCCCTAAGTTTTTACTTAAATTTGAAGTAGGAGTACTCGTTGGATGAAGAATTTAATTCCTCATCCAAGGGGTGCCCATGTTCCATACTTTCGATGGACCCTTCTACATGAAAAATGAGAAATACATGAAAAAATGTGATTGTTGTCACTCACACTTTTCATGTATTTCTCATTTTTCGTGTAGCAGGGTCCATCGAAAGTATTCAACATGGGTACTCCTTGGATGAGGGATCAAATTATGCATCCAATGAGTGTTGTCGCTTGAAATTTTAGTACACCAATAGGGAGATAAGTTGAAAATACAAGTTGAAAAAATAGTTTTTCCTTTTTTCCCTCTAAAATTTGATGATGTAATCAACTTTATTTTATTATTTCCATTATCATTTTATAATTTCCTTAGGAGGCCCATTTTAGACCTCAAAATTACCATAATAAGTAGCTTATCATATTTCCACAGGCTTTTCAGGAGTATTACAAAGGAAGAAGAAAAAACGTTGGCCCACTCTTCCTTTAAAAATTGGATTGTACGCAATTAAGAATATAAAGGTTTTTAAGACCAAAGGAAAAGAGATTGAGAAGTTTGCATTCGGTCGCATGGAATATAAATTGATGATCCTAAGAGTCTTTGAAAGAAACATTGTGCAAATATACATTTCACTTGGTCGAGCGAGACTTATTCTAGACTTGAGGAGGAAAGGATCAAGAATTGTTACAATGCAACGAAGCCCCATGAACTAGTCAACCTCATAGGTAAATCATGGGTTACTCATAAATAATCCACTCTAGAAGAAGAACTAGATGAAAGGCACAACCTAGTGCATGAAAAGGGAAAGAAAAAGGTTTTTCATAGTCCAACAAAAGAGCACATCCACAATTTAAAGCATATCCCATAATCTTTAATTCGACCATAATAGAAAAATGAAAGAGAAATAAAAATAAGAAGGAGGAATAACTAAAGTAGAAGGAATAACAAGAAAAAAAGAGACAGGAAGAAGAAAGGCATAGACAAGAAGAATAAAGATGGAGAAAAGAAGAGGACGAAGAAACATGAAAGCAAACCGAAGAAGAGTAAAAAAAACCAACTACGTGAAGAAGAGAGCATTAAGCAGTTGCAGGATAAGGAAATTTCTCAAGAAATTGAAGATCTAATATTAATCCAAGACATGGAGGTAGAACCAAAGCAACTAAACCAAGATGTTGATCTCATGCACTGCACACAATAGATCACCACTTAGTCTCCCCCTCCTCCTACATCTGAGCAAGCTCAAAGAGAGGAAGAGGACATTACTTCTCTCGATGAAGGTCCAGTGATGGATATATACAATTTGAATTATGATGAGATAAAAAATAAGATCATACAGGAAAGGAAGAAACACTTCCCAATCGATCGTGCATGTCCTTCTTTTATCAAAGAAAAGGTGATTGTGAGGGACACCAAAAATAATGTAGAAGTTATTGTTGCAACCAACTTGGCCTTCACAGAAGCCTCCAAGTCAAATACGAAGTATATGATGGTCGAGAATAGATAGATGGCAAAGAACATAGAGGCTTCGAGGCAAAAAATTGAACATCTCCAGGCAGAGGTCTAGAAAGTAGCTCCCACACAAGCGTATCTAGAGGAACTTAAGGCAAGCATATTTGGTGAAGTATCGAAATTGGGAGAAAAAATGAGGAACCTCTATGAAGAGCTTGCCACTACACACAAATCAGTTGTCTGCTTGCACGACATGCATCAAAAGTGTAAGGATAATGCTACAGATCTCAAGTTTTTTCATACAACCACCGTTGTGGTGCATGAGTGGGAAATGCAATATAGAGGTGTGCTTCTTGACTTGGTGAAGAAGATAAGGCAATAGGTTGAGTTAGAGAAAGAAAAGGTTCAAATACTTATCCAGAGTAAGAAACATGTTGAAAATGCAGCAAGAAAGTCTTATTTTTTTTCCTTAATGAAACTCAGGAAATTTAAAAATCCCACACCATCAAAAAAATTAGAGGAGTTAACTGAGGTGACATGGCTCTTGTCACTCAGTTAAGGACATTGAATTCGATTTAATGAGTTCAAGTTCAGTTTACTCGTGGTTATTCCAAAAAATAGGAGTCTAGCTCAGTTGATTCGAGTTAAGGGCATGAAGTTCAATTGTATGTAGTGATTCCTAAATTTTAGAAGCCTAGGATGAGTTAATTTTAGTTGTAATCAGTTAAACTTGTTCTAATTTTTAACTGAACTAGTTGGTGGTAAATTAAGTAGTGGGACATCATTCTAACTCATAGATCATTTATTTAACTAATCAATCAGCCAATAGTTAGCTCATGCATGCAAATAATTCGAATTTCCCAGTTGTGGTGTAGTTTCCAAAGAAGTTAACCAATAATTGTAAACTTGTTGAGGGTACAAATGTTACATGAGGTTAGGTGGAACATACTTTAGAATTACGTAATGAATTAGAGGAATTTTATATTTAATATGGGGCCTAATTCCTCAAGGAACAATGCAAGGAATTAGTGGCTCAAGCAGAGGAAAAAATTCGCTAAGTTTGGGTTAGAGCTCCTGCGTGTGCAGAGAGATAGGTTATGCACTTGTAGGTTGGGCTCAATTGAGAAAAGAAATTCTAATTTATATCTATTGATTTGATTAATGCAAGGGGAATTGGGGTTTTCATCATATTTCTTTCCCAAAAGGAAAATACTTGTTTCCTTATTGCATGTCTGAATTTTTTGTTCTAGATTGTTATTTACTTTATGCAAAGTAGTAGAGTAGATTTGAGTCTTGTGTTTTATTAAATTTCATGAGAAGTTTCGAATCTACACAATAATTTTTTCATGGTATTAGAGCGAGATTCACATTAGAACTAGTCATCGAATTCCTCATGTGCACTGATCATTGAATAACAAATGAGTTGTTAGGAGGATCAATTGATGAGGCCCTACATTAGGGTAGATCCATAAGACCCTATGTTCAGACTTCTTAATGGAGCAAGAAGGCTGCTAGTGCGAAGATCATTGAGCCAATTTTTAGTGACACAAAAAGGAGTTGTGATTATTGATATTGGAATATTGAGGGGTAGGGATATTTCCCACAAGGATATTGAGACTTAGAGGGAGTCTAGTTTCAGAGGGAGCAGCCTTATGGAAGCTAGTACTTCATGATTTGGGGAGATAATACTCATTATTGCAGTAGTTGCAGCAACAATGTAGAAGCAACAACAAAGTAGTAGAAAAAACAATATGAGTAGATCGGATTCTGCCAAGCATGAAACCATACCTCCAAGAGTGAGGTGGGGCGATGTAAAGCCCTAGTCTCATAATTGCAAAACTTTGGGTAGGGTCCATTGAGGTATTCTCCTCATGGATCATTAACTTGCTATAAGGGCCCATAATATTCAATAGCAAGAGGATCATTGTTAGTTATATACTAAGGAGTGCAGAGCAGTGTTGATAGTAGAGCAGAAGGCTCAGTAGCACAGTCAACATCATCGTAATTTTCCCATTAGACAGTTGCAGACATAGTTGATTCACTGTTTTTTTTATGCTTCTCACTTGCAGATCCTACAGTACCAACAACAATAATTGTTTCATGTAGTACATTCCACAGGTGCAAGATATAGGTGGTTGAGAATCCATTTCTTACTGAGAGGAAGTGTTGAAAATGCAACAAGAAAATCTCAGTTTTGATTTTTCCTTAATCAAATTGAGGAAATTGTAAATTATGGATCAACAAAAAACTTGGAGGAGTTAACTAAGGTGACATGGCTCTTGTCACTCAGTTAAGAACACTAAATTCAATTTAATGAGTTCAGCTTCAGTTTACTTGTGTTGATTCATAAAAAATAGGAGTCGAGCTCAATTAATTTGAGTTAAGGGCATGAAGTTCAGTTGTATGTAGTGATTCCTAAATTTGAGGAGCCTAGGATGAGTTAATTTTAGTTGTAATCAGTTAAACTAGTTATAATTGTTAATAGAACTAGTTGGTGGTCAATTAAGTAGTGGTACATTAATATAATTTAGAGATAATATAGTTAATTGATCAATCAACTATAATTAGCTCATGCAGGAAAATAATTAAAATTTCCCAGTTGTGGTGGTGTTTCCAATGCAATTAACCAACAGTTGTAAACTTGTTGAGTGTACATATGTTGTATGAGGTCAGCTGGACCATACTTGGGAATTGCGCAATGAATTAGAAGAATTTTATATCTAATAGAGGTTTAATTCCTCAATGAACAACACAAGGAAGTAGGGGCTCAATTAGAGGCAGAAATTGGCTAAGTTTGGGTCAGAGCTTTTGAGTGTGCAAAGAGATAGGTTATGAACTTGTAGGTTGTTCTCAATTGAGCAAGGAAATTGTAATAAATCTCTATTAATTTGATTAATGCAAGAGGCAATGGGGTTTTTAGAAAATTTCTTTCCCCAAAGGAAAATATTCGTTGCATGTGTGTGATTTCTTATTACATGTCTAAAATTTTTATTCTAGATTGTGAATTACTTTCCGTAGAGTAATAGAGTAGACTTGAGTATTGTATTTTAGTAAATTTCATGAACAATTTCGAATCTACATAATAATTTCTACATGCTCCTTTATTTCCAATGTTCAAGCCTCTTATGCACAGTTATATAAAAATATGGATTTCATGGTGAAGTGACACAAGAGCCCTTCATTTGGCTCACTCACTGAAGCTAAAGTTAAGAACGAGTTAAGATAGGAGGTTGGAGAATAATTGGATCAACTCAGGAAGATATCTACCAAGGAATATTTAGAGCTTAACATGCTCGATATGCAGAAGTACATTGGTTGCCTTGTCAAGATCAACATCATGTTTCTCATGGTTAAGAAGGAAACTCAAACTGGCTCCAAGACCATGTACTCAGATACAATGGAGGCTAGAGTGCACTTCTAGCTTGATCCCATCATAAATTTTGGGGAATTCATCGCACAATATAAAGTTTGGAATCACTATGTAACTGAAAAGCTACAAGTAGAAGTGGTTGAGCTAGAGTTTCACCAAAACCAATCTTGACATGTTGTTTGTATTATTACGCTTATCTAGTTGACTCTACCCATTTTTGTCCTATATGGGTATATGTAATATTATATTTAAAACATTTTTGTAAGTGGAAGACCAAGTGTCAATTTTGGAATATGAAGATTCATTATGTAATGAAGTCAAAAGGTCATGAGGGAAGTTAAAGAGTCATAAAGGGATATAAATAGTCATCTCATTTGTTATAAATAAACCCTCATTATTCATGTAAAGGTATTTTGTATTAGGATCAAAAGCAAGGGATTTTTTTTAGAGTCTTGGCTTCTCCTTAGCATAGAGGGAGTATCTTTCTTTGTAGGAGCAAGTGTTGGCTTCATGTTCCACTATTGGTACTAGTGGTTTGTAAATTGTATATGTATGTTTGGGACTTTCACTTTAATAAAAGCTCAAAGCTGACACATTTTCATTCATATGTTGAGAATATAGTAGGAATATTCTTGTTATGTTTGCAATATATGTTATTTCATTTACACTAACACTAATGAAATATTTCTTTTGCATTAGTATGAATTTTGTTGAATGCGTGTTGTTATGTATTTCAATTGTGATTATCTTGTGAACCGTTTTGCAATCTAACTTATGATTCCTTTTATGCTTGTGTGTTCCTTTCAAGCTGCGTACTATTATAGGCTTCCAAGGGGCTCACTTATTTCCCTCTTGTTGTGATAGAACCTTTCACGCATTGCACTTGGATCTTCAAAAATTTATACACTTGTTTCACCAAAGTCACAAGTACGCCATTCTATGTGTTATCGCAGCCAAGGCATACCACTAAAACCCACTATTTCGACAACTAGGTCCTATTATGGATGGGGATCCTACTCGAAATGATATGAGGTCTAATTGGGATTTCATATCGGGGAGAACCCTTGAATGTTGTTAGATCCAGTACCATCAACAGTAACCTTTCAAATGTGGAGACAAACAATGAATAATATTTTGTACTTGACATATGATTATATCCAAGCAACCCAAAAATTTCAAGCACTATACCTTTAAGTCAATGGCTCTCTTAAGCTCGAATATGAGTTCCTCACATTATGAGATGTTGTTGGAACATTAAAATTCTAATCAATAGGATATAATTTTTTATTTTTTTGTGTGGATTGATTAATATGAACCCAAAACCATATTGATCCTGCATGTTAGAGCCATCAAAATATGATGTCCACATGTTAGTACCATATTCTAAGTTAGTGAAAATATCATTATTTACATCTAAATTAGTGGAACTACCATTATTTACATCTAATATACATGAAACATTATCTATAATCAATGAACATTGAAGGAGATCATATTGGGTTTCAAATGGTAATGAAGATGACTAGTTTGAATAACAACCAATGGAGGTTTTGAAAAAATAGCTCCCTAGTTTAACGTGTGCAAAAATGATTGGTTCATTATGCCCCTCTAGTTGAGTCATTGTATATTTCATGTGAGGCTCACTATTTACTCATGTTAACTCCCCGTAATTTTCTAGATTGATTTATATACAAATGGACAGGGGTAACATCAAACTAGACTTTGGAATCGCAGGACCTAGCCTTCCTGGATTTAGAGAGGGCTCTTTCTAATTTGTACAAGAGATGTGAACTTGTTTTCTTTATAGGGTTAATTTTAGGCTAGTTATGAAGTATTAGGGTTTGTTGTTTGTTTTGGTTGGGTATGATGGTCAAGTAGAAATAGATGGAGTGAGAGGTTGTCAAGGTTTGGAGTCAATGAAAGTCTCGAGTGTCTCAATAGTGAATTAGAGTGCATAACAGGGCCAATATAGATGGGCTGATGGATCCTTAAGGTTTATGAGTGAAGTGGGGTGGACATCAAGTTTGGGAAAAACAAGGTAGGGAAAAGGGCAGTGAAGTATCCTTTTTCATTTACCCATGAACAAGAAGATATTAAATATAATAAGCAAAATATACTAAGCATGAGATAGGGCAAACCATTTAGTCAATGATAATACTTAAACAAATAAATATCCAAGATAAATATTCCAGTGAAACATAGAAAGCATAAGAGCTTCTAAATTTAGTAAATTCACCTTCAGAATTTGGGAAAACATATAAGATAGCACAATAACTTTAATCAAGAAAAGAGGGAACTCCTAAACATTGTTGATCAAGCTATAAAGAACTCTAAGGCAAGCTGATAGGCATGGACAAAGGGCAAGATCAGAACAAGACCTCTTTGACTTAACCTAGAAAGAAATACTTCAAAGAAAGGTTCCGAGACAGAGTTTAGACAGTCTCAAATAAGCAGGGCTTACCATGAATCATATTTTTTAACCAACATATTAATCAATAATTGAAACAAACAAGCATGAAGAGGTTTGAGGAGTGGGTAAGAATTCCTCAAACACACCCACCAGAGGAAAACATCAAGGCCATAGAAAACAGGAGGACTACGGTGCTTCAAAGAGCATTTCTCAACCTATACTTTTCTGTTCTATAGAAAATAAGAAGAGTGAAACATAATGATAAAAAGAAAACATAAACAAATTAAGAAGAATTCACCATTAACCAAGCTTAGGAATCCTGCAAACAAGCTTCTCCATCACCAATCTAAGCAAGCCATTCATCAACTTCACAAAACCAATTTCTTCTCCAAGCTCATAAAAACCATGTATTTCTCTTTGAATTTATCAAATGCAAACTTTTACAATGGACTCCTCATGCTCTATTTATCTAGCAAATGAGGAGGTGGAAACCATAAGAGGCTTCTAGAAACCCTAAAAAACTCATAAATGTCATAAATGCCCAAGAGACCATGCAAGGCCCAAGGCACATAATATCCTATGAAATAAATGCCATAATAATTTCTTCCACCTAATTCTAGAGTTTTTTTCCTCAAAAAACTCGAAAATTTGATTTTTCAATAAATGAGTGTGTTTTGTTGACTTTTGCCACTTTTGGTCCTGTATGCGCAGCGCCAAAATATCATAAAATAGGTGTACTTGCAATCCCGTTTTGACCTCCTTCTCGGTGTCGGATTTTTCTCCATGATGGCTCGTTGGAAATATTGTCAAGTTGGATTTCTAGATCTACCTTTGGTTTTCTAAATGAGTGCCACTTATCTGTCCAAAAATCCATTCTCCCAACACTACTCTATGCGCAGCACCTTGCCTGAAAATGAAGCAGAATGGTCAAAATTTAGGTGTTTTTTGACCTTTTGGGGGGTCAAAACTGCTCCAAATGGTCTGATATTTTTTGAGCAGACTGCTGATGATGAGAGGAATCCAAAAATGTCAAGTTTTCAAGCTAAGGATGCATGAGCTGTGCGCACAGCACCAAGGGTGTTGCGCATAGAGGTCTCAAAATTTCAAAAAAACAAAATCTTGTTCAAATTTGCCCAAAATTTGTGGAGTGGTCCCTCAAGAGGTCTTGGACACCTGTAGGTAAGCTTCAGCCAGAAATCCAAGGCTTTCTTGGCCTTTTGCCTCCTTTAGTGTTTTATTTTAAAAGCAATGCCTTCTTGAGCTTTGCCCTAACAATTTGGTTTCTGAGGGCATAGTGTTTGGTCATCTTCCTTTGGAGCTCAAGGGCCTTGTTTGCCTTCTCCACTTATCTTATAAATTCATATTGGCCCTCTCAAGCCAAGGCTCCCTATCAAACTCTATGTCTTTTTCAAGTAGCTCACTGATAGGAATTTTCTCAGCTAGGGTAGATTCTTCCTCCCTCTCTTTGGCCAAGGCTTCTCTCAGCCCAATGGTCCTTGGCCTCCTTCTAGGTTGTTCTCATTCTTCAGGCTTCACTCTCTGGATGAGTCCTCTTGTACTCTTATAATTGAAACTTTGCTCTTAATTTCTGCCTCAATGTCCTCTTCCATGCTTTGTGCCTCAAGGTTTCTTTCTTTCCCATCAATTTCAAGGGCATCACTGTTTTCTTGCTCCTCAGATTCACCATCATCATTACTAACTTCACTGTCCTCCACTACTATTTGCTCTGCCTTCTCTTGACTTGTTTCATTATCACTGTTTTCCTCATTTGATGATTCAGGAGAAGAAGAAAGGGGTAAGTCTCCTTGTGGAGAAGGCATGGGTGAAGGTGATGGAACATGATCTCTAGGGGGGTGATGGAGAAGTGGAGGTAAGTGGGTGTGAAGTGGTTTCAACTTGTGCAGGATCTTGGGGAAAATTTGAGGAGGAAAAGACTGATTTTGACCAATTTTTGGAAATTCTGGCCAAATTTCTCATGTGCGCAGTGCCACCCGACTGGTCGTTTCAGTCGTGCCCTCTGCACGCCTCTGTGTGCAGCGTCGAGTGCCCTTGTGCGTTGCACCGACGAGTAGGGATGTCATGGAGGCCTATGCGCAACACTTGAAGACTGTGGGCGGTTCGGGCCTCTGCACGGGCCTATCGGGTCTTCCCCTATGCTTAGTGCCCGTTGATTTCGTGCGGCTTGAGTGAGCTGTCGGGCCTGTCGGATCCTCCTCTACGTGCAGCTCCCGTTTCTGTGGGCAGATCGGGCTTCGACCTGGGCATGTGCATAACGTCGATGCCTATGCACAGCACCAATCCATATGTGTACAGCGCAGCGTTATTTAACACTTTTTTTCCTCCCCTGTGCGCAACACCAAAGGTTCTATGCACAACGCCACCGCCAACACGCATCGCTGGGGAAATTTTTCCTAGTTTTTAGGAAAACACCTAGAAATGCTTCAACAACTCTCTATATTTCTTTCAAAAACAAAAATGAGTTTGGGAAGAGGGAAGGAAGGCCTCTATACCTCATTTTGAAAAATAATTTCATCAGCAAACCCACTTTTCTAATGTTTTCAACCCCTCTTTGTCATTTGAATGATATCTTCTTACCTTTTGTAAGATTTTGAAAGTTTTAACAACGCATTTTTACTTCTCTTGTGATGGTGGCTAGCTGAGGGGATGTGGAGGCCTCTTTCATCCTTCTTACCTTTGAAAACCTAGGCACTTATTCAAGTTGTTTAGGCATGTTGTTGATAAACTAAAAACACTGTCTTTTATCCCTTTTGGCATTTTTTGATTGTTGGTGACCTGAAGAATGTCTCTTTACCTTTCTTCTGATTTTTAGGCAGTAACATATCTATTTTTCCAAAAGTTTTAAAAAAATCATATTATGCCATGGGTTTCACTTGGCCACTTCTGATTTTGTGCAGATGCCTACATTTCATTTTCCTTTGATCTCTTAGTGCCTTTTTGGAGTTTGATACCTCATTTTCTGAATAATAAGCTCAGGTTTCAACTTGATTTCCTCCCTTTGATACTCAACCCTATGCTTGCCTTATTTTGTTTACTTTGAATACCTTTGAATGCATTTGGGAAGTTAGCCCCTTAAACTGATATTATTTGTCATTTCTCTCTTTGGTGCAGGTGAAGCAGTGTTGCCTCTGAAAAACCCCAAGGGATACCTTGGATAACCTCTGGATGCCATCTGCTGTTAAGAAGGAGGCCTTATCATCTGTCTTGGACCTATTCTGTCCATGTTTCCAAAATCCTAGGTTTTAGGGCTGTTAGAGAAAAATAAACAGTGTTGTCTTCTAAGTTCTCTATAGCCCTTTCAAGTTCATTTATTTCTATTTAGTTCACCTCACATTTTTCCCTTATTCATTCATGATTTCTGAAGATCTTCAATGTGTCCTTGGTTGTGTTGAGGTGTCTTCTGTCCTTGTGGTCTTTGTGACGTTCCTTTTCTTGGAAACATTGTCTTTTCAATCAATCACAAAACCCTGATTCTCTTTAAACATTGGCCTGCTACCTTTCTCTTCTTGTGGATTCCTTCTGGTGATGATCTTACCCCATTACCTTACCTCTTCTCATGCTGATAGCAATCTTTATCATTATTGCAGAAATGTGAACAAGGGTAGTTGTTCCCTTACAAAATTTTTTCTTTGGCCAAGGAGGCCTTTCTTGAATGGCTTTTGATCAGTCTTGGATCAAGTTGCTTGACCTTATTCTTCTTTGAATGTAGCCTCTTTACAAAGGAAAAAAAAAGATTTCATAATACCAAATCAACCCTATGACTTATGAAACCCTAGGTGACCTAGTGAAAAGGATTTTTGGACTTACTCTTTGCTTGAAGACTTGATTTGGGATCCTTAGGTGTAAAACAAAGTTTTGTATAAACTGATCTATTGAAGATCCAAAATCCAATGTACTTGATTTATCTAAAGAGCCTACAGGGATAGTTTTGAGTCCTTCAATTCTTGAGGCATTTTTCGAGATGTAAGAGAGATGGTTGTTTGGTGGCCCTAGGTAGGAGTAGAGGGATTTAGGCTAAAATAAAAAACAGAGGATTGAGGCCAAAGGTGACACAACAAAGACAAAAAATGAGTGACATGAACCCATGATGGGTCTTCTGGGATGAGTGAGATGAGATTGACATGATAGGATGCTGAAATAGTGAAAATTTATCCTAAAGATAACGAAGGCAGTGAGATTTCTAGAACTCACAATGTTCATGAACTTTGTTTCTAGCAGTCTAGGATAAGTATTTAGTCATCTACAACAGCAAAAATTACTGATGACTAACAGTGGCTCCACTTGGGGAGTGCAGCTCCTTTTCGGGAGGTGTCTAGAACCTCAGATTTTAGATCTCTAAGTTTTGAAGACCAGTGCCTCATCCATTGGGAAAAATTTTACTTCTTTTGACTTGCTGATGCTTACTTTGAATTGTGAGTTTGATAAATCTGAAAAAATATGATCATATCAACTTCATCTCTACCTACCCAACCTACTAGCCAAACATTTTTTCTTCCTTGGGTGCATTTGGACTAGCAAAGCCTTGGCACTTTTTATTTTGAAGGCAAAACAAACTATCTATTTCTACCCTTATTACTTCCAAGAGTTCAGATTAGGCTAATGAACTATTTTATTCTATACCTAGACTCCTCAACTGTCAAGATTAAACTATTTGACAGGATTCATTCACTAAGCTACAAACATGACATTGAAAACATGGTTTAAATCAGGATTAGACAATCTAACTTACAATGGGCTTGTGGCATAAGAAAAAGCTGCACATGATTGTTATTTTTGTACAAAATAAGACTAGAAAAATTAGGGTTGTGATACATTGTTTTCTATTCATCCCAATTTTTCTCCTTGGTTCTGTTTTAAGCATGTGGAACCAGTATCTTTCTTACCTAATCTATCTTTTGACAAGTCAAGATTAGATGTTTTGACAAGTTTTTCTTTCACTAACCTATCAGCAAATAAATTGAAAACATGTTCAACCATGATTAGGCTAGATGACTGAACAAGATCATCCTTTTGAACAAGTAGTGGCATTTAGGCTTGCACACTTTCAGTAGTACTATTGTTTGGGTATGGGGATGTTCCTCTTTTTCAAATCTGCCCTCTTTTTCTACTTTTCTTTGTTTTTGTGTTTTTTCATTTTTTCCAAAACAATCTAGAACTAAAAATATGCTCACAAGGCTGAGCTTATTTTTCATACCTATCTATCCTAATCTAACATATACATGATATACATTTAGCTGGTTAACTCTCTTTTCCAACACAACCAATCAAGCAGATGATTCCATGAGGGATCTTGGTTCAACTTTTCAAGGGTTTTGACAAAATTAAAAGGCCATTCCCACCTCACTTGTGTTTGAACAGTAGTGCCTAAAATTTTCTTTAATCCTTGCATCAAACTTCTCCTAACATATTTGACCCCCTCTTCAACTATCTTTAACAAATCAGAAAAGGGATCTTGAAACAATACCTGAATGTGAAGATCTGGAACATAAACTTGATCCAGGACTGTTTCTTCCTCCACTTGGCTGAGCTTAGGACTCCTTTGGGAAAGAAATTTTTCCTCTTCCTCATGATCATCTGAACTAGTAGACTCATCATATATTGCCATGTTGTCCTCTAGAAAACATGATTGAATAGAGCCATAGTTGTTCTTTTTCTCTTGTGAAGGTTGGACATAGGGCTGAGTGTGTCGTTTGTTGTTAAAATCAATACCCAAAGATTGCTGATTTCTGATTGCATTAAGGTTGTATTTGATGAATTGAAAGGAAGCACAACAAAGAGGTAAAGACCCTTCCCTTTCTCCCAAAATTTCTGCACTTTCTTCTTCACTGTCATAGCTGAGTGGTATTTGCTGATCACTATATTTGAGCTGTTGAAAATGATTGTCTTTGTCCCACAAAATAACCACTGATTGTTTTGTAGTGTTATCTTGAGTATGGATAACATAATCATCATCATATTGATCATATTTGGGCAGCTTATTCATAGGAGTAATTTCATCCATTATGCACATTTGATCAGCAAATTGTTCCACTATATGAAAAGGAGAGTGTTCATGGCCAATAGCTTCTCCTTTAGCAATCTGAAATGACTCGAAGCACAAGGGTAGGGACTCAAGAGGTGCTGGCTTATCTTCCATTTCTGGTTTTGTAATCCAAACATTCATACCAAGATGATTTGAGGGGAGAACTTCTAGATTTGAAAAAGGGTTGGTATTATCCATTTCTTCCCTTACTGATTCTTTAGAGCATTCTACCTTTTTTCTATTTTCAATTTTCTTGTAATACTCTCTTAATAGTGAAGCACAAGATGTAGGGAGACATATAGTACTTACTTGATAAATTTCCGCATCTTCTTCTTTGCAACCTTGCTCAGCCAGTCAGTTTTGATAGCTATCTTTGCATTGAAATGACTGATTTTTTCCTCTTGTTGATCATATGCATTGTTTTGTTAACTGTGTTTGTCAACATTTCTAGCTTTCTCTCTGAAGAAGTCAGTTTCTCTTCAGCTCTTTGTCCTTCCTTATTTCTTCTAACTTTGCCTCTCTTTATAGTATGTTTAATTCCACTATAATTGCCATATTCTGCATTTCTTCCAGGTTTGAAGGGTCTTTTTCTCTTATCTGGAAAGCCATCTCTGGGTCAAAAGCATTTGGGTAGTGCAAGAGAGCCCATCCTAGGGGTGGCTTTATCTTAGCAGGTATTGCATGGTATAATTTATTGAACCTGGCTGAAAAGTGTTGTACTGTCTCCCCTGGATGTCTTTTCAAATTTTTGTATTCCTTTATGATGAGAAGAACATTTCCCATGACTGCCCACCTATCTAAGAAAACTTGAGTGAATTGATGAAAATTGCTAATACTTGCAGCTGGAAGGTCCTTAAACCAACTCTTAATTTTTCCTTGTAATGATAAGGAAAACATTCTAATACGTACACCATATTCTCCTACTTCAAATAGGTCAAGTAGATTCTCAAGATTTTGAATGTGTTCTTCAACAGTAACTTTTGAGCTTTCTCCATCAAATCTGGGTAGTTTATTTGCAAGATTTGCAGGAAGGGCCCGAAGGATAGGAGGCAAAACTAGAGGCTTATATATTTCTGGGACCTTTGTGGGTATAGGTAGTGAAAATAGAGATTTATGATTGTTTGAAGTTTGATCAAGAGTAGGAAAGGTAGCATGAGGCTCATCTTTCAGTAGGTCTTCCACAGGTGAATCTGGGGCAGGAACAGGTGTATAAGTCTGCTCATGGTCTGAAATTTGAGGCTCAGCTTTTCGAGGCTTGATATCTTTCCAATGATTTATGTAGATCTCATCAGTGTATTCTTGATCAGGCTTAAAGTAGGATAGAACATAGTTATAGATAAAAACAATAATTTCTTGAATCCAACCTAGGCCTGAGTGCTCTTTCATTCTAGGATGACTGGTCATGTTTTAGGGTCTTCCTCCAGTGGAGTATTTAGGTCTATTGAGAGTTGTGGAGTCGCTAGGTGGATGATTTCAACTATTTTAAGGGAGGATACTGTCCATCATCAACAACTGAATACCAATCTAAGGATATTTATGGGTTTTCTGAAGTCCTAAGGAATACTTAGATTGTCACTGACTCAGAAGGTCCCACCGTGATTGCCATTATGTTAGCTCCCCTTAATTTTCTAGATTGATTTAGATACAAATGGACAGGGGTAACATCAAACCAGACTTTGGAATCCAAGAACCTAGCCTTCTTGGATTCAGAGAGGGCTCTCTCTAATTTGTGCAAGATATGTGAACTTGTTTTCTTTTTAGGGTTAATTTTAGGCTAGTTATGAAGTATTAGGATTTGTTGTTTGTTTTGGTTGGGTATGATGGTCAAGTAGAAATAGATGGAGTTAGAGATTTTCAAAACCATTGGGCTATGGAGTCAATGAAAGTCTCAAGTGTCTCAATAGTGAATCAGAGTGCATAACAGGGCCAATCTAGCAAGGTTTATGGATCCTTAAGGTTTATGATTGAAGTGGGGTGGACATCAAGTTTGGAAAAAACAAGGTACGGAAAAGGGCAGTGAAGTATCCTTTGTCATTTACCCATGAACAAGAAGGTCTTAAATATAATAAGCAAAAGATACTAAGCGTGAGATAGGGCAAACCATTTACTCATTGATAATACTTAAACAAATAAATATCCAAGATAAAACATTCCAGTGAAACATAGAAAGCATAAGAGCTTCTAACTTTAGTAAATTCACCTTCAGAATTTGGAAAAACATATAAGATAGCACAATAACTTTAATCAAGAAAAGAGGGAACTCCTAAACATTGTTGATCAAGCTATAAATAACTCTAAGGCAAGCTGATAGGCATGTAAAAAGGGCAAGATCAGAACAAGACCTCTTTGAATTAACCTAGCAAGAAATACTTCAAAGAAAGGTTCCAAGACAGAGTTTAGATAGACTCAAAAAAGCAGGGATTACCATGAATCATATTTTTTAACCAACATATCAATCCATAATTGAAACAAACAAGCATGAATAAGTTTGAGGAGAGGGTATGAATTCCTCAAACACACCCAGCAGAGGAAAACA
Source organism: Pinus albicaulis (assembly GCA_034641835.2). Taxonomy (NCBI): domain Eukaryota; kingdom Viridiplantae; phylum Streptophyta; class Pinopsida; order Pinales; family Pinaceae; genus Pinus; species Pinus albicaulis. The sequence goes on from CM076579.1 coordinate 1,067,084,259, forward strand.
TCAAGGCCATAGAAAACAGGAGGACTACGGTGCTTCAAAGAGCATTTCTCAACCTATAATTTTCTGTTCTCTAGCAACTAAGAAGAGTGAAACATAATGATAACAATAAAACATAAACAAATTAATAAGACGTCACCATTAACCAAGCTTAGGAATCCTGCAAACAAGCTTCTCCATCACCAATCCAAGCAAGCCATTCATCAACTTCACAAAACCAATTTCTTCTCCAAGCTCATAAAAACCATGTATTTCTCTTTGAATTCATCAAATGCCAAATTTTACAATGGACTCCTCATGCTCTATTTATCTAGAAAATGAGGAGGTGGAAACCATAAGAGGCTTTTAGAAACCCTAAAAAACTCATAAATGTCATAAATGCCCAAGAGACCATGCAAGGTCCAAGGCACATAATATACTATGAAATAAATGCCATAATAACTTCTTCCACCTAATTCTAGAGTGTTTTGCCTCGAAAAATTCGAAAATTTGATTTTTCAATAAATGAGTGTGTTTTGTTGACTTTTGCCACTTTTGGTCTTGTATGCGCAACACCAAAATATCATAAAATAGGTGTACTTGTAGTCCCGTTGTGACCTCCTTCCCGGTGTCGTATTTTTCTCCATGATGGCTCGTTGGAAAGCTTGTCAAGTTGGATTTCCATATCTACCTTTGGTTTTTTGAATGAGTGTGATGTGCCTATCCAAAAATCCATTCTCCCAACACTTCTCTATGCGCAGCACCTTACTTGAAAATGAAGCAGAATGGTCAAAATTTAGGTGTTTTTTGACCTCTTGGGTAGTCAAAACTGCTCCAAATGGTCTAAAATTTTGTGACAAGACTGCTGATTATGAGAGGAATCCAAAAATTTCAAGTTTTGAAGCTGAGGATGCATGAGTTGTGTGTGCAGCACCAAGGGTGTTGCGCATAGCGGTCTCAAAATTTCAAAAAAAACAAAATCTTATTCAAATTTTCACAAAATTTGTGGAGTGCTCCCTCAAGAGGTCTTGGACACCTGTAGGGAAGCTTCGGCCAGAACTCCAAGGATTTCTTGGCCTTTTTCTTCCTTTAGTTTTTTATTTTCAAGTAATGCCTTCTTGAGCTTTGCCCTGGCAATTTGGTTTCTAAGGGCATAGTGTTTGGCCATCTTCCTTTGGAGCTCAAGGGCCTTGTTTTCCTTCTCCAACTTGTCTTCTAAATTCATATTGGCCCTCTTAGGCCAAGGTTCCCTATCAAAATCTATGTCTCTGTCAAGTAGCTCACTGATAAGAATTTGCTCAGCTAGGGCAGATTCTTCCTCCCTCTCTTTGGCTAAGGCTTTTCTCAGCCCAATGGTCCTTAGCCTCCTTCTAGGTTGTTATTCTTCTTCTTCTTCACTCTATGGATGAGTCCTCTTGTAATATTCTAATTTCACCTCTGCCCTTACTTTCTGCCTCACTGTCCTCTTTCATGCTTTGTGCCTCAAGGCTGCTTTCTTGCCCATCAATGTCAAGGGCATCACTATTTTCTTGCTCCTCAGATTCACCATCATCATTAGTAACTTCACTGCCGTCCACTTCTATTTTCTCTGCCTCCTCTTGAATTGTTTCATTATAACTGTTTTTCTCATTTGATGCTTCAAGAGAAGAAGAAAGAGGTAAGTCTCTTTATGGAGAAGGCATGGGTGGAGGTGATGGAACATGATCTCTGGGGGGTGATGGAAGAGTGGAGGTAAGTGGGTGTGAAGTGGTTTCAACTTGTGCAGGAGCCTGGGGAAAATTTGAGGAGGAAAAGAATGATTTTGAACAATTTTTGGCAATTCTGGCCAAACTTCTCCTGTGCGCAGTGCCACCTGACTAGTCGTTTCAGTCGTGCCCTCTGCATGCCTTTGTGCATAGCGTCGGGTGCCCTTGTGCGCAACACTGATGAGTCGGGATGTCGTGCAGGCTTGTGCGCAGCGCCTGAAGACTGTGGGTGGTTCAGTTCTCTACACAGGCCTATCGCATCTTCCCCTATGCTCAACACCCATTGATTTTGTGTGGGTAGGGTGAGTTGTCGGGCCTGTCAGGTCCTCCTCTACATGCAACGCCCATTTTTGTGGGCAGCTGGGGCTTTGACCTGGGCGTGTGCGTAGCGCTGGTGCCTATGAACAAAACCGGTCCGTCTGTGTGTAGCACAGTGTTATTTAACACTTTCTTTCCTCCCTTGTGCACAACACCAATGGTTCTATGCGCAGTGCCACTGCCTACGCGCAGCGTTGGGGAAATTTTTCCCAGTTTTCAGGAAAATGCCTAGAAATTCTTCAAAAACTCTCTATCTTTCTTTCAAAAAAAAAATGAGTTTGGGAAGAGGGAAGGAAGGCCTCTATACCTCTTTTTGAAAAATAATTTCGTGATCAAACCCACTTTTCTAATTTTTTCAACCCCTCTTTATCATTTGACTGATATCTTCTTACCTTTTGTAAGATTTTGAAAGTTTTAACAAGGAATTTTTTCTTCTCTTGTGATGATGGCTAGCTGAGGGGATGTGGAGGCCTCTTTCATCCTTCTTACCTTTGAAAACCTGGGCATTTATTCACGATGTTTAGGCATGTTGTTGATAAACTGAAAACACTGTCTTTTATCCCTTTTGGCATTTTTTGATTGTTGGTGACCTGAAGAATGTCTCTTTACCTTTCTTCTGATTTTTAAGCAGTAACATATCTATTTTGCCAAAAAATTTAAACAAATCATATTATGCCATGGGTTTCACTTGGCCACTTCTGATTTTGTGCAGGTTCCTACATTTCATTTTCCTTTGATCTCTTAGTGCCTTTTTGGAGTTTTATACCTCATTTTCTGAACAATAACCTCAAGTTTCAACTTGATTTCCTCCCTTTTATACTCAATCCTATTCTTGCCTTCTTTTTTTTACTTTTAAGACCTTTGAATGCATTTGGGAAGTTAGCCCCTTAAATTGATATTCTTTGCCATTTCTGTCTTTGGTGCAGGTGAAGCAGTGTTGCCTTTGACAAAACCCAAGGGATACCTTGGATAACCTCTAGATTCCATCTGCTATTAAGAAGGAGGCCTTATCATCTGTCTTGGACCTGTTCTGTCCATATTTCCAAAATCCTAGGTTTCAGGGCCGTTAGAGAAAAGTAAACAGTTTTGTCTTCTAAGTTCTCTATAGCCCTTTCAAGTTCATTTATTTCTATTTAGTTGACCTCACCTTTTTCCCTTATTCATTCATGATTTATAAAGATATTCAATGTGTCCTTGGTTGTGTTGAGGTGTCTTCTGTCCTTGTGGTCTTTGTGATGTTCCTTTGCTTGGCAACATTGTCTTGTATATCAATCACAAAACCCTGATTCTCTTTAAACACAGGCCTTCTGCCTTTCTCTTCTTGTGGATGCCTTCTAGTGATGATATTACCCCATTACCTTACCTCTTCTCATGCTGATAACAATCTTTATCATTCTTGCAGAAATGTGAACAAGGGCAACTGTTCCCTTGCAAAATTTGTGTTTTGGCCGAGGAGGCCTTTCTTGAATGGATTTTGATCAGTCTTGGATCAAGTTGCTTGAACTTATTCTTCTTTGAATGCAGCCTCTTTACATAGGAAAAACAAATATTTCAGAATACCAAGTCAACCCTATGACTTATGAAACCCTAGGTGACCTAGTGGAAAGGCTTTTTGGACTTACTCTTTGCTTGAAGACTTGATTTTGGATCCTTATGTGTAAAAAAGAGTTTTGTATAAACTAATCTATTGAAGATCCAAAATCCAATGTACTTGATTTATCTAAAGAGCCTACAGAGATAATTTTGAGACCATCAATGCTTGAGGCATTTTTGGAGATGTAAGAGAGATGGTTGTTTGGTGGCCCTAGGTAGGAGTAGAGGGGTTTACGCTAAAACAAAAAATAGAGGATTGAGGCTGAAGGTGACACAACAAAGACAAAAAATGAGTGACATGAGCCCATGATGGGTCTTCTGGGATGGATGAGCTGAGATTGACATGATAGGATGATGCAATAGTGAAAATTTATCCTAAAGATAATGAAGACAGTGATATTTCTAGAACTCACAATGTTCATGAACTTTGTTTCTAGAAGTATAGGGTAATTATTTAGTCATCTACAGTAGCAAAAATTATTGATGACTAACAGTGGCTCCACTTGGGGAGTGCAGCTCCTTTTTGGTAGGTGTCCAGAACCTCAGATTTCAGATCTCTGAGTTTTTAAGACCAGTGCCTCATCCATTGGGCAAATTTTTACTTCTTTTGACTTGTTGATGCTTGATTTGAAATTGTGAGCTTGATAAATCTGAAAAAATATGATCAGATCAGCTTCATCTCTACCTACCCAACCTACTAGCCTAACATTTTTTCTTCCTTAGGTGCATCTCGACTAGCAAACCCTTGACACTTTTTATTTTGAAGGCAAATCAAACTATCTATTTCTACCCTTATTACTTCCAAGAGCTCAGATTAGGCTAATGAACTCTTTTATTCTCTACCTAAACTCCTCAGCTGTCAAGATTAAACTATTTGATAGGATTCATTCACTAAGCTACAAACATGAAATTGAAAACATGGTTTAAATCAGGATTAGACAATCTAACTTACCATGGGCTTGTGGCATAAGAACAAGCTGCACACGGATGTTATTTTTGTACAAAATAAGACTAGAAAAATTAGGGCTATGATACATTGTTTTCTATTCATCCCTATTTTTCTCCTTGGTTTTGTTTTAAGCATGTGGAACCAATATCTTTCTTACCTAATCTATATTTTGACAAGTCAAGATTAGATGTTTTGACAATTTTTTCTTTCACTAACCTATCAGGAAATAAATTGAAAACATGTTCAGCCATGATTAGGCTAGATGAATGAACAAGATCATCCTTTTGAAAAATTGGTGGCATTTAGGCTTGCACACTTTCAATAGTACTATTTTTTGGGTATGGGGTTGTACCTCTTTTTCAAATCTACCCTCTTTTTCTACTTTTCTTTGTTTTTTTGTTTTTTCATTTTTTTCCAAAACAATCTAGAACGAAAAATATGCTCACAAGGATGAGCTTATTTTTCATACCTAACTATCCTAATCTAACATATACATGATATACATTCAGTTGGCGAACTCTCTTTTACAACACAACCAATCAAGCAAATGATTCCATGAGGGATCTTGGTTCAACTCTTCGAAGGTTTTGACAAAATCAAAAGGCCACTCCCACCTCACTTGTGTTTGAACAGTAATGCCTAAACTTTCCTTTAATCCTTGCATCAAACTTCTCCTAACATATTTGACTCCCTCTTCAACTGTCTTTAACAAATCAGTAAAGGGATCTTGAAACAATACATGAATGTGAAGATCTGGACCATAAACTTGATCCAGGACTGCTTCTTCCTCCACTTGGATTGGCTTAGGACTCCTTTGGGAAAGAAAATTTTCCTCTTCCTCATGATCATATGAACTAGTAGACTCATCATATATTGGCATGTTTTCCTCTAGAAAAACTGATTAAATAGAGCCATAGTTCTCTTTCTCTTGTGAAGGCTGGACATAGGGCTGAATGTGTTTTTTGTTGTTAAAATAAATACCCAAAGATTGCTAATTTCTGATTGCGTTAAGGTTTTCTTTGGTGAACTGAAAGGAAGCACAACAAAGAGGTAAAGACCCTTCCCTTTCTCCCAAACTTTTTGCACTTTCTTCTTCACTGTCATAGCTGAGTGGTATTTGCTGATCACTATATTTGAGCTGTTGAAAATGACTGTCTTTGTCCTACAAACTAATCACTGATTGTTTTGTAGTGTTATGTTGAGTATGGAGAACATAATCATCATCATATTGATCATATTTGGGCAGCTTATTCATAAGAGGAATGTCATCTATTATGCACATTATATCAACAGATTGTTCCACTATATGAAAAGGAGAGTGTTCATGGCCAATAGCTTCTCCTTTAGCAATCTGAAATGACTCGAAGCACAAGGGTAGGGACTCAAGAGGTGCTGGCTTATCTTCCATTTATGTTTTTGTAATCCAAACAGCCATACTAAGATGATTTGAGGGGAGAACTTATGGATTTGAAAAAGGGTTGGTATTATCCATTTCTTCCCTTATTGATTCTTTAGAGAATTCTACCTTTTTTCTATTTTCAATTTGCTTGTAATACTCTCTTAATAGTGAAGCACAAGATGTAGGGAGGCCTATAGTACTTACTTGACTCCTTTCTGCATCTTCTTATTTGCAACCTTGCTTAGCCAGTATGTTTTGATATCTATCTTTGCATTGAAATGGCTGATTTGGTTCTTCCCAAGAAAATGGTACTAGTTTCTTTGAATAATCAACTCCAACCTTAACTTTTTACTCTTCCTCTTTCCTCTTCTTGATCATATGCATTGATTTGTTAATTGTGTTTGTCAACATTTATAGCTTTCTCTCTGAAGAAGTCAGTTTCTCTTCAGCTGCTTTGTCCTTCCTTATTTCTTCCAACTTTGCCTCTCTTTCTAGTATGTTGAATTCCACTGTAATTGACATATTATTCATTTCTTCCAGGTTTCAAGGGTATTTTTCTCTTATCTGGAAAGCCATCTTTGGGTCAAAAGAATTTGGGTAGTGCAAGAGAGCCCACCCTAGGGGTGGCTTTATCTTAGCAGGTATTGCATGGTATACTTTATTGAACCCAGCTGAAAAGTGTTGTACTGTCTCCCCTAGATGTCTTTTAAAATGGTTGTATTCCTTTATGATGAGAAGAAAATTTCCCATGACTGCCCACCTATCTAAGAAAACTTGAGTGAATTGATGAAAATTGCTAATACTTGCAGCTGGAAGGTCCTTAAACCAACTCTTAATTTTTCCTTGTAATGATAAGGAAAACATTCTAATACGTACATCATCTTCTCCTACTTCAAATAGGTCAAGTAGATTCTCAAGATTTTGAATGTGTTCTTCAGCAGTAACTTTTGAGCTTTCTCCATCAAATCTGGGTAGTTTATTTGCAAGATTTGCAGGGAGGGCTCGGAGGATAGGAGGCAAAACTAGAGGCTTATATATTTCTGGGAAATTTGTGGGTATAGGTAGTGAAAAAAGAGATTTATGACTTTTTGAGGTTTCAGCAAGAGCAGGAAAGGTAGCATGAGGCTCATGTTTCACTAGGTCTTCCACAGGTGAATCCGTAGTAGGCACAGGTGTATAAGTCTGCTCATGGTCTGAAATTTGAGGCTCAGCTTTTCGAGGGTTGAGATTTTTCCAATGATTGATGTAGATCTCATCAGTGTATTCTTGATCAAGCTTAAATAAGGATAGAACATAGTTATAGATAAAATTAATAATTTCTTGAATCCAACCTTGGCCTGGGTGCTCTTTCTTTCTAGGATGACTGGTCATGTTTTAGGTTCTTCCTCCAGTGGAGTCTTTAGGTCTATTGAGAGTTGTGGAGTCGCCAAGTGGAAAAAACAAGTCAGGGAAAAGGGCAGTGAAGTATCCTTTTTCATTTACCGATGAACCAAAAGGTCTTATATATAATAAGCAAAAGATACTAAGCATGAGATAGGGAAAACCATTTACTCAATGATAATACTTAAACAAATAAATATCCAAGATAAACATTCCAGTGAAACATAGAAAGCAAAAGAGCTTCTAACTTTAGTAAATTCACCTTCAGAATTCGGGAAAACATATAAGATAGCACAATAACTTTAATCAAGCAAAGAGTGCACTCCAAAACATTTTTGATCAAGCTATAAAGAACTCTAAGGCAAGCTGATAGGCATGGAAAAAGGGCAAGATCAGAACAAGACCTCTTTGACTTAACCTAGCAAGCAATACTTCAAAGAAAGGTTCCAAGACAGAGTTTAGACAATATCAAATAAGGAGGGCTTACCATGAATCATATTTTTTAACCAACATATTAATCCATAATTGAAACAAACAAGCATGAAGAGGTTTGAGGAGCGGTTAATAATTCCTCAAACACACCCACCAGAGGAAAACATCAAGGCCATAGCAAACAAGAGGACTAAGGGGCTTCAAAGAGCATTTCTCAACCCATAATTTTCTGTTCTATAGAAACTAAGAAGAGTGAAACATAATGATAACAAGAAAACATAAAAAAATTAAGAAGACATCACCATTAACCAAGCTTAGGAATCCTATAAACAAGCTTCTCCATCACCTATCCAAGTAAGCCATTCATCAACTTCACAAAACCAATTTCTTCTCCAAGCTCATAAAAACCATGTATTTCTCTTTGAATTCATCAAATGCCAACTTTTACAATGGACTTCTCATGCTCTATTTATCTAGAAAATGAGGAGGTGGAAACCATAATAGGCTTTTAAAAATCCTAAAAAACTCATAAATGTAAAAAATTCCCAAGAGACCATGCAAGGCCCAAGGCAGATAATATCCTATGAAATAAATGGCATAATAACTTCTTCCACCTAATTCTAGAGTGTTTTGCCTCACAAAACCTGAAAATTTGATTTTGCAATAAATGTGTGTGTTTTGTTGACTTTTGCCACTTTTGGTCCTGTATGCGCAGCGCCAAAATATCAGAAAAAGGAGTACTTGCAGTCCCATTTTGACCTCCTTCCCAGTTTCGGAGTTTGCTCCGTGATGGCTTGTTGGAAATCTTGTCGAGTTGGCTTTCCAGATCTACCTTTGGTTTTCTGAATGAGTGCCATTTTCCGGTCGAAAAAATCATTATCCCAACACTTCTCTATGCGCAACACCTTGCTTGAAAATGAAGCAGAATGGTCAAAATTTAGGTGTTTTTTGACCTTTTTGGGCAGTCAAAATTGCTCCAAATGGTCTGAAATTTTGGGATCAGACTGCTGATGATGAGAGGAATAAAAAACTATCAAGTTTGCAAGCTGAGGTTGCATGAGATGTGTGCGCAGCGCCAAGGGTTCTGCGCATTGAGGTCTCAAAATTTCGAAACAAAAAAATCTTCTTCAAATCTGCCCAAAATTTGTGGAGTGGTCCCTCAAGAGGTCTTAGAAACCTGTAGGGAAGCTTTAGCCAGAACTCCAAGGCTTTCTTGGCCTTTTTCCTCCTTTAATGTTTTATTTTCAAGCAATTCCTTCTTGAGCTTTACCTTAGCAATTTTGTTTCTGAGGGCATAGTGTTTGGCCATCTTCCTTTGGAGCTCAGGGGCCTTGTTTGCCTTCCCCAACATGTCTTGTAAATTCATATTGGACCTCTCAAGCCAAGGCTCCCTATCAAACTCTATGTCTCTGTCAAGTAGCTCACTGATAGGAATTTGATCAGCTAGGGTATATTCTTCCTCCCTCTCTTTCGCCAAGGCTTTTCTCAGCCCAATTGTCCTTGGCCTCCTTCTAGGTTGTTCTAATTCTTCTTCTTCACTCTTTGGATGAGTCTTCTTGTACTCTTCTAATTTCACCGTTGCCCTTAATTTATGCCTCACTGTCCTCTTCCATGATTTGTGCCTCAAGGTTTCTTTCTTGCCCATCAAGGTCAAGGGCATCACTGTTTTCTTGCTCCTCAGATTCATCATCATCATTACTAACTTCACTGTCCTCCACTTCTATTTGCTGAGCCTCCTCTTGACTTGTTTCATTATCACTGTTTTCCTCATTTGATGCTTCAAGAGAAGAATAAAGAGGTAAGTCTCCTTGTGGAGAAGGCACAAGTGGAGGTGATGGAACATGATCTCTGGGGGCTGATGGAGGAGTGGAGGTAAGTGGGTGTGAATTGGTTTCAACTTGTGGAGGAGCTTGGGGAAAATTTGAGGAGGAAAAGATTGATTTTGACCAATTTTTGGTAATTCTGGCCAAACTTCTCCTGTGTGTAGTGCCACTCGACTGGCTGTTTCAGTCGTTCCCTCTACACGCCTCTGTGCATAGCATTGGGGGGGGGGGGGGGGGGGGGGCGGTTGAGTGCCCTTGTGCGTAGCGCCGGCAATTCGGGCTGTCATGCAGGCCTGTGCGCAGTGCTTAAAGACTGTGGGTGGTTCGGGCCTTTGCATGGGCCTATTGGGTCTTCCCCTATACGCAGCACCCGTTGATTTTGTGTGGGTCGGGTGAGCTGTCGGGCCTCTCGGGTCCTCCTCTACACGCAGCGCCCATTTCTGTGGGCATCTTGGGCTTCGACCTGGGCGTGTGCATAGCGCTGGTCCCTATGCGCAGCGCTGGTCCATCTGTGTGCAGCGCAATGTTATTTAGCACTGTATTTCCTCCCCTATGTGCAACACCGATCCATTTGTGTGCAGTGCAGTGTTATTTAACACTGTCTTTCCTCCCTTGTAAGCAGCGCCAAAGTTTCTATGCGCAACGCCACCGCCTATGCGCAACACCGGGGAAATTTTGCCTAGTTTTTAGGAAAACACCTAGAAATGCTTCAACAACTCTCTATATTTCTTTAAAATAAAAAAATTAGTTTGGGAAGAGGGAAGGAAGGCCTATATGCCTCTTTTTGAAAAAAAAATTCATGATCATACCTACTTTTCAAATGTTTTCAACCCCTCTTTGTCATTTGACTGATATCTTCTTACCTTTTGTAAGGTTTTGAAAGTTTTAACAAGGAATTTTTTCTTCTCTTGTGATGATGGCTAGCTGAGGGGATGTGGAGGCCTCTTTTATCCTTCTTACCTTTAAAAACCTGGGCACTTATTCAAGATATTTAGGCATGCTCTTGATAAACTGAAAACACTGTCTTTTATCCCTTTTGGCATTTTTTGATTGTTGGTGACCTGAAGAATGTCTCTTTACCTTTCTTCTGATTTTTAGGCAGTAACATATCTATTTTTCCAAAAGTTTTAAACAAATCATATTATGCCATGGGTTTCACTTGGCCACTTCTGATTTTGTGCAGGTGCCTACATTCCATTTGCCTATGATCTCTTAGTGCCTTTTTGGAGTTTGATACCTCATTTTATGAACGATAACCTTAGGTTTCAACTTGATTTCCTCCCTTTGATACTCAACCCTATGTTTGCCTTATTTTGTTTACTTTGAAGACCTTTGAATGCATTTGGGAAGTTAGCCCCTTAAATTGATATTCTTTTCCATTTCTCTCTTTGGTGCAGGTGAAGCAGTGCTGCCTTTGACAAACCCCAGGGGATACCTTGGATAGCCTATGGATGCCATCTGTTGTTAAGAAGGAGGCATTATCATCAGTCTTGGATCTGTTCTGTCCATCTTTCCAAAATCCTAGGTTTCAGGGCCGTTGGAGAAAATAAACAGTGTTGTCTTCTAAGTTCTCTATAGACCTCTCAAGTTCATTTATTTCTGTTTAGTTCACCTCACCTTTTTCCCTCTTTCATTCATGATTTCTGAAGATCTTCAATGTGTCCTTGGTTGTGTTGAGGTGTCTTCTATCCTTGTGGTCTTTTTGATGTTCCTTTGCTTGGAAACACTGTCTTGTCAATCAATCACAAAACCATGATTCTCTTTAAACATAGGCATGCTGCCTTTCTCTTCTTATGGATGCCTTCTAGTGATGATCTTACCCCATTACCTTACCTCTTCTCATGTTGATATCAATCCTTATCATTCTTGCAGAAATGTGAACAAGGGCAGCTGTTCCCTTGCAAAATTTGTGCTTTGGCCAAGGAGGAATTTCTTGAATGGATTTTGATTAGTCTTGGATCAAGTTTCTTGACCTTATTCTTCTTTTAATGCAGCCTCTTTGCACAGGAAAAAACAGAGATTTCAGAATGCCAAATCAACCCTATGACTTATGAAACCCTGGGTGACCTATTTGAAAGGCTTTTTGGACTTACTCTTTGCTTGAAGACTTGATTTGGGTTCCTTAGGTGTAAAATAGAGTTTTGTATAAACTGATCTATTGAAGATCCAAAATCCAATGTACTTTATTTATCTAAAGAGCCTATAGAGATAGTTTTGAGACCATCAATGCTTGAGGCATTTTTGGAAATGTAAGAGAGATGGTTGTTTGGTGGCCCTAGGTAGGAGTAGAGGGGTTTAGGCTAAAACAAAAAATAGAGGATTGAGGCCAAAGGTGACGCAAAAAAGAAAAAAAATGAGTGACATGAGCCCATGATGGGTCTTCTGGGATGAGTGAGCTGAGCTTGACATGATACGATGATGAAATAGTGAAAATTTATCCTAAAGATAATGAAGGAAGTGAGATTTCTAGAACTCACAATGTTCATGAACTTTGTTTCTAGAAATATAGGATAAGTATTTAGTCATCTACAATAACAAAAATTACTGATGACTAACAACTCATATCTAATTACTCTTTATTTGTAGGGTATATAGAGGAGAGGCCAATCGTTGGTGAAATATACTTGAAGTTTTTTTGACCAATCCCTACTCAACATTAGACCATAGGTCCTAGGTATGTCCACAACCATAATGTATATCACTTGATGGAACCGAGTATCAAAGGACAAATTTGTTGAATATGTTGTTATTTATGTCAAATTAAGGGGGAATTCCTAGTCGATACATGACTGTCAAATTTTAGGGGAATTCCCAATAGAGGCTAATAAACCATCATAAACCCATGATTTGTGGGCATGTTTAGCAAGTTAAACACTTTTTTGAATTTCAAACTTTGTTTGTACCCATGCCTCTCACAAATATTAAAGTCTCTTCACATGCATCTGAGACTATTGCATGAATTTTATCCTATTTCATATATCTGGGCCTCTCAAATGGACATCTTGTGTGTATCCGAGCATCTAGATATTTGGTAGTGCACCGATGTAACACCTTATCAAAGTAATTTTTATTTCTTTGTATGTTCTAGTGGGCGGACTACATTTACAATGTGGAAATATAGGTGGCTTGTCAAGTGGTGCCAGGTGACAAAGGGGATGAAGTGGCAGCATGAGGAGTTGACATGCGACATGTCAAGTGGTGTCAGGTGACAAAGGGTGTGAAGTGGCAGCATGAGGAGTTGACATGCGACATGTCAAGTGGTGTCAGGTGACAAAGGGTGTGAAGTGGCAACATGAGGAGTTGACATGTGGAACTCATTTTAGCATTTTTGGGTGGCCAATTAAACAAGTGGAAGGTGAAACATGGAAAGTAACCAATCATGTGGTTAAAGTAGGGAACACCATGTGTTAGTGTGATGCTTTGAAAAATTACATGTCAGTGACAAGACAAAGAGGACCACTTGGAAATTCCTAATTAATCCATGAAGTGTTGACATTGTAGTCTCTAAAGTCTCAGGATTTGCACTAGGGTAGTGTTTGGTGCATTAGAGAAACTTTGAGGTAAAAAATGGGCATCAAAACAAAAATATACAACAAAAATAAACTTTATAAGAAACAATAGGATTCAATATGATGATATCAACCAACCACGGGGGTTGATTCACCTTTTTTGGACTAAAAAAAAGAAAACTACTTTTTCAACTTGTATAACCAACTTATCACCTTATGATTTTACTCAAATTTCAAGCAGGAGAATTTTTTGGATGCAAAATTTAATTTCACATCCAAGGAGTAACCATGCTACATAGTTTTGATGTACCCTACTACATGAAAACTATGAAATACATGAAAAGACATGACTGCAATCACGTTTTTTCATGTATTTCACATTTTTTGTATAGTAGGGTCCATCGAAAGTATGCAACATGGGTACTCCTTGGATGATAAATTAAATTATGCATCCAACTAGTGTTCCTGCTTGAAATTTGAGTAAAATCACAGGGAGATAAGTTGAAACTATAAGTTGAAAAAATAGTTTTTTTTTATTTTTTCCCTCCAAAACTTGATGAGGTAATCAAATATTATTTTAGTATTTACATTATTATTTTATAATATTACTCAGGAGGCCCATTTTATACCTCAAAATTTCTCTAATTAGGTTTCCTATGTATTTAAATTTGGCCAAAATAGTGGCAAACAAAGCATTTTCACCAAAAATAGCAAATGAACCCTAGTGGGAACCTTACTAGGCTATCTGACTATCTAAGAGTGCACATAGTCATATGGCCATACAGTTATCTATATGAGAACTAAATCATGATCATTGTCAAATTGCAAGAATCTATATTCAAGTGAAGAAGGAAAATGGTCAAGGTTCTAGTGAGTCATTGTTATGTGCGGAAAAAAGGTATATAGCTACCAAGTGGTGAAGAAAGTTAAGTTTTTAATGTCTTCAGTGTGGACCCCAGATACATTAGATAGGTGAGTTAAGAATAGGGTCCCATACCTAGTTCACAAGGGACTTAATGCTCAATTATGAGATACAAAGGCTAATAAAGGGAAATCCATGGATTTGGTGATATGCTTGCATAAAAAAGCATTCATGATTACAAAGCCCTGGATACTATATTCACTACAATAGTGAATTAAACACATGATCACAGTGCATGGTCATGAGAAATGGTGTTAAAGGTGAGTAAAGGAAAAGGTAATTAAATGAGCTAAGAAAAGGAGTTAACAATTATGGTGCCATATTTTTATATGATTAATTGGGAAGAGAAGTCCAGTCAAGTGATCTAGAAATATTACAAGAGCACATATGCCATAACGAGCATGGGTGAGGGGTGCACGCACATGCGTAAGAAATGCATGAGCATGTGGAGAGAATAGGAGTGAAGTGGGAGTAAGCTATGGGAGAGAAGTCGAGAATTACATAGATACGGTTTTGTAAGAGGCGTGACAGAATGAACAAAGATAGTGCACTGAAAGATCCGAGAGAACTCACATGTCAATAGAGTGTGTGTAGATAAGTGAAATATCTAGGCCATTAATGAGTGAATAACAAAGATATGAATTATGAAACATGATAGAAGACTTCCAATGAACTAGAAAGAGAATTTTGGTATAGATAAATGAAATAAAGGAAGGAGATATAGATTGAAGTTTTGCTAAAGCATAAGAATTGAAAAATTGCATCTAGATTTAGTCTGAAAATGTGATGAAATGGATACATATAAAAAGGTAAAAGGAATTGGATTAACAAATCCATAGGGGATTGGTGTCTCCTACAAGTTGGTTCTTTCAAATATAATGGGATTGGTGTCTCTTGCAAGTTGGTTCTTGCAAATATGATGGTATTGGTGTCTCCCGCAAGTTGGTTCTCACAAATATGAGGGTCCTGCAAATTTGATGGGATTGGTGTCTCCTGTAAGTTGGTGCCTACAAATATTATAAGAGTAGGTTTGCTACTACTTCAATACATTAATTAAAATAAGTTTAGTGGTTTTCTCGTAGATGAGTTTTCATGTATATCCTATGTTCAATTCTCTTATGTGTCTAGTGTATTATTTTTTGATTGAATGTTTGAAATAGTGTATAATTGTATTATAATTATTGACCCTCCCCCTATTAGTATAATTGTTAATCCAAAAATTTGTATCAAAGTAGGTTCCTTCAGGAACAATATAATCATTGGAGTGTAGATCTTAAGGGAATCAATGGCCAGTCAATATGGATCCTTTGCAAACATATCTCCTATATTTGATGGGATCAGTTATACTTTCTCGAAGGTAAGAATGAGTGCTTATTTAGTGTCTCTTGGTATTGACATTTGGATGTATAGTGAATATGGATATATAACTCCAAAAAATCCTTCAACATATCAATATGAAAGAATATCTTTTACAAACAATTCAAAGGAAAAAAATGCAATTCTATGTGGTATTATTGAATAGTAATTTGTTAAGGTAACACATTGTAAATATTCCAAGGAGATATGGGATAAGATCTAGAAAATATATTAAGGATATGATAAGTTAAATAACTCTAAATTCAAACAGATAGAATGAGGTTTGAAAGTCTAAAGATGAATGACGATGAAAATATTATAGGATTCTAAACACCATTAAAGGTAATAATGTAAAGGTTGATGAGGTAGTTTTTGTTCAAAAACTATTTAGATCTCTTTCCATGAGATTAAATTCAAATATTTCATCCATTGAGGAGATGAAGGACCTAGACTCCTTAAATATGGAAGAACTACATGAAATTTTCATACCTATGAAATGGGGATTGGATAAGATCAGAGGCTAGGATAAAAGGAGTTTGCCTTCAAAGTATCAAATAAAACAAAAGAAAATCAATATTTATCTAGACATGAGTTAGAGACAAGGGTAGCTCAATTCATAAGGAAGCTAAAAGGGGATTTGGAAAGTATAAAAGTAGGTTTCCTTTTAAATGCTTTGATTGTGGTAGAATTGGACATTTTACTTCTCAATCTCCTTATCGTAAAATATAATATCATGCAAAGGAAATAGAGTATAATAATATAAGTATACATCATAAATATAAGAAGGGAAAATATCAAAATAAGAAGAGCTTATATTCAAAACAAGATAGCTACTCATTAGAAGAGAGTAATGAATAAACATCTGAAGAAGAGTTAGATGAATGTCTGCTCATGGCCATAGAAATTGGATATGATTACAAAGATAATTCATATCTTGAGGAAGAATTTGAAGGTTAAGTTGTCCTTGAAGGATAGTTTATTAGTGCTTTGGATGAAATTAGGAATTCTAGAATAAAGAACAGAAGGTTGAAGGAACAAATGTTGAATGTAGAAAAATAAAATAAGTGTTCTGATGAAGAATCAATAAATCTCCAAAAGGTTCAATTAGAAGAATAAAAAAGAACTAAATATATCCTAATAAAGAAGCTACAGGACAAACAAAGGAGTTGTGAAAGGATATAATATGAGAACACATCTTTAAGATAGGAGATATCTAAGAAATGTGAAAAGTGTGACTCAAACACAAGTGGGGAAGAAATCATCCTTGTGGATAACCAACTTGAAAAGTTAGAGAAGAGAATAAATATTTTGAATCAACTAACAGAATCAAAGAGAAATTGTGAGAGGCTTGAAGAAGTGGTAGTTTCTCTACGAAGATATCTAAAGAAATCTAGAGCTTAATATCACATGAAATTAAGATTATTAAAGGGACATGGAACCCTTGACAATATCCTCCATGAACAGATATCACCAAAAATCAATACAGGTCTATGTTACAATGAGCATTATGATATCTTGAAAGGAGAGTTAAGCACAAAGTCCCTACAAAAAATGAGAGACTATTAGCTATGAAAATTCACTCAAAAGAATTTTTTGCGAAGTAAATACAAGCATTGAGAAAAATAAGAACCATCAAAATAAATGATCCCATAAACTCCACAAATTATACTAAATTTAAATAAAATAATCAATAAGAAAGTTAGAAAGGCTCAACAAAAGCAATCCTCCACAAAGACCACACACTTTCAGGTACCCAAATATCTTTCATTACTATTGTTTCTCATGTCATAATTTTGGTCATAAGTCTATAAATTGTAGATCTTACATATATATCAAAAATGAATGTGTTAGACCAAGTCATTTCTTAATTCCTAGATCTAGGAATTATTATGCTAGCAAGAATAATGGATTTTCTCCTCTATTGTATGAAAATGAATTATATAATTGTAGTAATTTTGGGCACAAGGAAAATGAATGTAGAAGTAGATTCATAAATCCTATCAAGCAACTATTTCCTAAGAAATGTCAACAACAAACATAAATAAAAATTAGTGGAAAAAGAAGCCAGAAAGATCTAAAGAATGCATATTTTCTTTGTATGCTCACAATCAAGAAGGTCAATGGTACATTGATAGTGGGTGATCGAAGCACATGACATGGGATACACTACAAGGAAAATAGCCTCTAGCGGAGGTTATAAAGGAGGTTTTTAGTGTTATAAAATTGACCAAAATTGTCAAAAAAACATTTCTACAACATCTGTTTTTGGTAACGGAGGTTTTGGCGGAGCTTTTAACAGAATTTCAACACAACTAAAAAACCTGGGTGACCGGAGTTTATTACGGATGTTTTTTTACATCGGTGCGCTACTAAGGTTTGAACGCACTGGTGCGTGTCATATAGACGGTCTGCTTGGGGCAGTCGAAGGTGCATGCACCGGACTGTAAAGGTATACAACCGCATCGGGCGCACTGTAGGTGATACAACGCACGGGGCCATTGTAATTCGTATTGGGATTTGTGCGGTGCCCATATGTCGTATCAATGCACTAGTATGTAGTCTTATTGAAGCATACTGGTGTAGAGTACCAAACAAACGCACCGATTGTTCTAATTCATATTGGTATTTGTGCGGTGCCCATAGGTCGTACAAATGCACCAGTGCATAGTCTCACATAAACGCACCGGTGCGTAGTATCGCACAAAAACACTGAGATTTATAATTGGTATTGGTATTTGTGCTGCGCCTATAGGTCGTAGAAACACACTGGTGCGTTGTATCATAAAAACGCACTGGTGTATAGTAATTGACACACATCGGTGTTCATTTTGTATTTTTTAGAAACATCGACCTGTGAGAGTGCAATTATTGTGATTTTTTGAAATTCATTATTCATCAAAAGTCGACACATCTTATAAAAGTATTCATATTAATTAATTTTTTATCAATGCATTTAAATGTGATGTTTGGATTAATTTGTTATATCATATCATAATTATTGTGATTTTTTTAAATTATTCATTATTCATCAAAAGACGACACATATCTTATAACAGTATTCATATCAATTAAAATTTTTATTAGTGCATTTGAATGTGATGTTTGGATTAATTTGTTATATCATATCATCAGATTTCACATCTCTTCATTATAATATTAATCATCCATAAATTTAATCACTAGTGTTACATTTCACAGTGACAATGGAGAATGCAATAGAATAAATTAAAACATATTTTATTATATATATATATATATATATATATATATATGAATAAGACAGTCTTTGCCATACAAAATGGGACAGTTATTGGTATCCATTTTTCTTTCAATTGGGACACTATGTCCATTACATTAAACAAAATGTCTGATTTCAGAGACAAATATTTCAAAAAATACAACGCCTTGCTTTGATATCCAAACATAATGATCATCATTCTTCGCTTGAACTGTTATCACTGCTAAAGCTACTTCCATGACTTGTGTTATTTTCAGGAATGTTTTGTTCACGGTGTTGTTTGTTTTCTTCTTCTTCACCTTCCATCTACAAACATAAAAATAAACTGTAATGAGTGTATATACATTTGTGAGAATAATGAAAATTGCAATATTAAATAATATACATCAATGTAAATCGAAGAGAAATGACGTACCATAGAAACAATTGACTCATGAACTCTACACATTCTCTTAAAACCATGTAGTATGCCATCTTTCAAGATTTCATCTATTAGCACAGTTCCATACTTTGTTTCATGCAAGTTTTATTCCCCATAACAAATCATATATTTAATATAAAATATTTTTTTGTTATATTAATTATAGACAAAGCTAAGTAAAACAAGATCGATAGATGCTTACAAATTCCACAACTAATTTCTAATATGCCAATATATACTCACAACCCATATTTAACCCAATGTCAATCAATTCGTATGATGGTTCTTCTTTGTATGTTAGCACCTGTTTGAATACATTCAATGATGATTTTTGTAAAACAACTTAAAATATACAAAAATGAAATCTAGTTAAGTTGTTATAAGGAAGTAACAATTACTCACAAACTTAGATATCAACCCTTTTCTTCCTTGTCGTCATGTTTTGTGTGCTGAATGGGTTCCATTTTATTTTCTTTTATGCAAGAAAATACTTAAAATTAATATTTAATGCTAAATTGTTTATTTATTGTACCTAATGATAGAAAAATTCAATGATTACATACTACATTTGAAGCACGTTGTTGTTGAGATGGCTCCTCCTGCAATGCAATTTTGTCCATTTCTTTGACCATCTCCTTCTACACCCTTTTGGACATTCCTCTCGACATATTTTTGATATCAACTCATTCATCTTTTGAGATTTTCATAATCTTCCTGAAAATGTAACATAATAATAAACTATTTAATTTTTATATTGATATATGAAAAGCAAACATAACAAAAGTGATATTTATAAATAATTCTAGAAAAAAATTTAAAGGAATATTACTTTTTCATTCCTTTTTTTTGTTGTTGTATGTTTTTGCTATTAAAAGTCAGACATGTCTCATTGACCAATTCTCTAGAAAAATGAGTTCTTGCTAGTGCAACCTGTAACTTAAGGGGAATGATATTCCCTGATATTCATGTTGTAGGGAAGTTTCTGCCATCTCCTTTGGTAGGAATATTCACTATATTATCCCAAGAGTCTTAAGGTATCCTCAAATTGGAGGATGGCCTCTTCTTTCCTTTACCTGTAAACTACTACCACCTTCAGATCTTCTGCTAGAAGTGCATGATTGGAAGTGAGGACATGTGGGGAAGGGCAATCAAACCCGATCAAGAGTGGTTCTTTCATTTTTGTGGCTAATTATTTATTTACTTCTTCTGCCCTTATCTCTTCATACCTTAGCCATGATGCTAGGCCCATCAATTGTACATCAACTTAATAGGGATTTAGGTCCCATATGTTCATTTTGGGAAACACCAAGTTGTGAATGTAAAACTATACAATTTTTTCCTTGTCCTCCATAATACTTTGAAGTAAAAATTCAATAAATTCTATAACATCCTGCAGAGAGAGATAACCCCTCTGTGCCAACATTTTAATTTGGAATTGACACCATTGATCTTTTAAAAGTTGGGAATAGGTATTTGAGGTGTTCCTGCATCTCACAACTTCTAAAGAAAGATGTATCATTGTGCCCAATTTTGTCTCTAGGGTGGAAACCTATCTTTCCTTTTCCTGCAATGTCCTTTGTGTTTGTTGCAACTTTCCTTTCAACTATTTATTTTCATTTTCCAAGTGGTCTAGGCTATTGGATTCATCAAATTTGAGGAGTTCCATCTCCTCTCTCATATTTTTTGTTTCTTCTTCCATTATGCAAACATCAAAAACTCCTTTAGATTCTACAATTTTCTTCCATCTGTGATTTCTAGCCTTTTCTTCCTCAACCTTAAAGAATAATGTTGGTGCTAAGTGAATAGGGAGTGCTTTCCCTACGTCAATCTAGGAGTAGTAGGAAGAGGATCCTTTTGGAGATTCTTATGGCTCTCGTGTGTGTTCTTATGGCTTGTTAGATTTCTCCTATAGCCCTATAGTCTGTTCCTATATATTGGATGTTTTCTCTTGTAGCCCTACAAGTTGAGTGCTTTATTCTTATAGTTGTAATTTCAAATCCTTTCCCATAGGATATTTTATTCGTCTCTACCCTTCTTATTTTTTAGGCTCTTCTTTCTCAAGGCTATGAGATTATTATATGGTTATAGAAGTGGGTGATGAAGGCTTAGGTTTGCTAATAAACCGTATTATATTACATTTTCTTCTTCTAAAATATGAAATAGGTTCTCTCGTTTACTTGCATTGGGTTTTGTTGAAGTGCTTAGGGTTGCTAAAGTAGAAATAATACTCCTCTCTTCCTCTTCCATATTTTCTTCCCCTTGAGCTACAATGCTTCCTTATTCCTCCTTTTTCCACTTCTTAGTTGGCTTCCTTGGTATTTAAATGTCCTTTTGAGGCTTTACTAGCTCTGTCTTGGAATATGTCTACGGTATTGGTACTTCATCTTGGAATTATAATCCTATTAACTACAATTGAGCCAATTATGTTTCAACAATTTTTGTCATTTTGGGTGGGTCTAATAACTTTTTTTTTGCTAATCCTTCTACCTCTATTTATTATTTTGTATCTACTTTAATTTCCTCCTTTGTTTCTTCCTTTGTCCCTTCCCCTTCCAACTTTGTTTGAGGTTTAGCTTGGTTTTCTAGAAAATAAGTTCTGTATATATCAATGAAGTATTCCCAAGAGATGGGGGTTTTCAAGTGTTCTAGGGAATCCATGACTATTAGCCTAATGAGGCCATGATGCACCAAATAATTATGCTTCCATTCCTTTAATTCTGTGCTCATTTACTTCATGGATTAAAGGGGAAAATGTGGGGTGCTAAGTTGTTCATGGATAGGTAAATTAGCTTAGAATTTGAGTTGGTGTATGAGTATGAATGGTTAGGTATAAAAATTGATGCAGGAGCATCGGGCCATAATTCAAACTCAATGATATGAAGGGTGAAACATGGACAATCATTGTAAATCGGGTCAAATTCTATTTAAACAAATCTAAATTGATGGAATTGATAAATCTCTAAAAGACTTAATTAAATGTAATTATTTTCCATGTATGCGAATAGAGAGATTTAGGGGTTTGGTTGACCAATTGTGGGAGAAACTCATGGATCTTAAACAATCCACTCCCTTTGTAAATTATTTATAAAGCGAGTTGTGTTGTGTGAGAAATAGGGGACAATACGCAATGTAAATGTAGGGTCTTTAGTGTGATTCAGACCATGAGGGCTTAGCCTATAATCGAGTTCTGTTTATAAATGAAATATGTGTGTTATTATACATCCAGGCGTAATCTAGACTTTGCGTGTCTATGTATTGTTTACATATACATTCTATTATGTAGATTGAGTATGGAAGAGATAAGTTTATTTAAATATGAATTCCATAGACAGTTATCATAACGAAGTGAGAGACGGAATGGTGAACACACATCGCCACTGGAACTTGTTTTAATTACATATGAAGATTTCGCAAGTTAAACAATTTAACTCACGATGCGACGAGGATGAGACACATGTTAGCAGGGGTCCGAGCGATATCGCACATCACACTAATTAGCGTTTACCATTGAGATTTCACAAGTTAAATTGAATAAATGTGATATGAAATAGGGAGGACACATGTTTGCTCAGTGCTACTTCGCACTTCGTAAGCAATAAGTGTTGTGGTGAATGGCGTAAAGTTAAGTTTGCAAAATTGTGAAATGTAACTGTTGCGATCTGCGATAAGGGTTCTTGACTTATAAGCGATATATGTTATATTGCGATTGTGGATTTGTTTTGATGTTGAAGCGTTTGATGTTAAAATTCTTCCAACTGTTTATGTGGGCCCATAACCCATAGGTCGACACGGTTATATGTTATATGCATTTTTTTTGTTGCATCAAAAAAGCTCAATATCCCTTCACAAGAAATGTATTTTAGAATGTGATATGCCACCTCATTGCATGGATGTGGTAAGATTTCTCTCCTTGTTCCATTTAATCCCCTTGGGAAGGGTTGTGACTCTGGTAATGATATATTCATCAAGACATATAATTAAACCCTTAACTATAGAAACCATTTCATGTCCTACAAGATGTTAGAAGTTTAAGGAAAAAGTCCAAAGTAATCTCATCATCATACCCTCTCAACATTTCAAAGAACCCTATCCAACTGCAATTTCCAAATATATCTCTGACCTCGGGGTTTTGATGGAACTTGGATGTATCTATTGGTTCTTTTTTATTAAAACCTCCTCCCATGGTTTGACACAAATTTTCATAGAATTGGGCAAGGAAATTTTGTATAAGGAAGTATTGGTTCTCTCCTGTTACAAGAGTTAGCGTATAAATTTTCAAAAATAGGAAAGGAGAAGACTTGTTAACCATTACCCTCTGTAATTCATCACCATTTTTCCAATTTTCATTCCTTGGAAATAATCAAACTTCTTAGTTGCTTCATTGTTTAACTCAAATAATTTAACAGAGAAAATTATTTTAGATAAAATGAGATAACTTGAGCACTTTTCCTTATTCAAATGTGAGTGGGGGGAACTTGAATTACATTTATTTCGAGGATTACCTTGATTCTTAAGTCAGTCGATATTTCTAAGGATGTTCTAGGAAAAAAATTGATCTCTTATAGATTTTTTTTTCAAGTACCAGATTGTCTGTTTCTTGTAGCTATGCCTGTAGGATCTTGTAGCAGATAGTTTTTGAACCTTGGTAGCTATGGTGTGCTCATGTCATGATGGTAGGTCCTTTTTGTGAGTTTTAAACAATATTGCATGAAAAACAAACTTGGATTGATTTGAGTTAACTGAACCTTGTTGTAGTTGATGCGAAGGGAGCTCAATGCAGAAGTTGAGCTAGCCCCCACCTACTAATTCATCATCCATCATGAGTCAATAATGGCCCTATTTTCAAATCATATTCAAATTTTTTCTTCTTCTCTCCCTCACGTGTGGGTGACCTGGAGAAAAAATAATGTCTTCTGCTATATTTTGTTGAGACTCCCTGCTAGCTAGGTTTGGTTATAAATTCCTCTACCTCTTACACTTTTAACTTTTTATCATGCTTAGGATCAGCTTGGAGGGTGAGGTTAAGAGATTCATACTTGTTTCCCTGCCTTTGATGCTTCTTCAAGTGATGTAGATAATGTTGTTGTTGATTTTTATATTGTGTGGTTGGTTAGGATATTCTCTAGCAGCCTACATGAGATGCTATAGTTTCTCATGGTGGTTTTCTTATCCTGGAGATGCTTCTAAAGATGTGGAAATTTCTGACATGTAGTGACCTTCTTCAAGAGTGTTGGATAGCTTAGGCTTGTGAGGTTTGTGAAGGCTACTACAGGACTTTGTAGTATCACGTGTCATAAAAACTCTTCATGCTCATCCTTTTATTTTTCTAGAATGTCAATGAGATATAATAATTCAAGGAGAAGTTAGTGGTGGGGTAGGTAATGGTGTTAATAGTGACCGATAAGGAAAATATTAGGATTTTGTGTTGTTATGGATAGAAAATGGTAGATAGCGAAGGGAAGAATAAGGGATGAGACAGGTTGATGGAACTGATGAGTGTCAAGAATCCCTTGATGCATTTTCTTTGCTTATAGGTAGAGAAAATTTTCAATTTGTATTTTTATCAATTCAATGATATCCTATAGAATTATGAGACTTTCCTATAGAAATTCAATAAAGTGGGAATAAATGAATGAAAAGGACTTAGAAATGGTGATATGATGTTGTGGATGATGGAAAATGAAGGAAAACTGTGTAGGGAGGCTTCCTGGTCCTTTTGAGAGATCCTAGCTTGGCGTTATGAACCAAATATGTAGGTTGGCATGTTTGATCTACCTTGTTGATTTCCTTTTTTGATACCTACACATAAACCAAAGTAAGAAAAAACACATTTTTTTATAATATTTTTCTTCATATGTTTCTATTTTTCTCTTTTTTCTTTGAGGCCCACTAGCTACCTCATGGAGGTTTCATCTAGTAGGTATACCCTAGGTGCCTTAGAGGAGGTTTTCACCTAGGGATATTTATTACTATTTTTTTCTTTTTTATTAGGCTCAAAGGCTACCTCGAAGAGGTTTACGTCTAATGAGCCTACCTCAAGTTCCTCAAAGGAGGTTTTCACTTGAGGGTTTTTTATTTTTTAGTTTTTCTTCTCTTATTTTCTTTATTAATCAAGGTTGAGTGGATTGGGAGCTCTAATATTCTCAATCAGATTCAACTATTTTCTTATTGTAACAATAAACTTTTCCCTTGAGATGGGCTTCTTTTATAACTTCAATTAGTAACCATTCACCATAAGTGGAATATTCTCTTCATCTATTGTTTTGATTTGAATTGAATCATTATCATGGAATTTCTCAACCAGGTAAGGTCCCAACCATCTCTTCATGAGTTTCCCTTTAATGTACTTAAATATGGATTCATACAAGAGAGCCCAATCACCCTCCTAGAAGGCTATAGTCTTGATACGTTTGACATGTGATATCTTTATTTATAGCTGAAATAGTTTCGTATGTAGTATGGCATGCATTTTTACTTGTTGAGTGCATTTAATTGCTACAACCTTTATTCTTGTGCCTTTTTGGGATCCATGTCGACCTATGTTTCCATTCTTAATGTGGTGTTCTAACTCAATAGACAATAAGGCATTCCTTCCAATACCAGCTCATAGGGGATGAACCCAGTAGTGGTCTTCTAGGTGGTGTTGTAGGCCTAGGTGGCCTGAACAAGACTCTCTACCCAATATTTTATGTTGTTCACGACCTTAGTTAGAGTGCTTTCCAATTCTCTATTATTGAACTCAACTTTCCCATTTTCTTGAGGGTTGTATGGGGTATATTTCTAGTGTCGCATATGATGTTTCCTCATGATTACCTCAATTATATTGGAAGTGAACTAGGAGCCTTGGTTTATCACAATTTCTCTTGGGAATCCAAACTTGCAAAAGACATTTTCCCTCAAGAATTCAACCACCTTCTTCTTAGTTGTTTCTTTTACTTCCCTCACCTCATCTTATTTATTCAAGTATTTAGTGCACACAATAATGTACCTCTTTTGTCTTGATAGAGGATTAACAGAGCCTATGAATTCCATACCACAATTCTCAAATGGATCAAAATTCACTTGAGGTTGTAGAGGCATCTCATCCTTCTAAGTAGGTTTCCCCATCCTCTGGCATGCATCACATTTTTTTTGTATCTCTAGGATTATTTGTGAAAGGTTGGCTATTAGTATCATTCTTACGAGATACTGTATGATGTCTTCTTAGAAACAAAATGGCTCTCACAGGGTCCATCCTAACATGCTAAGATAATGTCA
This sequence comes from Pinus albicaulis, assembly GCA_034641835.2. Lineage (NCBI taxonomy): Eukaryota > Viridiplantae > Streptophyta > Pinopsida > Pinales > Pinaceae > Pinus > Pinus albicaulis. Next base: position 1,067,110,577 of record CM076579.1, read on the forward strand.
AAAACCTCGTCCTCCCTAACACATATTCTCAGGATTTTATTAGGCCCCAACTTGAATAGGCTACCCCCAATCCAAGTGTAAGAGGCACTTGTCCTTATGATTTTTCTTTTCTCTTTTGAAGATAAGTGAGGAGGAAACTAGCTAGAAACTAGGAAAATTTCTATATTAGAAAACCATGAAGATAAGAGTGATATTGAAAACATATGCTCATAAGGGATCCTATCATGCACCATTTCCTCATCTTCTACACACAAATTTATCCTTGAGAAGAAATCTCCAACAACCTTTTCCTTTCCAAGTTTATCAACAATAATTATATCAAATTGTTGCAATAATAGTAACCACCTAATTATGTGATCATTAGCATTTGGTTTTTTCATTAAATATTTGTTTGTTGCATGATTAGTATGTACAAAGACCTTATATTTAGTAATGTAATGCCTATTTTTTTCAAAGAATGTATAATGGCTAAGAGTTATTTTTTGGTGACTGTGTAGTTAAGATTAACCTTAGATAGATTCTTTCTAATGAAATAAATGGAGTAATGAAATTAACCTTCAAGTTTCCCTAGTGCTACCCCAACAACTTTATCTGAAGCATATGTGTGGACATGGAAGGGAAAATTCCAATTTAGCCCTCTAGGGACTAGTGCATTCATTAGTTTCTCTCTAATTTCCTCAAATTCCCTTTGACATAGATCTGTCTAATAGAATTCTGTATCTTTTGTTAATAAATAAAATAAAGGTGAATAAATCTTGCTAAAATCCTTGATGAATATTCTATAGCAGTCAACAATACCTATAAAACTCCTAACGCATTTCTTTTTTAGGAATAGGAACCTTCTTAATGATGGCTATTGTATTAGGATCTACACAAATTCCTTTTTTAGAGAGGAAGTGCCTTAAAACAATCCCTTGATTCATAAAAAATAAGGAAATTTTCCGGGTTAAAGGAGATATTCATCTTTTTCCATGGGGTCTTGGATAGATGGTGTGCGAGTGTCCTGTTAAGGCACTCCTTGATATGAAGTCACTAGTTCAATTCCCTAGCCCAGTCAGGGTGATATGTTTGCAATGATGAATTTGTAGTTCTGCCAAGCTAACAAAACAAAAAGGAGAGATCGATCTTTATACACCTCTACAAAACTTGAATAGTTTGGAGATATATCCTTGGAAAACATCCGTGTAGGGTGTAAAATCATCCATATATATCTCCATTAAATCATGTAGAAGGTCAGATAAAATTATCAGTAAAACACTTTGGAAGGTAGAAAGGGCATTACATAGACCAAATGGAAGAACCAAGTAAGAAAAAGTCCCCCCCATGGGAATGTGAAAGTAGTTTTATCCTCATCTTTAAGGTTGATCTAGATCTGACTATACCCATTTAATCCATCCAAAAATGAGAAGTTTTTCCTTGCAAAAACATTCACAACTTGGTTAATAAAAGGTAAAGGAAAAGGGTATTTTTTGGTTGCTTTTTTGAGTTCTTTGCAATCAACATGAACTCTCCATTTTACATTCTTCTTAGGGAGAATAAATAAGAGAGATACCCATTCATGATTTGAAATTGGATGGATAAATCTTGCATCTAACACTTTATGCAACTCTTCTTTTACAATGTCTTTCAATACAAGGTTCATTCACCTTTTTGGTCGATGATTAGTTTTGTGGTCCTATTTGATGTATATATGATGATTTCACATAGAAGGATGGAATACCTTCATTTTCTTGTAATCCCATGCAAATACATCAATATTCTACCTCAAAATATTGAGCAATTTATCCTCTTGATCAACTGAAAGAAATAGGATAATTTTCAAAGTTTTTGAAGGATTGATTTATATGGTTTTTACAATATTTTGATAAGAACCAATAGTTATCAGATCTTCCCATGAATTTCCTTAAGAATATCTAGGTTTTTTTGTAGATTCATCTTTCAACCCCTTAATATTCATAGCAACGCCATTTATTTTGCATAAAATTTTCAATCAAATTATCTTCATATAATTTTTTACTGTTAATGGTGGTTTTTGATGTATAAATAGGGTAGGGCGATGATATATAAATATCTTCTTTTTCTTCTTTTTCTACCCAAATAGGAAAATCATGCGCAATGATATTTTGAGTAGGGGATATAATACAAGGCTTCTTTTAGACTTCCCATTTTTTATTGTCATATTTGCATCCGTACAGTTTATGTAAGCATAAAAAATGCCCAACCAAGGTCTTCCTAAGATAAGAGGATATCCATTAAACTTTTTCTTGGGCTGAAGAACAAGGAAATATGTGGGATATCCTCAAGAGTTTATGGGGACAATGAAATATTCAATTATTCCTACAGGTACTACCACGTACCTATCAAAAAGTTGTAGCATTGTTGTGGTATTCCTTAGGGATCCTTGGAGTTTGAGCTTAATCATAGTCTCTTTGGTCATGACATTTGTTGCAACTCCCAATTGAATCAGAGTTTTATGTACTAGAACATCATTTATTTATACATATACTACAGGGTTTCCATGATTTAAATACTTTGGGATGATGGCTTTCCAAAGCATAAGATCAACTTGATGTCCTATGGCATTGATAATAGGGGCATCTTTGTTTCTTCTCCTTGGCCTTATAAAATATTCAAACAACTCTTTTTATTATCCCTTGCCTTATAAAACATTCCTCTTTGATAAATTTATTGTATATAGGAACACCTTGATGGCCTATAGGAGGGGAATCTTAAAACATAGACTTTTCAATTCTCCTAGAAGTTCAGCTTCTTATGGGGTGTGTGGTTTGTGAGTGGTAAACCTTTTAGGATAGAGAGGTTTGTTAAATTCAGGTGAAATATTTTCCTTCCCTTATTCTATATTCTCTATTGGAGAAGGTGTGTGATCATTCAGAAGGACCTTCCAAAACCTAAGGTTGATTTCTTGAATTTCTATAGCATAATTTGGATAAGAGGTTTCTCCACTATAGACTGGTTGAGCCTACTTGTTGTTAGGATATGGGTTCAGTTAAGCATGCATCTAGGGTTGTTTTGGAGGATTCTTTTGGGGTAAGTTTGGTTGAAAAAGAGGATGCATTAAGCTAGGTGGTTGGGATTATTGTGGCCTCCATCCTAAATATGGATTACCCCGTTGAGGAGGTTGGTGTTGATATGGCTAAAATTGAGGAATGATATTTTGGGGATGATAAGGCAATGGAGTGGGAATAGACCATAGTGAAGTGCTAGGTGGATACCAAGATTTAAAATGTGCATTATAATTTGTATTCAAAGAGGATGGGTAGTTCATCCCTTACTGATATTGTCTAGGGCCTTGTGGCCTCTTTTGATTAACAAAGCATAAGTTCTCCATGCTCCCTTATGCTCCTTGGTACACAAATTTCAAACCTGGAAAAGATGGAAATTTTTCAATTGAGTGATTTTATTCACACATAGAACATATCTCTATGACATCTAAGGGGAAATAATCACTAGGATGTCTTTTGGTACATCTAGGGAAAAATATAGCTAATTCCCTTTCTGTTGCTTCTTGTTTTTTCTTGCTATGTAGTGTATCCATCTGCATATAAAAGGTGTGTATCCTATCTCGTTCTTAGTAATTATAGTAGAGTAAGAGGAGCTTATCAAACACTTGTTTGTTCTACATATTTTTCTAGTAGCTCTAGAATGATTTTTAAATATTGTTTTGATGTCATCATAGTTGAGCTGATAAATATATCCATTGGCCATCATGTTGAGGGTCTCCATTAGTTATTCTTTGACTTCCCATATCAAAATTAATTTCAAGGAATCTAGATCTAGAGTGTGGTTGTGTGCTCTTTTGTAACTTAACTAAAATCCTTCCTTGAAATATTCTAGGGTTTCAGCTACTCCTTGAGTCATTCTTAATATCTCATCCATTGTGTCTCTTTCTCTATAATAGTCCTGGTAATTAGCGTTGAAGGCTTTTTGCATCTATCCCCATGAAGTGATGCTACCCACTTCTAGGTTCATGAACCAACAAAGGGTTTCATCCTTAAGGGTGGATGGGAAAATTTAAGCTTTTGCTCATTTTTTGTGTAATCATATGTCCTACAAAATACAACAAAATCAAACATGAAACTGTCAGGGTCCTCAATAGCGAATCCATTGAAGTGTGGGAGAGAAGATGAACCGATATTTTTCATTTCGACTTCTCTCGCTTCCTATTTCCATCTATGGTATTAGCAGGTGATGAAGGTACTTCTCCTTTTTCAACTTCCTCAAAATTCCTCGCTTGTTCATCTAAAAAGGCCTCAATATCCTCTGTGGTCAAAGTAGGAGGCTCACAGTCAACAAAAGAAGGTTGGATGCTTCTAGAATTTAGAATTTTTAGTAAAAAATTTCATTTTTTATCCCTAATTTTTCGAGGAATAAAGAAATAAATATACTTTTTGTGTTTTTATTTTTCTATCATTTAAATGAGAATACTTATGCAATTTTTTTTTAAATTCCTGAGGTAGATTTTTTTTTTTGCATAAAGTGAAAGAAGTGAATCAACTAGGGAAGAAAAAAATGCATACTTTGACAAATCCCCGAAAACGGTGCCAAAAATTGATGGCCCTTAATATTGCAACAAGATTGCTACGAATCCCAAATGTATCGAATTTAATTGTCAACCCAAGATTCATACAAACTTAATATGGGTCAGCACTATGTGTGTGTCAAGTATTATTTTCTTCTTTTGTTGATCTTGTGCAAGTGAAAATAAATTGAGGATAAATTGAGTTACACAAAGATCATTTTGATGTCCATGCTACTGGAAATATTCAGAATTGCAGGAAATAAATAACAAAAAGAAGATATATGCTATTTGCGAAAAAATGAAGAAAACCAATTTAATGATGTTGAAATAAAAGCAGGTCTACTATGTTTCTTATTGAAAACAAACCTGCAGCTGAAATAAAGCATAAAAACATCAAACTCTTGTTTGACAGAGAAAGGTAGATTTCTTACAACTACTAGGTCAAAGGATCAATGGGGTATCTTCACTTCCACATTCCATTCTCAGGGTCTTGGGGACGTTGTAGCATGTCAAGGAAGGTCAACCACGATTTGCATGCAAATCAATATGATTTTTTGATGCAAAACACAAGTTGCTATAGGAGTCCCTTTTTTCCTACAGGAAATAGTCTGGTGAGAAGAAAAATGCACTATATATGTGGTTTGAATGAAAGATGAGCTAAGGAGAGGCTAAATGATGATAAAAAAATCATATTCATGTATCTATGCCTATGATGGACAAGTTTATTCAGAAAATGAGAAATGTTAGGGTTTCTTATAGCCCTGCAAAACATGAAATTGTGTTGTAACAACATATAACAATGAATGGACATCAGATGAAGAAAAATAAATAAGTTAAACTATTGAATAAAAGGAAATTTAACTGCATAAAATAAATACTACTATTTCTACCAAAAAATTATTCACAAAAATACTTGTAAGAAATTTAATTCGTTAACCCTGTAGAAAAACAATGTTTAGAAGCAAAATTACAAAAATGACTAATTGAAATAATGCATGAAAAATAAGATTACAATGAGGGGACTTGAGCAACTGAGGTGGGCCCTAACCCAAGGAGGATTGTATCCTTGAAGAGATAAAATTCTAAGAACCATAAATTCCTTTCATTGATAAGCAAATGTGCTTTTACATGAGAAAATTTAGAACTAGAACTTCTAAGCTAATGCCTTCACTTGACTACTACTAACTTTCTACTTCAAAATTTGAATCCTAATGGGATACTCAAGCTTATAAAAAATGTCTTCTGGATAGTTTCTATGAAAGGAGGGCCATTTTTCCTCCAAAATCCTTAGAAAATAGGATATGATTCCCTAAGTGACCTTGCAGCTATAGGGAGGAATAATAAGTTATTTAAGCCAACTGAGTTTTTTCATCCTGTAGCATGGGACACGTCCCATAAATTTTTGTGACTAGATATCCTTGTGATATGTTCCAAATATCGTCAATATCCTGCATTATAAACACATTAGGCACACAAAGTATGATAAACATCTCTAACCTTCCTAAGAAATTATTAAAGCTTAAGAAATACATTAATAAGTGCATAAGGAGAGGTTTAATGTGCCTAGGAAAGGTTTGATTGGAATTATGTTATACCTAATTCAGAGGTCGATCACAATGCACCAACATTTAAAAATACATTATACATTTTAATATGAAAACTATGTATGCAAGAGTGAATAATGGAAATATCGATGCTAAATATCATGGCAATGAATCCCCAAGGGTTAGTTCAATTGGTCAAGTCCCCATCATTAAAGCACCTTTTCTATTGAGAGGTCTTGGGTTCAATTTTCTTGACACTCTCAAGGTCAATATTTGTGGTTGAGCCGACAGGAAGTGATCCCTTCAGGTGGATTTTTTTGGTAAAAATATTTAGTGGATGTAGTGATCACCAATATACAGGGTCCGTGAACGACATAGAAAAAAATAAACATATGGCAAGGAGGACCCATCAATATATAGTATTCTCTTTAAAAATGTTATCTATATATTCATACTCATTAGGAAACGATGAGAAAAGGGAGCATTTAAATGGATGCAAATGTAAAAAGAATAAAATGATGAAGTTCCAATGTATGAACAATGATTAAATGTGGAGCCAAAATTATAAGTAATGAAAACTTGTAATGAAAATCTTGAGCATAGGAGCATGCATAAGTTACACATGTACATCAAGAAACCTGAGGCAAAGGAGTTACACTCATCATTACTCCAAGGAAATCAATTGTTTTCTTGGTAATAATTTGGTCTCCTCAAGAATGTGTCTAATATTCAAAGGGAGAATGAGGTGGAATTAAATTAAACTGGGAGGAATTAAAAGTGCACTTATGTTTGGAGTCTAGGAATCCTATCAATCAACTTAGTAGAAGCATACACCATGCTTCAAGGGGTTCCAATTACAATATCTCTACACATTCCTAAACTAATAATAGTGTGGGATTCATTGAATTTCATTAGGAACATGGTGTAAGACACAAATACTTCATATTACAAAGCTACAGTGATCTTCTCTAGAATCTAGTAGGTATTGCTTTGCATCTATAAGGGGAAAAAAATCCATGTTTTTTGTGAAATTAATCAAAACGTGGATTATTATGTTAATTTTGAAATTAAGGAAAATGGGGAATACATTAACCTTAATTGTAATGTATATCAATAACCAATCCCATAATGACTCATGGGCCATCTCCAAATGTCATATATTAATGGAGCACTTGACTCCCATATAAAATCATTAGTGACTCATTATATGCTGAGGCGTGATGCAATAGAACCACTGCCATATACCCACTTTGAAACCTAATTGTAATTATGAATTAATTAACATATATCCACATTATCACAATGTGATTATGAATATGGCACAATTTAATTTTTATGGCTACATTTTTTTCTTTGATCTAGGGTATGTATGATTTGCAAAAAGCAAGGAATTTGGTAGTTCAACTGGTTGGTATTGGAAAAGTTGGAGCCTTGGTTTATAGGATTCATGGCCTACTCTCCTTTAAGTCTAAAGTGTTATTTTTCTCCAGGTATTTTGTGGTTCCTCTATTATTCTTGTCCTCCTCCTTTGTCTGTGGATTCTTATGCAGACTTCTTCTCAGTGAATTTCTTAGATAAGGTCACATTGAGGATCAAATTAATGTCCTCACAATCTCTTGGTTTATGCCTCATGTTTATAAAGTCCCTTATCCTAGTGGTTTTTTTATCATCAAGTTAGGATACCAGGGGGGGCCTTTCGAGCCTCCCCCTTGTAGCTTTTTGTTTTTCATCTTTGTTCTGTCTAGTCATGTTCAATAATTTTCCTTTGGTTTATGGTCCATATCTTGGGGTCCTCATGGATCAAGAGTGAATTTTTGGAATTTGGTTCACCTACACGACAATATTTTTTTAAATATAGTGCCCTCCATCCTTTCTCTCTCTTAGGAGCTACAATATCATGAATTCATTGCAATAGAGCACAAGGATACCATCATGGATATTATGGTTAGGTAGAACTGAAATATTTAAGAAGTGAAATATGAAACTCTTCATTTCATCATTGGAAACTGACTCATGGACCCTTGGTAATTAAGAAAATTCTAGGAGAAGAAAAAGGCAAGGAAATAATTAATCCTTGCATACTAAAATAAAAGGGACAAGTGAAAGATACACTCATTTCATGTCAACGAAGATTGTTGAGGATAATGGAATTAGCCTCCCAAATTTTTAGTATATATTTGTTAGAGTTTTATGGCTCTTAGGAACCTCTGTAGAATGTATAATGTTTTTTGCCATAATTTTGTATATCAACTTGCTAGTTTTTGTTACCAGTATTCAAGATTTTAACCCTTTTAAGTCATATCACTATGGGAATTACAAACACTTGGAACTCTTTTTTAATTCTACTATTTGACAATAGTCTCATCCTTTTTGCATAATATAATATATCTTCCAGTTCTTGTAACAAGTGTGTGTGTGTGAGAGAGATTGGAATAAAGGGATGAATAAGTAATTTGAAAGGTCAAGAATGAGAGGGGTAGTTTCTTGAATGAAACTGAAACTTCCACTTACCCACTAGGCCAAGAGAGAGAAGTTTTTTTGTAAATGATTATAAATGCCAGAAATTCTAAAGAGTAAGAATAAGCTTTTTTCTCTTGGAGCTTTCATGTACTATAATTTTAAATGGGGGAGAATCCAAGTTTTGGCCAAGCCATTTACTACAAAACTATTATTTTGGTGTGTATCTATTATGGAATATTTTGCTACTTTTATTGAGCATTGGAGTTGTGTAAGAATGCATATCACTTTCTATACTATTATCATATTATTATGTGTAGGTGTTAATACTTATTTATATTCTCTAGAACTATTTATTTGAATCTATGGGCACAGATTTATAGATGGTTATTTTAACATTGTATTATTCTAGGTTTATAAATATTTACTTATATTATTGGATTTTATTTTAGCATACTAATTGAAGGGTCACTCATAGGAGCATATGTGGCTCTAATTTTTCTTCCTAGTTTCTACCACTCATGTCTGCAAAAACAATATTTCATTATAAATTAGTTTGATTCCATTCTTTATTTTAAAAGCCACTGATGATGGATATGGCCACAATTGGTAAAACCTAAGATCAATAATGCCTATTGGGCCAAAATCTAATTGGAATCCCTATTCCAAATATTGGATATTTTGATTGGGCCAAAATCTAAATGAAATCCCTATTCCAAATATTGAATAATTTGATTGTGATTTTTCACTAGGGGTAACTTCAAATATTGACAAAGGTATTTTGAATGCATCGACATGGTGATACAAGAATCCCCACTCATTTTCAAAGGAATTTTATCTAGTATCAAAGTCATATGGTTTTAAGAATATTTTAGAGGGCATCTTATTTGCATTTTTTGAAAAAATATGGCATTGTCATCACCAGTTTTTAAAGGAGCTTTGTTTTTAATTCTATTGGTTTAGTAACATCATTTTGTATTGTTTCCCTTTTTTTTAAAGATATGGTATAGTAACTCCATTTTTTTCATCATCGATTTAGTTTCTTTATGTTTTTTTTAGTGATATGAATATTGCCATATTTTCTAATGATTATATGTTAAATTTTTGAAAAAAATTTAAAAGCCATGAAAAATTACTCAACTCTCACCTCAATATCATTTATAATACAAAATTTTAATAAATTTTTCAAATATATATATATATATATATATAAACTTTTCAAAATAAAATTAAAATTTAAAATAAAATAAAATAAAGAATCAAATAGCTACCCTCCATTCACGAAAATACAATGGAAATATTGCATTAATTTTAATGTATATGGAAAGAGTGCTAAATTTCTATATTCTAATCTTAAAATCATATAATTCACAAACCATGCTCATATAAAATGAGCATTACAAGTTTGTTGTATATATTGTTTAAATTTTAAAATGAAAAAAAAAATATTATTAAATCTGATGGAATGTAAAAATCACCTCAATTTCCAATATAAAAGTATTAAGGATATGATAACATTATCAACATCCTTAAATGGGATTTCATTTTTAATTTTAAAATTAAAAAAATTATGTTAGTATTGATATGTACTTTATTTATGATTTTTTAAGATAAATATTAATATTAATTTAAAAAATATAAACTAAAATTATAAATTATATTGGTTGGGTTGACAATGGAGGAAGGACAAGGTGATACAAGGAGTTTTCATATTTTTTCTACATTGAAATATCTAGTATAAAATAATGATGATGATTCTTAATATTTAACTTAACCGCCTCACACTTAGCTCAAAATTATGAAAATTTTATATGTGGAGGGAGAGTAAAATTTGAGTTGGCACCACACCCTAGAGTGAATTTTTTTGATGTGGATCCTTTATTATATCAATTTTATTAATATCCCTTAAGATATAAAATGATAGTGATGATTCTTAACATTCCAAGTGCCCATAACTAGCTCAAAATTATGAAAATTTGTATGTGGAGGGAAGGTACAATGCAAGTTGACCCCACACACTGGGGTGAGGTGTGAAGTGACAGGTGGAAAGTTGGTAGGTTTCCCATCCCACCAAGAAATTATGGGAATGGAAATTCTAGGCCTCCCCTCCCATGTAAAACTTGACTCACTTATACTCTTTAGCTCTCAGAATGATCATCCATCACTATGATGATCCTTCAATGCCTCACTCTCGCTCTCATCATGTGCCTAAAAACTTGGGGGTATTGATCCTACATGTGACTATAATGATCCAAATTTTATGTCTAATTCTTGTCTTATTGGGCACTTTCCCCCCATATTCAACATTGTTTGGATATAAAGTTTTCTTTGCACACACTTTGGAAATTTCTAGTAGCTCTTGAATTTTGTAGATATTTCCTCTCTTATCTCCCCACAAACAAATTCGTTGGCCTCAGCTTGAAATTTTTGGTGCTCATTCATTATATTATAGATTAATAGTGGAAAGTTTCTTATATGTGTTAGTTGGCCCAAGGCAACTACACAAGCAATGTCTCAATGTCTTCACTCTAAAAGTTCTAGTTCTTCCTTCACCGGTTTTCTTAAGTATTTGCATCATTTTTAACCATTGATTGTAGATATGCCACGTCAATGTGCCTATTATAATCTAGGTTCTACTTAATAAAAGCAAGGGGAGGGGAGAGAGCTTGATTTCACATAGAATCCCTGGCCCGACAGTTCCAAGAGAAGATTTTTCTAGTCATCCAACGTGAAATCCATGAGGTGGAACAACAAATAATAGAAGAGGGCGGAACAACATAGTTACCAATGTATCTACCTGGATCCTAGAAACAAGCCACACTTAGGGGAGGAAAAATCAATATCTACGTACCATTAACTTGTATTGGGATAAGAAGAACCTACCGGGGAAGGTGTCACTTGATAAAAATGAAGCCAAGGAGGAAATATTGCTTATGCTTGATCAAATTCAACTTTATATGAAGAACATGACCACATAATAGAGATGATTGAGGACCATTTGGGCCCTCCACTTGATCCATGGATATCTAGACAACAAGGTAAAGAGCATATTGAAGTGGAACCCTCTAATTCCACTTAATCTTCATATTCCTTATGTTTCAATAGTTTTGTTTCCTTAATTTTTGGCTCGGGAATCTAATTATGTTTATTAGTTAGAGGTCATTGGTATTTGGAAAAAACCCCATGAATACTTTGGCTTTAATTTTGGATCTCAAACTATATTAATTAGGAGCTTGATGCAGTTCCACTGGTCTAGTGGCAGAATAAGGTGTGCCATGTATATCTAGTTATGTGTTTTTTTGAATTATCAATGGAAATCTAACTTTACAAAAAGAAGGTGAATATTAACCTTAAATTTCCCCTAGATGGAATGGTAGGGAGGTAAGAAATGCTAGTTTATTTGTTTTTGGTGGATTTATAGAGGATAGGGACATCTAGCATGGTTAAAGGATATAAGGTTACTTATGAGAGGGTTATGGAAGTGTGTAGCAATTATGGCTCACCCTTCATACATAAAACTTGATGTTTCTTACTTCCATCAAGGATATGCCTTAAATAGGGGTATTATGATAGGAGCAAGAGTGGATATGGTGGAACTAACAATAGCTTACAATAAGAGAATTTTCACTCATGAAAATAATTTGGTCTAGTCGACACCATGGGGATATGGTTCTATGATTTTAAGGTGTTAGGTTCATATGTTCAAAAGGTTGATTGATAGCCTCATTCTCTATTATTTTAAATTTTCCTCTAAGCTTATAGGCTTGAGTAGCCACTCTTATCTTACTATACATGGTCTCTCTTTGTGGCATTCAAGGTCGATTCTCTATTTGGAATGATGGTGAGTGAATGATAGTTTGAGCAAGGGTGGAGGGAGGCCAAGTAATTGAAAAGAGAAATTTGTCCCTCCTTAGAGTCACTTGAAGAATAGGGTGAAGACCACAATGATGGAAACAATAATAATTTAAGATGGTTGATTTTATGATGATTAAAAGAGAGAGGTCAAAAAAACACATGTATGACTTCTATCATTAAATTTCATGAGGAGATATTCCCTTAGGTTCCAAAAAATAGTTTTTATTATAGAAAAGATACCAAGTACATGAATCTTGTGGTTAAGTATTAGTATATAAAAACATTCATTACCATGACTATGGAACTAAAATATTTTTGACTAAGCAAATTTCTCACTAAATTAGACAAATTAGAACTAAAATACAAGAACTTAATCAATGCAATTTGGGAGTCAATGGAAATGGGTGAAGATCTAGAAGAAAATGGACAACATTCACGGATGAAGAAGAAGGGAAGGAAAATTTGGAAGCAATTCAATATGAAGAGGTTTCCAAGCCCATTCTTAAGGAAAATATGCCACATATATTCATCAAAATTAACTCAATAGGTTTCCAAGCCCATTCTTAAGGAAAATATGCCACATATATTCATCAAAATTAACTAAACCTTAGAGTCTGATAACCAAATTTCATCATACCAAAATTTTATTATTAACTTAGGTTTACATTTTGGTTAAATGTATATAATGTTATTATCTCTTATAAGTATTTAAAATTAATATATAATATTATTATCTCTTATAAATATTTGTAATTAAAATTAGACTAATATGCTTTTATTATTATTGTTAATATTTCACTAAATCCCGGTCAAATCTCATAGCAACCCTATTCTTTTCCAAAGCAATGTAACTATGCATTCATTGAAAGCATGCTAGACTAGGGATTGCATATAAAACAGTTTACACATTATTAATAGAATTCAGATAAAATATAGGAACAAAAAAACTAAAAGAAATATTAACTTAACTTTTTAAAATTAAGGCTCCCATTTCAATATGTTTGATAATGGTGTAAAATCCCCATGACCTGGCATGGAGAAAATTAAATTTCACGTGGAAAAGACTAATATTGTATGATTCAATGATTAAAATGTAAATTAATTTCCCATCTTATTCAATGCATCTACCTTAAATATTAAATGGGATTTCATTCTTCTAAATGATAGGAAATCATGTTTTAAAGTTTTCAAAAGGTTTGGTAAAATAATAAAATTTTCATTAAAATATGAAATTCATTCTTCTAAATGATATGAAATTTTGTTTTAAAATTTTCAAAAGTTTTGTAACATAATAAAATGTTTAAAATATTTCTTAATTTTTCATAACTATTTATAGATAGTTATTTCTTTTCAAAAAATTATATACACATTAATAGGATCTTAAGAAAAAAATAAAGCATGAAAAATGATGAATCTATTATATTATATATATACCATTTTTTTGAAGTATAAATTTGTGATATTAGTATTACTATTTTTATTAATTATGATATTAATAGAATTTTTAGATTTGAAACCATATTCAAGAATTTTAATTAAAATTAAGTGGTTTTGGATTCAAAATTCTCATTTTGATGTATAATAATTTTATTGATATTTGATTGTGATTGATTCTCAATCATATATAAATTTACGGCTAAAATTAATTTTTATAAACAAACATGTTTTATATAAAGAGTATAGTTACAATTTAATGGTTGGTTTGAGATTATTCAATTTCACATTCAAAGTTTTGGATTCATTTTATAGTTGTAATTTCCTTATATTGATTACTATTTGGAAAGAGGAAGAATAAAAAAAGAAAGGAAAGAGAGAAAAACATATGATTCAATTTGAAACTTGAATGAGAGAAAAAAAATCACAAAAATGTGACAATAAAATTCTAAAAAAGGAAAAATAAATGAACAAAATGAAAGAGAACGACTTTGAAAACAACTTTTGGATAAGAAATTATATTGTGGAAAGTTGGATATTTTGGGTTTAAACATAATGAACTTAAGAGAAAAAGTATTGATTATTATTTAGAAATAGGAAGAACAAATAAAGAGAGAAAAGAGAGAAAAACATATGATTCAATTTTAAAAACTAATGAGAGAAAAAAAATTCACAAAAATGTGACAATAAAACTCCAAAAAAGGGGGAAAGAGAACAAAGTGAAAGATAATGATTTGAAAACAACCTTTGGATAAGGCATTATAGTGGGAAATTGGAGATTTTTGGTTTAAACATAATGAACTTATGAGAAAAAGTGTTGTTACAGAGTAAATTTTCATAAGCCACAATTCTATATTATTAAGTTCAATCTATACTATCAAGTTCCAAGAAAAGGCATTGGTGTTGGTTATGCTCTCTTTGTTATCTTGTCACTCAAAGTGGTGAAAGCTTCACAAATTATAGTTAATTTTTTTTAATTAATGTTTAACAATGAAAGGTATAGGTTTCTATTTTCTCACATTATTCTTTAAGACTATCCACATTTTGACACTGCGATCAACACCCTCCAAAAATTTTCCTACACTTGAATTTTGTAGCCTACCGAGGATCTTACGATCTGTCGCTCCACAATCCCTTCATGGTCGATTGATGTTTTCTGATATGTTTAAGTCCTCTTCTTGGGTTGTACCTTTCAAAGGCTTTCTTACACATACACAATCCTGATTGAACTCATGAGAACACTTTATTTATGCAAGCTTAAACAAGCATAGAACCATCCATCAAGACAGTGCTTGTGTGATGTTAAGCTCAACTCAACAATCAATGTGCACTTTATTTAAGCTTAAACAAGCATAGAACCATCCATCAAGATAGTGATTTTGTGATGTTAGGCTCAAGTCAACAGTCAGTGTGCAATTTCTTTGACTATCTCCCTCACTTTGGTTGTGTTTCCACTTATATTTCAGCGATTTTTCTCAACTTTCATCCTTCACACACTTTCTCTTTCATAAGTATCACTTTCACATTCATGGTTTTCGTTTTTAATTTCTTTTACTTTAATAATTTCCCTTTTCATGTTATCTTCACTCTATCATGTGTCGCTTTCAAGGTCATTCACATTTTGCAAGTGTATTCTTTATGTTTTCCTCTTGCTGCAAATGTCGTACCTTTACGTATCACCAAATTTAGTTCTAGTGCACTCTTTTTCATTATATGGTCTTACATATCATTATAATATGTGCTAGACACATTCCTATAGCTTATCACACCTTTTGATCACAATTGTCACTTTTGTCGTAACTTGTTTTCTAAGTGTTGTAATGTGTCATTTCAACTGTCACACTTAGAATAAGTGTTTCTTTGTTGTTGTTTCGAGGTGTGATTTTTAGCCATGAGTCATGTGTATCCTTCTAGATTGTATTGATGCATTTTAGGTGTGTGATCCAAGTTTGAGTCTCGTTTGGATGTATTTCCCTCTATTACTATATTGGTTCCACACTTGGCCATTTTGGATCCCTTCTTGGTCCTTTATCCCAGTGCAAGTTATGAAGGCATTAGACCTCTTAACAAGTGAAGATATTAAACTATTCATGGGCCTCAATGATTTAATCCTACTCACCAAGTCTTGTGTATTGAGTCCTCCTCAAGATAACCTCAAAACTACTACACATTAAGAACCTTTCGAAGGCATCAACCTAACCCTTATTTATTATATTGACTCACTACAATGAGTTTTGATCACATATGCCTTTCATGGCATATAAAGTACTCCTATATAACAACATGGACCTCTTCCACCCTCTTGCAGAGGCAAAACATGAAATGCACAAACCCTCATATCCTCCCACTACAATGAAAACCCTCTTGGGGAAAGTGGCTTCCTTCCTATGGCCTCCCTCAATGAAAAGCGTATTCAAAATGGCCAAGCACCCATTGTTGAGTAAAACTATGCTAGAAGGAAAATCACATTCCAAATCAATAATGACCCCTTATTGATTCAAACTACGCTTTCCTTAAGGAATTCTCTCCCTTTGTGCACATAACATAGTCTTTAAGCCTAAAGCCTTCATCCATCCCTCTTTCCAATGTGCTCTATGATCAAGCCTCATATTTGAAAAGTCTCCTTCAATGCATAGCACAGTCTTGAAGCTTAAAGCTCTCATCCTTCCCTCTTCCCCAATGTGCTTTGTGCTCAAGCTTAATCTTTTACAAGTCTCCTTCAGGGCATAACATAGTCTTGAAGCTTGAATCCTTCATCCTTCCCTATTCCCTAATGCGCTCTATGCTCAATCCTCTTCCTTAATAATTCTCCCTCAGCACATGGCGTAGTATGAAGAGAAAATGAGCCTTTGACCAGTTAAATTGTGTTTTCCTTAAGGCCTCCTCTTCCTTCCAGTGCATAGGGTAGTCTTGAAGGTTGTATCCTTCACCCTTCCCTCTTCCCTTATGCGTTATATGCTCAAGCCTTACTTAGACCCTTATTTTTTAGCACATGGTGCAGTAAGAAAGGCTAAAGGAGGCCTACTCTCATCCCTTGACTAGTCAAATTTCACTTTCCAAGTCTTCCTCTCATTCCTTCTTGGTGCATGGCACATCCTTAAGAAAAAATATTTCCGACCTTGTCCCTTTAGCTTCCCCACTGTGCTAGACCAAGAAGAGTTCCTGTTCATAATGCATGGCACAGTAAAAATGAAAAGTTGAGCCTTCCTAAGCCATTGGTGAGTTTAATTGTGGCCTCCTAATCAAGTCTCCTTCTTTTGACCCTCTCACAGGCCTATCATGAGATGATCATTCCATGAGCTAGGTAGTGATAGAATAGATATTTTTAAGACTGATTTTTCCTTGTCATGAATGATTTTCATTGGGAGGGGTACCTTCTTAGCTCGACAAGGTGATGCTCAAAGAAAATAGAAAATAAAAAGCATAAATAAACACACACGGATAAGAAGAACCAAAGAGAGCTATCACGGAGAATTGAAGCAGATCATGGACCAAGACAAAAGAAGGCATTTCATAATGAATTAGAGTTCCAAGACCCTTTGGAAGTGTTGGCTTGAGCAGTCTTGACCCAGGTTTGAAGTTAAGGTTAACCAAAAAAAACCTCTTACTACTGGCCCTTTCGACAATGACCTGCTTGCGCAAGCCAAAGTCTCACCCGAAGCAGTATGGAAGGGTGCTGGAACTAGGTTTCCATGCACTGAGAGAGATTTAAAATGGTGTGGGTATCCTTAGATCTAAAATAACCCTGATCAAACCTTCACAACAAAATCCCTAACCAGAAACCCTAACCATACAGATTTAGGTCTAATACATAGAATACCTTATGCGCGCTCTAAAAAAAACTCTGAAATCCTTGTAACTTCCCTTAATACATATTCTTAAAGCTCAAAAATAACATATCCATTCATTTAGAATTCATCTAGAGAAGACAACAGTTGCACAATCGATATGAATACAGATAACACAGTAACCGAAAATAACATGCAAAAATGATAATAAAGTAAATAACAGATGCACTTAGTACTCATATATCATCCAAGACAATACTTCATTCATTAATAGTTCAGATCTCCCTTACAACACCTTCAGTTTACCTGCACACACAGCCAGCAGGGTCCACACACATCAGGACTAAGGTCTCCATGCACACAGCCAGCAAGAGCCTTCTAACCCAGAAAAGTTTGCTAAAATATCAAAACGCAGTCAGATCTCTATCATCCATACTAAAATTACTTCTACTATCGACTCGATCTAGACCACTATTTATACTTTTAGTCTGCACTTATCTAAGGTCTGTAAACTGTGGTTTGTGGCCCCTAGTTCTACCCTTTTGACCCATTAAAACCCATCAGGGGATTTGACTCGCCCCAAAGCCCCTTGACTTGTGGTGCACATGACTAAAAGTACAAAAAACTTACAAAAATATATCAAAAATATATCAAAATTCGGACCCAAGGGACCCCGCTCCAACAGGCCCCCAAGACAATCTTATGACTTGTCCTGAGTCACAGTGGTACTGGGTTCTTCATATTGTTCTGAAGTTCTTCAATAGTAGCAGCAAAGGGCGCCAGGATGCCCGCACTCTGAAATGCTACACTCTGTGTGGTATCTACTAGCTTCTACGAGGTCATCCCTTCTGTGGTTAGGTTGATACTTTGTCGGGTATGATTCGGGTTCTTAATTATTGCATCCAGGTCTTGAGACAGCTTCATTTCCTTGTCCGCCCATGACTTCAGATGCTCAGTCACAATCTTCTTCTTCCTGCGAAGCTCCTCGACTTCATCTCGCAGAACTTGGCTAGTCTGTAGGCGGGCCATGCGTTGGGCATGAACGAAAGTGGAGAAGGCCTCTTACAAGTCATCAAATGCCTGCTCCTTGGCGTGTAACTCCTGATTGATCCTCTTGACGAGTGGATCTATTTGCATAGAGTTCCGCAGTCCCATGGTTGTCTCAAGCAGCGCAGAACCCTTGTCAACATTTTCTAAGATGCTTTATGATGCTTCTTTTACTAAGGTTGTTCGTTTGCACTCACCTCCGAGGGAGTCTCAGGTTGTAGCTTAGCCTGCAATGCTGCAATTTGTTGTTCAAACTTGGCTTTCACTGTCTGCACTTCTATCCTGGAAGCTTTTAACACAACAACTAATCTTTCAATCTTGACCTGCGGTGCGGAAGATGTTGGGATGGCTACTTCAGGAAGATCATCGCACAGTCTATCAATTAAGTGTTCCAATTCTGCACGCTGAGCCACAACCACCTGCTGTGTTTTTTTTATTGGAGCAACTCTTCTATTTTTGCTGCAACTGTCTATTATGCTTCCCTCAACTGTTGTGCACATGCGCCTCCCTGCACTGCAACTTGTCAGATAGCGCATAGCTTTCCACTTGGTAAATTAGAGAGATATATTATGACTTCAGGGTATGTTTTCACCTGTGTGTACAGTTCTGACTGCTCCATTGTAACTGTTGCGCCTAGGAAGGGGATAATTCTAATATCTGACGTTGTGATGATCATTGTTGTGATCAGGCTCTCTTAAATCGACCTCGCTTGATCCACGCTCTCTTGTAAGTTTTCGGCCTTCAACTGCAAGAGCTACAATCCAAATTGTAAGGCCTCCACCACAACCTTGTACTACTCCTCCATGGTAGTCCATTTGTCTTCAAAAACAAAAGCGATTGCGTCTAAAATTTTATCTAGGTCCTCTTCTATTAGAGTGACCTCTTCTGCTCCTCCGGCCTTGGATTCCTTCCGCTTCTTTCATGGACCATTGGAAGTTTCTGCACCATGCTTAATACCGGGTGGAGATTCGGCACCATCATTATCTAACCCGTCGAGGCCACCAGGGTCCACATCTACTTTGCCTCCAAGGTTTTTCTCTGTATCCTTCTCTGCTTCCTTCTCAATCTCCTTCTCACCATCCTTTTGTGTGCCTGTTTCTGCATCTTTTTCAGTGCCCGGCTCGACCTCCTTCTCTTTATCTCCTGGAGTGGTTTCTTTCCCTGAATTAGAGGTTGTAACAGGTTGGGTGGAACTGAGCACTACTTTCCATGATTCTGGCCAGGCAACAATGACATGTTCGAACTCTGCCTCATTTGCCATGAAAGGCAAGTTATACCACGTGGGGTCATTACATGCCCTGACTTGCACGTTTTGCATTGTTATTTGAAAAGTGGCGATGATTTTGTACTTCTCATACACTGTCAGAGATAGCCTCGGGCGTGAGTGGATTGTAGTGGCTAGTGTGCCCTCAAATAGTACCTAAAAGCTCTTATTTTCCTTCACCCACCTAGGGTCGGAGGAATCCCAAATATTGGCGTAGTGCGCCCCTCGCATATGCCAAGCTCCACTTCCAAGAGGACTGTATCTGCCAGAGTCTCCCATGTTATTAGCGTAATAACTAACAATAGCCAAGAGTATAAAAATAGCTTCCCCTGCTCCTGTGCTTCGTACACATTCTCCAAGAATTCTTTGCAGAGGTAATGGGACCAATTGTAGTTGACCCCCTTCAGATTTTCCTGCCAATGCAATTATGTGCCCAGGGACCGCCTTTGGTCGACACTTGCACATCAACTTGCAGCCTAGGATTAAAGGTCTTAGGCGCACACCCAGGCCTGTAATTGTCTGCACCAGGAATCCCCTTTTTTCCGCTCAACCTTGTAGTCTTTCTTGAATTTTGCCGCAACCTTGAGCTCGTTGCTTTTTGCAAAACCTGTCATTGGATGAGGCCCCTTCTTGTACAGGTTGGTCATCTAGTGGATCAACGTGGTGTCGATCGGAATGCGTCCCTATATCCAAAAACATCCTTCATGAAATAATGCCAGCAGCTGGTGCACGCAGATAGTAGTGATTGGATATCTCCCAAAATACGGAATCCTCAGAAAATTTAGGATCCCTGCATTTCCCAGCCCGCGTGCCCACGAAATCGGCTCAACCTTTACCACATCATCATAGAGAACCCTCTCCAAGTAGTACTTCGGTTCTAGCTCAGGGAATGTGTCTTCGTTCGCCAAGTCATGATCATCGAACTTGACGCTTGGTATCTTTCCAAACACATTTTCACCAAGGGGAACAACCTGTGGGACCAGAGGCATCTATAGGTAGTCCCTCACTGAGTCTACATTCTTGGGGGTGTGCACGGAGGGTCTACGCAGCTTGACATATGGCAGCCACCATGATATAGGCTCGATGAGCGTAGCCTCCTCAATGGCGCTCGTTGGTCTCTTCGAGGGGTCACCAATAGGTGCCCTATCCTTAGTGGCCTGACGTGGGGATGTCACATTTCTTGGAGAGGTCCGCAGATTTGAGGTGGACCACTTCGATATTTTTCCTCTTCCTTTAGCTGGCATAGACATGACTTCTTCAAATTCAAGGATCAATTCATGGACATCGTCCAACCCCGGATCTATCGATGTTGTGAGGGGTACATAGTGCTCCTCAGCAAGTGCGCTCTCTGGATTAGTGGCCATCATTTTCAGGAAGAAGATAAATTCAAGATTTCTCACGTCAAATGGGGTCTCTCAACCAGACATACAGTACTCATAGAAAAATTTATAGCACAAATCAGGGATAAGCTCAAGGCACAATGTATTCAGAAAGAAAAGGAACCAATTATGACCAACACCCTTCCTTTTATAGGAAATCCAAGGTGAAAACGATCAGATCCTCATTAAATGCAACTTACCTTTGTAGAAACGGTTAAAAATATCATAATATCACCTCATTAAATGCATGAAAATTCCTCCATCCAACGGTAAAATTACTTTTTCACCCAATTTCACTGTTCTAACGACTAGTTTCTTCTCTTGCGCATCGCCCTTGTTCTTCCATCGCACCCATCTATGCCTTTCCTTAGTGTCGCATGCAGACCATTGGATTCTTTTTCTCCGACCATATAGTCATTTTTTCGGCACCGAATTGTCCCTATATGGCTTCAGACTTCTTCCATTGAAATACCCTGGAAGATTCTCTCTGCGCAGCATGGCCAAGCGCGTTGCACCCCCATCAGTGATTTCTTTCACAATGTATGACCCCAACCGATGTTTTCGAAAATTCCCTAGGTGGCGCGCAAACTGACTGTCATATAGAAAGACAAAGTATTCCTCCTTGAACACCATTTGTCTGATGTGCCTATCATGCCAGGCCTTTTGGCGTGCCTTCTGCACTTTCTGATGGAAGTTAGCAATGAACCGATCTTCTTCTAAGGAAACCAATTGCGCCAAACGTTCCTCCATGATTTCAGGCTCAACCATATTGGTGAAAGCTGTGATGCATAGGATTGGGACAATATACTTCATTGGAATGATCGCTTCTTGCCCATAGACCATACTGAAAGGTTTTTTCCCAGTCAACTTCTTACATGTGCTCCTATATCCCATAACACAAAAGGGATGTGCATGTCCCAGTCATTCCGATTGGAATTACAAATATTTGTGAGCGTATTATCTAAAATTTTGTTGAAAGCCTCTACTACGCCTTTTTCTTGTGGGTGATAAGGGGTACTCTTCTCGTGATGGATATGAAATTCCTTTGTCAAAGCTTCAATGGTTTCATTAACGAAGTGCGTACCTCTATCACTCATCAATATCTTTGGGCATCCGAATATGGTCAAAATATGTTCAAAAATGAAGTGTGCAGTAGTATATGTAGTACAGTCCTTAACTACCTTGGATTTTACCCATCTAGTTACATAATTTGTGTTAGTGATGATATAACGCGCTCCAGTCTTCTTCCCTGGAGGATTAATCAATCCAACAAAATCTATAGCCCATTTATCAAAGGCCTTCAGGGCCATCTGTGGCTGTAGGGGAATTTCATCTTTGTGCAAGGAATTCCATATTCTATGATATGAATCAGAGGCTTGATAGTATGCATGTGCATCACTGTGCAATGTGGGCCACCATAACCCAACACAAAAAACCTTCTGTGCAGTAGCTTTCCCAACACAATTGCCTCCTTCCACCCTTCCATGAGCCTCAGCCAAGATATCATGTCTCTCATGTTCCAACACATATTTTATCAATACTTCATCTACTCCCAACTTATACAACTGACTCGCAATCAGGGTAAAATCAGCTTCGTGCACAACTAGTAGTCAGAAAGTGCGCTTCCAGTAGTCAGAAAGTGAGTAATATTACAAAAGTGCTCATCAACCACCTTGATAGCAAAGAGTTGAGCATCAAGTAACCCCTCCTCCGGACTGGTTGGTTCTTCCCCATTTTCGATGCATGACAAATGATCAAGTCCAAATTTTAGTCTTCCAGGCTTCACAATGATTTCAAAGTCATACTCCTGAAATAACAACAACCATATGAAAATATCCCACCCCCCAACACAAGCTTATTAACTAGGTATTTCAAAGAAAAATGGTCGGTGAAAATTTTAAAGTGTCCTCCTACAAGATAGTGCTTGTATTTTTGCAAAGCGTAGACCATGGCCAATCCTTCCCTTTATGTGGTTGAGTATTTGTCCTCTGCACTTGAGAGCGTCCTACTGGAAAAATCAACTGGTGATCAATTTCTCCTTCTCCTAGCTGCACTAGAAAGTCCCCAAGTGCTATACCAGATGCATCGACATGTACATGAAAAACCTTAGACTAGTCTGGGAATATCAGAATAGGTGCAGTGACCATTTTTTCCTTCAGCAGCTCAAAGCTCTTTTGACATTCCTCATCCCAGAAAAATTACACATCCTTATTTAGTAACTCCTCCATTGGCACAATGATCAGAGCATAGCCCTTAATGAACTTCCTATAATATCTAGTGTGTCCTAGGATGGAGTGTAGTTGTTTCTCATTAATGGGAACTTCTAGGTTATGATAATTGCTATCTTGGTTGGGTCTACCATCAATCCTTGCTGACATACTATATTCCCTAACAAAATTCCAAAAGGCACATAGAATATGCATTTCTTCAAGTTAAGAGAAATATGGTGCTTTCTACAAGTTTCAAGCATCATGTGCAAGTTTGACACATGTTTCTTTACCAATCCAAACATTGTCCAGTCATCAAAATATACCTCCAAAAAATGATGCATGAATTCTTTGAACACAGCCACTACCACATGCGAGAAGATTGTAGGTTCAGTTTTCAATCCGAAAGGCATGACAATGTACTGGAAATACCCCCATTATGTTGCAAAGGTGGTCTTGCTGCGATCTTCAGGCGAAATTCTGATATGATGGTATCCAAAAAGTCCATCAGTAAATGAATAAGCCTTTTGTCCTCCCACAATATCCAGAATCTCATCTGAAAATGGAGTAGGGAAGGGGTCATGCACACAGGCATCATTCAGCTTGTGCATATCGACACAGATCCTTTTCTCTCCTTTGGTCTTCTTCTCATGAACCAACATTGGGCTTACCCAATCATACTACTCTGCAGTCTCAATGATGCCTGCAACCACCATATTTTCTAATCCCTCTTTTACTTTCTTCTTATATTTAGGATTCAATCGGTATGGTCGCTTCTTGATAGGGCACACATATGGTTTCAATGTGATATTCATAACATCTAGGTCTCCTACAATTCCTTTGAGCTCTAAGAACTTGGTAGGAAACAAATCCTGATACTGTGTCAGCATCTCCGCAATATTCCCTACTGTATCATCATCCCAGTAATCCCCAATTTTGGCCAGCTCTTCTATCCTAATGCTGACTTCCTTTAACTTCATAGGCTTAGTTACATCTACCATCCCCAATGAGGGCCCTGCAACTACGCGCTCCCCTTCAGACTCAGGGATGTTGACATTTCTTGGATCATCTTCATTATCCTCTAGTGACAGGTTCCTGCAGTTGACAATGTCTTGCATCTACGCATCCCATGCTAGCACAGCACAGTCCCTCCAGCGTCGGGATTCATCAAAGACAAGAGCATCTATGTCCTGTAGGGCTTCATCCAAATTTTTTGATCCCCAAACCAAGCTGAAGGTTGATAGGAAATCATCAGTCATTGTAATCCAATGGCGAGTTCCTCGATGTAGCTCTGTTTCTAGATACCAATTGGTAGGTACCAACCCTAACAAATGAATAAACATATGAACCACTCATGCCAAGTATTTTCCTTCAAAACTTCTATCCACATGGACAGGTGTTTGCGCGGGTCCCCCTGACCATAGAAAATCTTATTTGGTGGGGTAGCGAGAGGCTCAAAGTGCAACGTAATCATTTTTATACATTCCTCCCAGTCTTTAAAAACACCCTTGTGAGTATCCCACCAACGCGTTGGGGTTGCATGCATAGCCAGGTCAAGCGCCTAGAACCTTCGTTCTTCTGGAACAACCTTTTCCAATTCGTCCAAAAATAATTTGACACTACCAGAACCATCAAAATATGGTATTTCTCTTACCTCTGATGAGATTCACTGAAATTTCTTAGTGATATTGAGACAGCGCAATGCGGAATCATCATGTAACTAATTCTGCCACTTCTCCATCTCTCCATCTGAATATGAGAAACACAAACTATCCTTCTCCCAATTCAGCATTCCATCAATTGTAGGGTTTATCTATCTTCGTCTCGCGCAGTTAGTTTGTAAATATGGTCAACATCATCCCCTTCATGTATTGGCTTTGTATATATTTCACCTTCTGCTGGATCCAGTGGGACTATCACCCACGTTCCATCATTCTCAAATATCATGCTTCTACGCTTTAGGTTGATGATGCCTCCCCTATCAATGGCCCAATCCAATCCTAACAGCGCAGGGTAGGGGTTTGCATCATCCACAAATTGTATCAATTCAAAATCTGCGCGTACCGTTACTCCAACAATGTCTACAAGGACCTGTGGAAGTCTTCCAAGTGGAATTACCTTCTGTTGATTGGCCATATGTAACTGAATGGTGGACCATTCCAGCTTTGGTTCTCCCATCTTCTGCCAGTTTTGCTTCGACAGAAAATTTTCATCAGACCCCAAATTCAGGATGACTTGATCCATCTCATACTCTCCAATCTGCACAGTCATGCACATCTCTTGACCAATTCTCTTCTTTTTCTTATAAATCTTGTTCACAACCTGTTGTAGTATTATAAAAACCCCACATTTTTCTAGATAAATAGTATAGAAAGAATAATGGGGACCCTTTTAAATAATTCCTATGATTATTTTTATTTTAGAAATAAAACTTAGAATTTGAGTCTATTATATTAAAGGTTTGTTTTTATAAAAAACATAAAAAATCATAAAAAAATGCTCTAGGGAACCCATAAAGGACTAAGAGTACAAGAAGCAGGAAATAAATTGCTGAAACATAAACATTGATATGTGAAATGTTGAAATGTCGATATGCGAAATGTCGAAACGTTGATGTGCGAAGTTGCGAAGTATGTTATGTAACAGATATCAATATCGCAATCTATCATATGACATATACCGATATCGCATTTCGTCATTCAACCGGAAAACCATCACAATATTGCATTGTCACATATCACGCATTGCTGGGAAATGTCAAAATTTTCTAATCATGAAAAAGCCGATTTACAGATCCCAATAAGATAACAACTATCAAATTCACACGCATCTAGGCTATCAATTAAATGATAATTTAGGTGTTTTATGATCTCGAGGTTCATAAACGATTTTATAATTACTTCAGATTTAATACCGAGGATTTCCATTATGCATGAGTTAAGGTGATACGATAGTTAATAGCATTTGACGTGATATTAGCTTATGATCTCTGGTTTTTATTTCAATAGTGTAATTCCAGAAATTTAGGCATAAAAGGATGATGAGGCTTATTGAAGCACAAAGGAAGTCTGCCACCCCACCTCAGTTAGTCGTTCAACAAGAAGAAGATCATGAGATGGCTCCTCTAGTCTCAGACACAACATATAACCTAGAAATTGGTTCCTCAAGCTAGGAAGAGATTTATAAGTTGTTTGAGAATTAGAATCCACAAATAATTTTGAACATAAAATTTGTAGCTGTTGATTCTGCATCCTCAGATTCAGATTCATGGTCCGACGCAACTAACTCTCTTCTGCACAGAATTGATGCACATCCTAAAATGATGCCATACACTGAATTAGTAATATGGGTTTCAGATCATGTGGACATCCGAGATAGACAATTTTTTACCAAAAGAAGAACAATCATTGGTTCTCTCAGGCCTGCATAATTGAAGGAAATGTATAAATTTCCCGAGCCCCAGAAAATATACGACAATTATTTTTTCCAAGAATTTATGCAAGAGAATGAGCACCTTGCAAATGTGATTAAGGATTGGAGAAATGATCCTAATTGACATAAATGTGACGATAAGGGTATGTACTTAGTACTTTCTCTTAAAATCCCTTTCTCGCAAATTGCTGCAATGATGTGTCGTCTTTTTGGTTCTTCAAATAAAACCAAGTTCAAGGAAGATTAGACAACCCTGATAGAAGCAGCCTCTGACGGCTATATTCTTGATTGAGCTAATATTATGTCTGATAATTTGACTAGATGTATCAATTTCTATAGAGAAAATTGTAATCTTCCATCCAATACAGTCACTCCTTTTTATATGACTTCATTTATCCTAGATGCTATTTGTTTTTCTACAAAATTTCTGTCATTGTGATGGAAATGGACCAGAGAAGTCAAAACCCCCATCTTTGTACAGTTAGAATTCCTATGGGAATCAAAATACACTCCCATATGTTTAAAATATTGATATAATGCTCCCAGTTTTTCAAATCATTTTCGAAAGGAAAATCTCTAGAGTCACCCATGGAGCCAATAGAAGTCTCAGGTCTACAAGAAGATGGTTTGGTGAATAATTTTTCACATACATCCGAGTTTTTGGAAGTCATGCTTACCCTCATGTCCTACCCTAATATATACCAGATAAATTATTGGCCAAGGAGATTTCTTATCAGACCGTAGGTAATGGGATGACTAAATTTCTGAAAGAAGTTGTTATCACAAATTGCACCTAATTGGCTTCTAACCAGACAACTTTATGAAAATGTTTCAAACCAACTTGTGACTGAAGCTTAGCCTCTTCAATCTGAGAGGGCTCTCTCAAAAAGGGTTAATGATATTTGATAATGATAAAATAGATGGCTAACTCTACTTTGAAAATGACTTGTTTGTGATAAGTGTAGGTTGAAAATAACATCAGTATGAAAACATTGGGCTTATGGAGTCAACAAAGCAACAATTCAGTAGATAGTTCACTTGACATGGAAGCTGATGTAGGTAAGAGTTTTTCGCAAAGGTAAGCACACACGAAACAGGAAATAACACATTCAATTCATCTATAAAGGAAGTCAGAGCATTATATGATTGAATTTTGGGTATTAAAGATGGAAAACATTGCAAATGGTACACATAAAAAATATAGATTAGATACACACTAAAAAATCAATCAAAATATCAGGTTGGTCAAGAAACAAGTCTCTGTATTACTGAAAACAGTCAATTACATAAAGCTACAGTTTTGCCAAAAAGTCTCCAACCCATACAAATTTGAATATATTCCCTTTAATAGACTTGTTACATGATGAGATGATTTGCCTCATGGCTAGATTCATCGAATTTTTGCTAGTGACACCTTGCATAACAAGAAAACATCTACATTAATGAAAAAATTACAACTATTCTATTTGGCATTCCTTTTCCCAGTAGGACTCAAACTATTCATTATTACATCAACTACCTTATCTCCTAATATCAATTACATCTTTGAAAACTATTCCTTCACATGTTCAAATAGGGTGGGATGGGACTCATCACTACATGACATCTTAATTGACCTCCTCTAAATCTAGAAACAAACCTTGTTTTTTAGAAGAACTGGTCCTTACCTTCAACGCATGATTTAGCTAATGAGTTGTCTTCATCTCCTGGTCTTTAAGTATTTGATGACTGCTGGAAAGGTCCCTTGAACCTTTGAAAGTATCCATTTCTCCATAACTTCACAAAAATCTCCTCATAAATCTTCAAAACAACATGCTACAAAAGTATGGCAGTTTCGTAGCATACTTTTGTAGTGTTACAAAAATGCCTTTTTCCATCAAATTTTCTGTCTCTTTCCTTTGGTATTGTCTTCATCATCCTTAGACACCTCTACCATACCATTTTCATCCTTCAGAATCTTCATAAAATGATTCAAAATGAAAAAATAAAGCTACAGTAGTTTCGTAGCGTTTTCCTGTTCTACCAGCCTAGGAACACTACGAAACTGCTGAAAACAGTAAAATTTCCATATTTTTGTCTAGCTTAAAAAATGTGTCTTCCAACTGTAAAAAACTTGTTTCCAACATGCCATTAACCTTTAAAATCATAAACCATCTCACACTATGATCCTTGAGGTGTTTCTTCCTCATTGATAATGAGTTGAGCGATTGGCTCCTCAACTACTGTCATTTTAAGGCCCTTTTCTTCAACTCCTTATGGATTAGTTTAAGTTGTTCCTGGAGGTATTTAACTTGATCCTTCAAATTTTCGTTTGTAGATTTCAAATGCAAGTTCATTTTCCTGACATGTTTCACCTCTTTCCTCAATGGCATGGTCCATTTGATAATTTTTTGTGTAATATCTAGGGTCTTGGAAACATTTTCAACCTGCCCTTCCCAAATCTCTTTCATATTTTCAAATTGAACCTTCTAGACATTATGTTTTCTTGCTTCTTTCTTCATAACAGCAATTTCATGATTAGCCAACTTCAACTGTTCTTCAATGAGTTCAAACTCTATTTTTCCCATTACTTTCTCCTTTCCTTTCGTTGACTTGCTAACTGAATCTTTCTCTCCAGGTGATGAAATATCAATGATGTCTTGTGGTGGCTTAACAATATCTATAGCTGGATGAAGTTCTTTGCTGAACTCCAAAAGTTTTCTAGCATGCCTTGTCATGGGCTCTCTTGCCTGGAACATAAAACCTACATCTTCTCCTTCAAATTCTAGTCTCTTTGCAGATTTGGCTTTCTTTAGTTTCTATCCACCAACCTCTATATCCTCAGCCTGGAATATAGGAGTCTCTTCTATGACAATGGCATGTAGTATTTCTTCTATATTTCCTTTAGCTACTGTTCTATCTTCTAAAATCACAGTTTTGTCTTCTAAAGCCACTGTTTGACTCTTTGTCATCCTTTGTCATTTTAAGGCCCTTTTCTCCAACTCCTCATGGATTAGTTCAAGTTTTTCCTGGAGGTATTTAACTTGATCCTTCAACTTTCTGTTTGTAGATTTCAAATGCAAGTTCATTTTCCTGACATGTTTCACCTCTTTCCTCAATGGCATGGTCCATTTGATAATTTTTTGTGTATTATCTAGGGTCTTGGAAACATTGTCAACCTGCCCTTCCCAAATCTCTTTCATATTTTCAAATTGAACCTTCTATACATTGTGTTTTCTTGCTTCTTTCTTCATAACAACAATTTCATGATTAGCCAACTTCAACTGTTCTTCAATGAGTTCAAACTCTATTTTTTCCATTACTTTCTCCTTTCCTTTCGTTGACTTGCTAACTGAATCTTTCTCTCTAGGTGATGAAATATCAATGATGTCTTGTGGTGGCTTGACATTATCTATAGCTGGATGAGGTTCTTTGCTGACCTCCAAAATTTTTCTAGCATGCCTTGTCATGGGCTCTCTTGCCTGGAACATAAAACCTGCATCTTCTCCTTCAAATTCTAGTCTCTTTGCAGATTTGGCTTTCTTTAGTTTCTGTCCACCATCCTTTATATCCTCAGCCTGGACTATAAGAGTCTCTTCTATGAAAATGGCATGTATTATGTCTTATACATTTCCTTTAGCTACTGTTCTATCTTCTAAAATCACAGTTTTGTCTTCTAAAGCCACTGTTTGACTCTTTGTCATCCTTTTGCTTATTTGTTTACTCACAGCTTGTGTTTTTTTGCAGGTTTGACCACTTTTGATTTTTGTTTTGCAGGTGGGACATTGGGTGTATCAAAACTCTGCAATTTCTCTGTTTCCATCATGGTTGGTTCACTTGGTTCTGCCACCACTGGTTCACTTTTTTCTGCCAATAAGGGTGATGGGATACTCCTAGGTTTAGGAGTTCTTGTAGGAGTAAGAGTATCTAACTCAAAGCCACTAACAAACAAAAATGAAGACTAGTCTCTGCCTAGTCTCTAGAGCTCATCTAAAACCAGCAACTTAATTAAACCATGATGAAAGAATGAATTCTCACTCCCTTCATATTTTGCTTGGACCTTATCAGCCATTTTTGATAAACTTTTGTGTAAATAGAAAGGTAGATCAAGAGATATATTACCAGTAAAGTGTAGGAGAAGCTTGAAATGGTAAGAGTAGACTTTATGGTATCTCCCTTCATAAGTAAAATATTTTTGGATTATGAGCAGCAACTTTTAGTAGTTATCCTTCATGCAGCTTCTTGGGATGGCATTAGTAAGGTCCATTTCACTTTTTTCTGGCTTGAAAAACTCTTTGCACTACTCCATGTTGAATTTGAACCCTTTAAACCACTTCTCTCGTCCCCTTGGAATACTTGTTGCTACTGCAGTGACCTCTGGTGTAATGGAAAGATTCAACATCCCCACTTTGGTAGTTGTTCCACTGAAGTTTAAAGAAAATTCTTTGGAAACCTGTACATGGCATCCTTGTAATCTTCCACAAAATTATAAGCATCTTGTCCTTCTGAAGACTCTTGTAGTTGTTGGGTATTCATTGATCAGATTCATATCTGATGGCTCATATCTTAGACATTGGCCACCCTTATTTGTCTTTCTTTTTGGTTCCATAGCTTCTTTAGTGTCTTCTCTGCCTCGCTTGATAGTTTTCTACCTTGCTTGATCAGTGATATTTGTAAACCTTTAAAAACACCAGCCACAACATTGGCTCAATGCAATAGATCTCTAGAGCTCAAAATCACACAAAGAAGGAATGAATAATGAGAAATGACTTAATTTGGTAAGATTTTGTAGTTTGATGCCCACTCACAACACAATAATGACTCATACATGCCAAAAATGGTGATGATGACTTCAAATCTGACCATATACCTTGATATTTACCCTAGCTGACTCGAATGGTATCTAATTTACCCTTTCCAAATGATTTTCTGACACCTAACAGCTAACTTGACATGACAGACATGAAACTACACGTTCGTAGCGTGTTTAGTGTAAATCTAGATGTTTTCACTACGAAAGTATCAACGGCTTCGTAGAAAAAAGTGGCATTTCTCAGTGTATTTCGATATGAAACTGTGTTTCCTTGGCTAAAATGACCATTTCGGTACTAAAACCTTGGGAATTGAAATCTGTTAGAAAATTATGAGTGATGTGACATGAGGGGATTTGAAAGTGAGTGGGTTTAGACCTTACGGTAAGCTTAACTAACAAAATTTTAAAGTTTTCCTTGACCAAGTAAATAAAAATGAACCCTACAACCCTACCTTTGACACATGAACCTATATGACTTTGTCAAATGATGCTTCATTTTTCTGAGTGATAACAAAGGCCAAAAATAAAATTTGGCCAACTTTTCCTATCACATGTGGGTCATATACTCTCGACAATTTCAAGCATGCTTGTCTTGAAATTGATCAATTAAAACCCTTGAATTTCCCAATTCTACCTAACAAAATTTATGATGCATATGTTATTGCCATAGACATAATGAATCAAGTTAAGTTGCGGGAATTTGCAAGCAAGCCTAATAAATTTGACGATGTGTTTGAATCAATTCTAGAATTCTCAAGGGTTCTGCAAATAGAAACTATGAAATTCAGTCCAAAAGAACTGATACAATTCAAACAATATCATGAATAGAGGAATTCTCATTTGCTAGAATACATCTTCCAAAGGCCAATGCCAGAACAAATTCTGATTCCTCCAGTTTAGATTCAAGTGCTAGAAGAAAAACAAATTCCGATTCTCATTCCTCCAGTTCAGGTACAAGTACCAGTGGCAGAACCATAAATCGTAGATGTTCCACAAGAAGAGAGATTTAATCAAGACTAGGAAAGTTTTGAAAAATCATTATCTGATGCTAATAATCCTACTGATCAGAATGCTATTTTGATAGAAATTCTTGCTACTCAAGATTCTCTAAGAACAACAATCCATGTAGGTGAATCAAGCGTTTAAAAAGTGTCCTCTAACCTAAATGATTCTGAAGATCAAAGAGAAATTCGAGAAATCTCATTCACTACAGAGGTTTCTGAAATTTTTATTCATCAAAATAAGACACCAAAGATCAATGGTACAGAGGATAGACAAGAAGAAACATGGGCAGAAGACATGGAGATTATCCCTAATTTTCCAACAAAATAAATAATTATGAATATTGAGGAAATACCTCCTTTGGATGTATTTTACATTCTAAAGCATAAATTTGTTGTATCCAGGTCAAAGAAGAAGCAAAATATTGAAGATTCTCCAGAAATTCCTATGGACACAACATCAATGCAAGTTCTTTGGAAAGGAACTCAGTCAACTCTAGGAAAAGAACTTAACCAATTATCTCAGTTTTCAAGTGCTTCTGAAGATGCAACTATTCATAAGGAAATAGAGATTGAGTCATTAATCATGGAGAAAGATCAGAAAATGGCTCAAATGGAGAAAAATTTCTTCAATGAAAAACAAAGGATAAAGTAGGAGATGCAATCAAGTATTAATAGTCTGCAACTAGAGTTTGAAGGTCTCAAACTCAAACTAAAAAATGAAATTAAAGAAAATGATTTAATAGTGCATCAATTATATCAGAACATTCAAAAGCTCCAGGAGAATCCAGAACTTAATGAGGTAAATAAAAAAGCAATATAACTAGAAATATTGTTGGTAAACCAACAAATAGTTTTCTACCCAAAGTATCAACAGATTCAACAAAAGATTAAAATAAGTGATCAGTTAGTCACTCAAATTTCTGATTTGAGGATTTATTATGAAGAAACGGATGATAAAGTGTTTACGTATATAGATTGGCAAGACACATTGCAAGGGAGAGCGGTAGATCTTCCTTGCCTTAAAGAATCAATCATAAGGATATAATATTTGGAGACTGGGACATGAAAATGAAAAGTGCAGAATTAGCTATCATCAGAGCTAAAAACATGTCATTCAACATCTCCGAGTATATAAAAGATTCCCTTCTACAAGCTAATCTTACCCGGGAAATTCCAAAAGACACTATGCCTAAAGTCACCCTTTTGAAACAATATTGGAAAGAAACATCAAGTTGGAAAGCTCTTGACATAGAAAAATTAACAAAGGTAAATATGGAAGTTTACTAGTATTTGTTGATCAAGCCTCACAATCAATTGGGAGTGCTGAGGTGTATTTCCAATGCAACAGTTCAACTTATTCCAGCACTCAATGATGCAACATTCACGGGCCAGATGAGAATTCATCCAATGCATCCCCCCCAGCTCGAATATATGATCAAAGCATGCCATCTCAAGGAACAGTTAGAGAGTGGATCCTACAAATAGTCTTGAGACAGTTATAACTTCTACATTTTAATTTCCTAGATTTTAGTTTATAGTTTAGATTAGATTAAGAAGACTTATTTCATAAGTATTCTATTTTTGTAAAATTAATTAGTATTTAAACCCCTTTCATGCATTTAGAAAGGGGTCCAGATTTTTGAGAAGGTGGCTTTTGGAACTTACACTATTGTTTGAACAGAAGTATCTAATTGAAAGTCTCAACCTAGAGGCTATCTTTTTAGAACTAAGTTATGATGAAACAGGTACTATTATCTGTGTATTAATCATTTTATGTTTATGAGATTATAGAAAACTTGTTTCTATCTATTTGTCTCTTTCTGATAGGCATTGAAATGATGTATATTCTTATTACTATTGATAAAATGTATTGAATGATATGTTGTTAGACAAGTGACTTTGAAAGTTGTTATATGATTAATTTTCTTCATCAACTAAATCAATTACATTGATTTAGTTTCTTTAATGTTCTTACATTCTTTTAGTATGAAAATGATATATAATGTTTCATACTTATGAAATCTTACTCTGTAATCATATAAATTATTCCATCCCAGGAAGTAGTTAGAATTAGTTTTATTTATGTTATCATTAGAATAGATCACCCCATTTGTGTTGATTTTATTCCATTTTTTTACAAAGTCATTTATTATATGGGAAACTGGTCCCTATATCCCCAGTCAGACCCACCATTTCAATGGAAAAGGAGTAGCAAGGAGTTGCACTAACCTCCAGACTAGGTGGAATCCCTAATTTTGAGAAAGTCACTCTCTAGTCTTCAACAATTTTGGTGCTAGAAGGAGGGAATTCAACTATGTATGGCATATAAAGCTGAATCTCAATTGAAAATCCAACATAAGAGTCAAACTCCTTCCAAAGTTTCTACAACTTCTAGATCTCGTTCTCTATCTCCTAGTCATAAGCCTAAAGTTGTAGAACCATTCCTTAAATCTCCTGAAGGTCAGCCTTTGATTGAAAGATTAGAACAAATATCTATATCTCCAGATAATACAACCAGACGTTTCTAAAGAAAGTATTACATCTAAGTTTCGAAGTACTGGTGTGTTAACCCGATCACAAAATAAAAAACTTGGGATAACTGATTTTGAGTTTCCTATTTTATCTCATCGTCAGAAATCAGCTGCATCAACATCTCAATTAGGTATCAGTGAGATCACATCATCTTCATTTCCATTTACTTCTACCATCTCCTCCAATCAACCCATTTCTTTTCATCAACCCATTTCTACTCAAACAGTCAATGCTACTGTAAGTAGTACTAGTCCAGTAGTAGTTTCTTCTCTATCCATATCTGCTTCTAGACCCACTAGCTCATCTTCACAAGCACCAACTCAAAAAATGGCCAACATACCATGGGTTAATCCAGGAGTTGTGCAAATGAAAAATTTACATCCTCTCCCAGATCTTCCAGAAAAATGGTTACCAAAATATAATCCTGACGATGGTCTTCCTGTTGAAGAACATCTCAATAATTTTATGTTAGCTATGAGTCTCCATGGTATGAAACATGAAGATGTTGTATTAATATTGTTTCCTTATACTTTTCAAGGATCTACAGGATCCTGGTATTTTTCCCTTCCTTCCAGTTCAATAGGAGATTGGAATACTTTTCAAGACTTATTTTTTGCTAAATATGGTGATGATAAGACAATTTCATCCATATCAATGATATTTCTAATTTAAAAGCTAATTCAAATGAAAATATCAAAGATTTCAACTCCAGGTTTAAAAAGTTATTGAATGAAATTCTAGTTGCCTCTCGACCAAGATTGGATGTACAAATATAGTGGTACATATCTTCTCTTCCTTCTAATATAGAATTTTTTTTAGATAGAGCCAATAATCCTACCCTTGTAGAAAATATGAAACAAGCCTCGTCTGTAGAGAGAAAAATTGTAGCTTTAGAAAAGAAGAGTGAGTTAGAAGACAAAAAATATAAAAAAGTAACATTCAAATATGACCAAAAAAAGAAAACTCCAAAATATCCTTTTGGTCTTGAGGGATTGCAAAAGGTCCTGAAGACCATGTCCAATGAAATGGTTGAAATCAAAAAACAAGTTGTTGAGACTTCTACTGAAATCATCAATTAGCATAGTTCAATTGGATAGAACAAAGGTTAAGGTCTTAGGAGAATTCAACTCAGTAAGTATTGGATTGTCATCAAATCCAAAAGTCGCTTAGATAATCGATATATTGATTGTCGACATTCCTGAATTCTATGGTTTAGTTCTTAGTAGATACTGGTTTGAGAAGTTACATGGATATGTTGCAATGGACTGGTCTCACATGTGGCTTCCATATAATGGAAAACCCAACCAAATCATATTTGATTGCGAAAAACATATGAAATACTCAGTTACATATCTTGGAGAAGAAAATGAACCCATAACATTCAACAATAATATTTTGGGTAATTATTCTACAGATTCATTTTTGGGTAATTTTAATGTTAAAATTTCACCTTTCTTGATCGATTCCGTTAATTCACAAATAGAAAATTTTTCCCAAAATGATTTGACCAGATGCTTAAATTTTGAAGAAGAAACAATAATCCATTCCCTATTTTGGAAACTTTTCTTTGATGGATCAAGATCCAATGATGGTGCAGGAGCAGGATGCGTACTTGTTAGTCCAAAATGTGACAAAAACTATGCTAGCTTGTAGACTTGAGTTTTAATGAACTAACAATGTTGCTGAATATGAAGCTTTAGTTCAAGGTCTTCGTAAAGAAATAAGTCTTGATATACAATATATTCAGGTATTTGGAGATTCAGAAATTGTTGTAAGAAAAGTACGAAACACTATTCATTGTCTCTCAGTTCACTTGAAACATTATCAATCTCTGGTTCCAAGACCTCAGATCTCATTTTTTAGCATTCAATATCTCTCCTATTCCTAGATCAAAAAATGAAAATGCTGATCTTTTGGTTAATGTTGCATCCAAGCTAATTCCACCTGAAGATTTTAGTCCTGACAGATTCTCTATCAAATTTATTTTTTTTCCATCTCTACCAGATAATGTTACTAGTTGGCGAGTATTCAATGAAGATAGTGACATTTCAAGTTTTCTTACTTCTGAAAAATCATATGATGATCAAATTCTAGATGAAGATGAAGATGATAATGAAATAAAGCAACAAGCGGATAAGAATATTTTGCTAAAGTTTGTGGTAAAACTTGAAATACAATTTAAAAGGTAGATTTAAAAAAAATCAACAATTGCAAACTACAAAGTTATACTTTGAAGTATGAACTAGTTAATTTAGGATCTGATAAAGAACATCAAGATATAAATCTAGGGCTTACCCTTTCATCTGAAGAAAGAAATGCATTCATTACCTTATTAAAAAAGTACAAAGATATTTTTGCATGGAATTATGAATATTTTAAAACCTATAACCCATATATCGTTCAACATATTATTCCTATGGTACCTGATGCTCAACCCATCCAGGAAAAGCTCAGGAAAATACATCCAAATTTGGAAACTCAAATAAAAAATGAGTTAAACAAACTTTTGAAAGCCAAAATTATTTTTCCTGTTAGACATTCAGAATGGGTTTCTAATCTAGTACCTGTAAGAAAAAATAATGGTGATATTCGAATTTGTATTGACTTTAGAAATCTGAAAAAAGAATGTAAAATCGATAATTT
The DNA here is from genome assembly GCA_034641835.2 of Pinus albicaulis. Lineage (NCBI taxonomy): Eukaryota > Viridiplantae > Streptophyta > Pinopsida > Pinales > Pinaceae > Pinus > Pinus albicaulis. The sequence goes on from CM076579.1 coordinate 1,067,148,495, forward strand.
TCCTTTACCATCAACGGAACAAGTTTTACAGTCAGTAGCAGGTTCAGAATTAATGTCCTTTTTAGATGGATTTTTAGGATATAACCAAATTATAGTTCATCCAAAGGATCGTTTAAAAACAAAATTCAGAACGAAGTGGGGAACCTATGCATACCAAAATATGACATTCGGATTAGTGAATGCAGGAGCAAATTTTCAGAGGACCATGGATATTGCCTTTAAAGAATTGATAAATCAAAGATTGGTCGTTTATCTTGATGATATAACCATATAATCAAAGAAGAGAAACAATCATTTTCATGACTTAAAGAAGATATTTGAAAGATGCAGAAGATTTGGGATTTCTCTTAATCCAAAGAGATCAATTTTTGCATTAAGTGAAGGTACACTTCTTGGTTTTATCATCTCAAAAAATGGAATTTGTATTGATCCTGACAGGATTAAAACAATTTTAGAAATTCACTACCACATAAAAAAAATCAATGCAATCCTTTTTAGGACAGATAAACTTCGTAAAATGATTCATTCCATATTTTTCACATATTGTCCTTCCATTGCAAAAGTTGATAAAGAAAGATACAGTGTTTAAATGGGGAGAGCAGGAAAATGAAGCATTTCAAATTATTAAACAAGAAATCACTGATTCTCCCTCTCTCTCAACTCCAAATTTTACCAATGATTTCATTCTATATACTTTCGCTTTTGACATATCATATGTTGTGGTATTAACTCAGCTAGATGATAAAAATATTGAAACTCCAATTGCCTTTTTTAGTTCCAATTTTCAAGGAGCTGAATTGAACTACACAAGAGTAAAAAAAGAAGCATTTGCACTTTGTAAAGAGGTGAAATTTTTTTTCCCTTTTCTTCTGAAAGCTCATCAAAGTAATCGTTCCTTTCTCACCAGTCAAACTAGTAATTATACAGAAGGAACTAGGAGAAAAGAGAGCCAATTGGGTAACTTCCATGCAAGAATACGACTTAGAAATTAAAATTGCTAAAATTGTCAGAGGATAGAGATTTTTCATATTGATTACAGGAATGAATGATACATCACTTGATGAGGTAACTGCTACTATAGAACAGTTCACCGAGGTACTCAATATTAACCCTCAATCTCAGTATGTTGATTTAATATTTTATCTAAAGAATGGCTATGCTCCACTTAATTTGTATTCCAAAAGGAAACAAGCATTAATATTGAAGGCTAATCAATATCATTTATTCAATGATATGTTATTTAGAAAAAATTACGATTTTATTTTACTCATATGTCTTGAGAAAACTGAAATACTTAATGTGCTTCAGGAACATCATGACGGGCCAATGGGTGGAAACTTTGGTGGAGATACCACAACCCATAAAATTTAACATGTAGGTTATTATTGGCCAACATTATTCAAATATTCACACAACTATGTCAAAAATTGCAAAACTTGTCAAACTATGGAAGGAAGACAAATAAAAGCCTCAATGCCACTTCAACCAGTCAACATGGAACAACCTTTCGAACAGTGGGGACCCGATATAATAGGTGATATCATTCCTCATTCCTATAAACATCATAAATATATATTGACTGCTATAGATTATTTTACGAGGTGGGTAGAAACAATACCTCTGAGGACAACTAACTTTGAAAATATTATTGATTTCATTGATCAATTTATCATCACAACGTTTGGTTTCCCTTATGCTTTAGTATTTGATAATGCCTCTTATTTTTCTGGAAATGCCATGATAGAATTTGCTTTGAAAAGATGGTTTAAATTGAAATATTCTGCAAATTATTATCCTCAAGGAAATGGTTTGGCAGAGTCCACAAATAAAAACCTCATAAGAATAATTAAACGCACCATTAATCAAAACCAGAAGAATTGGCACAAAGCTTTCATTATGGGCAGATAGGATAACTAAAAAAACTTCAATAGGAACTTCTCCTTTTCGATTGGTATATGGGAAGGAGGCAGTTTTACCTTTAAACATATTTATCCCATTAATGGCCCTAGTACAATTCATTAACGAACAACATTTTTCTTCATTACAATCAAGATTGTCTCAAACAATTAAAATGGAGGAAGAAAGAGAAAATGCTAAAATGGAACATAATCATCATCATCAGCATTTGATTAAAAGTTCATTTGATTCAAATATAGTTAAAAATAAACAGTTTGAAATTGGAGATTTGGTTTTGAAATGGGATAAAGTGCATGAGGACAAAGGAAAACATACAAAATTTCAAAAACTCTGGCTTGGTACTTTTCAAATATGCGAAAAAATAGGTCCATCAACTTTTATTTTGCAAAATTTACAAGGGGATAAGGAAACTCTTCATGTTAATGGAATTATCCTCAAAAAATACTTTTCTTGAAAGAACGAACAGTTCTTTTGTAAAAATAAATACATACATTAATTTATAATAAAACAAGTTTTTGTAATTTTACACAAAATGTGAAACACTTCATCATTTTCTCGAACATGAAAGTGTTAATCTTCAAAGATATAAAACTAGGAAATAAACCATTCAATTGAAATCTCTACTTTTTCGAAATTTTTTTATTCAAAATAGCCACATTATAAATAATAATTTTCTAACCCATGTAAATTGAAAGATTATTTTGACATGAATCAAGTTTGAAATGTTATTTCTACAAGTACATGATTTTGTTCAAGTATTAGCATCTTTTACTTAAATGGTCATCCAAAAGCTCATAAGGAGAAAAATGATAACCTCCCCATTCATTTGTATTAGATATTTTTCAAAGTGTAATTCAAAAATATAAAAAACTTTGAACTTGAGAGGTCTCATTGCGAGTCGACTCATCATGTTCATAAGAAACTAGTAAACTTGACATTATCAGACTGGCTACCAAACTAGGATAATGGCTCTAGGCTTAAAAACCTGAGACAAGGGATCTCATCATGAGTTATATTGTTCAAATTTACTAATAACCAATGAATGACATTATCACTTCTAGCTACCAAACCAGGATAATGATTTTAAAAAGACAAAACAAAAAATAAAAAATAATTACATTACCTTTGGAAATGTCTATTAGGTTATGAATGGGATACTAGATCATTTTGGTTAAATAGTAACCCTGTCGAGGTTATGAACGCCTGCTGGCAGTAGCAACTCTATTAGTGACTAATAAGTTCATCAAACAATCTAAACTTTGACTGAATTCCTACTTATTGTTTCAACTTATTACAATTTGATTCATTTAGAGAAAAAAATCATTTGCAAAAGTAAGAATTTTTTTTCAAGTAAAAACCAAGCTATTTGGATTTAACTTTACCTATATTAAAGACAGATTCCAATCATTTATAATTTACTAAAATATTGTCTTTTAAGTATTAATATTTATTAGAGATTCTATATTCATCCAGTGTATCGCCAATTGTTGTAGTATTAAAACAACCCCCCATTTTTCTAGATAAATAGTATAGAAAGAATAATGGGGACCCTTTTAAATAATTCCTAGGATTATTTTTATTTTAGAAATAAAACTTAGAATTTGATCCTATTATATTAAAGTTTTTTTTTCATAAAAAAACATAATAAAATCATAAAATGGTGCTCTAAGGAACCCATAAAGGACTAAGAATACAAGAAGCAGGAAATAAATCACCGAAGTGTAAATCACCGAAACGGAAAACACCGATATGTGAAATGTTGAAATGCCGATATTCAAAATTTCGAAACACCGATGTGAAAAGTTGTGAAGTACGTTATGTAACGAATATCGATATTGCAATCTATCATATGAAATATACCAATATTGCATTCTGTCATTCAACAAGAAAAAAATCGCAATATCACATTGTCGCATATCGCGCATTGCTGTGAAACGTCAAAATTTGCTAATCATGAAAAAGAATATTTACGGATCCCAATAATATAACAACTGTCAGATTCACACGAAGTCGATTCTATCAATTTAATGATAATTCAGGTGTTTTATGATCTCGAGGTTTTTTTTTGTGAAACCAGCTCTAAAAATAGAAGAAAAGAGATATCAACGCCTTAGAAATAAGCCACTTCGAGGGGACAACCTCCAATACATTACATGAATGAACAATTCTTGGATGATACAAATTAAAAAACCTCCTTTCCATATATAGGAGTCCATGGGGCCATAATGTAATCCTAGCCGACCTAACAATAATAATTTAAGGGCACAATAATAACAATATGGGGGTTACAAGGGTACAATAATAACAATAAGGGGGTTACACTAACAACAATAAGGGACTATACTAGTAATATAGGGGCCTAACATGCCCCTCTCCTTCAAAAAAGTGTTGTCCTCAACGCTTGAGTAGCTCTGGGTGCTTTTGTATAAAATTCTCATCCTCCCATGTAGAATCTTCAGTGGGTAAGTTCTTCCACTTGATGAGATACTCTGAAATTGATCGATTCCGTAGCTATCGAGTTCTTGTTTCCATGACCACTTCAGGTTCCAATATTATTTTCCTTCCTCATCAAGTTCTGGCAATATTGTTTGAACTGGAAGATTTTCACCTATAACCTTCTTTAAGCATGAAACATGGAAAACTGGATGTACTCGCGAAGAAGCAGGAAGCTCCAATTTGTATGCCATAGTACCAATCTTTTGCAGCACCTTGTAAGGACCATAGTACTTTGGCGATAATTTATTATCCTTCTTAGCTTGCTTGAGGGACATTTGTTTGTATGGTTGTAGTCGTAAAAATACCCAATCTCCTACATCAAAACTTCTCTCGTTGCGATGTTGATCTGCCTGTTGTTTCATTCGATTTTGTGCCAAATTCAGGTTATCCTTTAAGAGTTGGAGAACTTCTTGCTGATGCTCGATGTGATGTTCCACTGCTTGAACCTTCGAATTTTCCCTTAAAGATGATGTGATCGATGGTGGATGATATCCATAAAGTGCCATAAATGGGGTCATTTTTGCTGCAGTATGGAAGGAAGTGTTATACCACCATTCGGCGAGAGGTAACCACTTGACCCATTGTGTTTTTTTATCAGATACAAAACAACGAAGATATCCTTCCAAACATTTATTTACTATCTCAGTTTGACCATCAGATTGAGGATGATAAGATGAGCTATGAGCTAATTGAGTACCCAAACAAGAAAATAACTCCGTCTAAAAATTTCCGGTAAAAATGGGATCTCTATTGCTCACAATAACCCTTGGGCTTCCATGTAGCTTTTGAATTCTGTCCATAAATATAGTAGCAACTGTACTTGCTTTTAATGGATGAGATAATGCACAAAAGTGTGCATACTTGGTAAGTCTATCAACTACCACCATGATGACACTCTTTCCTTCGGACTTAGGTAAACCTGTGATAAAATCCATTGAAATCTCCTCCCAGCGTTGACTTGGAATGGATAAAGGTTGTAGAAGTCCTGGGGTCTTAATTGTTTCCACTTTATTCTGCTGGCAAACCAAACATTCCGCCACAAACTTTTGAATATCGGATTTAAGGCCATCCCAAAAAAAATCTTTCTTCACCCTGTGGTAAGTTTTTAAAAATCCTGAGTGTCCTCCTAAAGGAGAAGTGTGCAATTCCAGAAGAATATTTTGTTTAAGTTGGGAATTCTTACAAATATATAAGCAATCTTTGTACCATAAGGAATCATTTTTCCAACTAAATGTATCAGATGTACTAGGATCTTGCTACAACTTTTGAATGAGTGTCCATACTTCTTTGTCCTTCTTCCATTCATCTATTGCTTCGGTTATCCAATCTGGTCGGATAATAGAAATGGTACAAAGCAATTCTTCCACCTCTTCATTATTTCTTGAGAGTGCATCTGCAACAACATTAAGCTTCCCTTTTTGTAGATTATTTCAAAGTCATAACCCAACATCTTTGTGACCCATTTTTGATGCTCTTCTGAAGATAGTATTTGTTCCAAAAAGTGTTTAATACTATCATGATCATTTTTTACCTTGAAGTGTCTTCCTATTACGTAAGTTCACCATTTCTTTAGTGCATGCAGTATTGCTAACATTTCCTTTTCATAAATAGGTTTATGTAAATACTTCTCTTTGATTGGACAACTTTCAAAAGGAATGGGTCTTCCTTCCTGCATTAAAACAGCACCAATTCCATTTCCTGAGGCATCACATTCCACAATAAAGGTTTTTGTGAAGTCTGGCATAACTAAGACCGGTGCTAGGCACATTACCTCTTTAAGATGTTCAAAGGCCTTAGTTGCTTCATGAGTCCATGAAAATGCATCTTTCTTTAATAATGTTGTTAGAGGTGCTGCTATTCTCCCATAATTCTTAACAAACTTGCGATAGTACCCTGTTAACCTGAGAAATCCTCACAACTGCTTTATGGTTGTGGGGACTTTCCATTCCTTAATGGCTTTAATTTTGTTAGGGTCTACCTTAACACCCTCGTGAGATACAATATGACCCAGATATTCCACCTCTTGTACACCAAAGAAACATTTGGATGTTTTTGCATATAATTGTTTCTCCTGCAATAGTTTGAGCACCCTGTCAACATGTTCAACATGATCCTTCCAAGACCTGTTGTAGATTAGTATATCATCAAAAATACTAGCACAAATTTTCTAAGGAAGGGTTTGAAAATGGAATTCATCAACCCTTTAAATGTAGAAGGTGCATTGGTAAGGCCAAAAGGCATGACCAAAAATTCATAATGACCCTCATGAGTTCGAAATGCTGTTTTTGGAATATCTTGAGTCTTCATTCTAATTTGATGATATCCTGAACGAAGATCCAACTTGGTAAAATAAATTGCTCCATGTAATTCATCCAATAATTCATCGATCACAGGAATGGGAAATTTATCTTTAATGGTGAGCTTATTGAGCTCCCTATAATCCGGACACATTCGCCATGATCCATCCTTCTTGTGTACCAATACTACAGGAGCAGAGAAAGAACTTTGGCTAGGTTGAATTATACCCGCCTCTAACATTTCTGCAATCATACGTTCAATTTCGCTCTTTTGGACATAAGGATATCTATAAGGCCTGATGTTTGGAGGAACACTTCTTGGAATCAAATGAATAGCATGATCATGATCACGAATAGGTGGGAGTCCTTTAGGAGTTTCAAACACCTTAGAATGATTGTCCAAGACTTGTTGGAGATCTGCAGAAATAGATGATTTTGATGTTGGAACTTATAGTGAGCATAATTGTGAAATTATGCCTCGTTTTTATTTCTTTAGAAGCTTTGTAATGACATTAGAGCTTATTATCTTTCCCGGATTCCCTGAAATACCCTGTAATTCGACTTCCTTTCCTTCTGAAAAAAATTTCAAGAAAATTTGTTGAAAATTAAAAGCTACCATACCCAAAGATTGTAACCATTGTACTCCTAGTACAACATCAGCACCTCCCATAGGAATGGAAAGCATTGGAATATTCAATGCATATTCCCCCATGGTTAGCTTGATATTATGGCATTTTCTAGAGCAATTTATATTTCCTCCATTTGCAACCATCACTTGACATTCTGGTGCTGGGTATAAGAAACAATTCAATTCCTTGGCTACCTTACAATGAATAAAATTATGGGTGCTACCTGAATCAATCAACACTATTACCTTTTTCTTCTTGATATGTCCTTCTATCTTGAGAGTTTGAGGAGTGGTAATTCCTGCCAATGCATTATACGATATGGTCGGACTCATTTCTTCCTCTTCTAGGGTTGGTTCCTGGTGTATATCCTCTTCTTGTTCATTTTCTTCTTCCTCTTTACGATATATGTAAAATAATTTCTTCTCAGCACACTTATCACCTTTAGTGTATTTTCTATCACAACTATAGCAAAGCCCTTTTGCTCTTTTTTCTTCCAATTGTTGTGGTGTCAACCTTGTAGGTTGTGGAAATCTAGGCATAGTAACACTTCCTTCTTTATAGAAGTGAGTGGTAGGCTTCCTTGTCACCATAATTTTACATTCAATTTTTCTTGCCAACCTGAATGCCTTCTCCAATGAATCAGGTTCCAAAACGCAAACTTCATGTTGGATGTTATCCTTTAAAGTACCTATGAAGAGATCAATCCTGTGTTCTTATGGAATATCAGCTACCCTTATATTCAATTTTTGGAAGTCCTCAATCTGCTGCCCCACTAAACCCTTTTGTTTGAGATTTATCAATTAGCTAAAGAAGTTGTTGCTCTTTGTATCCTCATAATGTGCTATGATTTCCTCCGTAAAAATTGACCAAGTGACAATTTTTTACGGGAGCAAAGCCATCGATACCATACAAATGTATTTTGTTCTAAATGTAAAGTTGTAATGCGTACCTTTTGTGTGTTTTGCACATTATGGAGATCAAAGCATTGCTCCATCTGTAGTATCTATGTTACAGGATCTTTTCCATCAAACTTCCTCATATCCATTTTTGGAATATGGTGGTTCTTCCCACCAACATTAGAGTTTATGAAATCACGATTAACATTATTTTTTTCTCATCATGAGTTTCCTCTACTATATTTTCACCATTAGGAAACATTTCTTATATCAACTTTGTCAAACCTTCCATGTCTGCTTTTAGATCATTCTTCATGTTTTCCATTTTAGCTTCCATGTCATCCATCTTAGATTCCATGCCAGCTTCCATGCCATCTATCTTAGATTCCACGCATTTCTTCAAACCATCCATATTATTCTTCACACCATCCATCTTCGCTTCCACGCCTTTCTTCAAAACTTCCATTTCATTTTTTGCTGCTCTTTGCGAGAGAGAAATTTGGTGCACTTGCTCTTGTAATTTTGATAGATCATGTTGCAATTCTTCATCTTCATGAATCATAGTAAAGCCTTCTGAAGGCTTAATGGATGTTGAATTATTTTTATGGAGCATTTTTTAGAACCCAATACTAATATCTATTCTACAATATTCCCTTGGAATGAATTCAAATTGATTCTTCAAACAAGACTTATGTAATTTGGAAAAAATTACACACCTTTTTCTTGCTTTTGAAGAGCTCGATATTTAAATTGGATTATCTCTGTGGTTACAACTCTTCAATATATGAAATTTGGCACTGAGGTAGCCTTCTGAATCCTCTTTTGAATGCCACTGGTCTAAGCTGATTTGGATTCTTCAAGATAAAGTTATGTCCAATCTCCCACAATGACCTAATTATGGATTGTTTCCGTAGATCGAACTTGTACGACTTTCCACGTGTCACTGTTTCGTATTTTAGCTCTAAAATTGATAGAAAAGAAACTAAATTCTGTTTACTTGTGGCCACTTTTTATGGCACTCCAATCCGATGCTTAGAGAGAGAGTTATGAAGCTTTTCTCACGATCACCTCTTTGAGATGAAATTCAGGAGCCTGAAACAACACTACCTTCCACAGATCATATCTCTGAAAATATTGTGAACCAAGCTCTGAAATTTTGCGACGGGTTTCCTTAGGATTTCAGCTTCGCGCCCTAAAAATTTCAGATTCTGAACCTTCGTAGAAAAAATTTATAGCACAAATTCCACGATGACCTGTTTAGATTAAATTGAGGAGCTTGCAAAAATACCTAACTTCCACAGATAAGATCTCCTAAAATGTTGCGAACCAAGCTCTGAAATTTTGCGACGATGTTCCTCAGGATTTCAGCTTCGCACCCTAAAAATTTTATCTTCTGAAAATTCGTAGAAAAAAAGTTATAGAGAAAATTCCACGATGACCTGTTTGGAGTAGCGAAACCCTAGAATCCAAAGCTCTGATACCAAATGTTGTGAAACCAGCTCCAAAAATAGAAGAAAAGAGATATCGACACCTTAGAAATAAGCCACTTAGAAGGGGCAACCTCCAATACATTACATGAATGAACAATTCTTGGATGATACAAATTACAAAACCTCCTTTCTATATATAGGAGTCCATGGGGCCATAATGTAATCCTAGTGGGCCACAATGTAATCCTATCCGACCTAAAAATAATAATTTAAGGGCACAATAATAACAATATGGGGGTTACAGGGGTATAATAATAACAATAAGGGGGTTACACTAACAAAAATAAGGGACTATACTAGTAATATAGGGACCTAACATTTGTAAACGATTTTATAATTATTTCATATTTAATACTGAGGATTCCCATTATGCATGAGTTAAGGTGATACGATAGTTAATAGCATTTGACATGATCTCAACTTATGCTCTCTGGTTTTTCTTTCAACAGGGTAATTCCGGAAACTTAGGCATAAAAGGATGTCAAGGCCGATTAAATCACGAAGGAAGTCCACCACCACATCTTAGTTAGTCGTTCAACAAGAAGAAGATCAAAAGATGCCTCCTCTAGTCTCAAACACAACATGAAACCCAGAAATTTGTTCATCAAGCTGGGAAGGGATTTATAATTTGTTTCAGAATGAGAATCCATAAGTAATTTTGAACATAAAATATGTAGCTGATGATTCTGCATCCTCGGATTCAAACTCATGGTCCGACGCAGCTAACTCTTTTCTGCACAAAATTGCTACACATCGTAAAATGCTGCCATACACTAACTTAGTAATATGGGTGTTAGATCATGTGGAAATATGAGATAGACAGTTTTTTACCAAAATCAAAACGGTCATTGGTTCTCTCAAGCCTGCAGATTTGAAGGAAATGTATAAATTTCCCCAGCCCCAAAAAAGATACAATAATTATTTTGTCCAGGAATTTATACGAGAGAATGAGCACCCTTCAAATTTGATTAAGGATTGGAGAAATGATCCTAATTGACATAAACACGATGATAAGGGTATGTACTCAGTAGTTTCTCTCAAAATCCCTTTCTCACAAATTGCTGCAATGATATGTCGTCTTTTTGGGTCTTCAAATACAACCAAGTTCAAGGAATATTGAACACCCCTGATAGAAGCAGCCTCTCACTACTATATTCTTGATTGGAATAATATTATGTCTGATAATTTGACTAGATGTATCTCTGTTTATAGAGAAAATTGTAATCTTCCATCCAATACAGTCACTTATTTTTATATGAGTTCATTTATCCTAAATGTTGTTTTTTTTTCTACCTAACTTCCATCATTAGCATGGAAATAGACCAGAGAATTCAAAACCCCCATCTTTGTACAGTTATAATTCTTGTGGGAAATAAAATACCACTCCCATATGTTCAAAATATGTAATGATATAATGCTCCTAGTTTTTCAAATCATTTTCGAAAGGAAAATCTCTAGAGTCACCCATGAAGCCAACAGAAGTCTAAGGTCTATAGGAAGATGGTTTGGTGAAGAATTTTTCACATACATCCGAGTTTTCAGAAGTCATGCTTGCCCTCATGTCCTACCCTTATATATTCTAGATAAATTATTGGCCAAGGAGATTTCTTATCATACTGTAGGTAATGGGTTGACTAAATTTCTGAAAGAGGCCAAAAAGACAATTTGGCCAACTTTTCCTATCACAGGTGGGTCATATACTCTCGAAAATTTCAAGCATTCCTGTCTTGAAAGTGATTGATTAAAACACTTCAATTTCCCAATTCTACCCAACAGAAGTTCTGATGCATATGGTGTTGCCAGAGAAATAATGAATCAAGTTAAGACGCGGGAATTTGCAAGTGAGCTAGATAAATTTGACAATGTGTTTGAATCAATTCCAGAATTCTCAAGGGTTCTGCAAATAGCAACTATGAAATTCAGTCTAGAAGAACTGATACAATTCAAACAATATCACGAACAAAGGAATTCTCATTTTCCAGACTACATGTTCCATAGGCCAATGCCAGAACAAATTATGATTCCTCCAGTTCAGATTTAAGTTCCAGAAGCAGAACAAATTTAGATTCTGATTCCTCTAGTTCAGGTACAAGTACCAGTGGCAGAACTATAAATCATATATGTTCCACAAGAAGAGAGATTTAATCAAGACTAGGAAAGTTTTGAAAAATAATTATTTGATACTAATATTCATGTCGATCAGAATGTTATTTTGACAGAAAATATTCCTACTGAAGATTCTCTAGGAATGAAAATTCATGTATGTGAATAAATTTTTCAACAAGTGTCCTCTAATCTAAATGATTCTGAAGATCAAAGATAAATTCGAGAAATCTCATTCACTAGAGATGTTTCCGAAATTGCTATTTAGCAAAATCAGACACCAAAGATCAATGGTACAGAGGACAGACAATAAGAAACATTGGCCGAAGACATTGAGATTATCCCTGCTTTTCCAACAACATAAATAATTTTGAATATTGAGGAAATACCTCCTTTGGATGCATTTTATATTCCAAAGCATAAATATGTTATATCCAAGTCAAAGAAGAAGCGACAGATTGAAGATTCTCCATAAATGCTTATAGACACAACATCAATGCAAGTTCTCTGGAAAGGAACTCAATCAACTCTAGGAAAATAACTTATCCAATTATCTCAGTTTGCAGGTTCTTATGCAGACACAACTATTCATAAGGCAACAAATATTGAGTCAGTTTCATGGAGAAATATTAAAAAATGGCTCAAATGGAGCAAAGTTTCTTCAATGAAAAAAAAAGGATAGAGCAGGAGTTGCAACCAAGTATTAATAGTCTGCAGCTAGAGTTTGAAGGTCTCAAACTCAAACTTGAAAATGAAATTAAGTAAAAGGATTTAATAGTCCATCAATTATAGTAGAACATTCAAAAGATCCAAGAGAATCCATAACTTAATGAGGTAAAGAAAGAAGCAATAGAACTAGAAACATTGCTAGTAAACCAACAGACAGTTTTCTACCCAAAGTATCAACATATTCAAAAGCATATTAAAATAAGTGATCAGTTAGTCACTCAAATTTATGGTTTGAGGATTTATTATGAAGAAAATGATGATAAAGTGTCTAAGTATATAGATTGGAAAGACACAGTGCAAGGGAGAGCGTTCGATATTCCTTGCCCTCAAGAATCAATAAAGGATATAATATTTGGAGACTGGGACTTGAAAATGAAAAGTGTAGAATTAGCTATAATCAGAGCTAAAAACATGTCATTCAACATCTCTGAGTATATAAAATATTCTCTTCTACAAGCCAATCTTATCCAGGAAATTCCAAAAGACACTATGCCTAAAGTTAACCTTTTGAAACAATATTGGAAAGAAACATCAAGGAGGAAAGCTATTGACATAGAAAACTTGACAAAGGTAAATATGGAAGTTTACTGGTATTTTTTGATCAAGCCTCACTATAAATTAGGAGTTCTAAGGTGTATTTCCAACGCAGTAGTTCAACTTCTTCCAGCACTCAATGATGCAATATTCACGGGCCAGATGAGAATGCAGCCAATGCATCCCCCACAACTCGAATATATGATCAAAGCTTGTCAGCTCAAGGAACAGTTAGAGAGTGGATCCGAGAAAAAGTCTTGAGATTGTTATAACTTCTGCATTTTAATTTCCTAGATTTTAGTTTATAGTTTAGATTATATTAAGAAGAATTATTTCACAAGTATTCTATTTTTGTAAAATTAATTAGTATTTAAACCCCTTTCATGTATTTAGAAAGGGGTCCAGATTTTTGAGAAGGTGGCTTTTGGAACTTACACTATTGTTTGTACAGAAGTATCTAATTGAAATTCTGAGCCCAGAGTCTATCTTTTCATAACTAAGCTATGATGCAACGGGTAATATTATCTGTGTATTAATAGTTTTATGTTTATGAGATTATAGAAAACTTGTTTCTATCTATTTGTCTATTTCTGATAAGAATAAAATGATATATATTCTTATTACTATTGATAAAATGTATTGAATGATATGTTGTTAGACAAGTGATTTTGAAAGTTGTTATATGATTAATGGTCTTCATCAACTAAATCAATTACATTGATTTAGTTTCTTTAATGTGCTTACATTCATTTAGTATGCAAATGATCTATATTGTTTCATACTTATGAAATATTACTCTGTAATCATATATGTTACACCAATTTTTGGTCATCTAACCTGTTACTATTAGATGGACTAAAGTACACCATATAAGACCAATTTTACCATAGTAAAATTGCTTTCAATATGAAAAATAACTTAATAACCCATAATTTATTAAGTTGGTTCTGGTCTAAACAGGAAACCCCATGAGGAATAATCAAATACATCCTTATTTGTTTGATTTTCCTCTAGGGATAATTAATTAAACCATTGTTTAATTATTTTCTTGGTCATACCTAACCTAAAACAGGAAAATTAATTAGATAAATCATTATTTGTCTTATTATTTTCTAGGAATAATTATTAAAACCATTATTTAATAATATTCCTTGTTAAATTTGACTAAAGCATTTATAAATAATTGAATAAATCACTATTTATTTAATTATTACTCAACCACATTCTTAAAATAAAAAAAAATCATTTATTTATTTATTATTTCCAAATAAAGGGATTTTACCAAATTCAAATTCCTTTTCCCTAAAAAAAAATAATAAATTATTCCATAAAAGTTGGATCTAGAGTTGGTTAATAATATTTTAATTATGCACCAATATCTAGACTAAATCAATATTTTGTTATAAATAGAAGCGTTTTTCCATTTATTCACTACCTTTTGTTGCCTAGAGATCACTCTTGATCTATTCTTTTGGTCTAACTTTGATCCTCCCAACATTGTCATATTTTTTCTACTTTTTGCTTGTGAGCTCCCTTTGAGTTCCATTTTGTCTAGGTTTTCTACACCATCAAGAGAGAGAGATCTTAGATCTGAAGTGTTGATAACATACAAGAACCCATCCCATTGAGGGGGACTAGTATCATCTTTTTATGTTCCCTTCCCAGGTGTCATAATACAAAAAATTCTTTAAAGATTCTTGTCTTGTTCATTGGATGCATGGAGCAACTCTTACTTATTTTTGTTGTTTAATGTCTTTAACTGCATAGATCTAGATTTTTGTAACATCTATTCTAATCACTAACTATAGATCTAAGGAAATGACAACCATATTTGATGTTAGGGTTGTTTTATACACAACTAAAGTGAGCGTTTTTTGTACGCTTGCGATTAGAATTCACACTAGCAACTGGCAACTCCACAAGGGTTTATAATTACGACTGTTGTCGTTTTTCAGATCGTTGCATGACCAACTGCTTCAAACCCTATGTTTTTTCTTCATATTCTTATTTTTCATTTCTTGATGTTGTTTTTAACCTTTAAAACCCTAAAATAGTAAAAATTATAACTCCTGTATGTTTCTGTGCCTATTGCGCAGGTAACATGTATCAGCCATAGTAGAGATGACACTTTTTTTTTGAAACCTGCTCCTGAGATAGCTAAAAGTGCAAGTCACACTTTTTGGCTGAAAACCTACAGCCTCAGCTCTTAGGTAGCGGATAACCACCTGAAAACTGGAACCTTAGCGGAAAATAGGTCAGAACCTGCGACCAGTACTTTTTGTGAGATTTTTTCTGTGATTTTTCTGGGTTTTGTCTGGGGCACTGTTCAGGGTTGTCTGACCTCCCTCTTCACTTGTCTTGGACCTGTACTCGCTTGGTTTTACTCTTCGAAGTAGGAACCAAGCCCCTTAGGGCTTCAGTACGCTTCCACTTTTTTAGGAGGAGTTTAGCTGAAGCAAGTCTTCTGAGATTTCAGTATTTTTCAGCCATTTTTTCATATTTGATCCTGCACTTTCAGATCCATTTCAGATCGGCTATTTATCCATTCAAAAAACTCTTTTCAGTTTTTTTTGGTCCTCCTTTAGGGTCCCCTTCGTTTCCCTTCATGTTGTAGCCTTTCGCCACCTATTTTGAAATATTTTTCCCTCTGGTTTTTTGTTGTTTTTTGCCCCTATTTCCAGGAGATCTGACCTTTAGATCCTTTTCCCTCTCGACCTTAGATCCATTGGCTATTTTGTGTGTTTTGACTAGATTTCACCCGCCCATAGACTAGTTGTTGGGAAGACCTCCTCCTTGGTTTTAAATTGATGCATCTTTAGTTGTTTATTTTACTGTCGCATTCAATTTCCTTTACTGTCATTTTCAATTTTATTTATAGCTATACAATTTTTTTTTTCTCTACACACGTCTGGGCTTAATTAAAATTAACACACTTATCACATACATGCACACCCTAAGCGAAGAGAAACTATTTTACACCGCCAAGCCAAGACTTAAACATTGTAATCAATTGATCCTGCACCTCCTTGCCCTTGTTTACCTCTCTTCCTTATTGGGTTCCATGCCTCTTTACCATCATTGTGCCCCCATGGTGTTTACCTCGAAGACTCCAAGGCATTCATCCTCAGTTTTTTTTAGGAAGACTTACCCCACCACATAGGGTTCGTATTCGTCCTCCACCGAGTCCCCATTCTGACTCTGATTTTGGTTCATCAGGTTCCCCTTCTGGTTCTATCCTCGACTCTCCTCCACCTTTCACCTTCATCATGTCTGGTTCAGGACCTAACACTGGAGGTGGCCCCGACCGTAATGCTGGAAATTCCACTAGTGGTGCCACAACAAGAGCTATTCTAGTTGCTCCCTTGCTTCCTTAAATGGTAGGCCTAAGACTTCTCGATTTTAGCCAGTTGATTAATGACCCCATACACCATGATCCAGGTTGCCCTGCTATGCCAACCAAGCCTCCTTCAGACATCCCCAAGTTTGAAGGAAATGTTGGAGAGGATCCTACCAACCATCTTCGTTCTTTCCACATCTGGTGTTCGTCTAAATCCATCATTGATGACTCTGTCCATCTTTGGTTATTCCAAGGTACGTTTATTGGAGAAGCTTCTAAGTGGTATGTCGACCAGGCCTCCTCCTCTAATACTACTTTTACGACCCTTGCTAAGGCTTTTCTGTCTTACTTCCATCTTCCCCTTCGCTATGACACCGGTACCGAACTCTTGACCTCTGCGGATAGAGGCGATCCCACTAGCCCTAAATTGGGTCTGGCAACAATTGAGTCATGCAATGACGTTGGGTCATAGTTACAAGAAATACAAAGACCATGATGAGTAGCCTACCTCGAATCCCACGCTATTGTTGTCGATGAAGAAGCTGTGTTCCTCGTCCCTAGCTTGACAGATCACAATCCTTCCATTCATCACATCCAGACACTTGTACACACGCATAGAAACGACGAAATACAACATAATACTTAAAGCATGTAACTTTATATCAGTCAGAGAAGACATAACTCGTTGCATAACATAAAAGAGTAAACACAAGAATGGAACCAAAATCAGAGTCACTTATATTATAAATGACAAAAGGGAGATTAAAACCAAATGCTCTGACGCTATGATCTTCCTTCGGCGGGGCTTGCAACGGAGCGTGTCTCAACAAATCTTGTCGAGAATCTGGACAAAGCTCTCTCTCTTACGGGGTTCTCTTCAGCTTTGCTCTCAATAGTTTCCCGGCTATAGTTTCTTTCCTACCAGTTCAACTAGCTAGCAAATGGAGAGGGCAAGCTTTTATGGATGGAGGAAGGGAAGTTGGGATCCATATAATCATGGGATAGGTAAAATATCTTAGGAAGGTTCCATGAGAGGTGGAAAACCACTTCCTATACATGGAGATCCGGAGCCAAACCACTCAACTTATTTTGATGATTCATTCTGGATTTTTTTAGAATCAAAATTCCACCATTTATTTTTAAAAAACATTCCTTAATAAGATTGGCATGAGCGAAACATAGGGACAGAGCGCCAGGTGGCACACCCTCTAGTGTGGATTTCCCCCATTGGCGTGAGGGATGAATTGACTAGTCGCACCAAGGCTAAAACATATGTTTTTAGGGTTTTTTAAAGGAAATGTTCTTCAGGAGAATGTTTGTCCTTATGCAGGAGGAAGCCATGAAGGTGTTTTCAGGACAATTTACTATTCACAGGTCACGGGAATAGTCCTCCAATGTACGAGATGAGGGGTTGCAGGGACAGTGACAAAATTCTGTGTAACAGATGCCCCCTAAAGCATGAGGTCCGAGAGAGAGGGAGGGGTGAAATTATTTATGAGAACGCGCCCAACTAAAAACACTGCCATTAGAAGTCCTGCAAATACAAATACAACTGATATCTTTGATACATGATATGTGGTATGGGCGTAGCCATCCATAATAGAGTGTATAATAACTGGGATCCAAGGTATGGACGTAGCCATCCAGCAAAGAAGGACCAACAAGTAGACTCAGGTATGGTCGCATCCATTCAGTCAAATGAGTCATGTAATCAATCACGATAATCCACAAAAAATCCGCAACCTATATTTTATGAGACAAGATCCAGGGTCTTGCGCTCCATCTCGACTCGAACAGTGTGCAAGTTCAAGCATGCGAATATGTGAGTTGAAGTCGAACATGCAAGAACATCGTTTGATTACTAGCCAATAACGAAAGTTGTTAACATACGTGAGAGGAACCACCAATAATGGCGATGGATCTCAAGGTACAAAAGGTACAATCCACAGAATGTGAACAGTGAGCTGGCGTCGAACACCCACAGAATCATTCGATCGAAGGCCAATAATGAAGACCTTGCGTCGAAATGTGAAGAACTTGTCGTTGAGGCATGCAGGCTCCAAGGTACCTAAAGGGAGTCTCTGGATCAGCTTCTTGGATAATGAGCTGAAGTCGACAGGAAGTGACCTTGATTTAAGGTGGGCCATAGTGTTTCCCACATCATCGACACGAGACAGAGGAACATGATGCTTGTGAATCAAGATCAATAGAGAATCAGAGGGAGGTTGAAAACTGCAGAGGCCAACTTCTCTTGAACATATCGGCGGCAAGACACTAGATTTGGCAGTATTTGACATCAAGGGTTCTGAGTTCATGATGATGTGGCAAAGAGAAGATGAGTGGTCAAAAGAGATTACCCAAACCCATGGAGGCAAGCAGATAAAGAGATGAGATGTCCCCAAACCGACGGGAATGCAGACAAGTGCCATGTTCAAGAGCGACATACTGCTGACACGATGATGATACTGGTTCCATTTTCCCCCACCATTTCTGGTGAGTATCCCAATTATTTTTGAAAACAAGCTTGAAGGGGATAGCATATGCTTGCGATATAAGTTTGTCGTTCGGACAAATCCAACCTAGTACATTTAACGAGCCTTAGGAAGGAGGAACTCGAGTAACGTCAATAGGATGGAGTTTGATGTCATCAATTTTTAACGAGTCTGACAAAGGAGGAAATCGACGTCTTTTCATGTTTAGAGAGTTTGAAAAGACAACGGAAAAGAAAACTCCAGTAGTCCCTTTTCGTAGATATTCCCTCAGATCCGAAAAGGTAGAAAACATTGTTTGAGAGAACCTCCTAGTCGCGATAGGCTAGGGTATTCCTTTTTCATAAATAATCTATCCTAGCCTGAAAAAGGGGTAAACGTATATTGGGTGGATGTCGTTTTGCAGCCAATTTAACGAGCTCAAAATGACAAGCGACTCAGCAAAATTTTCAGTTTTAGAGAGTCAGAAAAGAGCTGAAAGATGACTTCAGTAGTGAATTTTTGTGTTTTTATCGAGTCCGAAAAAGTATAAAATACAACTCGTGTCATCATCCTAGTCGCGTGAAAACTTGTCGCTGCACAAAAAGCAAGTGTAAAACCCATTTTTCGACAAAACATAGTGAAATATTGGAAAAACAAGTCTCAAAACCTAAATTTGATTTCGAAAAGTTATACATATGATCAATAGTAAAAACATATTTACTTTTTACCTTTTTACCTCTGTGCAGAGCGATAGTGAGCCATTTCCTTGCGATCTTGCGGCGACGATTGTGGACGATCCAGTGCACTATTCTGGATCTTGTCTTTTCCAGGTAAGAGCCGCTTCCATTAGCCATTTTTTAAGCCATATTTCATAGCTTTCCATTGTCATTTGGCATCCCTGAGGGGAGGATTTGAAAAACTAGTGCTTCCGCGGTTGACACGGGTATGAGGCACAGACCCTTGCTAATCGAGCTCTTTTTGCAAAGGGGCTGTGCCAGGTGGCATGACTGTCATCAAAACAGTAGTGCCAATTGCGCAACCCAATATTCCGCTCAAATTTAACAAAAATTGAGCCAATCAATTGATATTTTAAATGCCCAAGGGATCTTATAATGTGTTTATGACCAATTTGATGCAGGTATAAAGAAAAATGGTGATTTAATGGAAGGAAAGAGAGCATAGTGAGGAAGACAAAATGGAAATGGGGAATGAGCAGTGCATGAATGCTCTCCACAACTGTGGTTTGAAAAAATTCTTCTTAATGCCATGTCTCCGGGCTCAGCCTGAACTATTGCAATACTTGATTAGTATTTGGGATGAGGACGAGGAGAAGTTTAAACTCTGAGATCAAGTACTTGAGATTGAAGTATCAGATGTGTACTTTATCACTGGATTGTCCTGCAGAGGTCCAGTTCCGATTATGACAGGTACCAGGCCTTTTGGTGAAAAAATGTCTATGGTCATGGAGAGGGTGTGCCCAGGGGCACAAACGGGATCAGGTAGTGGCAAAGTTGACATTCATACTATTCCCGATCTAGCACTCAAAGTGGTGCTACATACCATTACGTGGGCTGCGGGGTCATATGCACTGCACGAGGCTACCAAAACACAGATCCTCCTGGCATCAGAGTGCATGAACCCAATAGTATTTGATTGGGCCACAACCATAACTATGAACATCAAACGGTAATTAAACAAATGCAAAAAGTCCAAACTGAAGTAGTTTGGGTACGGGTCAATCTTGGTATCATTCTTCCTAGAACAACTGCCTATCTTCCAGGGCCAGGGGGCGATAGTCCCAGATCCACCATTGAGAGAGCCTTGGATGGCTCGATGGGCAGCATTGATGCCCAGGGCAGGGGGCGACCAGCAGATGTCATGGCGGCCCGAGTTCTTTGGATGGCTACGACGACGCTAATCATTGTAGAGGACTGGCCCTATGCAGGCACTGATTTCACAGGAGACCCAGACCTTCCGCTCCCGGAAGGAGAGGACTGGGATGAGGAGTTGGGTAAGACTCTTTTTCATTTTATGAGTTTTATAATTTTTTGGTATACATGCATGTTCTAAAAATTGATCATATATGTATGCAGATTTTGGCCGAGAGAGGCTTGTTGGGATGTCACCGATAGGGAGGAGGACTCCACTCGCTTATGACCCTCAAGGTGAGGGGGGCGAGGGGGATTCACTGGTACAGAACCTTGAGGGGATTTCTCATGGGTTTCCGGACTATGCTCTCCTGGCTGATGTCCCTATGGCTTACCAGAGGCACACCGTGGGGGTGCCGAGTTGCCTCCATTGCTTACTGAGGAGATTGGTGCGGGCAGTGACGCGCTACCATGAGAACCATGCCGATTAGTCGCCTAGGATTTTATTTTCACATTTTTGAGAGACATGTCATCTCCAGATGTAATTAAAACAAAAATGTATATTTTTTGGATTTTATATGATGCACACGTTGCAAACATTTGACATATATATATACATCTATATATATATATATATATATATATATATATATATATATATATATATATATATATATATATATATACATCTATTTCTACATGGATCTTACTTACATATGATGTTTTTATAGATTGTGTAAATTTCTATCTAATACCATGTTGGCTACTACATTTGTTAGTGTATTCATTCGTCTTGGTATATGCTGATATGTAATGTGATCAAAATTTCTTTCCAGTAAACGAATATGGAGATACAATCTTAAAATACATGGGTTTCTAACTGAATAATGACCATTGAGCTGTAACACTACAAGTTGTGAGTCCAGATATACAAGTAATGCGCGAATACCAAGGTTAAAAACCTCGTTTAATAATTCCAGAACAACACTATATTCCGCGACATTATTCGTAGCAGGCCCTAGAAAAACACCTTGTAAATTAACTAACTCACCAGCAGGATTGTAAATTACCCAGGCTGCCGAAGACAGGTTCTTGGTACTGCGGGAGGCACCATCGACGAAACCAACATAAGGAGTAGTAGACATATGCACAATCAGGAAGACCCAGTGAGCAGAAAAACGCTTATAAAGCACACCACACCACACATGCACAAAAAATGAAAAAATCACCTATGTACATATACTATGCAAGAATGACTCAAGCATAATACTTCTTCAGGTACAACCCATTTATGGGTTGTGCCAAAGGAAAACCTTCATAATCGATCAACTCATAAGCCCCATTTTTCAATACACGTTTAACGATATAGGGCCTATGCCACATAGGTTGGAATTTTCCAGCCCCAAGCTTGTCGTGAGCTTGATCATACAAGAGGACGAGGTCCCCTTCGATAAAATCGTGCGGAGAAACCGTTTGATCGAAATGAGCTTTAACCCGCTTTTTTTGTGCCTCGATAACCAAGGCAGCCAAGTGGCGAGTTTCGTCCAGTCTTTCAAGATATAGGAGACGTTCTTCCTCTGGGGAAGTATCGGGTAGTAATTCCATAACCAAATTTAATGAAGGGATCTCACATTCAACCAGAAGAGTAGTTTCCAGACCATACACAAATTGAAATGATGTGAATCCGGTCACACTCTTTACTGACATTCGGTAGGCCCAAAGAGCTGAAAACAACTGGAGATGCCAATTCGATTTGTGTATACCAATTGTTCATTGAAGTATCATGACAAGAAATTTGTTCACGGCTTCAACCTGGCCATTTTCCTGGGGGTAATATGACGTCGAGCTATCGTGACGCAAGCCCAACTTCGTTGTCAGCTCTACCATCATGTAGTTCGGAAAATGAGAACCATGATTAGTGACGATGGCTTGAGGAATGCCGAAATGTGTAATCACATGGTTGAAAATGAACTGAGTGGCTGTCTTACCATCTGTGTGCAATGTAGGCATCGCTTCGGCCCACTTAGTGAAGTAATCTACGACAAAGATGATATAAGCATGCCCCTAGGCCGAGTGAGGGTTACATGTCATAAAATCAATGCCCCATTTGGAAAAGGGGCCCATGGTAATGACAAGATGTAATGGGAGGGGTGGTGCACACATCTTGCATTGGAAGATCTGGCACGCATGACACTTCCGCACTGCAATAATATAGTATTTAAATATAGACGACCAGAAATTTCCCGCACGTAGAATATTCTGGGCGATAGCATAACTGGACATGTGACTGCCACAGGCACCACTATGACATTCATTTAGAACTTTCTCAGCCTCTTCTAAGGTCAAACACCGACAGAGTACATAATTGACTCCGACCCGATATAGGGTATCTCCAACAATGCGATATGGTTGTGACTGGTGTCAAACACGGCATCGAGCATCCTTCGTTAACTCGGACCAGAAGGTATATGTATGGAGGTACATGATGATATCATCGTACCATGGATCAAGAGTGCTGATTAAGAAGAGAGTTTCGTCCGGGATATGATCCTCGAATTGAGACGGAATAGAGTCGGTAGGGAGGGAGCAAATGAGATCAGAAAAAACCAGTGACTTCTTCGATTTGGTAATAGTGAACTCTAAATCTAACTCTTGAAGGATCACAATCCATTTTGAGTAGTTTCCCCCCAGTAATTGTCGATACAAAATGTAAGTCATGGGGTTGCAGTCGAAAATCACGGTTACCATGCGCAACAGGATGTAATGGCGAAACCGCTGAACGACCTGGATCGCGGCCAGTGCCAACTTCTCGACGTGGGCATAACGTGTTTCAGTGTCGAGGAGATTTTGAGATAGATCGTAAACCACGTGTTCGTTACCGTCATCGTCATCCTGTACCAGAACCATGGAAATTGTGCTGAATGTGGCAGCCAAATAGAGGGTAAAGTCACAATGATAGTTTGGAGGACGTATTAATGGAGCATTGATGAGCAACGTCTTAAGTTTATCGAAATATTTCTGAGCAATCTCGTCCAACAGAAAGGGACATCCTGTTTTAGAAGACGCATAAACCCTTTAGCTACCTCTGCATTGTTCAGGATAAAGCGACGTAAGAAATTCACTGTCCCTTGAAGACTCTAAAGTTGATGTAGCAAGGATGGGGAGGGGAGATTAACAATAGTCTCGACCTTGAGAGGGTCAAGGCGAATTTCGTCTTTAGAGACAATGAATCCTAAAAGCTGACCAGAGTCAACGCAGAAGACACACTTGTGAGGATTAAGCCTGATGTTGTAACGTCTGCAACGGAGAAAAATATGGCGGAGATGTTTGGGATGGTCTTCGCGCAGAGCTGAATGAGCCGGCAAGTCATCCAGATACAACTAAACAACATTAAATATTTCATGAAAGGCGCATGACATGGCACGCTGGAAGGTAGCCCTCGCGTTTTTTAAGCAAAAAGGGAGCTTCTTGTAGGTGAATGTTCTCCACGGACAGATGAAAGCGGTCTTATGTTGATCGGATGGTAGGATATTTATTTGATTATAACCCGAAAATCCATCCATAAGGGAAAAGATCTCACTTCCCGCACAGTCATCAATGATCTAATCTATAAAGGGGGTGGGATAGTTGTCCTTAGGGCAAGCCCGATTGATATCTCGATAGTCAACACATACCCGAATTGTGCCCTGCTTCTTATCCATAGGGACAATATTGGAAACCCACTCTGTCAGAGGAATCAGATATATGAAGCTCTCTTTAAGAAGTTTCTCAACTGTAGCTTTTATAGCAGCAGCTTTCTGAGGATGCACTGGGCGCAGATTTCGCACCAGGATAGGTGGGAATTTCGTGCACGACGATACTAGGATCAATCCCAGGCATCTCTTCATAATACCATGTGAAAACATCACGGAATTCGTGAAAAAGGCTAGTGTACACTTGAATCTCATTGGGAGAACAAGTGACTCCCACATGGATGTTCTCGACAACCCGCGGTTTAACGGATATGTCGATAGGCATCGTTTGGGTAATATTGCTCAGATTTCCTTTCTGAAATACTTCATGAGTCAATATTGGAATTTGGAGAGGTGGAGAGGGAACCTGAGATGCAAAACACTCGAGACAATTAGACATTTCCCCCAGACTGGGCATGAACGAGGAAAGATGATGCCCATCATTCCATGGAATATCTTTGAGAGACATAGTCTCCATGATAGCTTTGTCAGATGGAAAAACTTCTCTCAAAGGATCAGGCGAATCTACATCGCCGAGCCAAGGAGATTGAGAATAAATATCAAGAGCCATGCTCAACGGAGCATTATTAGCAGGAGGAGAATCTGATGCAGTAATGATCTCACAATAATTGATTTCAACTGGTGTTAGAGGCATCGATTCTCCAAAAGAGGCAACCTGTTCAGGAGAAGGGATGATCCACGGGTCATCCGACCTGGAGATAATGTTGACTTGAACGGTGTTCGATGGTGGAATGGGAAAAATACCCATGAGAACAGGCTCCTTGAAAATACCTGGTCCTATACTATCGGGGGGATTAGGAATTTGATCCACGTATGGCACGTTGTTCTCGGAGGATGAGGTAAAGAAATACAAGTAGTCCACAGTAACAATCTTGACCTCATGCGGAAATTTCAAAAGCCGAAAGAGGGTGGATGGAACGCACAACATGGCGTGGGTCCAGTTGTGACCGAGTAGAAGATTGTAGTTGAGTTTGGCATCAAAAACTTCCACTTCGACGGTGACTGTCTTACCTTGCAATGTGATCGGTAGACTCGCGAGAACACCTAAGGGTTTTGATTCCCTTCCATCAAATGCCTCGAGGGCATTGGGAGATGAAGTGAGGGTTGGAGAGTCGATGGCCTTCCAGTAAGCAGATGATATAACGCTGGTAGAGGCACCTTCGTCCACAACGGCTCTGTGAATATTGAGGCTATTGATACCGACTTGTATAATAAGCGTGATCTTGTGCGGAAGTCGAGGGACAAAATTCTCTAGATCGAAGGTGAGAAGGCTAGAATTGGCAGGGTCAATGCCACCGATTGCAGAGAACAGAGCTTTCCGTTGAGATGGGAAACTATGAAGCACTTCCAACGCAGACATTACGGAAGGCGCCTGTGCCAAATCCTCAACAATGCTGTAACGCTGAGCAGCACAGGCATTTGGGTTATAGGAATACTTGTGGAAAACACCTTTGAAAGGTGGATGTACAACGGGTTCAGCACTGGGCTTCTAAATCTCAAGAGGACCAGAGGCAGGCGGGGGAGGCGGGCCATCAACGACTTCCTTCCCAGCTACTTGGCATGATCCCGCATAATCCTTCGACCGAGTGGCAATAGAAATAGGTGCAACACCATTCATCATGAAAACCTAAGACCCAAACGGTGCAGATGGAGAAGGCTGCTCGACCATCTAGGTCTGCTGAGATGGAAATGGTTCTTTAAGAACTGCCGGAGTTCCCTTAGAGCCCTTAAGAAGTTGACTAACCTCGGATCATCTGGGATAATCTTTGGTGTAGTGTTCTTCGTCACAGATCAGGCAAGGGTACTTTGGTTTGCGTTGCGAACCATCATCAGCACGTGGTTTGGAGGATTCTGGTTTCGGGGCATCGGATTTGGCTTTTCCTTTGCCCTTCTTCTTCCCCTTGGAAGTCTTGTCCGCAGGATTGGACTGGACAGCATTGACCTCTGTGGTCTTACCAGAATCCGAAGTAGCGGGAGGAGCAGAATTGTTGGAAGAACTTTATTTCTTCTTCCCATTATAATACTTGCGAGAATCATAAGAGACAGAACCAATAACACCGTCAATCGATGGGTAGCTGGTGCTTTAGAGGTCCCTGGCCGCGGGGCATCAGTCAAGATATCGTATAACGTGCCGAACTGAGAGTACACTAAATCAAGGTACTGGGCATCAGCAATGGCTTGTTCCTCGATTACACATGCCCCCATAGCGATGTCTTGTGCAATATTGTTGACAAAGGAGGTAGTGAACCAGTGAGTTAGAAGCTGATCAGGAATGTCAAACTTGATCAAACGAAGATGACGTTTCCATTCATGAATATGATCTAAAATATGGGTGGTTTTATCATGTTTCAGAGATTTCAAGAGATGCGTCCTGGCCTCATAGCAAATCGGTAACTAGAAATGTGTGAGGAATTCCATAGCCAGAGTATTAAAATCTTGAAAATTACCACGGGGTAGTTCTATGTACCACTTATCAGCAGCACCTGTGAGAGTGCACTGGAAAAGACGTAGACGAATCGAGTCATCTATCCAATAGTTTGAAGAACACCACAAATGGTATGTCATGACATGTGCTTGGCGGTCTTCTCCAGATTTACCCTCGAATTTAGGACAATCACCAGGCACCTTCGTCGGAACCGGAGGCCAATATGGATTATGAAGAATTGGATCATTGGTCAATTTGGACACGTCTGGTAATTCCAACGTGGCGAGAAAAGGCAATTGAGGGTTAAAAGGCATGCCAGGTCCCCGATAATGACCTGTACCTGTACTCCAGCCTAGTTGAGCATAATTTTTCCCCCATTGGTTCTGTCCTAGAGGATTCTGACCATAGGGGGTATAAGCCATATAACTGGGTTGAAAACCAAGATACAGGGGTTGATAACCAGGGTACTGGTTCTGATTATATGTGGGCCCCATTTGAGCAGTGTATGGATTCGACTGCAGAGTATAAGTATAGCCTGGCTGTTGAAGGTAATAACGAGAACCATGGGGCAGGTTGTAAACTGGTCGAGATTGACCTTGAAGGTAATAGCCGCCCTGGGGTCAAACGGGCTGCTGGTAAGTGGGACCCTGCTGAGTCTGATAAGTCGGGCGCATAGGTGGATTTGGCTATGGCACAGAATAGATCAGCTGCTGAGCAGGGTTAATAGGTTGTGCAGGTTGTCCTGGTTGAACAGGTTGACCCGGTTGATCAAAGACACCAGGCTGCCTCGGCTGAGCCGGTTGGCCTGATGGTAGGAGAGGGCTAGGTTGTGCCTGATAACCAGGTTGACCTGTGACAGGACCATAAGATGGCCCTGGCTGTGCAACATTTTTACCAATTGAAAAATGAGGTTGTTGAGGTTGCACCAACGGTTGAAAAGGATGGGTTTGCCCCCCAGGACCGTACAACGGTCTGGGTTGATATCCTGGTTGCCTTGCCAGTCCTTGAGGTTGACCTAGGTGGACCACAGGGTGAGGCTGCAGAGGTTGACCTTGAGGATTGTAAGACTGTCCTTGCAAATCGTAAAGCAATCCTGGTTGGACCGAAGGTTGTCCTTGTAAGGGTTTTCCTTGTGGGTCATACACATTACTTGGTTGGGCCGAAGGTTGTCACTGGAAGGGTTGTCCTTGTGGGCCAGAAACATATCCTTGCTGAAACAAAGGTTGTCCCTTAAGGTTTTTCCCTTGTTGATTCAAAGGTTGCCCAGGTTGGGTAGACAGAAAACCGTTAATATACTGATAAGCCTCAGGAGCAGGAAAACGAAGAGGGTTTCCTTGCTCATCATACTGATATGGAAATACATAAATCAGGGCACCATCTGCTACATAATGGGAAAAGTAAGGATGGTTAAGATCTTGAGAGGACTGACCAACCTCAGAGATTGACGGCTATAAAGATAGTCGATACTCCTTGGGAGAAATATTCTCCGGAATAGCAGAAGATATATAAACATCTTCAGGAACTGACAAGGTCCTAGTTGACTGAGTAGTGACAACAATCGTAGACGCAGCCATGCAGACATCAGGTCTAATAGGTGCCGATGTAACAAAAGGAGATTCTGTGAGAGGCGTCGACGACGACATCCCTAACATGGGAATGGTCGGCCTCGTGGATGGAGTCGATACTCCGATAGAGGCAATAGTGGCCATGACCTAACTTAAAGACCTATATCCAGCTGGGAGCGAAGGACCAGGTGAAGACATAACAGAAGGTTCAGTGATGTCTTTGGGAAAAATCTGGTAATATTCACCAGAAGTAGGAATTCCCTCACTAGGAGAAGGATCAGATGAGTCCATATCTGACCTTGCCGTAAGATCTTCCAAAAGATGACGGGGGCTAGGAGGTATGATAGCAACCAAAAAAGGCGATCCCGATGTAAGAGGAGGGAAGTGTTCCCCAACTCCAAATCCAAACCAAGAGTTGGACAAGGGCCAATTGAAGTCAACTGGTCCTCCAAAGGGAAGTTAAGATATAATCGGTCCCCCGTCAGGAAACTCAGATACAATGGGCTGCTGATACTCAGCAAAGGACTGAGAGACCTCTGATGAATCGTCTGTGTAAGGACTACCAGTAGACGAAACTGATGGTTCCGCCACTATGACTATAACTAAAAGAGGAAGAGATAAAAAACAAAGACACACAGGCAAAAACCAAAGCAAACATCAACAAGCCAAAAAATCAATCTCTAAATGGGCATGTGATCGTAGGTGATTAATTTTACCACATTGAAATTGGAAATTTCACTGTTTCATGTTTTAAGAGTCTAGAAACAAGTAAAAGGTGATTCTATCACTTTCACTTTGGAAACAAGCGTGAAAGAACAAGCACTTGATGATCTTTTCAAATTTAGTGAGTCAGTAAAGATCAAAATGACTGCTCTGGTAATCTAGGAAAATGGGTGTACTAGATATCTGTGAACTTCCATATACACCTTGGTAAAAATGAAAGAGAAATCAACCAAGGACTTGACGTACGTGTAGGTAATCTCCTCGAATGTTGTGTCTGGTGTATCATGGGTAAAAGGCTGCAAACTCAGCTTCCTACAGATAAAGGATTGCAACCTAACGGGGTCTCCCTTTATATACACGATGGTATGGGGAGCACAAGTCCGTACTAGTGCTGTCTGTAGCCAGATGGTGAGCAATAGCTGCTAGGCTTAAAGATGCCGGAACACGTCTCTAACTTAGACTACTAGAAGTTCCGTTAATGTTCCAATGTTGCCTTAGGTTAATTTATTAAATTTTAAATTTGATCTTCAATTTACGTTTCAATTTCAAGACCCTATCGAATGTTAGATCTCATAAAACCTCTAAATGAAAACTACATGCCACAAAATGTCATTTTGTTTAATGAAGAGCTATCTACGGGAGAGTTGAGAGCTTTAAAATCACAACAAAACGAACACACAAAAAACATCCACCACTTTTTCCAATGCGAGCTAATGAAACTAGAAAACTTCTCTCTAGAGTTATATAACACGAACAATGTGAAAGAGTTTTCAATTTTCACTATGCCAATCAAAATGCAAAAGATTTTTTTTTTTGGTATTTTTCAATATGTTAGAGAAAATGCACTAAATGAATGAAAAACTACTAAAAACACCAATTCGAGAAGTGACAAAGAGAAAGCTAAAACAAACAAGTTCACTCAATTCAAATGCATGCAATCAAGACTCAAACCGATGAAGAAATCCCTCAAAGCGAAGAAGAATCTCGAAAGAGACTCAAACAAACTGTGTAATCTAGGCTTGGAGTAACACAAAGCAAAATCGAACAAAAGAAAGGACAATCACTCAATTAACGCAATGATTCAATGGGATTGAACAAGACGAGTGCAGAGAAGAAAAAAAAATTGACTGGGCAAGTAAGGACCCAAAACTCCCATGGGAGGCTCAGCACACTTAAGCACCTTGAAGCCGTAGGGATAGAATGCAAAACTGATAGTAAAGGACAAAAAATCGGAGGACAGGGGCCAAACATAGTAAAAAATGACTTCAAGGCACTCAATCAATCAGAAAAATGACACCAGGACCAAAAATCAAGCTCAGAGAGCCCAAAAGCAAGCAAACCCTAACACCAAGCAGAGTTGGCGCGCCTGTTTGGCTGTAATCTGCACGAAAAAGATATTGGCGTAGGGGCCTAACTAGCAACAAGCGCCAGCTAGTGTGATTGTTAGGAGAAAAACCATGCCAATTGAGTTTACCCTAGAAAAATAATGAAAATGGACAAATAGAGAATGGATATGGTCTTCTAGGGGCTGAACAGGGGTTTAACACCAAGGAAGGTGAAGCAGAAAAGAAAATAAATCAATCAAAATCCAAAAACAACCCAAAGGAGGAAAGACTAACTTCCAATGTTCCCCAGCAGAGTCGCCAAAATTTTTGAGGAGGTAAATCCCCTCTGCGGAGAGAGGCGATCCCACTAGCCCTAGATTGGGTCTAGCAACAATCGAGTCACGCAATAATGTTGGTTCCTAGTTACAGAAAGATAAAGACTGCAATAAGTAGCCTACCTCGAATCTCGCGTTGTTGTTGTTGATGAAGAAGCGGCGTTCCTCGTCCCTAGCTTGACATATCACAATCCTTTCGTTCGTCACGTCCAGACACCTGTACACACGCAGAGAAACGACGACATACAACGTAATACTTAAAGCATGTAACTATATATCAGTCAGAGAAGATATAACTCGTTGCATCACATAAAGGAGTAAACACAAGAATGGAACCAAAATCAGAGTCGCTTATATTATAAATGACAAAAGGGAGATTACAACCAAATTCTCTGACGCTATGATCTTCCTTCAGCAGGGCTTGCAGCGGAGCATGTCTCAACAAAGCCTGTCGGGAATCTAGAAAAACCTCTCTCTATTACGAGGTTCTCTTCAGCTCTATTCTCAATAGTTGCTCGACTATAGTTTCTTTCCTACCAGTTCATCTAGCTAGCAAATGGAGAGGACAAGCTTTTATAGATGGAGGAAGGGAAGTTGGGATCCCTGTAATCATGGGATAGGTCCTATCTCTTAGGAAGGTTCCATGAGAGGTGGAAAACCACTTCCTACACATGGAGATTCGGAGCCAAACCACTCAACTTCTTTTGATGATTCATTCTGGAGTTTGTTAGAATCAAACTTCCGCCATTTATTTTTTAAAAACATCCCTTAATAAGCTTGCCACGAGCGAAACACAGGGACAGAGCGCTAGTTGGCGTGCCCTCTAGTGTGGATTTCCCCCATTGGCGCGAGGGATGAACTGGCTAGTCGCGCCAAGGCTAAAACATCTGTTTTTAGGGTTTTTTTAAAGAAAATGTTCTTTAGGAGAATGTTTGTCCCTATGCAGGAGGAATCCATGAAGGTGTTTTCAAGACATTTTACTATTCACAGGTCATGGGAATAGTCCTCCAATGTATGGGACGAGGGATTGCATGGACGGTGACAAAATGTTGTGTAACAACCTCTTTCCGTCAAACTTCTGCCACCTGCCTATATAACCATATTCAAGAATGGTGCAGAAGGAAGAGCCTATGTGGAGCCCCTGTTTTCGAAGTCCGTGTCTACATGGACTGGTTTCTCAGATCCCTTTTTCCTGCCATTAGTAAAGATGTCACATCTCACTTTCCTCATATCGAGGAAGCTTCCCTCCAGATTGCGTTGAAATATGACTTGATCTACGCACAATTCGATTATTTTTATACTGTCTTACCTGATATCCATAGACCTGGTGGTGCCAATGCACCGGGGGCATCCCATGCCACCGACGGTATCATTGGATCCCTTTCACATATGTACACTCATCCTCCCATGGGTTATGGTTTCCCTCAGGGAGGGGCCAGCTCCTCCAACACTTTTCCCCCTCTCGTCAGCATGTATCCAGTATACGGCATGCCTCCTCCTTTTTCCCAACCTATTTACACCAATGTTTCCCAACCTCCTTATTATCCTGCTCCTCCAGCACAAGAACCTCAACCTCCCTTTCCTTCTCAAACTCCGCAACAACAGCCACCCCCACCTCAGGGGCAGGTGTATGCGCAAGAGAGTGCTACTAATCCTCCCACTTCCAAAAATAAGAGGAAAGGCAATCAAAACCACGCCGCTCCAAGTAATCTCAGAAGAAATCCCCAAGGGAATACATCTAACACTACAACCCAGCAATAGGGTGCTCAGCGCAAGAAGGACAGGCCTATTCACATGACAAAACTGTGATATTGTTTTGGTGTCTATGGTCACTATACCCATGATTTTCCCCTTTTACCTCAGATGCGTCAAATGTGGGAAGCTCAAGCAACATCCCAAGGATAGCAAGCCTCCCCTTTAGTTCCTCCTAATGCTGCCCCTACCCAACCGGTTGTGTTTACCAATCCTTTCCCCCAGCAAGGATATGTGGTTGCCCAACCCCCTGAAAGTCAGGAGGCCACTCAACCTCCTCCATCTGGTACCTCTGTTTACCAGATCCTCATGATGAAATCTGACCAACCCAATACCGCTGACCTCAACCTTCAGAATTTGTCTCGTCAATACAACAAGCCCCTCGCTGCATCTGCCACTGAGCCCTCATCTTCAGGTGCCACAAAGCTTCTTTTTACACCCAATGGTCCTTTACAGCTCCCTCAACTTAAGGCAGAGGTTCATACCAAGATCCTCAAGGGACCATTACACCTAAATGATGCTTCTGATAAAGCCACCCACTTCTACAATATAGTAGAAGACTTGGTGCAATCCCCTACCGCCATGTCAACGCTTGAAGTCCTCTAGTCATGCCCTTCAAAATGAAAAGCTCTACTCACTGCTATGGGCATTGTGGAATATCCAAACGATTGTTTTATTGTCTTCGATGTTGATAAGTCAGAGCATCCATCCCTTCCTGCATCCGTCACCTTATAAATACCTATCAAGATCTAGAATACCAACGTCTCTCGTTGTATCATTGACAAGGGGGCATCCACCTATGTGATGTTTGCTTCTGTTTGGAAGCAGCTCGGGTCCCCTGAGTTAGCCCCTTCCACTATCACCCTCCGTGTGTGGGATGGCCACTCTTCCTAGCCCCTTGGCATGTTCCACAATTATCCTATTACTCTTGCGAGAAAGACTATTTGTGTTTACGTTGAATTCATTGATGCCCCCTTAGACTACAACATTCTATTAGATCATAGCTACACTTATGCGATCTCTGGTGTCCCATCTGTGGTTCATCGTAAGATGTGATTTAATCATAATGGAAATATAATCACCATTGATGAGTTGACATATTACGAACCGAAGTCTTAGACCTCTCAAGAGTCCATTATTTCTTCGGTGGCTAATAAACAAGCAGTTGAACCTCCGACTAGTGTCTCACTTGGATTATTTAAATATTTCTCTTTGCTTGGCTCATTCCCTGGTCTTCCCCCTCCTATCTCTGACCCTAGATTGTTGAATGTTTGCATGATACAATCGTCTCAGTCCGACCTCAAGCCAACCTGTTCGACTAGTCAACAGCCCCGCCCTCCGCAACCTGCTCCTAGTACTTCGAATCAACCTTCAGGACCCCCTCCTCTAGGCCCCTCATCTATAGCTATTTTAAATGATCATATCTGTCCTCTTGGAATGGTTCCCACTGGCCTTAACCATCCCAGTGCTGTCCCGCTTGGCTATTACACCTCTAGTCATATATCATTTCTTACTCCCCCTGTTGGAGTATTTTTGGTACTTGTTATGGCTACCTTGTCTCTTCGCAACATGACCCTGGGGATCCCAGTCCAGTACATTGATCCCCTAGCCAATACCCCACCTAGTCATCCCAAGCCTTACACTGTTTTGACCCCAGTCCAACTGGTCACCATGACCACTCCCTTTTCTTTTGTGCCTCAGCCACCTCAACAAGACCCTACTCCTGTTGTGAAAGCCTCGGGTGAGGGGGGCATAGCCCGAAAAAGGCACCTAAGGACAAGGCTGCCCAGAAAACCCCTACTCCTCCTTAACCTCCAAAGTGTACATCTCTATGTGCTTTGTGTGACGTTTTCGGTCATGCAACCCATAATTGTCCTGAATTGCCTCATATCAAGACCATGGTCAATGTAGCATTTCCTAAGTCTAAGGTCCTAGAAGCCCCTGTTACTTTACAGACTACAACCAAGAAACTCTAGATTGTGCACACAAACCACCCCTGTGCATTATGTGATCTCCATGTCCATTCTACCCACCTATGTCCCCGCCTTACATACTACCACACCTCTTTTGAGGTAGTTCGCCAATACGAGACCGATCATAACGAATCTGCCTCTCCTTTACTTGCGCATTATGATTTTCCAGTGCTAAAGGACACATCCAATCCCACTGATATTCCCCCTCTCGATGTTGAGATGACGGAGTCTTCGGCCACTATCCTCTACCTATCATCATCTACGAGATCCGCGGTGGAAGACTCCTCTAGGACTTCCCCTTCTGTTTCACCTGACCTCCCTTCAACAATCACCCTAGTCTCAACATCAATGGATCCCTCATCTACTTATTTGTCGGTCACCCTCTGTGACAATGTGCATGTAAACCTCTCTTCTCATGATGATGATTTAGGTAGCTTCGCCGCATCATGTGGTTATCGTTCCACCAATCACCCCATATTCTACTGTGATGACGACATCATGGGAGCCTTTTCCACCCCTGACTTCATCTATCCAACCCATAAGAAAAGTGGCACCCTCCATGTCTATGGTGACTTTTGCGACCTAAGCACAAATTTCCCCCAAGGCAATTCCCCCACACCATCCTCTTTTCCGTGTGTGGGGGGTAGAAATCCTACCCATAGCATTCCCTCTACATGTGCTTGTTTCATTTCTGCCTAGCGTTCAGGTTGCCAAAATTTTTCATCATCCTCTCATTTTTTGTCTTGTGGCACCGTTCAGATTGATCCCCTGTCCACACCGTATATCGGCTATGCCGATGGTGCAAGTCACTACTCCTGGAATCTAGCTTCGACAGCCTAGGCAATTTTGACCCCCTTGCATTCGCTTGTCCTCTCTAACAGCGTATGCATTGGTACTGCCACCAATAAAAAGGTTGAATATGATGCAGTGATAGGTTTATTAGTCTATGCCCTTTACCATTACATCCTTCATCTTCATGTTATTTTATATTCTTTGTTTCTTTTCATGCAATTGAATGGTTTTTATCGTGTCCATAATCATGTCCTTTTTAGAAGATATTTATGGGTGAAGCTCTTAATGTGTGAATTTGAAATCATTACATTCAGTCATGTACCTAGAGAGAAAAATCACTATGTAGGTAGAATTGCAAACAATATTCTAGATTGGCATTTATCACACGCATTTCACACAAGACAATAACAATAAACCATAAAACGATGCATATCCATAATATGTTTCGTTCAAATATACAATGTTTTGGAGTCCATTAACTCCGATACATATGACATGCCCATAGCATGTTACAAAATAAAAATAGGGGGTACCTCATGCCCCTACATCTAATCACTATCTGGAGGGTCTCGGGCTAGTGGCTCGGCTCCTGCAGCCCGTAGATCACGCATCCCCTGTCTAGCCATCGCCATGCGCTGCATGAATTCTCGCCACTCTGAGGGTAGACCAATACATGGCTCCATGTACTGGTCATATAGGTCCTGCCAGTCGCGCTCAGAAACTCTGGACAATAGCCTCTCACATATACAGCGTATTTCCTCCAGGAAGGCCACAACATCCTCATTCTATGTTCCCCTCAATCCACTCAGCCCTGTAGCCCCTGACATTGCGGGTTGTCCCATATACCCGGTCGATTTACCGGTGCTATATATACATGCCAAAAGTGAATGAATCAGTACCATATACAATATTCTGAAACTTTAAAATGCACCATAAAAGATAAGCAATTTATCACTTACCGTCTAGCCCCCATGCTCGACCTGGCGGAAGTGGCAAGTCCGGGTCCCCATGATAGCTCATCCCACTACAGGGCTAGTCGTCTATGTACAAAGGCATCTGATCTCAATGTGAAAAAAACTTGGGTCAGAACACCCGTCCGACTACCCCACCTCCCCCTCTACACAGCAGTCACCCCCAATGGTGTATCCTGGGCTCTCATGGGCCCCCATCCTAGATCTGTATACAAGGCTAAAAATTCAGGATCTTCTCAAAGAAGAACGCAAAAAACACTGTGCCCTATGCACAGTCATGGTTCACCTGCCACTTGCATATCAACAACTATCATTTCAACGATGAAATCATCATTTGGGCCTGCCCATAGTAGGTCCCACTCAATACACTCTCAAAAAGCATCATCTAACCCGCAGTGATGTGGTGGAGCGCCTGGTTTCCAAGGATCCACAACACCGCTGTGACCATAGCATGAGTCTCTAGCCTCTCTAGATCTCTGATCGGTATCTGTGTCCCTTTCACATTTTGGAGACCCGGTCGACAGTGGCGCTCTACAAACTCCATAATGTTCTTCCCTTGGGGTAACACTGGTTGTGTGTTTCCCACCATCCCCAATGGTAGGAGACCGGTTAGGAAATATATATCCTGGACAGTCAGCTTAATCTGGTTCCCCTACACTATAAAGATCTCATGATCTGGATCCCAATATCTGATGATCCAGACCAACAAGGGATCTCCTGCCCTCATCAATGGGTTCTCCACAAACTTCATGACCCCAAACTTGGCCAATGCAGCGTAATGTGTTCAGGTCTCTCTCTCTCCAGTTGATCCTCAACTCTATCATACCTACACAATACAATCATGTTTGTTAGCATACAGAAAGGAAAGGTTGCATCATAACCATAAAATCCCATCTCTCAACCAAAAAACAACATTAAAACCCCTTTCCCTAACAGGTCGCACTTTTCTAGCCATTCCTGGGACCGGTCACAATTTTCTGCCCAATATCTGCTACCCAAGTCACAGAAAAGGCCCCAAAAAGTGCGACCCAGTCATGAAGAGGAGCAGGGGTTTGTTCCTGAGCTCTGGGTGCCTAAACTGAAACTTTAATCCACTGAATTGAAAGAGTATAGTTAGGCCTCTTACCTGAAACTAACAGATCTCGATTCGAATGGTCAGATTTTTCCACTACAATCACCGCAAGATTTAGGGCCTTTTCTCCTCTCTACATTCACCACAGCTACACCTGCAAATGAATCAAATTGGAGGGAAAATGCCTTATTAAAAGAGAAACCCCAGATTTTTCTTTCGCCAACTACGACCAAACCATAGCTCAGTTTGACAAACTGTCAGCACTATTCAAAAACTCTCACCGAGCTCACAAATGGGTATCCTTTCATTTTTTGTAATTTGATACTTCACCAAGACACATTTTTTCCAAGAAGGGTCACTTCGTTGCTTCTCAAGATCGAACTTCTTCACTTGCAACACTTGTACTTAGGGCACCACTTTGCCTTCATACTTGTTGATGCTTGTGTTGATTTTCTTCATGAGTAACCATCTTGTATTCATGTTTTTCTGGTCCCCAGCAGGTCTATTCTGTGTGGAAGCATCATCGAGTTGCCCTTGTTTAGAGCATCTGAGTTGAGTCATCATTGCATCCATGGAGTCTGTCCCGAGTTCCTTTTGTCTCCCGTCACAATATTCTATCCTTCAATGCTTCGTACCTCTCTTGTGTAGCACTTTTTGGCCCCTAGTCATACTGTCCCATATCCCCTCCAAAGTCAAGTCAGTAGCTTCCAGGTCATCCATGCCCTTTATGCTCTAACAAGGGAAGTCGTCAGCCCGCTACTTAGTACCCAACATTCCACCATCATCCCTGGTGTCAGTCTATCAGTCGTTCTAATATTATCCCTCGTGCCTTAGTTGAGGATTTTGTCTTGCCTCACCTATGGTGGACCTCCTTCTGTCGACATCAGCTTATTCATTCCAGAAGATAGTTCTAGAGGGCAGTGTACCTTGGTTACAGATTCCACTCTTGTTCAGTGCCTTGAATCAAGAAAAGGGACCTGTTATTGTCCTTTGACTTGATTTTTTCTTAGTTCCAGCTCCTTATGACATGATTGAGATTCGTATACTTGATGGTTCAGTGATGTAGCAGATTTTACCAATGATTCTAGGGTGTGTGTGAGATTTTTCAGACCTCATGAGGGGGTGGCCCTACAGGTAGCCCCCCACATGCACGGATGACCTGCCTACTACAGCCTTGGATGTAGCTCCATAGATTTGATGGTTTTAGCCTTAGCCGATTACAGCGCCTTTTTAGTTTTCATGTATCATTCATATTTTCAGAGCCCTTTCCTGTTTTACAGGGCCTCTTTGGTTGTACTTATATCTCATGTACTTAGATATTATTATATAAGTCCTGGTTTTTGTCCCAGGCACAGTATGTATGTGGGATCCATTATCATTTTTTTATCTGGCCCATGTTTATGCCAACATGTACTATATAGTTCAGTCCCATGTTTGTTGAAGGCACTATTATTCTTTGTACTTTGTTATCTCTGCGGGCATAGGTATGCCTCCCCCACCTCATGTAGAATAGTTACTCACTCATAAAAGAGACTTGTCACACCTGTAAGTATCGCCTCCTCAGGGTATTTTCCTCTCTCGCTTCAGTCCGCCTTATATTTCTCTCTCTCTGACTCTCCTTCGGTGTCTAGTGATTGAGTTCTTACAACGTACTTCGGTCATACGATTAGCTCCTAATGCTCGCACGTTGGGGGGAAATCTGTTACACCAATTTTTGGTCATATAACCTGTTACTATTAGATGGACTAAAGTACACCATGTAAGACCAATTTTACCATAGTAAAATTACTTTCACTATGAAAAATAACTTAATAACCCATAATTTATTGAGTTGTTTTTTGTCTAAATAGGAAACCCCATGAGGAATAATCAAATAAATCCTTATTTGTTTGATTTTCATCTAGGGATAATTAATTAAACCATTGTTTAATTAATATTCCTGGTCATATTTAACCCAAAACAGAAAAATTAATTAGATAAATCATTAGATTAATTATTTAAACCATTATATAATAATATTCCTTTTTAAATTTGACTAAATTATTTATAAATAATTGAATAAATCACTATTTTTTTAATTATTACTCAACCACATTCTTAAAATAATAAATAAATCATTTGTTTATTTATTATTTCCAAATAAAGGGATTTGACCAAATTTAAATTACTTTTCCCTCCAAAAAAAAAAATATTCCATAAAAGTTGGATCTAGAGTTGGTTAATAATATTTTAATTATGCACCAATATCTAGACTAGCTCAATATTTTGTTATAAATAGAATGGTTTTTCCATTTATTCACTACCTTTTGTTTCTTATAGATCACTCCTGATCTATACTTTTGTTTTGACTTTAATCCTCCCATCATTATCATATTTTTTCTACTTTTTTCTTGTGATCTCCCTTTAAGTTCCATTTTATCTAGGTTTTTTGCACCATCAAGAGAGAGAGATATTAGATATGAAGCGCCGAGGACATACAAGAACCCATCCCATTGAGGGGAACTGGTAACATCTTTCTATGTTCCCTTCCCAGGTGTCGTAATACAAAAAATTCTTTAAAAATTATTGTCTTGTTCATTGGATGCATGGAGAAAATCTTGCTTATTTTTGTTGTTTAATGTCTTTAACTGCATGTATTTGGATTTTTGTAGCATTTATTTTGATCACTAATTGCAGATCTAAAAAAATTGACATCCATCTTTGATGTTAGGGATGTTTGTTATGCACAACTAAAGTGAGCTTTTTTCGTACGCTTGCAATTAGAATTCACACTAACAATATAAATCAATCCATCTAGGGAAGTAATTATAACTAGTTTTATTTATGTTATCATTAGAATAAATCACCTCATTTGTGTTGATTTTATTCCATTGTTTTACAAACTCATTTCTTATACGGGAAACTGGTCCCTATATCCCCAGTTGGACCCACCATTTCAATGAGAAAGGAGTAGCAAGGAGTTGCACTAACCTCCCGACCGGGTGGAATCCCTAATGTTGAGGGATTCACTCTCTAGCCTTCAACACAACCTTAGTCTCCGTTCGAGGTACTTCTTTTTCTGTGCAACTGTCTATCAGGGCGTGCAGATTATCCATTGCCTTCTGATTGCGTAATAGCTTAATACAGGCTTGTAGGAATGGTTTGACTTCATCATCAGCCTTGGTTCCATGATAGACTTTGATGTGGATGCTCCTACAGCAGCAAAATCTTTCCTGGCTCAAATAAAAGTCTCCTTTTCCTTCTATAGGTTGAGTCCTTCATTATTATTAGATGCCTTTCTGATCAATGGCTTTGCATCAATCCTCTTTTCCTCATCTCCTCTGGTGGCAGCATTACTGTGTGTAATTACGTTTACGCTTGGGCCATCATCATGTGGTTCAACTTTAACCATTTGTATGTTTTTCCTAGGCGTGTGTTATTACTTTTCCTACATTTTAGCCATTAACAGAGGAAAAACTTCAATTACATGATCAAATTTCCTACAGTACCTGCAAGATTGTCGTGGAGGGTTTGGGCAGTTGTGTCATAGTGTCTAACGTCTCCATAGTTATAGCAGATTAATTTCTCTCTTCCGCTACCTGCACCTCCACCTCTTCCCCCTCCCCTTCCTCTTGCTGGGGATCCTCCACGTCCAGAGGGAGATGCTGGTGAATAAGGGTTGGCCTATACTCTATAGAGGTTAGCACTGTCTGTCATTAGATCGAACGCACGACAGTGGTGCTTGGCATGACCAACTAAAGAGAAAAATTTGCACCACTGCTACTTTAGCTCTGGCACATAACTTCCTAATCAAGGACAACGATTTGTATCATGTCATCCAACTACCCTACAATCAATGCACCATAGTGTGGGGGTACTTTGTCCAGCAACATCCCTGGGGTGGAGTGGATTCGGTCCCCC
Organism: Pinus albicaulis; assembly: GCA_034641835.2. NCBI lineage: Eukaryota > Viridiplantae > Streptophyta > Pinopsida > Pinales > Pinaceae > Pinus > Pinus albicaulis. The sequence goes on from CM076579.1 coordinate 1,067,189,847, forward strand.
TGCTTGCATGTAATATGAGAACAAAGTGTATTGATCCTTGGTGTGGCCTGAACCCTTACATCGTATGCACCAGAAATATGCACCAACTTCTTTACCCTAATCTCTACTCAGGTTCTGAATTTATAAGTGCATAGCCTCCAGTTGACTTTGAATTTGTAGTGCTCCGAATTGAGCATATTCTCTAGGCACAACTTCTACTTTTATAGCAACTTCCATGGCTTCGGACTAAGAATAAATATTTTGTTGACTCATAGGCTCACACAGATATGGCAAGAGCATGTAAATGAACCATTCCTTATGCTACTTATCATCGTAATCAAATCCTTTGTCGTTGATGGTGTGCTTCAGTCATTGGTCAACTTCCCAAACAGATTCATTCGGCTCTTGTTTGATATCTTTTAATTCTATCACGCACTTGTTGGGAAAAATATTGAGAGGGGGGGGGGGGTGAATCGGTATTTAGAGCTGACTGACAATTATTTAGTTTTCCTTTCTCTTAAAACCATATGTTACATTACTGCATCCAACTTGTATGTCCAGAGATCTTATTATGTCTTTACTTAGATCATTGCATCATTCATTCATCAGATAAGCAGTAAGTATGAACAGAAACAATAGAACAAACCATCAAACATAAGAAACACATATGAACACCAAGATTTAAGGTGGAAACCCAATTCGGGAGAAAACCACCGCTGTTGTTATCTCAGTCTTCAATATTTATTATAGAGAAAACTTCTTACAATTTTATGCTGGTGCAGACTCATACCAGCATGCAGGCACCCACCTGCAGAAGGCTACAACCTTCTCTCATTTACCAGCCTCTCCTAGAAGGGAGCTACAACCCCCTCACTGAAGGCTTTGACCCTCAGATCTATTGCGGACCACGTTTCATCAATTTTCATACTGGATCCACTAGTTTCCACATGACATACCTTGCAGGCCACCAAATTTATTCATCCAGTACACTCGCACCAGTTCTTCATGATTTCGTCAGTCGATCAAAACCAAAGATTTATCATCGTCACATCATTATATCCATGGGTGCATCGTAGATTCAGATTTATCAATTAAGAATAGAGTTCGTCCATGCAGATATTCCTTAGAGATTTTTTTTTTTTCATTCACCACCCTTACGCATGCACACTTCATACTATCATCCTCTTTGCCTTATATAGTTTAACCTTTATCAATACCATGAGTAAAAACCATTCAACCGCTAATGGTATTCCTTTGACAGTATTTCCTTTAGTTTACCCTACGTGCCTCTTTGATTTATTTTTAATTTATTTATCAATAAGAAATTGATAAATAAATATATTTACAACTTTGAACTGAACTTTAGGATTAAAGTTACAACCCTTCGCACTTTAGAGAAATATCCAACGCTAATTAACCTTATGATAAACCTTTGACCCTGGGCCCACATATATAGTCAATAGCCAATCAAATACAGGCATGGTACCATGAGTAAACTTCGCGCAAGTCCAACATCTAATCACCATTAGATAGCAAGCTTCCATATCAATGACATATATGCATATCACTCGACCTTCGATGTCGAACGTTAATGTGCGATGGCTCGCCGTACTTTGGTTAATCTTCGTGCATCTTCCTCACATGACCACCGTCCAATGGCTTCCCTCCAGATCAACAGCGCACAATAATATCGCTGGGCATCCTGGATCGAACTATAACGCGCGATGGCGTGCAGTGACAAGTGGTTTTGTGAAGTCGTACAGGGACGCGTGTCGAGCACTCTATGGAATCGCTCCTTAACCAGGAAATACCACTTGCTCCGCATAGGCGATGCGATGAAAACCATAAACCGCCTTCACTGTTCACTCGGTCACGGTTCCGCTCTTCCACGCAGGGTTCCATCGCATTTTCAATGTATTGTTATAATTAAGTTGCGCTTTAATGTTTTTCCTTTTATTACAGTTCCATTGCATGTTCAGAGTTCTATCCTGTCACAGTTCCACTTCTAACTGCGCATTCAAGTTTTTGATTCCGCAAGCTGATCATTGTACTATGGTCCATAGGAATTATAATCTTCTCTATATTCATCATATCTCTGCAACCATTAATTCCTTCAATTTATACACTAAATATTTAATTTCGAATCCTTGCCACATGGTTTATGATGTTTACGGACAATGATTCATAGTTGTCCACAGGGACTCAACTATCCTTCCTTCTGAATTCTATCAAGAATATACATATAATTCACAGAAAATGTAGAGCCTTTTTCTGTTTGATGGCCTTTTTATTCCTATACTGTCTCTGGACAACTTTCAATTCACTGCTTGTCCCTGCTCTACTACTCTCTGTAGCTCAAACTGTAGATGCATTGTTTCTTTGTTCTTCTCTGCTACATTTAGATGCCAATTCCTTTGCCACATCCTTTGCCATCAATGAAAATATTTCCAACAATATCCCCCTTTGGCATTGATGGCAATACTCTTCCTCTGATTGTCTTATAGAAGCCCTTTGTTGCGTTTCCTCCCCCTTTGACATCAATGGCAAAAAGTTGACAATACCATGCTCCCCGTGAGATCATGCTGCATCTTCATAATATAACAAAATGACTTATAAATGCCAACAATGCATCCTTTTCATATGACCAATGCTCCCCCTTAGCCTGTGCATTCAGAGATGCCCAACATCACCTCACAGTCAATTTAATCTTCTGTTTTTAAGTAGATCTTCTCTTCTGCATGGCAGAGACTACTCCAAGTTTCTGTCTGAGATATTTGAACACTTCCCTGGGTAGAGTTTTGGTAAATATATCAGCAACTTGTTCTTTGGAGTGAACATATTCCAATTTCACCTTTTTTTCAAGCACTTGTTCACGTAAGAAGTGATATTTGATGGGAATTTTCTTGGTCTTAGAATGCATAACAGGATTCTTTGAGATACTGATGGCACTTGTATTGTCACACATAATGGATATAGGAGGTGAAAATTTGATTTGAAAGTCTTGTAAGGTTTGCATCATCCAGATAATTTGAGTGCAACATGATGCGGCAGCCACATATTCTGCTTCTGCTGTAGATAAGGTAATAGAGCTTTGCTTCTTGCTGAACCAAGATACTAACCGGGGCCCCATATAGAATGCACCACCACTAGTGCTTTTCCGATCATCGACACTTCCAGCCCAATCTGCATCAGTGTATGCATGAAGAGTAAGATCAACATTCTTTGGATACCATAGTCCAAAGTCTTGATTTCCTTGTAGATATTTGAATATTCTTTTCACAGCCAGAAGGTGAGACTCTTTTGGATTAGCTTGGAAACGTCCAACAATCCCAACTGCATGCATGATATCTGGTCTTTTCCCAGTGAGATAAAGTAGACTTCCTATCATAGATCTATATTCTAGTTGATTCACTGTGGGGGAATCATCATTAGAAATGAGATTACATCCGGTTATTATTGGTGTACTTACAGGTTTGCAATCTTCCATGCCATACTTCTTTAGGATTTGCTTGAGGTATTTTGCTTGTGATAAGAATATGCCATTTGTTGCCTGTTGCACTTGCAAGCCAAGAAAGAACGTTAGTTCCCCAAGCAAAGGCATTTCAAATTCTTGCTGCATATCAGAAGAAAATTTCTGACTCATAAACTCTTCATTACTTCCAAAAATGATATCATCAACATATACAACCACAATCAATAGTTTGTCATTTTCAGTTTTTGTGTATAATTTGCTATCAGCAGACCCTTTTGAAAATCCTTATTGATGAAGATATTTGTCAAGACGATAGTACCATGCCCTTGGAGCTTGTTTGAGACCATATAGAGCCTTTTTAAGTCTAAAAACAAGTTTTTCATCATTTCCCAAAATGAATCCTTCTGGTTGTTCTATATAAACTTTTTCTTCTAGATCACCATTGAGAAAAGCATATTTAACATCCATTTGATAAACTTTGATTTGTTGGAAGCTTGAAAAAGCAAGAAACATTCTTATGGCTTCAAGTCTGGCTACAGGAGCAAAGGTTTCTTCAAAGTCTATAACTTCTTGTTGAGCATACCCCTTGCAAACAAGTCTAGCTTTATTTCTTATAACATCCCCATTCTCATTTAACTTGTTTTTGAATATCCATTTAGTTCCAATGACATTTTTGTCATGAGGTCTTGGCACTAATTCCCAAGTGTGATTCTTTTCAATTTGATCAAGCTCTTCATTCATGGCTTGAATCCAACATTCATCTTTGCTAGCTTGACTGACATTGTGTGGTTCAATAGTGGACAAAAATGCCAGATTGCTAGAAGATCCCACAAGAGTCCTTCTTGTTTGTACACATGATCCCTTTTCTCCCAAAATTTGAGATTCTAGATGATTCTTTTGAACATATCTGGATGGAGCCTTTTCAGACAAATCATCTTCGGGTTCTTCATTGGGTTCACTGTTTGTATCATTACTATTTGATGTAGAAGGATATATGTCATCATCATCGTCTTCATTTGTTGTTTGTTTTTCTTCTTTTGGAGCTGCGGGAGACTCATCAATAACAACATCTATACATTCAACAATCTTCCGAAGTCTTTTATTGTAACATTTATATGCCCTACTCCTAGATGAGTAACCAAGAAATATTCCTTCATCTGCTCTGGGTTCAAACTTGCCAAGTTTTTCATCATTATTTTTGATAAAAAATTTGCTTCCAAAAATTCTAAAATGCTTTATAGTGGGAGAATTACCATACCAGAGTTCATATGGAGTTTTATCACTATTTACACGAACATGTGCCTTGTTAAGAATATTTACTGCTGTATGTGATGCTTCTCCCCAAAATGTGTCAGGTGTTCCGGAATCATCAAGCATAGCTCTAGCCATTTGTTGAATTGTTATGTTCATTCTTTCTGCTACACCATTCTGTTGTGGAGTGCCAGCTACAGAAAACTGTCTTTTTATGCCATGTTTTTCACAAAATTCAAGGAATTCATTGGATGTATATTCTCCTCCTCGATCAGATCTAAGACACTTGATTTTTAGATCTAATTCATTTTCAACCAGTGCTTTGAAGATCTGAAATTTCTCAAATGCTTCATCTTTGTGTTTAATCAACCCAATCAAGCACATTCTAGAGAAATCATCAATAAATAAGATATAGTATTCTTCACCACGTGGTGACTTTTTCCTCATAGGTCCACATATGTCAGTATGAATGAGTTCAAGAGGCTTAATTGATGATCCTTCCTTGGCATTAAATTGTACTCTGGTTTGCTTACCGAATTGGCAAGATTTGCATATGATATTTTCAAGTAGAGTAATATTGGGAAGATCACGAACAACTTTAAGTCTGCTTGATTTGTTGATTTGAGAGAAGCTCAGATGCCCCAACCTTCTATGCCATAGCCAATTTTTTGAAGATTTACTCAAGTAGCATTGTTCTTTGCAGTTATTCAATACATACAGGTTTCTTGGAGTTCTTTTTCCTTTTATAATTGCTTTACCTGTATCAAGATCACGTACCACACATTATTTTGAACTAAAGACAACTTCAGTTCCTTGATCACACATTTGACTTACACTTAACAGGTTATGATTTAATCCATCCACATACATGACTTCATTAGCTTTCACCTTTTCTTTTAGAAAAATAGACCCTTTTCCCTTAATGACCGCAGGAGTATCATTTCCAAATGTAACATTCTTTTCTTTTTCTAAAGCACTATATGCTAGAAGTTTGTTTTTGTCACCTGTCATGTGTCTTGAGCATCCACTATCAATGTACCATTGGTGTTCTTCATCTTCTGCAAATAGCACTATGCCACAATTTTCAACCTGTAATTCCTTCTTTTTCCATACTTTGGAGCTTGAAGGAACATGTTCTTTTGGCTGAACTTTTCTCCTGCATTCAGATTCTTCATGGCCAAAGTTATTGCAATAAGCACATTCAACTTCATTTTGAAGAGGAGAAAATTTGTTATAGGCATTCTTCTTTGTTTCAATATCAATCCTCTTCTGTCTTGCTTCTCTTGACATGATGTTTTTATATGCTACACGTTGAACAGCTTTATGACCAAAATTGTGACATGAGAAACATTGTCCATTGAAGAAGAAATTTCTACGATCATAAAATCTCCTTCTTGAATTTACCTATTGATTGGTGTTTCTTTGAAAGATATTCCTATTAATGTTCTTTGAATTGAGATGATCATGCTTTACCTGCAAAGATTCTTTATTCCCTTGCTGAGTGGCAGCATGTTGTATACCAGCAGTAGCTGCTTTTAGATAATTTGGTGCTGAAGCCTGAGAATATTCTCCGATATATCCAAGACCTGTCTTTATAAGGGGAGAACGTTGTACCTTGATAATATCATCTAAGGTTTCAGATCCTTTAGCAAATCTAAGATTCAGAGTCTTTACTTTCTCAAGTTCTTTTCTTAGACTTACTACTTCACATTCTAATTTTTCATTGTGTTTCTCCTTTTCTTCAAGCTGATTTTTCAGAGTTTCTATGATTATTTTACTCTCTTCTAAGAAAATTTTGAGTTGATTTTTTTCATCAAGAAATTCATTGTCTTCTAGAGCATCCACAAAAGTATCCTTTTATTCTCTAGATTCTTTTTCAAATGCCATGAGAAGTCTAAGATCTTGTTCACATTCTTCCTCACTATTAGATAACCCATCACTGTCTTCATGAGTATAGTAACTTTTTCTAGTGTTATAATGATTCTTATTCCTTCTTACTACTTTCTTCCCCTTTTTATGTGTTTCTTTATGAGGACACTTAGCAGCATAATGACCAACTCTTCCACAATCAAAACATTTGAAAGGAAGCTTACCTCTGAACCGTCCTGTGCCAAGTTGAAGTTTCTTTACAAATTTTATCTCATCTTCTTCTAAGATATATCCTGATCCTTCTGTTTTTTGTACTTCCTTCCCTTTTGTAGAAGTTCTAAAGACTGCTTCTTTGACTTCATATGGTCCTCCTCTTCTCATTTCATATGCAGTTAGTATGCCATGAAGTTGCACCACAGTAAGATTTTGAAGATCTTGCTTTTCTTCAAGAGCAGAAACTTTTGACTCAAATTTTTCCGTTAGTGATCTTAAAATTTTCTCAACCAGAGTAGATTCGGTTACAGTTTCTCCCAGATTTCTCATACGATTTACAATATCATCAAGACATAAAAAGAATTTTTCAATGCTTTCCTCATTATCCATTTTTAGATTCTCATATTGAATTCTGAGAGTTTGGAGTTTAGCACTTTTTACCTTTGCATCACCTTCATAACTTAGAATGATTTTGTCCCATATTGCCTTTGCTGTATTCAACTGCATGACTTTGACAAATTCTGATTCAGTCAGACTTTCCAATAGAGCATTGACCGCCTTTGCATTGGTTTCACAATTCTTTCTTTCTGTCGAATCTGTTGGTACTGCAGCTGGATATTGATATCTTCCTTCAACAATTGCCCATACATCTGCTCCCAGAGACTGAAGATAGGATCTCATCCTTGTTTTCTAGAAGATTAAATTGTTTCTGTTAAAGAGCGGAGGCCTGATAGATGTTGTTCCATCTTGATTTCTCATCTTGCTTGATCCTCCTTCTAGCGGCTAAGATTTTTCAGAAGGACCTGCTCTGATACCAATTGTTGGGAAAAATACTGAGAGGGGGGGGTGAATCAGTATTTAGAGCTTACTGACAATTATTTAGTTTTCCTTTCTCTTAAAACCATATGTTACATTACTGCATCCAACTTGTATGTCCAGAGATCTTATTATGTCTTTACTTAGATCATTGCATCATTCATTCATCAGATAAGTAGTAAGCATGAACAGAAACAACAGAACAAACCATCAAACATAAGAAACACATATGAACACCAGGATTTAAGGTGGAAACCCAATTCGGGAGAAAACCACCGTTGCTGTTATCTCAGTCTTCAATATTTATTATAGAGAAAACTTCTTACAATTTTATGCTGGTGCAGACTCATACCAGCACGCAAGCACCCACCTGCAGAAGGCTACAACCTTCTCTCATTTACCAGCCTCTCCTGGAAGGGAGCTACAACCCCCTCACTGAAGGCTTCGACCCTAAGATCTATTGCGGACCACATTTCATCAATTTCATACCGGATCCACCAGTTTTCACACGACATACCTTGCAGGCCACCAGATTTATTCATTCAGTACACTCGCACCAGTTCTTCATGATTTCGTCAGTCGATCAAAACCAGTGATTTATCATCGTCACATCATTATATCCATGGGTGCATCGTAGATTCAGATTTATCAATTAAGAACAGAGTTCGTCCATGCAGATATTCCTTAGAGAAATTTTTCATTCACCACCCTTACGCATGCACACTTCATACTATCATCCTCTTTGCCTTATATAGTTTAACCTTTATCAATACCATGAGTAAAAACCATTCAACCGCTAATGGTATTCCTTTGAAATTATTTCCTTTAGTTTACCCTATGTGCCTCTTTGATTTCTTTTTAATTTATTTATCAATAAGAAATTGATAAATAAATATATTTACAACTTTGAACTGAACTTTAGGATTAAAGTTACAACCCTTCGCAGTTTAGAGAAATATCCAATGCTAATTAACCTTATGATAAAACTTTGACCCCGGGCCCACATATATAGTCAATAGCCAATCAAATACACGCATGGTACCATGAGTAAACTTCGCGCAAGTCCAACATCCAATCACCGTTAGATAGCAAGCTTCCAGATCAACGACATATATGCATATTGCTCAACCTCTGATGCCGAACGTTAACGTGCGATGGCCCGTCGTACTTTGGTTAATCTTCGTGCATCTTCCTCACACGACCACCGTCCGATGGCTTCCCTCCAGATCAACGACGCACAATAATATCGCTAGGCATCCTGGATCGAACTATAACGCGCGATGGCGCGTAGTGACAAGCAGTTTTGTGAAGTCGTATAGGGACGCGTGTCGAGCACTCTATGGAATACCGTGTGCTCCGCATAGGCGGTGCGATGAAAACCATAAACCGCCTTCACTGTTCACTCGGTCACAGTTCCACTCTTCCACGCAGGGTTTCTTCGCCTTTTCAATGTATTATTATAATTAAGTTGCGCTTTAATGTTTTTCCTTTTATTACAGTTCCATTGCATGTTCAGAGTTCTATCCTTTCACAGTTCCGCTTCTAACTACACATTCAAGTTCTTGATTCCGCAAGCTGATCACTGTACTATGGTCCATCGCAATTATAATCTTCACTATATTCATCATATCTCTGCAACCATTAATTCCTTCAATTTATACACTAAATCTTTAATTTTGAATCCTTGCCACAGGGTTTATGATGTTTACGGACAATGATTCATAGTTGTCCACAGGGACTCAACTATCCTTCCTTTTGAATTCTATCAAGAATATACATATAATTCACAAAAAATGTAGAGCCTTTTTCTGTTTGATGGCCTTTTTCTTCCTATACTGTCTCTGGACAACTTTCAATTCACTGCTTGTCCCTGCTCTACTGCTCTTTGTAGCTCAAACTATAGATGCATTCTTTCTATGTTCTGCTCTGCTGCATTTAGATGCCAATTCCTTTGCCACATCCTTTGCCATCAATGATAATATTTCCTACAGCACTTTGAATAGTACTTCCACTTCCAGAATTGTTGTTTCAAGGCATCCTTAATCTACACAATAGTGGGATAAACGTTCTCAACGATATATCCCATGAACCAATCTAACACGCGAACTTTGAACGCCATATCCATATGTGCTATCTTGACAACATCAGTATTAACATTTTGTGCAGTCCACACTACATCAACCACAAACCAACACCGATCCATATCCTCATCTCCCACACCCTTAAATGTGGGTAGTTTCATATGCTGATCCGAATGGAAAATGGCATCCACCCATGGTATTCATCTACCCATGTTATCCATCCACCCATGGAATTTACCCATGGTATTGTAAATGTCATTGACCCATGGTATTCATCCACCCATTGTATTTATTCTCCTATGGTATTGTAAGTGACATCTATCCATGATATTCATCCACCCATGGTTTGTATCCACACATGGTATTCATCCACACATGGAATTTACCCATGGTATTGTAAGTGGTATCTACCCATGGTATTTACCCATGGTATTGTAAGTGGTATCTACCCATGGTTTTGGCCCATGGTATCCACCTATGGTATCTACACATGGTATTGTAACTCAAAAAAGGCTATAAATAACAAGCCTCGATTTGTAAAAAGGACAGTTTGTCCACCACAATGTAGCTTCTACAATTATTATCTGTTTTAATAAAACAAGTTTCTTTTTGGTGGAGGCCCCCAAGATCTAAAAAAAATTGAAATGGATCTGACAAGATCTACAAAATTATAATTCTGGAAAAAAGAGAGAACACACTGCAAATAAAACCACAAAGAAACTTGTTTTATTAAAATGGAGAATAATTGTAGAAGCTACATTGTTGTGGACAACCTATGTTTTTACAAACTGAGGCTTGTTATTATAGCCGTTTTTGAGTTACAATACCATGTGTAGATATCATAGGTGGATACCATGGGTCAAAACCATGGGTCAATACCATGGGTAGATACCACTTGCAATACCATGGGTAGATACCACTTACAATACCATGGGTAAATTCCATGTGTGGATGAATACCATGTGTGGAAACATACCATGGGTGGATGAATATCATGGATAGATGTCACTTAAAATACCATGGGTGAATAAATACAATGGGTGGATGAATACATGGGTCAATGACATTTACAATACCATGGGTAAATTCCATGGGTGGATGGATAACATGGGTAGATGAATACCATGGGTGGATGCCATTTTCCATTCGGATCATTCCTCCCTCCTTAAGAAGCAATGGTCCCCATTGCGTGAAGTTCCCTTCTGAGAAGCCTTTGTTGAATATGAAGAGCCACTGAAGAGAAGGGTTTTGTGTAGTTAACCCATAACCGTGATGAACGAAGATCTGAGAATAGAGATACCCTGTAATGCTTGTGACCAACTGTGATATTGACAGTGTGCGACCTAAAAAATGGACTTAGATGAAGTGTGGGTTTGTGGATGAATGAAAACCATGACAAACAAAGATCTGAGGATAGAGATACCCTGTAATTCTTGTGACCAATGGTGTTACTAACAGTGTGCGGCCTAGCAAATGGACTTCGATGAGAAGGATTTTTTGCGGTTGACCCATAACCATGATGTTGATTGTTGATGAAGTAGTAGGTGCCTAAATAGCTTGGGGTGGGAAATCATGTTTCCAAAGAACCCAAGCCAAATGATGCTATGCTGAAACTGATGAATGTGAAGAAGGTGCCTACTAAAGCGGGGTAGGAGGGCACGTCTCCAAAGGGAACCCGCTCCGAATGCTGCTCCAAATTTAAAATGAGTATAACTCAGAATATTTATTATAACCTATTTTTGGAAATGAAATGATCATTATGCATCTTCTCATATGTTTGAAATCAATATCTGGAGACCCTAGACTCTCAGATTCGCACTAGAACTATCCTGCCATCACAAAATTTTTGAAAAAAATAGTTGATTTTAAATCAGCAATAAATCCCTCATTCGGACTTCGATTCGATCGATTTTTTTTTTGAAATCGGGTGATTTTTCAAGGGGAGCACAGATAGGTAACCATTTATCTAAAATTCCCCAATTAAAACTGCAATAAATGATATGAGATCCACCGTCCATGAATTATCATTAGAAAAAATGCTACAACATTGCTGATTTTGAATCAACAATATCTCCCCTATCCGAACTCCAATTCGGCCGATTTTTTTTTTTGAATTTGAGTATTTTCTCACAAGGAATCTAGATCTGGTATTTTTTTTTAATGTTTCCTTAAAAATTTTAGATCTGATATGCAAACTCACTGCCCAAAAAACAAATTCATGGAGTTTGTTGAAGATTGCTACAAAACTTTGAAACTGGAATATGTTTCAAACCCTCATTCCCATGGAGGCGTAACCTAAATCTCATACCACTGATCTGGATCTTGAGGGGATACCCCCAAGATCTAAAAAAATTTAAATGGATCTGATAAGATCTGCAAAATTAGAATGCCAGAAAAAAGAGAGAACACACTGCAAATAAAACCACAAAGAAACTTGTTTTATTAAAATAGAGAATAATTGTAGAAGCTACATTGTGGTAGAGAATTTGTCCTTTTACAAACTGAGGCTTGTTATTTATAGCCTTTTTTGAGTTACAGTACCATGTTTAGATACCATAGGTGGATACCATGGGTCAATACCATGGGTAGATACCACTTACAAAACCATGGGTAAATTCCATGTGTGGATGAATACCATGTGTGGATACATACCATGGGTGGATGAATATCATGGATAGATTTCACTTACAATACCATGAGCGAATCAATAAAATGGGTGGATGAATACCATGGGTCAATGAAATTTACAATACCATGGGTAAATTCCATGGGTGGATGGATAACATGGGTAGATGAATACCATGGGTGGATGCCATTTTCCATTTGGATCATATGCGCGGCCATATATTCTGCAGGTGGCAATGGTGGTGGGGTAGGCGATGTCTTACCCCTACACAAGTTCGACTGTGGCATAGCAGGAGGGCTACCTTCAGTGCATGTAGCCTCACTATTATCTATGTCAGGTGAATTTATCAGAGGGTTGTATACAGATATGTGCCCCCTCTTATTGACCCGATAATATTTTCCATCGCGCGTGGTACTTTCTATCTTATTAGGGGTCATTCACTTAGTGTGTCTGCACAAAAACCCTTTTCACATAATAGCATGTTAATCAGCAGAGGCAAGGTTCATAATAATTTACCTCTCAATCAGTTGAAAAATATCCTTTCAGCTTCATAATACGACACAAACTGATCTACTGCAAATTCTGTCACAAACCTAGCCAAGATTTTGTCAACCTAGTGATCTATAGTCTGGGTGATGGAATTATCAGTATTTTCCAACTGTTGGATGTACTAAGGTGTCCACTGCATGACCTTGTCATCCTTCCAACAAGTTTGGAACTCTGTGAATCTCGCCAACCACTCTTTCAACTCGTGTGCAAAGGTCAACTCTGTGAAAATATACTTCTGTTTCCAATCTTCAGTAGACAACTTCTTACTTCTGTTTTCTTTAATGGAAAATTCATGAATTCATTTTTCAAACCAGTCCTCTAATTTAGGATTTAATGGTTTTCTCATCATCTAATCTCTCTCAAAATGATCCCGATCCCAGCAACTGAACCATTTGTTGGCTTGAGGGGTCTTGAACCAGGTTTGGAGGTAAGGTTAACCAACAAAACCATCTTACTACTAGCCCTTTCAGCAGAGACCTAGTTGCACAAGCCATAGTCTCACCCGAAGCAGTAGGGTGGGTGTTGGAACCAGGTTTCCACACCCTAAGAGAGATTTAAAATGATGTGGGTATCCTCATATCTAAAACAACCCTAATAAGACCTTCGCAACAGAAGCCCTAAACAGAAATATTTAGGTATAATACACAGAATTCCTTATGCGTGCACTAAAATAGACTCTAAAATCCTTGTAATTACCCTTAATACATATTCTTAAAGCTCAACAATAACAGATCCATTAATTTAGCATTAATCTAAAGTAGAAAATAGTTGTGTAATCGATCTAAATATAGATAACACAGTAACCGGAAATAACATGCAGAAATGATCATAAAGAAAATAACAGATACACTTAGTACTCAGATATCATCCAAAATAGTTCTTCATTCATTAACAGTTCAGATCTCCCTTACAACACCTTCAATTTACCTGCGCACACAGCCAACAGGGTCTGCACACAGCAGGACTAAGGTCTCCGCGCACATAGCCAGCAAAAACCCTCTAACCCAGACAAGTTTTCTAAAATATCAAAATATAGTCAGATCTCTATCATCCATACTAAAATTAGTTCTACCATCGACTGGATCTAGACCCCTATTGATACTTTTAGTCTTCACTCATCTAAGGTCCGCAAACTGTGAGTTGCGGCCCCTAGTTCTACCCTTTTCACCCATTACAATTCATGAGGGGATTTGACCCACCCCAAATCCCCATGGCTTGTGCTGCGCACGAGTAAAATTACAAAATTATATCAAAAATATATCAAAATTTGGACCCAAGGGACCCCGCTCCAATAGGAAGTTGAAGATAAACAATACATTTGATCTTTCATGAAGATGAATCATAGATCAGATCTACCATCAAGGATTTGAGATGAAGCAACAAGGAAGACAACTTGGCATTGCCACCTCATCGTGAAGTCCATGTCATCATTTCCAAGTTATAATTTATACAAGTGTCATTATAATGGTAAATATGTGTCCATGTGTCATGCCACATCATCATGTGGAATGTAATGATGTATTTTCAAGGAAAAGGAAAAAATGTATTGCATTGAAACCTAAGAGTCATATGTGGAATATGAAAAGTCACTTAGTTATATATGGACAAAATAATCTTTAGGATAATTAAAAAGTTCATTTATAGAAGTCCAAAACTCATTTAGAAGTGAAAATGTTGTTTAGAAGTCCAAATGACACATTAGAAGTCCAAGGGTCAAGAGGCTAATTCAAGAGTCAAGAGGAGATGAAATGCCATTCCTCTTGTTATAAAAGCAACCTCATAACTCAAGAAATAGGATTTTTGGAGGCTTAGGTTTTTTAGAGGCTTAATCTTTGGAGAGATAGTATTAGCTTCTCTACTTGGCATTGGAGAGAAAAAATATTCTTTGGAGAAGCAAGAAGTGACTTAATGTTCCACTATTGGAACTAGTGCCTCATCAGTGTAACTATGTACTTGGACCTTTCACCTAATTGAATCTCCATGAGCCAACACATTTTCATGCATGTATCACAAATTTTTTAGGACTATTCTTGGGATGTTTACTATATATTTAATGTTCCTATGTACCAAATAAATAGAACTATTTTGGTGGCTTTGGTACTCGTCTTGTTGAATTTGTGTTGTATTCGCTTTAATGATCGTTATGTGAACTATTTTTATAACGAATATTTTCATTCTCTTGTGTGTCTCTCTTAGGTTATTACTATTACTTCCTTCTAGACTCTCTTTCATCTCCCACTCGTGAAGGTCTCCTTTTACAAATTGTAATCGGTGTTTCGTAATGTAAACTTGCTTGTTCAATGTATATGTATATAATTTCTTATATTATTCGTTGAAACCAAGGCGAACCTTTGCATTATGGTGGTCGAGTTGATACTCCATATGGGGATACTACTCTAAAAAGTGTGAGGTCTAATTGGGACTTCCCATCGAGTTGAACCCCTGTATGTTGGTGGTATCCAACACCATTGACACCACACAATTCCTATAATGATATTTTTCCTATGGTTCTTTTATGCAACAAAGTATTTTATGGGAAATGAGGGAAAATAAATTTCACAGTAGTAAATAAGTAAGTAGAAAGTCTTAAATTTGTTAGTAAGTGTAAATATTGAACCAGATTTTTAATGTGTTATATAGAAGCTTTCTTTGAGTTAAATTAAACCCTTAAAAATGGAACCTTACAAATTCTGAAAAGTAATGCAAATACCCTTATTATCTATGTTGAAAACGTTGATCCAAGTGGATATTGGTGGCCACCCATCTATTCCACTTGGACCCCCACTATTTTTTCTTTCAATTTTTTAGTTTCCTTAATTATAGCACAATTTACTATTTTTGGCATTTTTTCGAGCCTTGAACTTCCGGAGCCATTTTGAGGCCCTAAATGATGTTTTTTTGGAAAATCACCTTTGGAGGATGTTAATCTTTCACTAACTATTCATTGCTAATAGTTTTAGTCCTCATATATATATATATATATATATATATATATATATATATATATATATATATATATATATATATATATTTCTAACAAGATATCATTTGCGTCAAACGGAGATCGTATGCCAACGTTACGACCCCGGGAAATTGATGTACCAATTTACCCCAACGGGGCCCATAGTTTGGCATTTCATCTCCTAGGGTTATGTTTTTGGATGTTTAGGGTTCTACATTAGTTATTAATAATAAATAGGCCTTTGAGCCTCATTTTAACATGGTTCAAAGGCCTATAGCCTCGACATCTCTTCTGAGAGATAAGCTACTAGCACCCTAGCTAGTTTATTTTCATTGTGTGTAAGCATATTTCAATTATGTGATATTAATGAGATGAAGTATTATCTCTGCTGCATCTCTACATTTATGTGTATTTTCATCCTTCCAACAGGTTTGGAACTCTGCTAATATTACCAACCACTCCTACAATTTGTGTGCAAAGGTCACAAAGAAGATCTTGTGAACCTCTGTGAAAATATACTTCGGTTTCCAATCTTTAGTAGATAGCTTACTTCTGTTTTCTTTAAGGGAAAATTCCTGATTTTTTTTTTCAAACTAGTCCCCTAATTTAGGCTTTAATGGTTTCCAAAGCATCTAATCTCTCTCAAAATGATCCTGGTCCCAGTAACGGAACCATTTGTTCGCTTGAGGGGTCCTGACCCAGGTTTGGAGTTAAGGTTAACCAACAAAACCCTCTTACTACTAGCCCTTTCGGCAGTGACCTGCTTGCGCAAGCCAAAGTCTCACTCGAAGCAGTATGGGGGGTGTTGGAACCAAATTTCCACACCCTGAGAGAGATTTAAAATGATGTGGGTATCCTCATATCTAAACCATCCCTGATCATACCTTCACAACAGAAGCCCTAACTAGACAGATTTAGGTCTAATACACAAAATACCTTATTCGCGCGCTAAAAAATACTCTACAATCCTTCTAATTACCCTTAATACATATTATTAAATCTCAAAAATGACAGATACATTCATTAAGCATCATCTAAAGCAGACAACAGTTGTGCAATCGATCTGAATACAAATAACACAGTAACTGGAAATAACATGAATAAACGATCATAAATCAAATAACATATGAATTTAGCACTCAGATATCATCCAAAACAGATCTTCATTCATTAAGAGTTTATATCTCCCTTACAACACCTTCAGTTTACCTGCGCACACAACTAAGAGGAGCCTTCTAACCCAGACAAGTTCACTAATATATCAAATTACAGTCAGATCTCTATCATCCATACTAACATTATTTCTACTATCAACTCAATCTAGACCCCTATTTATACTCTTAGTCTTCGCTCATATAAGGTCCACAAACTGTGGTTTGCGACCCCTAGTTCTACCCTTTTGACGCATTCCAATTCATGAGGGGCTTTGAACTGCCCCAAAGCCCCTTGACTTGTGTTGCACACAACTAAAATTACCAAAATATATCAAAATTTGGACCTAAGGTACCCTGCTCCAATAGGAAGGTGAAGATAAACAACAAAGTTGATCTTTCATGAAGATGAAGTATAGATCAGATCTACCATCAAGGATTTGAGATGAAGCAACATGGGAGACAACTTGGTATTGCCACCTCATCGTGAACTCCATGTCATCATTTCCAAGTTATAATTTATACAAGTGTCATTATAATGGTAAATATGTGTCCTTGTGTCATGCCACATCATCATATGGAATGTAATGATGTATTTTCAAGGAAAAGGAAAAAATGTATTGTGTTGAACTCCAAGAGTCATATGTGGAATATGAAAAGTCACTTAGTCATATATGGACAAAAGAATCTTTAGGATAAGTAAAAAGGTCTTTTATAGAATTCCAAAAGTCATTTAGAGGTGAAAATGTTGTTTATAAGTCCAAATGACACATTAGAATTCCAAGAGTCATGAGGGTAATTCAAGAGTCAAGAGGAGATGAAATGTCATTCCTCTTGTTATAAAAGCAACCTCATAACTCAAGCAATAGGCTTTTTGGAGGATTAATCTTCTTAGAGGCTTAATATTTGGAGAGATAGTATTGGCTTCTCTACTTGGCATTGGAGAGAAAAATTATTCTTTGGAGAAGCAAGAAGTGACTTAATGTTCCACTATTGGAACTAGTGCCTCATCAGTGTAACTATGTACTTGGATCTTTCACCTAATTGAATCTCCATGGGCCAAAACATTTTCATGCATGTATCACAAATGTTTTAGGATTTTTCTTGGGATGTTTATGATACATTTCTTGTTCATATGTACAAAAGAAATTGAATGATTTTGGTGGCTCTGATAATCGTCTTGTTGAATGTGTGTTGTATTTTCTTTAATGATCATTATGTGAACTATTTTTATAACGAATCTTTTCATTCTCTTGTGTGTATCTCTTAGGTTATTACTATTACTTCCTTCTATAGTCTCTTTTATCTTCCGCTCATGAAGGCATCCTTTTACATATTGTAATCAGTGTTTCATAATGTCAACTTACTTGGTTGTTCAAGGTGTATGTATATAATATCTTATTTTATCCATTGAAACCAAGGAAAACCTTTGCGTTATGGTGGTCGAGTTGATACTCCATATGGGGATACTACTCTAAACAGTGTGAGGTCTAATTGGGACTTCACATTGAGGAGACCCCCTGTATGTTGGTGGTATCCAACACCATCGACACCACACAATTCCTATAATGATATTTTCCTATGGTTCTTTTATGTAACAAAGTATTTTATGGGAAATGAGGGAAAATAAATTTCACAGTAGTAAATAATTAAGTAGCAAGTCTTAAATTTGTTAGTAAGTGTAAATGCTGACCAGATTTTTAATGTGTTATATAGAAGCTTTCGTTGAGTTAAATTAAACCCTTAAAAATTGAACCTTACAAATTCTAAAAAGTAATGCAAGGAACCTTATTATCTCTGCTGAAAAGTTGATCCCGGTGAATATTGGTGGCCACCCACCTATTCCACTTGGACCCCCACTATTGTTTCTTTCAATTTTTCAATTTCCTTAATTATAGCACAATTTACTATTTTTGGCAGGTTTTCGGGCCTTGAATATATGGAGCCATTTTGAGGCCCTAAACGATGTTTTTTTGGAAAGTCACCTTTGGATAATGTTATTATTTAACTCAAAATTCATTATTAATGGTTTTAGTCCTCAGATAGATCTTTCTAACAAGATATCATTTGTGTCAAATAGAGATCGTATGCCAAAGTTACGACCCTGGGAAATTGATGTACCAATTTACCCCAACAGGGCCCATAGTTTGGTTTTTCATCTCCTATGGTTAGGTTTTTGGATGTTTATGGTTTTAAATTAGTTATTAATAATAAATAGTCCTTTGAGCCTCATTTTAACACAGTTCAGAGGCCTATAACCTCCACATCTCTTCTGAGAGATAAGCTACCAATCCCCTAGCTAGTTTATTTCCATTCTTTGTGTAAGAATTTTTCAATTATGTGATATTAATGAGATAAAGTATTATCTCTGCTGCATATCTACATTTATGTGTATTTTCGTCCTTCCAACAGGTTTGGAACTCTGTTAATCTCTCCAACCACTCCTGCAACTCGTGCACAAAGGTCACAAAGAAGATTTCGTGAACCTCTCTAAAAATATACTTTGGTTTCGAATCTTCAGTAGAGAACTTCTTAGTTATTTTTTCTTTAAGGGAAAATTATTGAATTCGTTTTTCAAAGAGATCCTCTAATTCATTCTTTAATGGTTGCCAAAACATCTAATCTCTCTCAAAATGATCTCGGTCCCAGCAATGAAACCATTTGTTGGCTTGAGGGGTCTTGGCCCAGGTTTAGAGTTAAGGTTAACCAACAAAACCCTCTTACTACTAGCCCTTTCGGCAGTGACCTGCTTGCACAATCCAAGGTCTCACCCGAAGCAGTATGGGGGGGTGTTGGAACCAGGTTTCCACACCTTAATATAGATTTAAAATGATGTGGGTATCCTCAGATCTAAAACAAACCTGATTAGAACTTCGCAACAGAAGCCCTAACCAGACATATTTAGGTGTAATACACAAAATACCTTATGCATGCACTAAAACAGACTCTGAAATCCTTGTAATTACCCTTAATACATATTCTTAAAGCTCAACAATAACAGATCCATTCATTTAGCATTGATCTAAAGCAGACAACAATTGTGCAATCGATCTGAATACAGATAACACAGTAACCGGAAATAAAATGCAGAAATGATCATAAAGCAAATAACAAATGCACTTAGTACTCATATATCATCCAAAATAGTTCTTCATTCATTAACAGTTCATATCTCCCTTACAACACCTTCAGTTTACCAGCACACACAGCCAGCGGGGTCCGGACACATCAGGACTAAGGTCTCTGCAGAAACAGCCAACATGAGCCTTCTAACCCAGAAAAGTTCGCTAAAATATCAAAATACAATCAAATCTCTATCATCCATACTAACATTACTTCTACTAATGAATCGATCTAGATCGCTATTTATACTTTTAGTCTGCACTCATCTAAGGTCTAGAAACTGTGGTGTGCGGCCCCTATTTCTACCCTTTTGACCCATTACAATTCATGAGGGACTTTGACCCACCTCGAAGCCCCTTGACTTGTGTTTCACATGACTAAAATTACAAAAATATATCAAAATTTCAACCTAAGGGACCTCGCTCCAATAGGAAGGTGAATATAAACAACAAAGTTGATCTTTCATGAGGATGAAGCATAGATCAGATCTACCATCAAGGATTCGAGATGAAGCAACAAGGAAGACAACTTGGCATTTCCACCTCATCGTGAAGTCCATGTCATCATTTCCAAGTTATAATTTATACAAGTGTCATTATAATGGTAAATGTGTGTCCATGTGTCATGAGACATCATCATGTGGAATGTAATGATGTATTTTCAAGGAAAAGGAAAAAATGAATTGTGTTGAACTCCATGAGTCATATGTGGAATATGAAAAGTCACTTAGTCCTATATGGACAAAATAATATTTAGGATAAGTAAAAAGGTCATTTATAGAAGTCCAAAATTCATTTACAAGTGAAAATGTTGTTCAGAATTCCAAATGAGACATTAGAAGTCCAAGAGTCATGAAGATAATTCAAGAGTCAAGAGGAGATGAAATGTCATTCTCCTTGTTATAAAAGCAACCTCATAACTCAAGCGATAGGGTTTTTGGAGGCTTAAGATTTGGAGAGATAGTATTGGCTTCTCTACTTGGCATTAGAGAGAAAAATTATTCTTTGGAGAAGAAAGAAGTGACTTAATGCTCCACTATTGGAACTAGTGCCTCATCAATGTAACTATGTACTTGGATCTTTCACATAATTGAATCACCATGAGTTAACACATTTTCATGCATGTATCACAAATGTTTTAGGAATATTCTTGGGATGTTTACGATATATTTCATGTTCATATGTACCAAAGAAATTGAACTATTTTGGTGGCTTTGGTACTTGTCTTGTTGAATGTGTGTTGTATTCACTTTAATGATCATTATGTGAACTATTTTTATAACGAATCTTTTAATTCTCTTGTGTGTCTCTCTTAGGTTATTAATATTACTTCCATCTAGACTCTCTTTCATCTCCACCTCGTAATGTCAACTTACATGCTTGTTCAAGGTGTATGTATATAATCTCTTATTTTATCCATTGAAACCAAGGCGAACCTTTGCAATATGGTGGTCAAGTTGGTACTCCATATGGGGATACTACTCTAAACAATGTGAGGTCTAATTGGGACTTCATATCGAGGAGACCCCCTATATGTTGGTGGTGTCCAACATCATCGATACCACACAATTTCGTAATGATAGTTTTCCTATGGTTCTTTTATGTAACAAAGTATCTTATGGGAATTGAGGGAAAATAAATTTCATAGTAGTAAATAAGTAAGTAGCAAGTCTTATTTTTGTTAGTAACTGTAAATATTGAACTAGATTTTTAATGTTTTATATAGAAGTTTTCTTTGACTTAAATTAAACCCTTAAAAATGGAACCTTACAAATTCTGAAAAGTAATGCAATGACCCTTAATTTTTAAAATAGAAAAAAATTACCAATATGCAATGTCAACATGTGATGAGTAGAGAAAGAGTTTTTTAAGTTTTCATATAGTATTTTTCATTTCTTTTTGTTTTTTTGTTTTTTTCAACGAAGACAAAGAATGACCACTCCACTTTCAATGTATTCTAACCAATATAAACATACTTTATTATTGTGGTGGTAAGTTTATGCAATGCTTGGAGCCAAAGATTAAATTTGCACGATAAAAAAAAAAAAAAGTACTCACATCAAACCACAACCATACAAAAAAAAAGGTACTCACATCAAACCACAACCATACAATTGTTTTAATATTAACAAACAACACAAACTCAAAATATATTATCCAAAAGAATGATAAAAAAGACTAAATAATCTCCGCAACTTTATTAAGTCAATTTCGAATGCTTTTATGTCTCTATAATTTTTTTTTTTTTGTAAGCTTAGGTAGATCGTTTCCATTTTCTATTACTTTTTAAAAACAAGCATCTAATATACAAAAATTTAGACCTCAACCTGCCCGTAGGAAACTAGGTCTGTTGACCATCTAAGTACGAAATATGTCAACCAAAACATAAACAGTCTTAATAACCTACACAATATCTGACGGAACTTGATATCTAAGTCTGGATTTACAAATATTAGCATTAATCAAAAGGTAATAGCCGCTAAAAAGAAAACCGAAAACTTTTAACCTGATATCATTAATCATCCTCTGATTCCACAGGAGCTAGATCTTTGGCACTGGACCCAGGTAATTCAAATTCAAGTTGTTGCATGGCCTTAATATCCTTTTCCATCCTCCCTAATCGAGCATACTGATGTAGCTGTCTGAGATTATTTTCTTGAATATTTATGTTAATATCAGCCAAAGTAGATTCCAGCTTAGACTCTTCCATCACTTGAGTTGACATGATTACTTTTGATAAGAAGCATTTGATCAACCAGTAAGTTCTGATAGACTGTTGAAACAACGAGATATGTCCAGGGGTGTGCCCAGGGTCAATCACCACATTCTGCATATCCTGAAATGCCATTTCATCTTCCATTTCAAATTTTTCTATAGCTTCACTTTCCCATCCATAAATATGAGTATGGACAGAATTAGGAACCTCTGACACATACGAATGGACATGCGGCTCCAGATGTTGCTTCATACATTTTCTTCCTCTCTTCTTAGGCTGTTGGGAGATTGGTTGTTTTCCTTTGTCTCCCTTTGGCTTTCTGCCACGTGTTCTCTTCACCATCTTCAAGTAACCAAGAATGAAAACTTCTGATACTATCAAACAAACAACAGAACCATTACAAATACAAGTCAGAGCCCTACCAACAGTTTTTAAACCGGGCCAACGAACCTTTTCTATTATCCAAGTTACCCAACTCAATTAGAATTGAACCCAGAAACATAGGCCATAAACAAAAACAGGGACAACAAGGGAATTTTTCTTTCCTCCCATACCTCGTAGCCTTCACTAATACCGGAAGACAATCATGAAAGTCCCCCCTCAATTTAAACCACACCCAAATGTGAAGAAGACCAATTAAATAAATACATAAAGAAACCCATCCTAATATCATAGAAGTCATAAACCCAACTTTAAAACAAACAATTTGAACAAAATGCAGAGGACAACGCATAGTAAGGATCTCAATTCTACCCGGAATCCTACCCAAACATATTTTAGGAACTGGAAAGCTTAAGACAGAAACCACATCAAAATCCCACAACCTAGCAACTAGAACAAGATTTATGACGGAGCCAACTGAAAACCCAAAATCGAGAAACTTGCAACAACCAACTTCTAAAGTATCCAACATTTTCAGAGACCCATGGAAATCTGAGCCACCGAACAAATATGTAAATAGTTTAGAACCGCCATAATTAATAAGCATAAGATGGAAACAGATTTCAAAGATAGTACCCATCTTCCCCAACCGCAGCAATCTTCCTCCAGCAAATAAAACAAAGTAGTAGGAAAAAGAACAAGAAACCACCAAACAAATTTTTGCATGTTTCTAACTTCAACCAGATTCATCATTTTCTCAAAACAGAACCAACCAGTATCCCATTCAAATAGATAATCTAAAAAAACCATGACTACTTTCCTCATGTGGTGAAAATCCGAGGCCTTCGGCACAAAAAAGAGATATAATGATACATACCAATTTACCTCCTGCACCGTCACCTTTGAGCTTCGCTTCAGATCACCCCAGAACTCTGCATAACAATATCCCTGTCCATGCATATTACTTTGTTGCCGACGCTTTTTCCCACGATCCTCTGACAACCCTATTGGATTTCCCAGCTGGTAACCGCACTCACCTCTCTGCATTTATTATGTTGATTAAGGAGCATCCTTTCACCCGAGCCACCTACTCACCTTCTGCATGTGGGATCCATGTGGTTTCCTTCCTCCCCACGTGGCAGGGCTCACACACCAATGCCCCCAGTACTATACCCCATAAATTCATAGAGCCTATACACAAGCCTTTGGATTCCAAGACAACAAACACTACAATACCCCAGATAAATAAAGAGTCAAACACATTTTTTATTCATTAAAAAACTTCATATCTATGCTTGTGAGTCTTGGTTTCATCCTTTCAATTACCGTAATTATTAGAATTTAAATTTAACCCCTCATATTCCAAGGGCTTATAAATTTTACTAAATATGAAAAAGTACATTACAAAATGTATACAATTATAGATAAATTAACTCATTAGATGCATGACATTTGTATGTGAAGGATGCGTGTTCAAATGAAATACACCAACATAGTCATTTTATGGTTCCTCGTGCTTAAAATTTAAACAACAATGTTGAATTTGCATTAATTGCTCAAAATTGAAGCAAACTGTTAAAAATAGGGTACAAATATGTTTGAGAGCACCCAAAAAAATATACATAAAAAATCGTGCATGTCATTCTAAGAATTTAAAAGCTAGTACCTATAGATTTATTCATTTTCAACAAAACCAATATAATTGATTTTTCTAATTCACCTCCATTTTCTAGTATTTATCACTGGAATTGACTAAAATTGCCTTGCTTCACTGAAAAGTATGCCTAGAGTCCATTTTGGCTAAATTAAAAGATTAAAATTAGAGAATGTGTTTTTTACATTATCCACCCTTATATATTCAAGTTTTCAATTTGAGCCTCAAAACTTCTTATTTTGCAAAAGTATTAAAACTCTACTCTCCTTTCACACCATCTCCAAAAAATTGTGAGACTTTACCAAAATGCACACCAAGTCTTTCTTGAGCATGATAGAAATACATTGTTTTCACTTCTTTATATTCTACCATGCTATCTAGAAAATCAATGAATTAGATTTACTTGATACATCTCCAAATGCACACAATTTACCTATAAAATTTCCCTCTCACATTGTTTTTGACAATTCTATAAAATGCATGAAATCATCATTAAATTCACATGTCAAAATTTAGTATCCAAATAAAGTTATGAAAGATTATTCGGTTCTACATTTAATCCTCCAAAAACTATTTTTCATCTTATTCCATGATTCCATGTCTAAATGTCTTTATTTTTTAAAATGGAGTTGCCCTTATTTTACAACTCGGTAAATCCATGCCTAGATCTTTAAAATGCATATTTATGAAAAATTTGATCCATGTGGATATTGGTGGCCACCCACCTATTCCACTTGGACCCCCACTATTGTTTCTTTCAATTTTTCATTTTCCTTAATTATAGCACAATTTACTATTTTTGGTAGTTTTTCGAGCCTTGAACTTCCGAAGCTGTTTTGAGGCCCTAAACGATGTTTTTTTGGAAACTAACCTATGGAGAACATTAGTATTTAACTCAATATTCATTATTATTAGTTTTATTCGTCAGATAGATCTTTCTAATAAGGTATCATCTGCGTCAAATGGAAATCGTATTCCAAAGTTATGACCGCGGGAAATTGATGTACCATTTTACCCCAACGGGGCCCATAGTTTGGCGTTTCATCTCCTAGGGTTACGTTTTTGGATGTTTAGGGTTTTCCATTAGTTATTAATAATAAATAGGCCTTTGAGCCTCGTTGTAACATAGTTCATAGGCCTGTAGGCTCCACATCTCTTCTGAGAGATAAGCTACCAACACCCTAGCTAGTTTATTTCCATTTTGTGTGTAAGCATATTTCAATTATGTGATATTAATGAAATGAAGTATTATCTCTATTGTATCTCTGAGTTTATGTATATTTTTGTATTTTATTGCGTTCCTACATAAGTCTAGATGACTGGTATCAGAGTGGCCTGCTCTTTCTCGATCCTTGTTTGCATGTCCCCAACAAGGTTGGGGTATAAGGAGTTAGGGATTAATCTAGTTGAACCTTTGAATGATCAGCCTCGCAAACCTCGACGGCCACCCATGGGGATGAAAAGGAATATGAGGGAGTAGAATATCCTATCAAAATATTTCTCTACGAGGCCCTCAAGAAACAAAGGAACGCGGTGATGGATAACTTTGCATAGATCCTTCAACGACTTCCCACTGGCGGCGCATCTGCATCTAGCAAACACTCTAGAGGTGAAACTCCTTTTAAGGTACAAGTAAACATTGGCATTCCCATATTTGAGGGAAAAATAGACACATACATCGTAGATAGTTGGTTGAATCTATTAGAAGGGAATTTCTCGGTTCATGACTTTTCCAACCAGGAAAATATTACTTTTTCACTCCTCAAAGTCCCCCCCCATGTCAAGGACTGGTGGGAAACCTACTGTGAGAAAAAGGACGACAGAGAACCCTCTCTATTTTCGGTCTCACCCACTTGGGATTCTTTCCAAGACGTTTGCATCAAGGAACAATATTATGCCATGGGGAGCTATGAGGACAAGTACATATAATGGATTATGTTGCGGTAGCAAAGGGATCAAGATGTGCTTGAGTTGACGAATTTGTTCCATACCCTACACACAAAATTGGGTATCAAAGATTCAGAGAAAAATTTGGTGTTGAACTACCATAGTTTTTTGCACATATACATTTAGGAGGAAATGGAGTTCCTCGACATCTCCTCGCTTGGTGCAACATATCAGTATGCTGCCAAGATTGAGCAAAAGTTAAAACAGAAGAAGCGAGACTTTGGATCTGCGAATCAAAAGTAAGGGAAAGGTGCTCTCAAATCGAAAAAAAAAAGGACAAATCCAAGGCAAGGCAGCCCAGGATAACCCGCCAAAACCGCAAGAAAATAATAACACCATGAAGCCAAAGAAGGACACCGGAAAGTGGTGTGAGTTCCATAAGAGCTCCACTCAAAACACAAGTGTATCGGGCCAAGTAGTCACTTATGGCCGAGATGAAGGCTTCTAAATCGGATTCATCCTCCGAATCTGAATCATAACCCAATAAGGGGAATGACAAATGAAAGTAGATTATCGATGCAGAGCCCAATTTCTTTTTTGCCACCACGAAGATCCAGAAGGAGGAACCAGAAGATCCAAAGGAGGGGGAGCACCTCTTCCATTCCCAGATGTGGGTAAAGGGTTCTCTGATACAGTTCATTGTCAACAACAAGAGCCAAAATAACCTCATTTCAGCATAGGTCATGAAGTGGCTAGGCTAGCCTACCATGGTACACCCACAGCCATACACCATCGGGTGGCTTCACCAAGTACGAGATCTCCACACCAACCAACAGTGTCACCTTCCCTACAACATCAAGCCCTTCATGGATGAGGTATTATATGAAATTGTTCCTCTTGATGTTTGTGATATATTATTAGGCCAACCATACTTGTGGAAGCAACATATTGTGTATGAGTCCCGGCCCCGCGCTGTTATTGTTACTTTGGAAAATAAGTTGTATAGAATATCAGAGGTAGCACCACTTGCCACCATCTCTTTGGTTACTGTAAAACAATGCAGTAAGCTCATTTCCAAAACCGAAAAAATTATTTTCCTAATGATTTTACCTCGAGGCAAGAATAATATTGTGGCCACGACCTCCAGATAGGGATCCTCCACACGATAACAACAAATGGACAATGTCGCGGAGGAGTACGGGGACATCTTCACCTCACCCACAAGGGTGCCTCTGCATTGTTAGCTCAAGCACACCATCAATATAACCCCATGTGTGTCGATGCCCAATGGACCAATCTATCAACATTCTATTTTGGAGAGCGATGAAATCAAGAGGGAGATTCAGGAGCTGCTGTAGAAAGGTCACATATGGCCGAGTTCATCGCCCTATGGGAGCTTGATCGTGTTGGTGCAGAAGAAGGATGGGACTTGAAGACTCTGTATTAACTATTGGGCACTGAACATGATCACTGTCCTGAATAGGTACACGATCCCATGGATTGATGACCTTCCGGACCAACTAAAGGGGGGAAAATATTTCAACAAGATCGACTTGAAGTCCTGGTATCACCAGGTACCAGTCGAACCCTCTATGGAAGAATGCCTTCAAAGCCAAGGAGGGCCTTTTTGAATGGCTGGTCATGCCTTTCAAGTTTACGAATGCTCCTGCAATTTTCATGAGGCTGATGGATGACATCTTGCAGCCTTTCACCAACTCATTTGTAGTAGTTGGATGAAATCCTGATCTTCAGCGAGATTTGGGAAGAGCACCTCCACCACATCTGACAGGTCCTCCAAAAACTGTGACAACACAAGTTGTGTGCCAATTTGGAGAAGTTGACTTTTCGCATGACCCAATTTTATTATTTGGGATACATTATTGATGAGTGGGGGGTGCATGTGGATCTAGCCGAGATCCAAGTCATTTGGGATGGGCTAGCCTCAACCACTATAACATAGCTTCATAGCTTTCTGGGTCTTGTTAATTTCTACTGCAGGTGCGTGTTGGGATTCTCTCATATCACTTGGCCCTTGATTCAATTCACCAAGGGAGGAGCGAAACCAAAATAATTTTGGTTTGGATCTCAACAGAAGGCATCTGTAGAGTTGAAACACCGCCTTTTCTCTGCCCTAGTTCTCACATTACCAGACTTGCAACAACCATTTGAGATCAATACAGATGCCTCTGACTATGCCATTGGGGCATTTCTTACTTCAGGGACACAGACCGAAAGTATTGCACTTATGAAAAAGAG
The DNA here is from genome assembly GCA_034641835.2 of Pinus albicaulis. Classification (NCBI taxonomy): domain Eukaryota; kingdom Viridiplantae; phylum Streptophyta; class Pinopsida; order Pinales; family Pinaceae; genus Pinus; species Pinus albicaulis. The sequence goes on from CM076579.1 coordinate 1,067,218,832, forward strand.
ATGTATTCCATTGTGCAGTCTTGACAACAATGGAAGAATTACATTTTGGGGAAGGAAAAAAACATCCACACAGACCATTGACCCCTGCAGTTCATACAGACACAAGGGAAGTTTCAGAACGATTGCAATCAGAAGTGGTCCACATATTTGAACAGTTTCATTTGAACATCAAGTACGAGAAGGGAAGCACCAATAATGTTGCATACAACCTCAACTGACCACCAATTGTGGCGCTAACCACATTTATCAACTCTTGTGGGCACGATACTTCTGATTGGTCACTTCTCTATAAGAGAAGTCTTGAATTCATCCACACATACAAGATGCTCTTGGAGGGAAAGAAAGTTCCCAATTTTCACCTCCAAGATGCACTGCTATGTCACGTGGGACACCTTTGTGTTCCTTCAAGCGAGCGTGCCAAGATTATTTGGGAAGCGCACTACAGTCAGGTTGTTATCCATTTTGGGCTTGAAAAAATAGTGGTAGTACTACAGAAGTATTTCTAATGGCCGAACCTTCGACAAGATGTCGCAAAGTACATCAGATCATGCACTGCTTGCATCATTGCCAAACCGATCATCAAAAAGTAAGGCCTCTATACTCTGATTCCTACCCCTAGTCAACCTTGGGAATTCATCTCCATGGATTACATGTCGAGCCTTCCCTCTACTAAGCATGGAAACAAATGTGTTTTCATAGTCATCCAAAAATTCTCAAATATGGCCATTATGGCAGCCTGCAAGAATATTATCATAGCAGAGCCACTGCTAAACTCTTTTTTGAACGAGTGTGGGTACACTTTGGGATCCCACAATCTATTATCTCATATCAGGACAACAGGTTCCTCAGTAAATTTTGGTCCAGCCTCCAATCAATGTTGGACACCAAGCTCACCAAATCCACAACTTTCCATCCCCGAATTGATGGCCAGACAAAGGTCGCCAACAAGATGATCGTACACATTCTACACATGTACAACTCAAAGCATACATGCACATGGGATGAGATCCTCCCCTATGTAAAAAACAGATATAACTAGGCTATCCACAACTCAACCAGCCATAAACCCTTTCAAGTGGGCTTGGGATTCTAGCCACTATGTCCCATTGACGTAGCCTTTGCGACTACTCAGGCCGATGCGCCTCATGTCCAGTCTAAAGCTGACAAGGAAAAAAACTTCAGTGAGTGTATTCAGCACATATGCCAATAGTTTCATAACATATTGGATAGAGCTAATGCTAAGTACAAGCAGCGACATGATCAACATCGGGTGCCACACAACTTCGAGGTGGGTGACAAAGTGTGGCTACATTTATAGAAGGATCGCCTCGATGGACTCCACCGCAAGCTTCGCCTACTTCGATATGGTCATACACCATCACCAAGGTTGTAGGGGACAATTCCTATGAGCTCGGTATTCCACCATTCCTTTGTCTACACCCAGTGTTAAATGTGGACCGCCTTCGGCCCAACTTTCCACCTCTACTGGACACATCTGGCATGGCAGAACAACACATACCAAGAGAGTTAAACCCAGACTGCATGGAACAAGCCACAACTGATCGGATCATGGACACAAAGATCAATAAAACCTACCAACAGAGGATACAACTATATCGAGTTGTCAAAGTAGGCCAACTCCTTCACCAGGGCAAGTGGCTCACCAGGGACCAAGTTCAAAAGAAGTTTCCTCATCTCATGGAGGAACTCAACACAATGGGGACCATTGCTTCCTAAGGGGGGAGGAATGATCCAGGTGGATATTGGTGGCCATCCACCTATTCCACTTGGACCCCCACCATTTTTTCTTTCAATTTTTTAGTTTCCTTAATTATAGCACAATTTACTATTTCTGGCAGTTTTTTCGGGTCTTGAACTTTCAGAGCCATTTTGAGGCCCTACATTACATTTTTATGGAAAATCACATTTGGAAAATTTGAGTCCTTGACTCAAAATTCAATTTCAATAGATGTAGTCCTCGTATAGATATTTCTAACGAGGTATCATGTGCGTCAAACGGAGATCGTATGCCAAAGTTACAACCCTAGGAAATTGATGTACCAATTTACCCCAACGGGGTCCATAGTTTGGTGTTTCATCTCTTAGGGTTAGGTTTTTGGATGTTTAGGATTTTCCATTGTTTCTTAATAATAAATAGGGCTTCAAGCCCCATTGTAACACAATTCAGAGGCCTGTAGTCACCACATCTCTTCTCAGAGATAAGCTACCAACGCCCTAGCTAGTTTATTTCCAATATGTATGTAAGCATATTTCAGTTATGTGATATTAATGAAATGAAGTTTTATTTATACTGCATCTCCGCATTTATGTGAATTTCTATATTATATTGCGTTCCTGCATAAGTCCAGATAAAAATTAGACATGTCAAATATTGGAAAATTTAACTAGAAGTACTTCCAAGTATCCCACACTTATCTATAAATTCAAATGCATATCATATATCTTGGTTAACTAGATGGGTGGAAGGAGGGGGAAGGGTACTCTATGGCCCCGAGGAGGACACAATTTTCAATTACTCATAGGGTCTTGGTCATATGAAAAATAATCAATCATAGAAATATTATATCTACCAGTGACTTTTGTTAGCCAAAGAATATCACGTGGACACACTTACATTTATGGTATATTCTCTCCTAATCCCACATCGACTAGTCAAACGCTCCATCCCGAAGGATAATCCTATGGAAAAATCATGAAAAGGATTAGGAAAATTGCTAAAGATATCTCATCCAAATCATATTTCCATGTAATAAGAGACTTCAACAGAGAAGCATACAAGTATGATAATGAGGGGTGTAAGTTGAAGATAGGTGAATTAAATATTAATGGCCAAATGAAGTTTGTTATAATTATCTAATGGTGGATGAAGTCTATTAAAAAATTCCCTAGTAGTGTTATGTGTTGTAAAATTTTTATTTTGTTGAGGAAATGTTTTAAGGTATATACATATAAAACCCATATTTTTGTAGCTCAAATATATTATCCTCGGGAGAATCATGTATTTTTAGGTCCCTATATGTAGCCCCCTTATTTTTATTATTAGTGTACCCCTTTTTGTTATTTTTGTGCCCATGTAGACCTCATATTGTTATTTTTATGCCCCACAGAAGCCCACTATTTTTTATTGTTGTGCCCTTACATTATTATTGTTATGTAGGCTTTGATTATATTGTGACCCCTTAGAATCCTATATATACCAAGGAGGTATTGTCATTTGTATCATACAAGAATTGTTGTGATGTAAAGGAGGTTTCCATCTTGAAGAGGCTAATTTTTAAGTCTTTTAACTATATTTTATTTTATTTTGTGATCTGATTGCATAACATTCGGTATCAGAGCTTTGGATTCTAGGTTTTCACTGCTTCAAATAGGCCATCTTGGAATTTTAGCAATAAAATATTTTATACGAGGGTTAAGTATCTAAAATTTGAACCACATGGAGCTGAAATCTTGGTGAACTTCATGTAAAAATTTTATATATTTTTTTGCTATATTTTATGAGATATGGTTCGAATAAGTTAGGATTTTTGCATGCTCCATAATTCAATCTTAAACAAGTGGCCTAGAGAAAATCGTTATAAATTTCTCTTCGAGCCCGAGATTTGAATTTCGTAAAAAGTGACTAGAATTTCACAGACTGTAGTTTCTCTTCAACCAATTTGAGGGTTGAAGGATGAAATAATCACACAAGGCATCCCATACAACTGCTCTCGACTAAACAAGTCCATAACAAGTTCATCGTGGGAGATTTTATAGAACTTTATCTTGAAGAATCAAATCTTGGTATGACTTTTGGAATTGGAAATAATACTCAGAGGGACACCATAGGACATAATTCAAGACCTTGGCAGGTCGAAATTATAGAGATACAATAGTTTCAAGATCGATATCCTAAAATCAAGAGAAAAGTGTCTATCTTGTGTTTGAAAATTCATTTTTGTTGCATACAAAACTGCAAGGAGTTGTTTCCACGTGACTTAGTGTCTGTTAGATCACTAGAAAAGACAAGCATAGTCAATAAGATATCCTATATTCCCATTCCATTATGATCTGCAAGCAGTCATGAAATCATTTAATGCTATGAGGAAGAAGAATTTACCTTTCCTCCTCGCAGCTCGGGGACGGATCTTGAGTTCGATGTCATTCTGTTGCGCTCCACACAAGCTATCTATATGATCTGCCTACAATCTCAACACCCACACACAATCACAATCATACAAATACAACAAGTTATCTTCCTCGAAAGATCGTTAGATGAATGATATCATAAAGAAATTGCAATATCTGAAAATACAATCATATACAGGAGGAAACATGGATCTTCATTAATATAAAATGATGCTTTGATACCTCACTTCCAGCTTCTCCTCTCCGCAATTTGTCAGATTTTCCCCACAAGATAAGAGTCTGAAGAACACTCTCATATCGCATGAGACCTCACAACCTCTCAAGATAATGGAAATATAATAATAAGGTGTCAATGTCTCAACAACAACATGGCTCTCTTAGACTCTCAAATTACGACTAGCATGACCCTCTCAAATGATCCAGTATAAATAGTTGAATGACAGGTTCCTGGAGGATGAATATAGACACTCAATACATTAAGAAGTTAAATAAGCTTCTAATGGATGAGTCCTGGCCAACTTGAACCAACGAGTAATCGAGGTTATATCCTAGGGAATGGGAAACTATAGAAATCTTTTTAACACTTATGAGATTTTTCTCAATCATATCAATTATGAAATAATTATTATCTCATAATTATAATATTTTGGCAAAATAATTATGAGAAATTTCTCAATTATGTAATTTCACCCTTTTATCATGGGATAAATCTCACATAAGTAAAAGAAAAGGTGAAAATGGATGCATTTTATCCAAACAACTGAGGTAAGTTGATATTGGGCTTCTCTCACTATAATGGAGTGGTAAACGGGGTTATAACATATGCCCCCTAATGTATGAGGTTAGAATGAGTGGTTGATGGCTGAAATACATTATATGCAAAATCAGAGGTCAAAGTGGTAGTGGGGAAATAGAGCCAGGAGCACGGATTGGAAAACACTAATGTATAAGTCTTAGTTGTGAAGATAACATCCACGAGGCCAAAATATCCATGCTCAGTCATAAGAAAATAATGAACATGGCCACCAAATATACATTGTGGATCCATGATATAAAGGACTAAGACATGGTTGTTGTTAAGATTCAACAAGATTATGAGCTTAGTGAAAATGAGTCGCCTTCACTAAGTGGGTCCGTAGGCTATTTTTGGCACAAGTCTATTTTTAGACTATGTATATTTCTAGACATGGTGATCATATTTCAGAATTTGCAGGATGGTATTTGTGGATGGTTGGTCAAGTTGGAAAAATAGATGAAATTCTATTTTTAGAATATTGGACGAAGTCTATTTATAGATCGTCGATCTAAAAATAGAAGTGTCGATTATTATTATCTCTTAATAATAATCCGACAATAAACAACAACTTATTCTCTTGGAGGACTTAATTTCAATGCACAGATTTGGAAAATCAGTGGGCTGAAGGAATTACACAATTCCTAGGGTTTAATGGTGGTTCATGGATGGAGGACTCAGTTAGAACTGAAGTGGAAAATTTATGACAGAGTTGGAAGAGTAGTTCATGGAGTTGTTATTCAGTTTAACTCAATTAATGGAGTTAAATGCAGTTGAGATAGTTGTATCTAGTCTAACTGAATGATACACTAGTGAGAGTGGAGTGAATTAATTAGTTAATTAATTCACAAATAATAAATCATTAATCAACTGAACAAATACATCAGTTAACTACAGTGCATGGCAGTTCCAGTGGAGACCCAGTGGAGAGATAAGTGAAAGGGAAAAATGGACTATCTGTTGTGACTATAGTGATGCATTGATTGCACCACACACACATTGGAGTTTCCAATGAGGATTTCGCAGTCAAGGCAAGGGTAATTTGAATTCATTCAGATCTATTCTTCAGCATGGATTGTGCAGTGGAGGCAGGCTATTAGGTGGCAATAAATCAGTGCATGGATTTGCAGATTTATTCTAATTAGTGTGTGACGATTGATTGTACGAAGAGCTTGATGTACTAAGATTTGTATGAGATTGTTACATTATCTCCATGATACATAATATATGATATTTGGGTTTTTCAGCTTCAGGCTTTCCCATTAAAAAACTGTGTTATGCACGATTTTTTTTATTGCTTCATGTGTTTGCAATTGAATGTTTAATTTTCGCAAAAGATTAACAGTGGAAGTATTATGTATTTAGCAAGAAGATAAAATATTGTTAGATCAGGAGAATCTGGATATATACATGCATCTTGTATATAATTTCCACATGGTATCAGAGCAGTGTTAATTCTTGAATATTGCAATTGTGAAGAATTGTTGAGTTTGTGCTGGTGGACAATTCGAATTTGCTGCAGAAAATTCTTGGTGCGACAGTTGAGTATACATTGAAATGTCTTTCAATGGGTTGAAATTGGAGTATTCCCTTGATGGGAGCTTGGATTACATAGCCTGGAAGGATAGGATGAAGGCGGTTCTGGAGGATAATTGACTGAAGGGGTTCATCGATAGCGATGTTCCTAAGCTGGGATCTAGCAATGCGACATTACTTGACGCATGGAAAAATAATATAGAAAAGACAAGAAGAATTATTTTGGAAGGCGTGAAGGACCATATTCCGTCCAGCCTTCACGGGAAAGCCACTCCATTTTAATGTGGAAGGCTTTGACAGATTTTTTCCAAAGTATCAGCGACCAGAGGAAGTTGGCACTGAAAGATAAGCTCAGAAAAATAAAAATGGAGAAGGGCGACAGTATTCCAAACTATCTCGCGAAGTTTTTCCACTGTAGGGATGAACTAGGAAGTGTGGGGATTATAGTTGATGATGAATACTTGGTGAGCTTGGCTCTCCTTGGGCTTTCGAAGACTTTGCATAGCTACAAAGACTCTGTCAATGGACGGGAGAAACTGTCGGGATGGGAGCGACTTTGGTCGGATCTCGTGTAGGAGGAGATAAGGTGAGGTACTAGGGATGGCTCTTCATCGAAGAATGAAGATGGAGAGAATTGTGCTTTGGCTGCCAAAGCAAGGAAAGGGAAGGGGAAGAAATTTCCTTCAAAATCTGATGCTAAAGGAAAGAAGCAGGATTTGTCCAAAGTGAAGTGTTTTCACTGTCACAAACATGGGCATTTCGCCACTAACTGCCCACAGAAGAAGAAGAACAAGAAGGTTGTTGGAGCTGTAGCTGGAGAGGCCTTAGCCTCGCAATTTGAACTTTATTTCTCTTTGATCGCATGCTTGGTTTCAAGCTATATGGGATCAGTGTGTTATCTTGATAGTGGTGCATCTTTCCATATGACGGGAGACAAGGAGTTGTTTAGTGACTTGGAGGAGAAGGCCCTTCAAATGCATATAGAGATGGGTGATGATGGTGGATACAATGCGACCGAAATTAGGACCATTACACTTGAGAGGGAGTCCAGTAATCCATTCTTGTTGAAAGATGTTATGCATGTTCCATTTCTGAAGAAGAACTTGGTCTTGGTCGCAATGTTGGAAGACAAAGGTTATGATGTCGTTTTCAATGAGGGAAAAGCCTTCCTTAGACATTAAAAAAAGGGTCAAACCAAGAGGATAGGGATTCGAGTTAAGAATCTCTACAAGCTGGAGGTAGATGGTTGAGCTGCAATGGTGGGAAAAGTAGAAGAAGTGGTGAGCCGGGATGAGGGCGACTTATGGCACAGGAGATTGAGCCATCTTCACCATGGCACTTTGAATATTTTGCAGCAAATTTATACTGGACTTCCAAGGGTACTCTTGTGTAGTCAGATCAGTGCAAGGGATGTACTATGGGTAAGTTTGTGAAGACCACCTTTCATGAGAAGGAGAACCGTGCTTCAGTGATCCTGGAGAGAATTCACACAGACGTGTCTAGACCTTTCTCGGTTGCTTCAACAAAAAAACACAAGTATTATGTTATATTTGTTGATGACTATTCTCATAGATGTTGGATCATCTTCATGCAAAAGAATAACGAAACATTCTCAAAGTTCTATGAGTTTAAAGCATTGGTGGAGAAGGAGTCGAGGAAGTAAGTGAAAGCTCTACGGAGCGATAATGGTGGTGAATACATCTCAGGCGAATTCAAATACTTCTGTAGCAAAGAAGGAATTCGAAGAGAACTCATAGAGCCTCATAACCCACAGCAGAACGGGGTCGCGGAGAGGAAGAACAGAACAATCGTGGGTGCTGCATGATCTATGCTTGAGAGGGAGCTAGACTTGCATGCAGTGGAGGAACTTATTATTTCAAAAGATGAACCTCCAGATGTGGATTGGTCACAGGAGGAGATTCATGGAGTGGAGGAGTCCACTCATGCAGAACCAAACATTAGACAAGGCAGGAAGCGTACCACAAAAGCTAAGATACTGAAGCTTGATGCAGCACAAAATATAGGAGTCCCTACATCACAATGCAGACAGAGACAGTCACCTGACCGATTTACTAGATACATGGCTCTTATGAGCAAGTGTATCGTGACAGAGCCATCTTCTTTTGAAGAATCGGTGCAAAATCCCACATGGGTAGATGCCATGGTGGAGGAGTATGACTCCATTGTTAGAAACAGTGCTTGGCAGATTGTTCCAAGGCCGGTTGGTAAATGAGTTGTAGGATCAAGATGGATCTACAAGGTAAAGTAAGCTGTTGATGGGAGCGTCGAGAAGTATAAGGCAAGATTTATTTCCTGGGGCTTCTCATAGATCAAGGGGATTTATTATGAAGAAAAATTTTCACCTGTCGCACGGTATTATTCCATAAGGACCATTCTTGCTCTCTCAGCGCAGATGGGTGGGCACATTCATCAGATGGATGTGAAGACTGCGTTCCTTAATGGGATTATTTAGGAAGAGGTGTACATTAAGCAACCTGAAGGATTTGAGATCTTTATTAGTGAGTCACATGTGTGTAGACTCAAAAGAGTGTTGTATGGGCTGAAGCAAGCACCACATGCTTGGTACAGACATATCGATAGCTATTTCACTGGACTTGGCTTCACCAAGAGTGAGGCGGATGCAAACCTGTACCAAATTATGGTGGAGGGTAAGATTCTAATCATTTTTCTTTATGTTGATGATTTAATACTAACGGGTGATGAGCAGTTGATACACTCATGCAAGGCAGATCTTGCAAAGGAGTTTGAGATGAAGGATTTGGGCCTCCTTCATTATTTCCTTGGATTGGAAATATGGCAGTGGGAAGGTGAACTGTTTGTGTCTCAAGGAAAGTATGCCCAGGAGATACTGGAGAAGTTTCACATGCAAGGCTGCAAGCCTATCGATACTCCTCTTCCAGGAAATTGGAGGAAATAGGATGCTACATCGGCAGAGGTAGTGGATTCCATTATTTATCAACAGTTGGTGGGTTCGCTCATGTATTTAGTTAATACAAGACCGTACATATGCTATGCGGTGAACCAGCTTTCACAAGCGATGGTTAAGCCTACCAAGCTCTTTTGGAAGGTAGGCAAGCATGTCTTGAGGTATCTTCGGGGCACATCTGAGTATGGCTTATGGTACAAATAGACGGATGAGGTGAAGTTGCATGGCTTCACGGATGCAGATTGGGCAGGCAGCCCAACAGACAAAAAGAGCACATCAGGAGGGATTTTCGGTATCAGATCTACGATAATTTCTTGGTACAACAGGAAACAAAGATCCATGGCACTTGGTTTAGCAGAAACATAATATGTGGCAGCAATTCAAGCTGCATGTGAGGCTATCTGGATGAGGAAGATCCTGGTCGGTTTGTTCGGTTCACATTTAGATCCTACAGTGATACATTGTGATAATCAGAGTTGCATTAAACTCTTGATTAATCATGTGTTTCATGATATATCTAAACATATTGATATACGGTATCATCATATCAGATATTGTGTGTAGCGGAAGATCATGTTGCTTCAGTACATTCCTACAGAAGATCAAGATGCAGATATTCTAATGAAGGCGCCCACCAGGAGCAAATTCGAATACCATAGAGGCAGGATCGGGGTGAAGGATAATCCCTATATTGTTGAGAGGGAGCATTGAGATTCAACAAGATGATGAGCTTAGTGAAAATGAGTCGCCTTCACTAAGTGGGCCCACAGGCTATTTTTGGTGCAAGTCTATCTTTAGACTATGTCTATTGTTAGACATGGTGATCATATTTCAGAAGTTGCAGGATGCTATTTGTGGATGGTTGGTCAAGTTGGAAAAATAGATGAAATCATATTTTTAGAATATTTGGCGAAGTCTATTTATCGAACGTCGATCTAAAAATAGAAGTGTCGATTATTACTAGCTCTTAATAATAATCTGACAATAAACAACAACTCTTTCTCTTGGAGCACTTAATTTTAGTGCACATATTTGGAAAATCAGTGGACTGAAGGAATTACGCAATTCCTAGGGTTTACTAGTGGTTCATGCATGGAGGACTCAGTTAGAACTGAAGTGGCGAAGTTGGAAGAGTAATTCATGGAGTTGTTATTTAGTTTAACTCAGTTAATGGAGTTAAACTCAGTTGAGCTAGTTGTATCTAGTCTAACTGAATGATACACTAGTGAGAGTGGAGTGAATTAATTAGTTGATTAATTCACAAATAATAACTCATTAATCAACTGAACAAATACAACAGTTAACTACAGTGCATGGAAGTTCCAGTGGAGACCCAGTGGAGATATAGGTGAAAGGGCAAGATGGACTATCCGTTGTGACTATAGTGATGCAATGATTGCACCACACACACATTGGAGTTGCCAATGAGGATTGCGCAGTCAAGGCAAGGGTAATTCAAATTCATTCAGAGCTATTCTTCAGCAGGGATTGCGTAGTGGAGGCAGGCTATCAGGTGACAAGAAATTGGTGCATGGGTTTGCATATTTCTTCTTATTAGTGTGTGACAATTGATTGTACTGAGAGCTTGATGTACTAATATTTGTATGAGATTGTTACATGATCTCCATGATACATAATATATGATAGTTGGGGTTTTCAACTTCAGGCTTTCCCATTAAAGAACTGTGTTATGTGCGATTGTTTTTATTGCTTCATGTGTTTTCAATTGAATTTTTAATTTCCGCAAAAGATTAATAGTGGAAGGATTCTGTATTTAGCAAGAATATAAAATATTGTTAGATTAGGAGAATCTGGATATATACATGCATCTTGTATATAATTTCTACAATTGTTACACCAATTTTTGGTCATCTAACCATTTACAATTAGATGGATGGAAGTACACCATGTGAGACCAATTTTACCACAGTAAAATTGCTTTCACTATAAGAAATAATTTAATAAACCATATTTTATTAAGTTATTTCTCGTTCAAACAAGAAACCCCATGAGGAATAATTAAATAAATCTTTATTTATTTGATTTTCCTCTAGGAATAATTAATTAAACCAATGTTTAAATAATATTCATGGTCATATTTAACACCAATTATGAAAAATAATTAGATAACTCAGACCATAATTAATTATTCACTTTGATCACTTTCATTGTCGCACTTTGATCATTCTCATTACTGCTACTATTTTCGTTGCTTCTTGAGCTCCCATAGAGTTCAACATATTTCGGATTTTCTACACCATTAAGAGAGAGAGACTTCTGGATTTGAAGCGTTGAGCACAACCAAGAACCCATCCCATTGAAGGGGACTGGTAACATCATTATGTGTTCCCTTCCCAGGTGTTTTATACATATAAAATTCTTTATATATTGTATTTTCCGTTGGATGTATGTAGAATTTCTTATTTATTTTCATTGTTTAACTAATTTTACTACATAGATTGGGTTTCTAGCAGCATTTGTTTTAACTATCACTTGCAGATCTAAAGAAGTTAAGCATCCATCTTTGTTGTTAGGGTTGTTTATCACGCACAGCTAAATTGAGCTATTTTCGTATAAATGCGTCAGTTGTGGGAAGCACAAGCAATATCTAAAGAACAGAAAGCCACTGCTTCGGTTCCTCCAAATACTGTGCTAGCTCAACAGGTTGTGTTCAGTAATCCTTTCCCTTGGCAAGAATATGTGGCTACCCAACCCCCTCAAGGTCAGGTTTCCCCTCAACCTTCACAGTATGGTACCCCATAATACCAAATTCTCATGATGAATTTTGAAGAATACCAGATGCTTTGACCCTGGTCCAATCGGTCGCTATGACACCTCCTTTACTTCAGTGCCTTGGCCACCTCAACAGGAATCTACTCCTATTACGAAAATATCTGGTGAGGGGGGCAAAGCCAAAAATAAGGAACTTAAGGACAAGGCAACCCAAACAACTCCTGCTCCTCCTAAGCCTCCAATGTCGTCACCTTCGTTCGATTTGTGTGATTTTGTTGGGCATGCCACCCATAACTATCCTGAGCTTCCTTGTCTCAAACCTATGGTCAACGAGATGTTTCCTGAATCTGATATCCCAAAGGTCCATGTTACCTTACCCGATTCAGCTAAGAAACTCAAAGCGTTGTGTTTGAATCAATATTGTGCTTTGTGTGACCTTTATGCCACTATTCTCACCATTGTCCCCATCTCGATGACTTTCGTGACACCCTTTAGGTTGTTCTCCAAATAAAGGCCACTCATAGTGGATCTTGTACTCCTCTACTTGTGATTTTTGCTTCAGAAAAACCGGATGACATTTTTGCACCCATTGTGGTACCTCACCCCGATGTCAAGATGACAGACCCTTCGGCCATTATTCTCTATCTGTCATCATCCATGAGATCCATGGTGGAAGACCCCTCTGAGGCATCCCCTTATGTTTCGACTGAACCTCCTTCAGGGATCACCCTTGGCTTAACATCAATAGATGTTTCATCTACTAGCTCTTCGTCTACCCTCCGTAGCGATGTGTATGTCAACCATATCTCTCATGATGATGCGCCAGGTAGCCCCGCCACATTATGTGGTCTCTATTCCACCAGTCCTCCCATATTTCATTTTGATGAAGACATTATGGAAGCGATGACCACCCCTGACTTTCCCTGGGATGATATGCACCATTGTTCATACTTCCTTCCACAGCAGTCCCATGACTAGTATGTTGTGGAGCCTAAAGACTTCATCCATAGTGTGGTTGATTGGTTTTGTACCCCCTTACATCAAACCCATGAATTCGATCCACATACACCTTGTGGACATTCCATAGACACCCAATTTTTGGGCAAGGGGGCATACTTTCTAGAGGATTTCGAAGGCCAAGTAATCCTTCCTAACCCTCGCAATACACTCTACCTTAAGAGATTCTACCCATAGCATCTCCCATTGAGATGCGTGTTTTATTTATGTCATGCATTTAGGTAGCTTGAATTTTTCATCATCATGGTGCCTTTCAAATGGATCCATCATCCACACCGTATATCGGCTGACGGTGTAAGTCACTTCTCCCGGAATCTAGCCTCGATAGCTTGGGCCATTTTTACCCCCATGCATTCGTTAGTCCTCTCCAACGACATATGCATTGGATCTGCCACCAATAACCAAGTCAAATATGATGTAGTGATAGGTTTATTAGTCGATGTTCTTGATCATCACATCCTTCATCTTCATGTTCATTTATATTCCTTACTTCTTATCATGCAATTGAATGGTGTGTATCGTGTGAATAACCATGTCCTTTTTAGAAGATATTTACGAGTGAAGTTCTTAGTGCGTGAATTTGAAACCATTACATTCAGTCATGTGCCTAGAGCCCAAAATCACTTTGTAGATATAATTGCAAATAATATTCTAGATTGGCACTTATCACATGCATTTACCACAAGAAAATAATCATAAAACAAATGGTGAACCATATACTCGTCATATATAAAAATATGCATATCCATAATATGTATCGAAAAAATCATAAATGTTTTGGAATCCATTACTATAATACATATGACATGCCCATAGCATGTTAAAAAACTCAAAACTAGGGGCACCACATGCCCCTACATCTAATCAATATCTGAAGGGTCTCGAACTTCCTGTTTGGCCATCGCCATGCACCACATGACCCCTCACCACTCAGAGGGTAGCCCTATACATCCATCGATGTACTAGTCCTCAAGATCATTCCATTTGCGCTCTAATACATTGGTCAACATCAGCTCACACTAGCAACATACATCCTCCAGCAGAGCCTCATATTCAGGTCTCTGGTCTCCTCTCGCTCCACTAGACTCTACAGCCCCTCGCACTGTGGGTCGTCCCATATACCCTGTCGGCTTCACCGGTGCTATATCTACAAACAAAAAGTAATGAATCGATACCACATACATATTCTAAAAACTTTAAATACACCATAATATATAACATCTTTCACTTACCATCTGGTCCCCATGCTCAAGATGGCAGAAGTGGCAAGTGAGGGTCCCCTTGAAATTTCATACCACTATATATATAGTCGTCTATGTACAGTGGCATATGATCCCAATGTGTGAAGAACTCAGTTTGGAACACCCATCTAAGTCCCTTTCCTCCTCCTCTCCACGTAGCTACCCCTAGTGGTGCATCTTGGGCTCCCATAGGCCCCCATCTTGGATCTGTACATGAGGCTGAACTGTGGAGACCTTCTCGAAGGAGAACGATCATAAAACTGTACCAAAATCACAATCATGGTTCACCTGTCGCTTGCATAGAAACAATTGTTGTTTCACTGATGAAAACATCATCTGGGCTCACCCATAGTAGGTCCCACTCAGTACACTCTCAACCAACATCATTTTCCCCCCAGTGATGTGATGGAACACCTGGTTGTGCAGGATCTGTAGTACTGTTGTGGCGATAACCCATGTCCATAGACTCTCTAGGTCACTAATCGGTATGGTTGTTCCCTTAGCATGAACATCTAGTCTACATTGGTGTTCCACGAAATCTGATATGTTCCACCCTCACGGTAATACTGGATGTATATTTCCCACCACCCCTAGTGGCGGGTGTCCGGTCAAGAAGTAGATTTCCTATATGGTCAACTCGATCTGGTGCCCCTGCACTATAAAGGCCTCTTGGTCTGGATCCCAGTAGCTGACTATCCTAGACAACAAGGGCTCCCCTGCCCTCATCAGAGGGTTTGCAACCAACTTAAGAACCATGTACCTCACAAGTGTGCCTCAGACCACTTGATCCCCCTCGATCTCGGCACGAAGCACATCAAAATCCCTCTCTCTCCAGTTGATCTTAAGCTCTGCCATACTTGCACAAACCCATCATGTTTTTCAGCACAGAGAAAGATAAATTGCATCCTAACTCATCAAGTCCTTTCCCCAGCGAAAAACATGACAAAACACACTTTTTGGCCAACTCGCAACTTTCAAGTCCTGTACCTATGAGCCAGGTCATATTACAGGGCTAGGGAAGTGCGATATATCTATGAGGATGGGCAAAGTATTGTTCCTGGGCTCCGAGCACCTAATCTAAAAAAATGAATCATTAAAAAATTAGAGTTGGGTTAGGCCACCAACCTACAGCTGATGGACCTTGATTCCAATGGTTGTTTTGTCTACTAAGATCAACACAAGATTTAGGGCCTTCTCCTCCTCTCCAAATTCACCATATCTCCACTAGAAAATGAATCAAATTGGAGGGAAATCACCATATTAAAAGAAAAAACCCTAATTTTTCTTTCGCTAATTGTGACTAAACCATAGCATGGTTTGACAAACCATCAACATCATTGGAAAGCTCTCACCGATCTCTAAAATGGGTATCCTTTTTTTTTTTGGTAATTTGACACTTCACCCGGAAGCCATTTTTCCAAGAAGGGTCACTTTTCCGCCTCTCAAAATCATATTTCTTCACTTGCGTTGCTTGTACTTAGGGCACCACTTTTCTTCATTCTTGATAGCACGTGTGTTTATTTTTTTCATGAGTAACCATCTTTTTCTCATGCTTTTATGGTCCCCACCGTGCCTATTCTATGTGGCAGCCTCATCAAGTCACCCTTGTTTAGAGCATCCAAGTTGAGTCACCATCGCATTCATGAAGTCTGTCCTAAGTCCCTTTGCCTCCTATTACACTATTCTAGCCATTTTTGCCTTGTCCCTCTCTCATGTTGCCCATTTTTTCCTCCAGTCATATAGTCCCCCATCCACCCAGGAGTCGAGTCAGTCGTTGCCAGGTCATCCATGCTTTTTATGCTTTGACAAGGGAATTCGTTCGTCCGCTACTCAGTATCCCCTATTTCATTATCATCCCTGGTGTCAGTCCATCAGTCACTTTACTATGATCCCTTGTGACTTAGTTAAGGATTCCTCATTGCCTCACCTATGGCATACCTCCTTCTGTCGACATCAACACATTCATTCTAGAAGACAAGTCTAAAGGGCGATGTACCTTGGTTCCAACTTCCATTCTTGTTTGGTGCTTCAGATGAGGAAAAGGGACTCCTCATTACCCTTTGACTTGATTTTTTCTCATCCACTCAGCTTCACCATGATTGAGATTTGTATACTTGATGGTTCAGTGATCTAGCAGATTGTTCCAGTGATTCCCTGGTGTGTGTGAAATGTTTCAAACCTCATGAGGGCATGGCCCTTCAGGTAGCCCCCCACATGCCCGGATGACTTCATATTATGCTACAACCTCATATGCAGCTCCGCAGATTCGATGGGTTAGGTTCCTGCCACTTCCAGCACCCATATCATACATGTATCACTCATATGATCCATTCACATTTTCAGATCCCCTTCTTATTTATCAGGGCTTCTTTGGTTGTTATTATGTCTCATGTACTCAGATATTATTATATTCAGTCCTAGCTATTGTCCCAAGTGTAGTATGTATATGAGATCCATTATATTTATGTCTAGCCCATTTTACGCCATCATGTCATGCAACATTTATCATGTACTTTATAGCTCAGTATCACTTTACTGGGTGCACCATTATTCTTTGTACTTGTCATCTCAACAGGCATAGGTATGCCTCACCTGCCTCATTGAGAACAGGTATCCAAACATTAAAGGAGACTTAAATCATTTGTAGGTCTCGCCCCCTCGGTTATTGTCCTCTCTCACTTTACTCTGCCTATGTATCTCTCTCTCTCTCTCTCTCTCTCTCTCTCTCTCTCTCTCTCTGACTTCCCTTCGATGTCTAGTGATTTTGTTCTTAAAACGTACTTCGGTCATACGATTAGCTCCTAATGCTCACACGTTGGGGGCAATCTGTTACACCAATTTTTGGTTATCTAACCATTTACAATTAGATTGATCGAAGTACACCATGTAAGACCAATTTTACCATAGTAAAATTGCTTTCACTATAAGAAATAATTTAATAAACCATATTTTATTAAGTTATTTCTGGTTCAAACAAGAAACCCCATGAGGAATAATTAAATAAATCCTTATTTATTTGATTTTCCTCTAGGAATAATTAATTAAACCATTGTTTAAATAATATTCCTTGTCATATTTAACACCAATTATGAGAAATAATTAGATAAAACATTATTTATATTATTTTTCTCTATAAATAATTAATTAAATCATTATTTAGTTATCATTCCTTGTTAAATTTGACTAAAACACCTAGAAATAATTAAAAAAATCATTATTTGTTAAATTATTCCTTAACCCCATTCTTGAAATAATAAATAAATAATTTATTTGTTTATTATTTCTAAATAAAGGTATTTAACCAATTTAAATGTCTTTTCCCTCCAACAAAATATAATAAAATATTCCAAGAAGTTATATCTAGATCTTGGTTAATAATATTTTATTATTCTCCATTATTGAGGATAACTCAATATTTTGTTATAAATAGGAGGGTTTTCCATTCATTATTCACTTTGATCACTTTCATTGTCGCACTTTGATCATTCTCATTGCTGCTACTATTTTCTTTGCTTCTTGATCTCCCATAGAGTTCAATATATTTTGGGTTTTCTACACCATTGAGAGAGAAAGACTTTTGGATCTGAAGCGTTGAGGATAGCCAAGAACCCATCCCATTCAGGGGGACTGGTAACATCATTATTTTTTCCCTTCCCAGGTGTTATAATACATATAAAATTATTTATATCTTGTCTCGTCCGTTGGATGTATGGTGAATTTCTTATTTCTTTTCACTATTTAACTTCTTTTACTACATAAATCGGGTTTCTAGCAGCATTTGTTTTAACTATCACTTGCAGATCTAAAGAATTTAAGTAGCCATATTTTTTGTTAGGGTTGTTTGTCATGCACATATAAAGTGAGCTCTTTTCACACACTTGCATTAGGAATTTACACTAACAATGGCCATGATATACATACACAGTGCATCCATGTGACTCAATGGAAAGAGCATAGCCACTAAAAAACAATCGTGGATCTATGTCACAATATACAGCAGTAGGACTAAGGACACATAACAAATAAAGAAGTGTCCCAGATAGCCCTCAAGGTACATAAATAATACATAACTCCAAATCAGCCTGGGAAGGGTGGCATATGAGAGTGGAATGGTCCTAACCAAGGGTCTTCGATATAAGCCCGATGATACGAATCTACGCATGCAAATAAATGAGTTGAAGTCGAGAAAAGGTAGAAACCATATAATTACAATCCAATGAGATAAACCAGTAACATATGTGAGGTAATCCGCCAATGAGGAAGATGGACCCCAAGGTACCTAGTACATTCCACTAAGTGTGAATGAATGAGCTGACGTCGAACATCAGTGAACTCGACCAATCAGGAGCTAATGTTGTAAACCCACTATTGATCACGAGGAAGCCAACCACTAAGGACCGAAAGCTTCCAGTTACTAATAGTTCCTAGATCAAGCTCCTAGATAATGAGCTGAAGTCGACATGAGAAGATCCGTCGAAGGAGGACCTTGATGTATCCCCCATCAGTCAACACGGAAAAAACCAGGATGATGTGATGTATGGATGAATACATTAAGTGATGAAGTACAACTGACACAACGATGGCTTACTCAAAATGGTCAACAAGCTACTATAGATGGGCGACACAGGCTGAGACTTCCCTTGAACGCATAATGGCATGACACAAGAGTGACCTAACAACATGACTGAATGAGAACCATGTGATATCATGTAATGATGCAAGAGGCATCAAGGCACGCTCCATATGACTGGAAGAGTAACCAGCTAGAGGAGTAAAGAGACTTATATGGATGGTACGACTCCTAGGCAAGCTAATGAACCAAACAATGTGTCATGTTCAAGGGTGACGCATCTAACACTACCAATGGATGAAAAATGAAGATAGGTGTTCCCTCCCTTCTCTTTTTATAAGTTCCTTTTTCATAAAGTTGTCCCTCAAGCCTGAAAAAGAGATAAAAGTATACAAGGGGGAACCTCTCTTTTTTTTGGTTTTTAAGTTCCCGTGGTTATCATCTTCTAAAGAGCTTCTCGGATTATCCACAGTATTAAGAAACATTTGTTGACATTTCGAATCCCAACGGGGATCCATCTTCAGGACAATGGAATGAAGAATTTGAAGAAGGGTTTAATTCATTAATAGTGAAGAAGGGTATGACAGGAGCTGACCAGAGAAATTAATTTTTTAATTTTTTTAACTTTAACTATAAATTTTATTTTTTAATTTAATTCAAAAAACCAATAATTTTTATTACCAATTTTTAATAATTTAATAATATGTATTAATTTATTTTTATTTTTTAATATCAATAATTTATAAAATAAACTAATTATTTACTAATAAGTATTAACATTTATTTAAAAATGTAAATAAATATTAATATTAAAGAAATAATT
This sequence comes from Pinus albicaulis, assembly GCA_034641835.2. NCBI lineage: Eukaryota > Viridiplantae > Streptophyta > Pinopsida > Pinales > Pinaceae > Pinus > Pinus albicaulis. The sequence continues at coordinate 1,067,238,641 of CM076579.1, forward strand.
ATTTATTTTATTTCATTAATTATATTTATTATTTAATCTAATAAATAATATTAAAATTAATTTATGAATTAATTTAATTTTTATTTTAATATCAATAATATTTAAAAATAAGCTAATTATTTAAGTATTAACATTTATTTAAAAATGTAAATAAATATTAATACAGTAAATAATTATTTATTTTATTTCATTAATTATATTTATTATTTAATCTAATAAATAATATTAAAATTAATTTATGAATTAATTTAATTTTTATTTTAATATCAATAATATTTAAAAATAAACTAATTATTTAAGTATTAACATTTCTTTAAAAATGTAAATAAATATTAATACAATAAATAATTATTTATTTTATTTCATTAATTATGTTTATTATTTAATCTAATAAATAATATTAATTTATGAATTAATTTTATTTTTATTTTAATATCAATAATTTATAAAAATAAATTAATTATTTACTAATAAGTATTAACATTTATTTAAAAATGTAAATAAATATTAATATAGTAAATAATTATTTATTTTATTTCATTAATTATGTTTATTATTTAATCTAATAAATAATATTAAAATTAATTTATGTTAGGAGGATAAATTAGGCTTAAGTAGTTGCTAATAATAATTATTAATTAATTAATTAATTTTTATTTTTTAGACAAAATAAAAATTAATTAATGAGAATAATTATTAAAAGTAAGTACCTTAATTATTAAAACGACATTAAAAGAAGAGAGACAAACCTGAGACCATTTACCTAAAAAATTATACTTGGGAGGATTGCGCTTTTGAGGAACAGATTTGTCGAATAAGAGGACGCCAATTGTCACTAATTTCACATCCCCCGTCCCTATTAAGGTTATCTAGATGTTTTATAATCTCAAGGGCCTCTCTTACTTTTCTTCTTTGATAGTGATCTTCTCTCGCAATGATATTTTCATCTTCAAGACACACTTGGTGTTTAGTTTTCGAAGAGTGTTCCGCAAGGGCAGAGGTGCACAATCATTCATACTTAATATCGGCTCTGTGCTCTTTGAGTTGTTTCTGAAGTGAACGCCCGGTTTCACCAATATAACTTTTCCCGCATGAACAATCAATTTTGTACACTCCTTTAAGTTGTTCCGGGCTTATAGCATCTTTAACTGATCACATTCTTTGTCTAATAGTCCCTGTTGCTGAAAATTGTGCGAAAATATAATCCTTCCTCAGAACCTTGGTGATTTTATCAGTAACACCCTTAATGTATGGTAGAAAAACCCTACCCCCGTTTTCTTGAGGTTCATGGCACTTCTGAGGTAAGATCTAGCCCTCAGCTCTTTTTAGGGCCTTTTTGATATCTCTTTCTTTATAACCCAAATCCCTAAAAATAGACGACGAGTGACTAATTTCTTCGTTAAGGTGTTCAGCATCAGATATCCTCATGGCTCTAACGGCAAGTGTATTAAGGACACCAAAATTCTAAGTTGGATGATGGTAGGACTTGGCATGGAGATAACTATCAGTATGGGTTTTCTTCCTAAATACACGGTGCCCTAGTGTTCCATCCTCATTCCTAATGATAAGAACATCCAGAAAAGGAATGCACCTATTAAATTACTTCAGTCTCCATAGTAAACTTAATTTCTGAGGAAATGGAGTTCAGGTGATTAAGGGGGAACCTCCTAGCCACAGTAGACTAGGGTATTCATTTTTCAAAACTAGTCTATCCCAGTCCGGAAAAGGGTTAAAATTATACTTGGTAGAGGAAAATTTAGGTACTTTTACGAGCGTGAAGTAGACAAATTCACTCAGCAATATTTTCTAAGTTAAGGAGTCTTAAAAGAGCTTAACGAAAACTCCTCATGGAGGAGAGAGTGGTATAAAGGGTCGCAATGGGTTCCGATAATGGTGTAACTTCTCATGACATAAGGTGGATACGAGGCTAGATAATAGGACCACTCATCGCAGCAATTCCTCTAAGACATGGTAAAACACCAAGTGAATGCAAACGGTAGGTTGAGAAGATGATGATGATGGATGAGAGAAACCAAGGCTCAAAGCTATAGAAGTAGGCTGATAAAAGTGGAAATCTTGAGGGATAAAGTGTGGAATCCTCTTGGGGTATGGCCAGAAAAGAGACGAAGAAGAGAACATGAGGCTCAAATTCGAATTCATGGCAGGTCAAAAGGAGGAATTCCAAAAATGATAAAAATAGTGACTCCATGGACACTAAGACAACAATAAGGTGCTAACTATGGTATCCATGATCGTGTAAGCTCTTCCGCCAAGCTATGATATGCATATAGGAAGTGGCAAAAGCCACGACTTGATGGGATCGAACCTAAGGCATAAATAGTGTTGACGGTAAAAATGAAAAATTGACGAAAATGCCCTACCCCTATATGTCAATTCAAGAGAAACGCACCTAATGTCTAATGGATGTCGTAATAGAAACACCACCCTGTCCTGTAAAAACCATCTAGAAAGACTAGACCCATGGTTAAATCACACAATGAAATAAATAATCATGGACGAGGGAAAAACAACACCTATATTTTAGTTTTTTGAATTTTATAAATTTTTTGGATTTTTGGAATAAATAAGGCATGATAAATAATCGTATCACACAATAAACCTAAAATGGGATAAAACATCACATTCTTATGTACATTATGTACAAGCCCAACTTAGCTTGGTCGGTCACGGTAGGATGTGCCCACATTCGAGCACATGCTAACGGTTTTTATACACAAACATATGGGAAGAGGAGGCCATATGGTTCACCAATGTAAATCCGTGCCAAATGAAGTCAAAATTCCCCATCCGGAAAGGTTGAGCATGCTAGGGACAATCTAATATAGTCATACTTTCAAAACTTCCCCATGGACATAAAACACGATCAAGACATAATGGTGGTACAAGACCCTTGTCAACAGGTGGTGAGGATTTGGACGATTTAGTGGCAAGTTCAGTATTCCAAACCCAAGACTTGACTCAGTCAATGGATGGAAGTTGTAGGGAAGGCCAAGGAGATGCCCCATGGGTAGATTCAAGATTCAATATGATGAGATCTGTATGTTCCAAATCGGGGAGATTAGAGGTAGAAAGAGGTGAAACCTAACTATGATTATCAATGGATAGATCCATGACCTCCGAGTTGACTAACCGAGAAGGCTCATCATCAAGGGAGTCACGTGGAACAAGTGGAGGAGCGACCCATGTGGGAGAAAAAAATCAGATCATATTCCATATAATGATGGAGTTTTTGACCAGCGTTAGGAGGTACTGACGGGACCGCCAAAGAGGCAATTTCTTCCACAATTTGTGGTGGAGGGTGCTCACTCGGTTGATCATCTTCTATAATAGGAGACACCAGGCATGGATCAGGTGGTCTATGGGGTCCATAGGTACCAGAAGATATCATATGCATATGAGTAGTGGTAGGATATGAGGGAGCGTTGGATGGATGGAGTTGAGAAAAACCCTCATAATAGTAGAACTTTTGAAAATTCCAATACCAACACTCTAAAACCGACCAGGATGGTCCCCCACAAGCGATACAGTATTTCAGGTAGTGTAAATTTGGAATGATGGCACGCAATAGTCAAGTTGTTCAATGGTGAAAAACTTGCCTTCATATGGAAAGAAAAATTCATGAAATATAGATGCGACCATTTCGGTCATGGCATAAAACCAACTACGACCAAGGATCAGGTTATAATCTAAAGGAGCGTCGATGACTTCAACATCGACATGTACCATTTTTCCCCCTAGCTTAATGGAAAAATGTGGGAGGACCCCCTTAGGAATGAAATTGTGACCGTCAGATTCTTGGAGAGTGGTATTAAACATTGCGAGAGTCGGAGATTCAATAGCTTTCCAATAGGATATGGACATGACATGGGTGGAAGAGACCTCATCTACCATAGTGTGATGGATATTTTTTTGGGAAACCCTCAATATAATCTGAAAATAAATATGATGGGTAAGAAGAGGAGCGGATTTCTCGACATTAGAAGAAATGACACCAGAGTCAGACGGGTCAACTCCTCTGATAGTAGACAACAAGGCTTTTCCCTACTAAGGACAAATTTGCAATACCTCCAAAGCAGACATGGCACGAGGTTCCTGGGGTAGATCTTCAAAAATACTATAGTGTTTAGTGGCCCTAACGAAAGGGTTTTTTTTGTCTTACAGAGAACACCCTTGGGGGAGTGATAGACTGGTTCCATAGGCTTATCTAGAGTGATAGGTTGAGTGGAACTAGATGGGGATAGTGAGTCCTTGGAAGGAGAACTCAACTCAAGGGCATAATGGGACTTAGCTCACGTGGTCACATTAACATATTCTTTGCACATAAATATGACTAAGTTGTGAGGGGGATGGGAAGATGACCCCTCATTTCCCCCTTACAGAGGTATACCAGGTTGAGAAACCATTTTTTGTTGGGGTTGTGCAAGGAATGGATGATTTCAAACATCAGGTTGATGAGAAGACAGTGGTGAAAGGAGCCTATGAACTTCATCCATTCGAGGACACTCATGAGTAAGGAGATCACCCTGACAAATTTTACAAGGGAACTTGACTTTCCAGTGATGCTAATTGGAGGGCCACCCCCCCCCCCCCGATTCTCAACGTTGGGTTTAGATTCCTGGGAAGTTTGATTTTGTTGTTTATTTTTTTTATTGTTCTTGTTATTTTTACCATTAGTTTGAGAGTTGTTCTTCAGTTGAGTGGAATTTACCATGAGAACATCGGTGGACTTCTGAGGAGGGGGTGCTTTAGCAAAGCCACACACATTTATTGGGGCTTGAGATGTAAAAATCAGTTTCCCAAGGTGGGCAACAAGTTGGCTTATGGGATCAGAAACAAACCCAATCATGTCATCGGCATGTGGGCCAGGAACAGGCTAAGGTGCTTCAATGGAAAACCTAGGGGCATTGGTAAAAAATTCTTATAGTGTACCCAACTATGAATTTATGAGATCCAACTCTTGGGTAGCTAGAACGGTATGCTCTTCAGTAATAGCTCGAAACATAGATACATCTCTAGCAATTTGAGGTCAGAGTGATCTAATGAACCATTTACAGAGAATCGAATCGGGAAATTTGGTTCTTACTAACCTCTTGCGACGACGCCACTCATGAATGTGATTAGAAATGAGAGTGGCATCATCTTTTTTGAAGTTAGTCAAAAGGTCAGAGTCAAGATCATACTAAGTGGGTAACTGAAAATGTGTCAAGAAAGTTTGACCCAATGATTAAAAATCATTTTCAGTCGTAGTGTCTAACTGGATGTACCATTTGGCAGCATCCCCAATTAAAGTTATTTGGAACAAGCAAAGTTTGACAGAATCAGCCACTAGTGAATTCGATGAACACCATAGATGGTAAGTGGTGATATGGGTGGATGGATTCTCCCTAGGCTTCCATTCAAACTTGGGAATATCGGATGGTAATTTTGAGGGCATCGATGGCCACTAGGGATCGTGAAAAATGGGTTCATTAGTCAATTTGGCCCCCAGATATTGTGACAGATGGGGTAATTATTCAATTTGGTAAGATCCGGTAAATTAAGAGAAGATAGAAACAGATTATTAATTTGAATGAATGGGTCACATGCAAGAGAAGCCCCTAACCAACCTTACGGTCCCCCCACAAATGGATTGGATGGATGCACTTGTTGGTGGTGAAAAGAGTTCACGCCAGCAAATGGTTGTTGCGGGCCAGTGTAACTGGTAAATAGATGTTTCCCCCTAGGGTAAAACTGGGCCAGAGAGAAATGGAACCCCAAAAAGCGTGACTGCTAATGGGATTGTACCCAGAATGAAAAGAAGGACTGAACTACAAAGTAGGACTGAAATAAGGGGAATGACCTAGATAAGACGCAATACTGGAAGCGGGGTTGCCCCCAGGTAAACTAGCCCCTCTAGTTAAATCACTGCTAGGCTCCTCTAGTAAAATAACTAGACCAAGCTTGTGTCATACTAGATATTATGTTGCCCCCAAACTGACTAGCGACAACTGGTGATTCCCCCCATGGATTCCCAGAAGTAATCGTGCCTAACTGAGGAATAGGAATAGTTAGTTGGGAAAAGGATGGTGTGTAAATTCTTGGACATACTGCCTGACTAGGCTAGGGTAGCATACCCAGCATAGGGGATGGTGTGGGCATAGTAACATTCAGGAAACCAGTGGGAGCCATAGATGAGACAGGTGGAATTCCCTAGGAAGAATTAAGTAGTGTACACAGAGGAGTAGGGATATCCACGCTAAGAGATGGCAACGTTGTGATGGCATCTGAGACTATTGATGTAGACAGTAGGGAAGTCTCAGACTCTGCCATAGGGTAAATGGTAGATAATGGCCCATAAGTGTAAGCTGGTGTAGAACTGTCAAGATTCATCTGCAGTAAGGTAGGCCCTAAAGGATCAGTCAAAGGTAGATTGGTAGGTGCGTTAGATTCATCCATCAATGTCTCAATAGAAACCAGATCGCTATAAGTGGGGCCAGACATAGATTCCAACACTCTATGGTGGTCTAAGTCACGAGTGTCAATAGGAACTCTTTGTGCAGGAGAAATATGTCCACTTTTTTCGAGAAATAAACCTTGCGGTGACGTGAACGTCAACGTGAAAATTCAGCTAGGGTGATAGTAAATATAACACAGTCAAGTTAGTGAAAACACCCTAAGGCCAAAACTACTGACTCAGACCAAAGAGCACACTATAGAAATATGCTAAAAGGTAGCACACACAAACATAATGCAAAGAAGGCATGCTAAGAATCTCAACAGGGATGATGGGTGGAATTTGAGTAAGAGCTGGACTCCAGCTCTCTCCAGGTGATTTCTTCCCGCTTGTTCAGATTTTGGAGTCATTCTTGGTCTTGTTTTTATTTTTTAATTAAAAATAAATTTTTTATCACTTTGTTTGAATAAATTAAAAATTATTTTTTTCATCCTTTGATTTGAATAAATTATTTATTATTAATAAAATTTTAATCATTTTTTTAATATTTTAATTCCCTAATAACTAACCAACTTATTAACCAACTAATAATGGCTAGTCTTCAATGGCTATATCCAGGCTTTGATGCATCCACACTATTTATTCATTAAGATATATTATATTTTTCGCCTTGTCCTGAGGATGAACCACATTATATGGTTCAAAACGTCGACCAAATCCTAATGATGTGATTAATCTGAAAGACGTCTTTCTAAATTATGCATCACAAAAGTCTTAGATCTAACATAATGCAAAGAAGTCGGCAATTGAACACTTATACTAGAAACTTTCTTCCCAGCCCTTTTAGCTGCGAACTCGGTACAAGTTCTCCCACAAGTGGAACACTCTCCGAGAGGACTAAGAGAGTATGACTAATATACGTCCCAACATACAGAGAAGATGAAACTGAACCTGCACCTATGTATGATCCCTAGAAATAAATCCACTATGGTCACCATATACAATAACACGACATGGAGGACAGTCGTAAGACAAACCAACACGAAGGGCAGGAAAATTAACCCCAAAAGGAGCCAAGACTGAAACCCCCTTGAGATTTACCTCCCAAGTGGCCCCCAAGTGATAAACATGGTTTGTATGCATGCCAATTCTGCTTAGCCCAAGTGTTCCCTTGTGCTTAACCCATGTGGAAGGAGGGCTTCCCAGACCACACTACTGCAAATGGTTTTTCACTCCCTACTGAAAGATTCTAAGTTTATTTTGTGTTCTTGGAGTGGTTAACTCCCACTCCTAACTCCAAGACCCTAGACTAAGCTAATATTGGTGTACTACCAGTAAAAATAAAAGACGTATCGAGTTGGTTTTATTATCACGTTACTTTTAATGGTTGTTGTTTACTCAAGCGGGAAGTGGTGTGAAACTGAAATGGTGTATGGGACTCTTAGTTAGTCACCCAAATGTAGCTATATGAAAATTTTCATTTCCAATTCGATGAATGCTAGCTACGAGATTGCAAGATATTATCTAACACACCGATGCCTACTAAGATGCACTTTGTAGTAAATATTCGTGAATGCAGATTATCCCAATAATTTGAATTAATGACCCAAAAACACACCAAAAATGAAATTGATAAATAGATCAAAACAAGTCTCCCAAGAAAGAACCCAAAGCACTCCAAATGTGAAATATCTAAGGAAACAAAACTAAAAAAAAAACACAGTCAAATCAATAAAAAATGAAAGCCAAAGTGAAAACAAAAGATGGCAATGAAAATCAAGCTAGGGTTGTAGCACAATGGCACCACCAGGGCCAATGTTCTACAAGGGACTAAGCCGCACCCTAGAGGCAAAAAGGCCTAAACAAGATCTGAAAACACGTGATACAATGTGACAAAACACCCTAAAAAAAACTTGATTAGAATGACAGCTGCACAACCGGTCACAACACCATCATTAGTAACACTAATGACCAAAAATCTAATGGATCACTCAACAAGCAAGAATTAAAATGAGGATCAATGTCGAAATCTGAATAAAAAGTATAGATCAGACAAAATCAAATTTTGAATACAACTAATCAAAATAGATAATGAAGTTAAGAGATAAAACTCAAAACTAAATCCAAGTCACCCAATCAAAACTCAAGGAACAAATCACACAATAATGAGTAAGGGAATACCTTGAAAAAATTGACCAAAATATATCATATCAAAGACATATGAAATTTGATCAGCTACAAGAAATGATAGATCCAATAGGTCTCCAATAGAACAATAAGAAAAAACCTGAAAAATTAAACAAACAAGATTAAGAACACTCGAAAATTGGTAAAAACAGATAGAAAATAGGTTGAATTTTCAATCAACCATATCTTCATCGTACGGAATTTGTTTCAGGTGATTTTTATTCTTGAGGTAAACTTTAAAGAAGAATACAAATATGTAATTATTTTTACCGCAAAACCAAAACGAAAAATCAGCCGCATGTGAGGGCAAAAGAAAAAACTGACAAATTTTAATAGTCATAACTCCTTTAATAGTCAATATTGTTTTTTCTATTTTTAGGTAAAATTCCAAGAAGAATCCAGATATATGACTAGTTCAATAAAATTTTATACATAAACTTCCATAATTTGATTATAAATGTGTGATCTATTATACTCTCGTGTAAAAACAAAAAGCAAAACTCCAAATCTAAGATCAACTCATATATGAAGCACATAGATAATAACCTTGAAAAATAAATGAAAACAGTCGGAAAATTTCGAGGAAACCCAGTAAATTGAAAACAAGAGGATTCGATCAGGATCTAAGGCAAAGTAGACACAAATGTGAGTGTGCTCTGAATGAAAGCACAACTTTTGTTGCATACAAAACTACAACTAGTTGTTGCCCCCTGACCTAGTTTTTGTTAGATCACCAGAAACAACAAGCACAATCAAGAAGACATCCTAGATTTTCAATCCATTATGATCCACAAGCAGTCATGCAATCGTTTAATGCTATGAAGAAGAAGAAGCTACCTTGTCTCCACGCAGATCGTGGATGGATCTTGAGATTGATATCAGTTTGTTGTGCTTCGCACGAGCGATCTATCTGATCTACCTACGATATCAACACCTACACATAGTCACAGCCATACAAAGATAAAAATTTAACTTCCTCGGAAGATCGTTAGATGAACAATATCATAAAAAATTTGCAATATTTGGACATACAATCATAAACAAGAGTAAACATAGATCTTCATTAATATAAAATGGCGCTTTGATACCTCACTTTCAACTTCTCCTCTCCGCGATTTGACAGAGTTTCCCCACTGGATAAGAGTATGAAGAGCACTCTCCTCTCTGATGAGACCTCACAAGCTCTCAAGATAATGGCAAGATAACAATAATGTGTCAATATATCAACAACAACATGGCTCAGTTAGACTCTCAAATTACTACTAGCCTGACCCTCTCAAATGACATAGTATAAATAGGTGAATTACAGGTCCCTGGAGGATGAATGTAGACATTCAATATGATGATAATTTAGAAAAACTTCTAATGGATGAGTCCCGACCAACTCGAATCAGTGAGTAATCGAGGTGATCCCCTAGGGAATGTGAAACTCTAGAAACCTTTTTCACAATTATGAGATTTTTCTCAATTATATCAATTATGAAATAATTATTATCTCATAATTATAATATTTTGGAAAAATAATTAGGAGAAATTTCTTAATTATGTAATTTCACCCTTTTATCATCGGATAAATCTCACATAAGTAAAGAAAAGGTGAAAATATATGCATTTTAGCCAAACAATTGAGGTAAGTTGATATTGGCCTTCTCTCACTATAATGGAGTGGAAAATAGGGTTATAACAATTTTGAAGTGATTCATAGGGCATAGTGAAGCATATATATCACTGTTTGATTCTAAAATGCCTCAAAACAAAAAATGGATACACCTAGTGTTGGGGTTCCCATGTTTTGGCCAGATTGGCAAGACCAAAAGATGAGACAACATCAGAACCACTTTCAGACCTCAGGATCTAGCTCTCCTGGGTCCAGAGAGGGATCTCTCTATGATATGTCAAAGGTATATGACTTTGAAGCTCAGTGTTAAGATGTTAGGCTAGTTATAAGGCTTAGGGTTTGTTTGTTTCATGTATGTTTGGTTGTTGGTCATTAGGAAAGAAGGGTTCAAAATAAGAGAAGGCTGAGCAAAGAGGATTTAGGCAGAGGTGAAGTATTCCAGGGAGCATTCAAGGCCATTGGGAAATGGAGTCAGGAAAGGGTTTACTTGCTATTCAATGTGCAGGCTTTCAGCTGGGCTATTCATCTAAAACATTGGATCTTAATGATGATTGTGTGATATGGAATGGTAAGGGAGGAGGAAACAATAAATATTTAGAACACAAAGTTAAAGACCTGAGATCAGAGAGGGACTTTGAACTCTCAATGCTTTGGCCTCCAGCTTGAGGGATCTTAGAAAGGTTTCAATTAATTGAAAAGGATCCTAGTGAGATAAAGACAAGGTTCTAGACCTCCCAGTGTTCCCAATTCATTCAATTAAACCTCAACAAGAACATCTGAAACACTGACCTCAATAATTCATACATTAGATAGCAGGAAATAACATCCAGTACACTGGTTAAATTAATTGAAATCAATCCTCAAATACACATATCGCAGAAAAACATTAAGGGCAAGGAGAGCAGAAACATAGGGTACCTAACAAGGGTAAATCCTATGCTAAATTTCTGATGCAAGCCAATAGAAATGAAATGAAATGGAATGCAGGTTAAACACAAATATAGAGATAGAAAAACATCACCGCTGCTTTAGATCAGGATCCAAAGAAATGTGCTTGTCATATTAAAAAGAAACACCAGTCAAGTACAACATTGCCAATAGCTGGATACTCAGTCAGAAAACATCTTCCTCAACCTATCTTACAACTTTACACAGAGACTATGTCTCAAAAGAAACAACTTGCAATTCTCTGATAACTTATCAACAACCATTACAATGAGTTCCTTCATGAATTTATAGCTCAAGTGGAACAGAGAAAGTAGGTGAAAACTAAATGCAACATTAAATCTCAGGAAAGGAAGAGGGCCGAGGCCCATTCTATTTAAATTATGTGCACTTATCCATGGCGCTCTTTGGGTGAAAGAGTGGTCTTCTCCAGGCTTCCATTTACTCCGGTATGCCTCTAATGTACTTTGGCTACAGTAATCTGTAGTACTTCTGGTGAATAAAAAAAAATTAAATAAATGATGCTAGGGTCTTCCATACTGTGAATCAAATGCTCTGATAGCATCAGGACTTGTTTCAGGGAGGAAGCTTCACTTGGACACAATGTAGACTGAAACAACAATGCGTACCGTGTCCTTGCTCAAGAAAAAAATTCGGCTGATTTGAAAACCCTGCCACCATTATTTCCGTGTATTGGACTTTCTGGTTGATCCTCGGGGTCTTCAATTATGGTACCATGCCTTTTAAACACTTGATTAAGGCTTAAGATCTTCAAGAATGTGCTTTAGACCTTTAATTCCCTCACTGATACTCTTTGCCGCTTCAAACTGTCTCTGTCAGCGAAAAAATGAGCTTTAATGGCGCAGGAGAGGTTTTACAGAGTTCGAAATCTATCCTTTAATGAAATTTATGTTGCAGACACCCTTTCAGAAATTTTCCTATAATACCAGGCTCTGAATTTAGCTTCTTCTGTGCACTGCGCCACCACAATAGTGAATATGAATCATGGTGGTTTTTCACCACCTATAACCCTGCAAAACAAGAAAAAACGTTAAGAAAAACATGCATGGGGAGGGTGGCATGGATGACTACAAATAATGGCGACGTGGCATGATGAATGCAAAGGGTTTCGTGGAAGAACACGGTGGATCAACGGGATATGCTCTGGAGGCCGGAAAGGTGGAAAATTTTAATGTAAAACATTAAAATTTGACCTTTGAATGAATATATATACAGGGACGGGCGAAGGATGTGATGAAACATGTGGAATGGTGACATGGCAGGACCGATCAATGGTGGGTGTGCAAATAAATCTAGACCATCTGATCTCAGGAGGAGATCGATGGTGGAAAACATATCGGAGGGCGACGGATGGCGGGCCAGGGGTACGGATACCTTGGGTTAATTTCCGCGCATCTTCGGGGTGCGATAACCGTTGGATGGAGAGCCCCATTTCGGATGGTTGATATGCATATCGCGTCGGGGCAAATGTCGAACGATAATGCGTGATGAGGGGATGGTTTTCAAACAGTGACGGAGCCACGTGTCGGGCGGTGAGTGGAATTGCTCCGAAAATAAAAATATCGCCCACCTCCCAACGGTGGTGCGATAAAAACTGGCAGTTTTTTAATAGTGCGCGGTTGTGGGGACCACCGGGCAGGTGAAAGGCTGACCGTTGATATGCGGGTAAATGAACGGTGGATGATGCGATCGAAGGAGTGAATGGGTTGAATGGTGGACGCTGTGGGGACGCAACGATCGTCCGATCTATACAGATCGATGGTTTAAAATGCGCTCGATATGGATTCTACGATAAGCGCCTTCCGCCCTGGTGCCTAGTCTTGGCGCTCGGGTCACATGGTGGAACGGTTTTTAGGGCTAGCCAAAAGGGGCTAAGACCATTATAAGGTGGAAAACATATTTTTGGCCCATTTTAATGCAATTTTGAGGGCAAAATTGGGTAACGATAGAGGGAATAAGGAGAAAATGGGCTAAACAAGGGGTGTGTGAGGGATTGTAAGAGGGATTTTGGGGGAAATTCAACTGAGGGAAAAGAAGGCTAAAATGGGGCATTCTGTAGGGAACAAGGGGCAAATGTAGACTTTTGGAGCACAACTTTTGCAATCAGTGAGACCTTATAAAGGGAGTCAGCAGAGGGGATTTTATCAAAGAAAAAGGCACAGGAGACTTCAAGGATGATGTGTCTTCAGAGGAGATGCATTCCTTGAAGGCTCAAAAAAAATTTAGCCCCCTACTTTGCTTGTCAAAAAATCTATAGGGGGCTAACAGTGGCTCCACATGGGGATGGCTTCTTCTTGAAGGAGTCAAGAATTCAAAGAATATATCTTTGGAGTAGGCCAGATGCCTGGTACCTTGAGCCATCTTTCTTCCTTGATTTTTAGCTGCCACAAATATGATAGATCAACAGAAACATTCCCAAACAACTACCTACCCACACTACAATCCTAGCATTTTTTCTTCTAGGGTGCATTTGAACTAGCAAACCCTTTACATCATTTTTATTTTTTACAAACAAGAAAATAAACCTATTCTATTTCTACCCTTATTGCTCCATGAGACCAGATTAAACTGTTGGCCTCATATGTTTCTCTACCTATTCTAACATCTGCTGGGATTAAACTGTCCAGCAAATTTCTTCTCTATATTCTACAACAGAAATTTAAAAATAGTCAAACTAGGATTAGATAGTCTAGTTTGTTGTGGATCCAAGGCATAAAGACAGTTGCACATGGACATAACTTTGCAGAAAATTGAAAACAAAATCTTGAAGGCTTGAAATCTGAAGTTTGAAGCATCCTTCTTTCCTTTGTGACTCAAGTTTTGAGCTTGTTAGAGTCACTTTCCTTTTTTTATATTTCAGCTCTGGTTTTGGGCTTGCTAGAGTTGACTCTTTTTCTTCTTTGTTGGTCCAGGTTTTGGGCATGTTTGAACCAACTATCTTTGCTTTCTTTTGCTCAAGTTTTGATCATATTAGAGCCAACCTTTGCACTTCAGAGGTTCATGTTTTGAGCATGTCCCTCCAATCCTCTCCTTCTTCTCGTTTTTTTTTTTTGAACATTTTTATCTCTTTTATTGAAAACAAACATCGTAATGGTATGTACAATGGAAATGGAAATTGGAAATTGGAAATCAGCAGAAGTAGTGTTTGAGCATCCCGCCATCGACAGACCCTAAACAGCTTGTACCATTAGTTCTTGTATAAAAAGGCATTTGGACCCACAGCTGGCCTAGATGATGTAGACCTGTCACAACCGTCAAACTTGACATGTGCTTTTGTTGTCCCTCCTTGAGTCCCACTTAATCCTATTCCAATTTTGAAATCAGAGGCCTTAGTTCTTTTGTCAAATAACTTCTTTATATTTTCCTATACCTTAATAGCTCTGTTATAGACCTCTTCCCTTGTTTGTTGGAGATGAATTGTTTGGTTTATTCTCCTCACCATGCTATCTTCTTCTGTTTATATCTCTTGAAAAATTTTAATCACTGGTATTCCAAGGCTGGTGGGAAACACTGGTTCTGTTCCATAGACAAGCTGATATGGTGGCATGCCAATGGATTTCTTTGTTGTAAGCCTGTCAGCCCATAGGGCATGCACTAACTTGTTATGCCATGACTTTTTGTTCTCTTCTAGGAGCCTTTTGATGATAGTCACTAGGCTCTTGTTTGATGATTCAGCTAATCCATTACCTTGAGGGTAATAGGCAATTGAATGACCGAGTGCTATTTGATACCTGTGACAAAAATCAACCATTTTCTTGGATCCAAACATAGCAGCATTATCAGTGATTATTTTCCTTGGGCAGCCAAACCGAGAGAGGATATGACCTTCTAAGAACCTAATGATGACTGAATCTGTGGCATTCCTAGTAAGTATGGCCTCTATCCACTTAGTGAAGTAGTCTGTGGTTGTTAAGATCCATTTTTGTTGTGCAGAGGAAGCAGGATTAATTTCTCCTATGAAATCTAGGCCCCATTGCATAAAGGGACCTTCAACAATGATGGGTTGTAGAGGTAAGGGAAGGATTTTTCTTTTGCCTTCAAAAATCTGGCATTTGTGGCAGGCAATTATCATCTGATGGATATCATTGAAGAGTGTAGGCCAATAGTAGCCAGCTATGAGTATTTTGTTTGCAGTGGCTTTCCAGTTCAGGTGACCTCCACACTCTCCTACATGGAATTCTTTAATCCCTTCGCTCGTACTCAGTAAACATTTAAGCAATAGGCCATTTGATTTTTCCAAGATAAGCCCATCATGCAATAGCCCCGGCCTTTATCTTGTAATCCTGCCTTGGTATTTGATAGTTCGTAGGCATTGAGGTGTGTAAGCACATGCTTAATGTTAGAATACCAAGGAGAGTCTAACTTCTCCTCGTCATGGATCGTAACTGGGCCAAGCCATCCAAGGCATCTACCATGTTAATGTCAAGGGCTTGTAGATTTGATTCAACCATTAATTGAGCTAGGCCCTGACCTTTGATCAGTTTGGTGGGTTTTATCTCAAGGTCGTACTCTAAGATCACAACAATCCATTTTCCCCTCTTCCCATCTGGGTCTTGGGACAAGATGTATTTAACCACTATGTTGGGTACATAGGCTATGGTGTGGGAATGGAGTATGTACACCCTAAAGTATTTCAAGGCCTTAACCAAATCATAGGCCTGTTTTTCCATAATGTTGTATTTCAAGGGTGCATCTCTAAGTGCTTTGCTGAAAAAAGAAATGGGTTGTTCCATCCCCTCTGGATTTTTCTGCAGTAGAACTGCAGCTATCGTATGCTTGGAGGAAAATGAAAAAATCAGGAAATATTTTGAGAAATCTAGGCTAATTAGGACAGGAGCCTAGGTGAGTGCAAGTTTAACTGATTCAAAATATTTCTTAGCTTCAATAGTCCACTTAAATCCTACACCTTTATTTAGCATGTTAGTCATATTTCTAAGGTGTTCAGCTAAGTTGGGAATAAACCTCTCGAGAAAGTTGATTTTCCCAATAAAGGACTGTAACTCCTTGATGTTTCTTGGGTGTGTGATTTGTAGTATTCCATCAACTCTTTGTGGATCTATCCTAATCCCTTTCTCAGATATGATGTGGCCAAGAAGCTTACCTTCTTGCAGCCCAAATATAGTCTTTTTAGGATTCAGTGACAGACCAAACCTTCTACACTTTTCAAACACTCTTCTCAGGTGTTCTTCCTCAGTCTTGGAATATATTTTTATGTCATCCAGATAGATGACAATGAAGTGTCCTATTTCATCTGAAAAAGCTATGTCCATTTCTCTTTGGAAGGTTGCACCAACGTTCATCAATCCAAAAGGCATCTTTACATACATAAAGGTACCCCATGGAGTGGTAAAGCCTGTCTTGAGTTGGTCTTCTGGGATTACTAAGACTTGGTTATAACCTGAAAAACCATCTAGCAGGGAGATCCTTTTAGAACCTACTACCCTCTGAAGAATATGTTCCATTTTTGGCAAAGGGTAATTGTCTTTGAGTGAGGCTCTATTAAGATTCCTGAAATCTATGCACAATCTGATCTCCCCTGTTTTCTTTCTCACAACCACTAGGTTTGATACCCAATCAGAGAACCTCACAGGCACAATTATACCTGCCTCATACATCTTCTTAATCTCTTTTTCCACTGCAGGTAATTGTTTTGGGTTTATTCTGCGAAGTTTTTGTCTGAAGGGCTTCTGATTTTCTTTCAAGGGTATTTTATGTTGTATGATGTTTGTGTCATAGGCCCTTAAGTCCTCATAACTCCAAGCAAACACATCAATGAATTCCTTGAATAGGTCAATGTATTTCTTTTTCATGTTTGCAGGCAGGGACTTAGCCAATTTGATCATCTTAGGTTTATCTTTAGTGCCTATGTTGCATTCCTCGACATCAGAGTCTACATGTTCTATAGTGGGCTTTTTTGCTACATCATCGAAGTCAAAAAGGTCTTCTAAAGGTACTAGACCTCGAGGTATGTTCTTATCCTTGATCTGCAGCACCTCTACTTCTTCACTATCTGTGTTTTCACATTTTTCGTTCGGATTTCCAATCTGTTCGTTTAAAGTGTTTATTTCTATATTACAGGGTGTTTCTTCCTCATCTGAGGACTCTTCACTTAGGCAGCTATTGTCATATATAGAGTCTGAATCAGAAAATTCAAACTCGTTTCTGCCTACCAGGAAATCTTCAATTTGTTTATCTCCCTCAAAGACCTGCCAATATTTTTCATTGTATGGCACCACAGGTCTGAATGATGATTTTTTGGTCACAGGGAGGCTTATGATACGAACTAGCCATACAGGCTAGTCCATTTGCAATTGCGTTCTGGCTCCTAGGGACAAACACCAGCTCGTATTCTACGAAGGTTTTCAATAAATCCATCGTGTCATTCCTATATGCTCTCAGTCTAGGATGTTTCGCTGTGTATTCACCATTTACCTGTTTAATGATCAGCTCAGAGTCCCCATGCACAGTTATCCTACGGGCTCCTAATTTTCTCAACAGGTTTAAGCCTAGGATAAGAGCCTCGTACTCTGCAATGTTGTTTGTACATTTGAAGTGCAGGTTACATGCATGGCTCTTTGCATAACCACTCTCTGTGTTATGCACCCACACTCCTGCTCCAACAGTTCTCTTGGTGCATGACCCATCGAAATTCATTTCCCATAAGGTTTCATTCTCGGGTTTATCATCGTTTCGTTCTTGGTGTGGTGTATGTGTTTGTGAAGGGTGACTAATCAGCTGACTGCATTCTGCTTCTGGTTCACTTTGAGTTCTTGTTTCAGTGCAGTGTTCAAATTTTTCTACGTCTTTCTCCTCCGAGTCTAGAGTAGCCATTATGTTAAAGTCCATGGGCTCTGTTTCCTTGTTTGTATCTCTGTTTTTGGACTCTGACCCTTCTGAGGATTCATCATTACAAAGGATAAAGGAGTCAAGGTCTATATGTACAGAATATAAAGGTGAATTTTCAGGCTTTTCGGGGCTACTAACCAGGAATTTCATTTGTGCCTCTCTGTACAGTCTTCTAAGTTGGCCAAAGATTGGGATTGTGGCATAGGTCCCATCCATCTGCATTGTGCCTTGCAGCTTGGCTCCCCATGATCTTGACAATAACATGCCATACTTGGGTGGCACATCTGCCACCACAACATCCATGACCATACATTTTGCTGGAATCTGGGTAAGGCTTACACACAGGTCTTTGATTAGGCCAAGACACTTTACTCTGCTAGAGTCAAATGAATATAGGTCTTTATAGGGACGAGTTATCTCTAGGCCTAATCTTTCCATCACTACTTTAGGCATCAGGTTGTGTGATGCAGAATCATGCATTGCATTGTGGAGAATCTTATCATGGATACTAAGACTGATATAAAAAGGGGGCACTACCCCTTCCTAAAACTTTGCTTCTATCTTTGGACCAAACAAAAGGGCAGGTTGATCATCACTCAGATTTACAGTGTCACTGTTCTCTCCTAAATTTAATGCTTTCAAAACTTGGCCTTTATATACATCCTGAGTGGCCAGCTCAGAGAGTGGGACAGAGATTTTAATTTTTGCAATCTCACTCTCCAAATTGAAAGTGGACTGATTCTTTGGAATGTTTAACTCTGTTTTGTTAATCACTACCTTAGTGATTGAATCAGTGTGCTGATTCTCGTTATGTACAGTATTGATGACAGTTTTATCAGGAGCACTAACTGCAGTGTTAGTACTGCTAGTTGGTTGGCTTTGTTTATCAGTGTTTTGGTTGTATTTCTCTTTGTTTTTCCCAGAACTTTCAGCTGCTGATTTGTTACTTTCAACAGTTGCTTTAGAAGATCTCTCAGGTATTTTCTTGATGGTAATATCAGAAGCTTTGGGTTTGGAATTATTTAGGCTTTTCTTGCTCCTAAGTTCATACTGTCTGACCTGCATGATGACATCTTCAAATCCAAATCTGTAATCCTCAGATTCTGATCTTTCCTCATCCCAATATGAGGGTGAGGACTGATCTTCTTCTGTGTAACAGTTATGGATTGAATCTTCTGTTTCAAGCATGTTTATGGTGTTTCCCTCAGACTCTTCTATGATCCCCTCATCTTCATCTAAAAATTTCTCTTGGAATGGGGGAATAACTTGCTGATCTGATTCTCTTTGTCTATTGGGGGTGGTGTTGTTTCTTCTAAAGTTTTGGTTTTGGTTGTGGTGTTGATTTCTGTTTAGATTACTAACTGTGACAACCATTTTTTCCATCATTTTTTTTAGCTTTTCCAAGTCTTTGGACATGCGTTCATTATTGGGGTCAAATGTGGAAGCTACATTGTCATCTCTACATGTTACCCTTTTCTCAGCTCTCAATCTTGCTTTTTTCTCAATCAGATTTGCCTCTACACTCACTGCTCCTTTTTTCATGTCTTCCAATGTGTTGTAATCCCTCTCCCTAAGCTGGTAGGCCATGTCAGCATCCAGGCCTTCAGGATGTTTCACTAGGACCATACCTAGGGGAGGTTTCATGTGTGGTGGAAGAGCATTATAAATGCTGTTAAACCTTGTAGAGTAGTCCTGGACACTTTCTCCTACATTTCTTTTCAGGTTCTTGTATTCTGCTAGGATTTGGAGAGGGTTAGCCTTAACTTCCCATTTGTTTATGAAATTCTGATATAAAGCAGGAAGGTCTTGGATACTATTAGGAGGTAGGCTTTTGAACCATTTCTTCACATCCCCTCCTAAGCTCTGGGCAAAGATTCTCATTTTGACTGTTTCATCATCTATTTCCATGTAGTCAAAGGAATCTTCCATCCTATCTACATGGTGCAGCTAAGCTGTGGTGGACTCTTTTGCAGTGAAGTGTGGGATCTTTGATTGATAATCATTGGGTAAGGGTACTAGAGGCTGGGGTAAAATCAGAGGTGCATACCAGGCTACCATGATGATGTTTTTATGGGGCAAATGGTTAGCTTGAGCAGCTGGTATATGGATGACAGGGATGCTAGGACCAACATAAGCTTGTTGGGCAGATTTAGGGTGGCAGAGCCCCAAGTTTTGAATGAAGTGAATATCAGGAGGTGTAGATGGAGGGGTCTGTCTATCCCCAGGGTGTTTACCACTTTGAGGTGGTGAACCAGGGAGCTCAAGGTCTGGCTGGTCTAGGACACTGAATGACCTAGTTCTTAGTAAGTTGTTTTGAGTGCCTAGGTCAAAAAATGGGTCTGATAGAGCTGTAAAGTCTTCTGGTGTAGAGTTAGCTCTATGGATGTGGCTGGAAATAGTTGGTATTTTAGGTGCAGGAGACCTCCTGAATATTCTCTCAGGGTTATCAACTATTTCAGGTGGGTTTGGGTTGGGATAAGCTCTTGTGTGAATGGTTCTTGAAGCCAGAATTTTGTTTATGACCAAGTAGCTTAACCCTACTTGTTACTTCTATTATGGCTGATGTTGTAATGGGCTCTGGTCTCCCGGTGGAGTTTAATGTGAACCAAGATAATCAGCAGGCCTACTGATCACCAGTGGAGTCTTTGATCTTTAAGGAATTATGGAGTCGCCATGTGGAAGGTTTAGGATGCTTCTGGGGGATACACTGTCCACCACAGTGCTTATGAGATGTCCCTTTTGAAGGGAAACTTTCAAACACAGTAAACTCTAACCAGAGATTGACTGGGAGGGATTTTACCAAATATGTCACCTCTGAAAGAGTGTGAGATCTGGAGGCTACCTGGCCCTTTCCAGACTCTGTCTAAGAGTGTGGGAGAAAACACAAAAAATGGTATAGAGGTTGATCTCTGAATAGGAGTGTTTAACTGCCAACCTAACCAGAGACTATAGGTTTCTGAAGTTCTTATAATGTAGTAAGGGGAAAGTACTCAGAATTTCCCCAGCGGAGTCGCCATTATGTTGGGGTTCCCTGTTTTGGCCAGATTGGCAAGACCAAAAGATGAGACAACATCAGAACCACTTTCAGACCTCAGGATCTAGCCCTCCTGGGTCCAGAGAGGGATCTCTCTATTATATGTCAAAGGTATATGACTTTGAAGCTCAGTGTTAAGATGTTAGGCTAGTTATAAGGCTCAGGGTTTGTTTGTTTGATGTATGTTCGGTTGTTGGTCATCAGGAAAGAAGGGTTCAAAATAAGAGAAGGCTGAGCAAAGAGGATTTAGGCAGAGGTGAAGTATTCCAGGGAGCATTCAAGGCCATTGGGCAATGGAGTCAGGAAAGGTTTTACTTGCTATTCAATGTGCAGGCTTTCAGTTGGGCTAGTCATCTAAAACATTGGATCTTAAAGATGATTGTGTGATATGGAATGGTAAGGGAGGAGGAAACAATAAAGATTTAGAACACAAAGTTAAAGACCTGAGATCAGAGAGGGACTTTGAACTCTCAATGCTTCGGCCTCCAGCTTGAGGGATCTTAGAAAGGCTTCAATTAATTGAAAAGGATCCTAGTGAGATAAAGACAGGGTTATAGACCTCCCAGTGTTCCCAATTCATTCAATTAAACCTCAACAAGAACATCTGAAACACTGACCTCAATAATTCATACATCAGCTAGCAGGCAATAACATCCACTACACTGGTTAAATTAATTGAAATCAATCCTCAGATACACATATCGCAGAAAAACATTAAGGGCAAGGAGAGCAGAAACATAGGGTACCTAACAAGGGTAAATCCTATGCCAAATTTTTGATGCAAGCCAGTAGAAATGAAATGAAACGGAAAGCAGGTTAAACATAAATACAAAGATAGAAAAACATCACCGCTACTTTAGATCAGGATCCAAAGAAATGTGCTTGTCATATTAAAAAGCAACACCAGTCAAGTACAACATTGCCAATAGCTTGATACTCAGTCAAAAAACATCTTCCTCAGCCTATCTTACTACTTTACACAGAGACTATGTCTCAAAAGAAACAGCTTTCAATTCTCTGATAACTGATCAACGACCATTACAATGAGTTCCTTCACGAATTTATAGCTCAAGTGGAGCAGAGAAAGTAGGTGAAAACTAAATGCAGCATTAAAACTCAGGAAAGGAAGAGGGACAAGGCCCATTCTATTGAAATTCTGTGCATTTATCCATGGTGCTCTTTGGGTGAAAGAGTGGTCTTCTCCAGGCTTCCATTTACTCCGGTATGTCTCTGATGTACTTTGGCTGCAGTACTCTGTAGTACTTCTGGTGAATAAACAAAAAGTAAATAAATGATGCTAAGGTCTGCCATACTGTGAATCAAATGCTCTGATAGCATCAGGACTATTTTCAGGGAGGAAGCTTCACTTGGACACAATGTAGACTGAAACAACAATGCGTACCGTGTCCTTGCTCAGGAAAAACATTCGGCTGATTTCAAAACCCTGCCACCATTATTTTCGTGTATTGGACTTTCTAGTTGATCCTCGGGGTCTTCAATTCTGGTACCTTTCCTTTTAAACACTGGATTAAGGCTTAAGATCTTCAAGAATGTGCTTTAGACCTTTAATTCCCACACTGATACTCTTTGCTGCTTCAAACTGTCTCTGTCAGCGAAAAACTGAGCTTTAATGGCGCAGGAGAGGTTTTGCAGAGTTCGAACTCTGTCCTTTAATTAAATTTATGCTGCAGACACCCTTCCGGACATTTTCCTGTAATACCAGGCTCTGAATTTAGCTTCTTCTGCGCACCGCGCCACCACAATAGTGAATATGAATCATGGCGGTTTTTCGCCGCCTGTAACCCCGCAAAACATGAAAAAACGTTAAGAAAAACATGCATGGGGAGGGTGGCATGGATGACTGCAAAGAATGGTGACGTGGCATGATGAATGCAGAGGGTTTCGTGGAAGAACACGGTGGATCAGCGGGATATGCTCTGGAGGTCGGCGAGGTGGAAAATTTTAATGTAAAACATTAACATTTGACCTTTGAATGAATATATATACAGGGACGGGAAAAGGATGTGATGAAACACGTGGAATGGTGACGTGGAGGGACCGTTCAACGGCGGGCGTGCGAATAAATTTGGACCGTCTGATCTCAGGAGGAGATCGATGGTGGAAAACATATCGGAGGGCGACGGATGGCGGGCCAGGGGTACGGATACCTTTGGTTAATTTCCGTGCATCTTCGGGGTGCGATGACCGTTGGATGGAGAGCCCTAGATCAGACGGTTGATATGCATATCGCGCCGGGTCAAATGCCGAACGATAACATGCGATGATTTTGTGGTTTTCAAACAGTGACGGAGCCATGTGTCGGGCGGTGAGTGGAATCGCTCCGAAAGTAAAAATACCGCCCACCTCCCAACGGTGGTGCGATAGAAACCAGCGATTTTTGAATAGTGCGTGGTTGCGGGGACCACCAGGCGGGTGAAAGGCTGACCGTTGATCTGCGGGTAAATGAACGGTGGATGATGCGATCAGAGGAGTGAACGGGTTGAACGGTGGACATTGTGGGGACGTGCAATGCGCTTGATATGGATTCTGCAATAAGCTCCTTTCACCCTGGCGCCTGGTCACATGGTGGAACGGTTTTTAGGGCTAACCGAAAAGGGCTAAGACCATTATAAGGTGGAAAACGGATTTTTGGCCCATTTTAATGCAATTTTGAGGGTAGAATTGGGTAATGATAGAGGGAATAAGAAGAAAATGGGCCAAACAAGGGGTGTGTGAGGGATTGTAAGGGGGAATTTGGGGGAAATTCGACTGAGGGAAAATAAGGCTAAAATGGGGCATTCTGCAGGGAACAAGGGGCAAATGTAGACTTTTGGAGCACGACTTTTGCAATCAGTGAGACCTTATAAAGGGAGTCAGCAGAGGGGATTTTATCAAAGGCAAAGGCACAAGAGACTTCAAGGATGATGTGTCTTCAGGGGAGATGCATTCCTTGAAGGCTCAAAAACAATTTAGCCCCCTACTTTGCTTGTCAAAAAATTTATAGGGGGCTAACACCTAGTATGCAACCATAAATCTTATGACACATGAAGAAGAGGAAGAAATGCAACATGTTATATCAAAATAATGAGACTAAGTGAAACAGATTTCTCTCATGCAAAGAGTAACCAAAAATGAATTGGAAGCTAAGATGGATGTTTTAGAAG
The DNA here is from genome assembly GCA_034641835.2 of Pinus albicaulis. NCBI lineage: Eukaryota > Viridiplantae > Streptophyta > Pinopsida > Pinales > Pinaceae > Pinus > Pinus albicaulis. The sequence goes on from CM076579.1 coordinate 1,067,262,910, forward strand.
AAAAATGAAAGGCCATATGGAAGGTTTGAAGGATGGTTTAAAATCAAACTTGGAATTTTTTAAAGTAGACATGGATGCGATGAATGTCAAGTTAGAAGGGTTGAAAACATTGTTGTAAGAAAGGCTTCCCAATGGTGAAAATTTAATCCATGAAAATCATGATGAGGACAAAATGATTATGAATTATGATTTTAGAGACTCCATTGTTGGCTTTAATACCCACCACATTCCAAATATAGATATGGGGAAGTTTGATGGCAAGGATCTGGAAACATGGATACTACGTATAGAACAATTCTTTGATCTACATGATGTGCCACACACACAAAAAAGGTACACATTTCATATTTACATTTATAAAAAAGAATTTTGTGTGGTATTGATGCCCTTGCTCTCATAAATTAGTTGGTAGCGCGTTATGAGGATACAAAGAGCAATACCTTCTTTAGCCAATTGATAAATATAAATGAAAATGGTTCAATGGCGGAGCACATTGAGGACTTCCAAATATTGAATATCAAGGTAAATGATATTCCAGAGGAGCATAGGATTGATGTATTCATAGGTACTTTAAAGGATAACATATAATATGAGGTTCTCTTTTCAGAACCTAATTAATTGGACAAGGCATTCAAGGTGGCAAAAAAATTTGAAAGAAAAATTATTGAAACAAGGAAGTCTACCACTCACAACTATAAAAATAGAAGTGTTGTTGCTCCTAGCCTCCCACAACCTACAAGGTTGAAACCACAAAAAATGGAGGAAAACAGAGAAAAAGTACTTTTTTACAGTTGTGATAGAAAATGCACTAAGGGTCATAAGTGTGCTAGGAAGAAATTATTTTACATAGATTGTGAATAGGAGGAAGAAAAGGAATAAGAAACATCAAAATAAGAGGACATACACCTGGAACCAAATCTAGATAAACAAGAAATGAATCTGACCATATTTTGTAATGCATTGGCAGGAATTACCACTCCTCAAACTCTCAAGATAGAAGGATATATCAAGGAAAAAATGGTAATAGTGTTGATCGATTCTGGTAGTACCCATAATTTTATTCATTGTAAGATAGCCAAGGAATTGAATTGCTTTCTATATTTAACACCATAGTTTCAAGTGATGGTTGTGAACAGATGAAATATAAATTTCTCGTGGAAGTGTCATAATATCAATCTAACCATGGGGAAATATGTATTTAATAGTCAAATGATTTTCATTCCAATGGGTGGTGTTGATGTTGTATTAGGATTCCAACGGTTACAATCTTTGGGGATGATAGATTTTAATTTCCAAGAAATTTTCGTGAAATTTTCCTGGGAAGGAAAGGAAATTGAATTAAGGGGAATCGTAGGGAAAATGGGCATGTTGGTGGATTTGGTGCACGAGTTTACCAATCCATGCTTGCTTAAGAGGAGTGGTTGTTTCCTCTTAAGTTTCTGGTCACAGGCAAATAAACAAAATAGTTAGCAGGTTAGTGAACATGCCATAAAACAAAACACACTAGATAATGATATAGTATGCATATGTAGATATAAAACAAGACTAAACTAAACAAATAACACGAAATCTCATATATATTCAAAAAACATAATAATACTAACGGTGGCATCTATGTCCCCTCTTATTGTGTGCTATTAGGAATAAAATATAGAATGTTTACACACTTTCCAAGGGGCCCTTAGAACTATGGAGTTATAAGACCCGATGCAAGGACCTTTTTACCTCCTAGATGCCTTGGTGCAAGTTCCCTCTCTCTTCTCCAAAGGATTGGAGTTGTTGGATGGCCAACAACTGAATCCCCTCTCTACTTCTGCTCTGGATCACACACTGCTGGATTGCTTGAAGAAATTTTGGCCAGCATAACAATGTGCTCTCCCTTTGTTCATCTCTTGGTGGCCTTTTATAGATGAATTCAAACTCTCCTTCCCTCTCTTGGTACATTGGTGGATGGTGACCCAAGAGAGGGGGGTGATTCCATTGTGTGCCACATGATTCCATTGTGTGCTCCCTTGAGGTCCCAAGGAGGCTTAGGCGGTTGTCCTTGGGTGGCCTCAAGTGTGGGATCAATTTTTTAGAGTGTACCTTCTGGTCTCGGAAAGTGAATTCCACCACTCTCAGGTCTACGCGGATTTTTGAGGGAAAGCCGCGCAAGGGTGCACCTATCGAAGAAAAATGTGTGTGAAGGTGCATTCTGATAGTTTCTTGAGTGCACAATTTGATTTTTCTTCTGGATCTTAGATATTTTTTAAAATTTACAGATTCTCTAATGTGCCTCAGCCCTATAAATCCTTCGGCCTGATATTTAATAATGTCATCTTTGCTTGTCCAATTTTCTAGAGATAACAGTTTCCCCCTAATGTGTGAGTTCTAGGAAGAATTGTATAGTCGAAATACATTATAGTTTCTTTTCTGTGTACTGTGTGGAGAGAGAGAGAGACCTGCATGTAGAAAGGAGTTGGAAATGACTTACACCGGGTCGAAGGGCGACCATATCGTGTGGGAACCTTGAAAGAAATGGTACGATACAATAAATAAAATTTTTCTATGAGGTGGGCATGTCCCATGCTCGTGATGCATTGGCTAGCTAAACAAATCTATTCAACAGATACAGATTCTGCTTGTGTCACTAGTATGGTAGTGATCTACTGGTTGATGACGACAATTGTTGACGCCCTTAGGGGCGTTTTTTCTTTCAAAATAGGTGGAATGTGGTACCCACATGCGTAAGCTTGGTATGGCATATGAATTCGCATTGTACACATGGGTGTATGACTGGGACCTTCCCATGTAAGCATTGTTGAAAGAGATGCTTATAATGGCACTGGTCTTCGATGAATTTGATCAAAGTGCAATGGTTGTAAGGTACGATACCATCTTGACATGAAAGCTTGTGTCGTAGTCGAATGTTAGGAGGATCGATGACATCTATGGGAAATGATGTTTCCCACAGTGCCACCCGAGGATGTCCCTTTTGTGGTGAGGGGTGATCCAAGGTACCGCTTCCTTTTTGGAAAATAGGTGTTGAATTTGACAAAAAGGAAGCCTCAACTGAACGAGAGAATCACTGATGCTAGGGATCATGATATTGGATGTGATAGGTTTAACATAGGCATGATGGCGAGGGGTCACTGAAAACTGATGATGGGGATTCAGTGGCCCAAGGTCAAAGTACAAAAATCAGCTTGGCGGCAGTCATAACGATCTCTGATGGGGAAATCCATAGAGTCAATAGGACGTCCAAGGTGGGTATATGTCAGTTATGAATGTCATGGTGGCTTATGTGTGAAAGGTGTGATACTCCGACCAAGGGTGACTAGGGACTACTTCCATGGGAGAAAAAATGGGTAGATGAGTGGGGGACATTTGTTCATTGTTTGCGGTCTTTGTAAACTTACCAAAAGAATGAAATAATGGGATTTGGACTGTACAAAACATAGAGACGAATGCCCCAAAACATGAAAGTGCTCACTCACTGATGATGTGAGGAGGGTGTTTTTGCTAAGGGTGGGGGGCCCATTGGTTGGTATCTTGTGTGGGGGTAATGAAGCAGATGGAAAGTATTGCAGATGGGCTATGCCGATGGAGGTATGGTAGGCCAAGTGCGAGGCGTAGTGATGCGCTTTCGATCTGCTTGCTAAAACTAGTAGTCTAGGAAAGGGGTTTTATTACGATATGGTAAAACTTGACTTGATGCATGGTGATTTAGTGGGCATGAAGTGCTTCCCTGACTAAGGTGGTGTGGCCATGGCATCATTATTTTTCTGATATATGGTCTACTTTGAGTGATGGACACCATGGAGGGGAGGCTCTACCGATCAACAAGGATGTTTATCATGTGCAAGGTGGGGATATGATAAACATGGTCGGGTGCTTGGAACCTATGCTTAATTTCTTGTGGAGAAATGATGTAAGGATACACAGAGTTTTTCTAAGAATCTATCATGTTGAGGGTAGAATGATACCTGCTCTGGTACTTTCAGTGGATGGAGCGATGGGTGGTTTTCATAATACCTACAACAAAATACCCCAAGTGAAAGCACATTCTTCATTCAAATATTATTGAAAGACACACGCTAAATGAAAATAATATGAGAGAGGGCATACCTGCTGGCACTGAATATTAATTTTTTCAGAGGCGTGAATGTGAGGCACCTCCTTTGGTTATGAAGTGTTGATCACTTTGTTTCTTTCGGTACTACAATTGGGCCTTCTAAGCTCTCGTTATGGTCCTCCAAACATTCTGAAAAGGGTGACATATAGGCTAATATGGCTCATTTTAGTTCATTTGCGACATTTGAGTGTTTTAGGTTTTGAGAGGTCAGAGGATTTTGCAGAGCTGTTCTTATCGTTGCAGTCAGCCTGAGTACCCGAGACTCGAGATTCTTGAGCCAGGTAGGCCCCATAACGTCCTGCATTTTATTTTTTTCAATATGTCGGTGTCAGGGTCCGTACAGGATAGGCTTGTACAAATTCCAAGTTATTTTCTAGCTTGGCCGCACTGGTGATCAAGGCACGGGTGCACAATTTTCGCTCAGAACCGAGGGTTTTGCGCGAAATTATCGCATCTGCACTGGTTTTGAGCATGCCTTTTCTACGTCTGTGGGAAAAATAGTTGTGCATCTCTTGCACCTGTCTAAGGAACAAGCACGCAGAGAGCTAAGGAAAAAAAAAATGATTTTTTTTTGGAAATTTTGTCATTTTTTGGTGCTTTTAGTGTCATTGATGTGTGCCTGTTTGATGACGGGATGTTGGCTCAGCCCTGTAAATTCTTCTACCTGAAATTTAATAATTTCATATTTTCTTGTCCGATTTTCCAACGATAACAATGGGGAAGATAATCAACTCTAATGGCATGACAAATATTTTGAGAAAAAAAACAATGAGGCATAATTGCACAATTATGCTCACTAGATATTCAAACATTGAAATCATTTGTTTTTCTATATCTCCAAAGAATATTGTACAATCATTCCAAGTTATTTGAGACTCCCAAAGGCCTCCAATCTATTCGTTATCATGATCATGTTATTCACTTGATTCCAGTAAGAGTTCCTCCAAACATCAGACCTTATATATATCCATATGCCCAAAAGAGTAAAATTGAATGTATTGTTGCATAAATTCTAGAGGCAATTATAACTCAACCTATCCAAAGTTCTTTCTCTAATCTAGTAATATTAGTACACAAGAAGGATGGATCAGGGCATATGTGTCTGGGTTATAGGGAGATCAAGAATATCACTATTAAAGATAAATTTCCCATTCTTGGCATTGATGAAATGTTGGATGAATTGCATGGAGAAATTTTCTTTACCAAGATGGATTTTCATTCGAGATATCATCAAATTAGAATGAATATTGAAGACATTCAAAAAACAACATTCAGAACTTATGAAGGTCATTATGAATTTTTGGTCATGCCTTTTGGCTTTACTAATGCATCTTCCACATTTCAAGGTTTAATGAATTCCATTTTCAAACCCTTCCTTAGAAAATTTGTGTTATTATTTTTTGATGATATACTAATATACAACAAGTCTTGTAAGGATCACGTTCAACATGCTGGCATGGTGCTAAAACTATTGGAGGAGAAACAATTATATGAAAAAACCTCCAAATGTTTCTTTAGCGTACAAGAGATGGAATATTTGGGTCATATTGTATCTCATGAGGGTGTTAAGGCAGATTGTAACAAAATTAAAGGCATGAAGGAATGGAAAATCCCCACAACCCTAAAGAATATTCGAGGAAGTTTCAGGTTGACAGGGTATTATCACAAGTTTGTTAAGAATTATGGGAAAATAATAGCACCTCTAAAACCATAACTGAAGAAAGATGTTTTTTTTACTCCAGAAGAAACTAAGTCCTTTGAACATCTTAAATACACAATGTGTCAAGCTCCAGTTTTAGCTACTCCACACTTCACAAAAACCTTTATGGTGGAATGTGGTGCCTCAATAAATGGAATTGGTCTTGTTTAATTCAATAAGAAAGACCCATTTCTTTTGAAATATTTCCAATCAAGGTAAATTATTTACACAAGCTTATTTAAGAGGATGATTAAATGTTGGAAATATGACATGCCCTAAAGCAATGGCGCCCTTACCTAATGGGAATATTCAAGGTAAAAAAAAATCATGATAGTTTTAAATAATTTTTGGAACAAAGATTATCTTTAGAAGAGTAGCAGAAATGGGTCACTAAGATGTTGGATTATGACTTTCAAATCATCTACAAAAAGGGAAGAAAAATGTTGTCGCAGGTGCACTCTCAATAAAGGATGAGGATGTTGAAGAATTAATCTATGCCATTTATATTATCCAACCTGATTGGATAATTGAAGTGAGGGAGGAATGGAAGAATGAAAAAGAGGTGTGGACACTCATTCAAAAGTTTCAACAAGATCCTATTATATCTGCTACATTTATCTGAAAAAAGCACTCATTATGGTACAAAGATCAATGATATCTATGTAATAATTCCAAACTCAAAAAAAATATCATTTTGGAATTGCACACCTCTCCTTTAGGAGGGAACTCAGGATTTGTAAAAACATACCACATGGTTAAGAAGGATTTTGTTTAGAAAGGCCTTAAATTTGATATTCATAAGTTTGTGGCGGAATGTTTGGCTTGCCAACAAAATAAAATTGAGACAATTAATAACCTAGGTATTTTACAACCTTTATCCATTCTGATTCATCGTTGGGAGGAGGTCTTAATTGATTCTATCATAGGTTTACCCAAGTTCGAAGGAAAGAGTTTCATCATGGTGGTAGTTGATAGAATTTCCAAGTATGAACACTTTTGTGCATTATCTCATCCTTTTAAAGCCAATACAATTGCTATTTCATATATGGAAACAATTTAAACGTTGCATGAAAACCAAAATATTATTGTAAGTGACAGAGATCCCATTTTCGCAAGAAATTTTTTGATGGAATTATTTTATTGTCTTGGTACTCAATTAACTCATAGCTCATCTTATCATCCTCAATCTAAAGGGAAAACTGAGATAGTGAAAAAATGTTGGGAATAATATCTTCGTTGCTTTATATCTGATAAAAAAAACACAATAGGTCAAGTGGTTACCTCTAGTCGAATGGTGGTATAACACTTCCTTCCATACTGTAGCAAAAATTGCCCCATTTATGGAACTTTATGGATATCATCCACCGTCCAATCACATCATCTTTAAGAGAAAATTCTAAAAATTAAATTAATGGAAGATCACATCGAGCATCAACAAAAATTTCTCCAACTCTTAAATGATAAATTCACTCTGGCACAAAATAGAATGAAACAACACATAGATCAGTATTGTAATGAAAGAAGTTTTGAAATAGGCGATTCTATATTTTTATGGCTATAACCATATGAACGCACATCCCTTAAGCAAGCTAAGAAGGATAATAAATTATCACTGAAGTACTATGGTCCTTACAAGGTGTTGCAAATATTGGTACTATAGAATAAAAATTGGAGCTTCTTGCATCTTCCCGAGTACACACCGCTTTATATGTTTCATGCTTAAAGACATTTATCAGTGACAAGCTCCCAGGCCAAACTTGACAAGGAAGGAAAAATCGTATTTAAGCTTTAAGTAGTCAAATAATCGATCAATTTCAAAGTATCTCATTAAGTGGAAGAACTTACCCATTGAATATTCCACATGGGAGGATGAGAAGTTTATACGGAAACATCCAAAATTACTCAAAATTTGAGGACAACACTATTTTGGAAGGAGAGGGGCATGTTAGGTCCCTATAATACTAGTGTAGCCCCCTTATTATTATTGTTAGTGTAGCCCCCTTATTGTTATTGTTGTGCCCATGTAGCCCCCATATTATTATTTTTATGCCCCATAGAAGCCCACTATTGTTATTGTTGTGCCCTTACATTATTCCTTTTTTAGGCTATGATTATATTGTAACCCCTTAGACTCTTATATATTCCAAGGAGGTCTTGTCATTTGTATCATCTAGGAATTGTTAATTTATGTGATGTAAAGGAGGTTTCCCTCTCGAAGCGGTTAATTTTAAATTTGTTGATTTGTATTTTGTTCTGTTTTGTGATCTTGTTACATAACATGTATTTTTATTAGAAAAGAAAAAAATGGAAAAATTTGATGAATTAGATTTGTAATTCCTGATGTATTTACTGCGAACCAAGTGTATAATTATATAATACAAATAATATTTTTTATTTACAAAAAAAGGAGAGAGATTTCTTACTTAAATAAATATGATCCTACATCAAAAATCATTACTAAGTGATATAAAAATGAGCAAACCTATAAAACGTAAAACGTAGAATAAAAAAACCAAATAAATAAAAACAAGATTAAGAAACCAAATAAATAAGATTAATAGCTTCAACACGACAAAGTCCCTCCCTCTACCACTAATTAATTGTTTAAGGTAATATGTCACCTCTTTTGATAGTTATCGATATGTTGGTGTGATTAAGTCAATGTTGGGTTCACATTTTTTCGTTATTTGAGAATGCTCCACTTCCACGATCATTTCTTCAATCTCTCATAATTCCCGCCTATGCACAGTTCACGAGAATATTAAGATTTTCATATTATCTACCCCCACCCCAAACATTAATACATTGTGCCTAGTGCGGAGGCACAAAGGAAGAAAGCTTGCACTTCCACACAATATATCAATCTAAGTTGTATCGTTATTCTCCACAATGTTGATACATTATGTGGAGTGCAAAGGAGCGAAGGAATAATTTTTTTTCATTTTCACTTTGTTCATCAAAGAGGAAATGTAGAAGTAGAGCATCCTACAGAGGTCCTGAAGAGGTGGGGTATGAGGAGTGACATGATTCGTTAACTTCTTAATATTTCATCACAATAAAAGTGGCATGGAGGGAATATTGGTTCCCATTTGCTAGCGATTTACTGGCATGGGAATATTTCAAGCATAGATTAGTCATGAAGTCGACAACACTCCTCCTTTTGTGTGTTCCTATATCTAGAAATTTGATGGCCGATATAATTTCTTTTACGTAACAATTCAAAGGGATATGTCACAAAATATAGGTTTTATGTTTCAACCTTGTGCTATATAAAATCTCTCACATCACGTTGGCTTAGATGGGTTTGGCATTGAATTATTTTCGTAAGAATTCGTTATTCATGTATTTTAGGTCAGTTTTTGTGTAAATATATTGTTATTTAGGAATTCGCAGGTTGGTATGTCCATCAATCATTATGTAGCACAATTAGTATGTAATGTTTATCTTGTACACGACACACCACAAGTCACTTATTGTTGTATGCAGAGTGCACAGAGCTTTCATTGTGCAAAGTTTTCTTTGCACTTCGCACAATGAAAAAACCTTTTCAAGAAGTCATACATTCTCTATTTGTTCATGTTGTAGCATTAAATTTTTAGTTTCTATTATTAATTTCTCAATTTTGTAGTTATCGAGAGTAATTTGATGGAAGAAAATATTGTTTGGAGTGTTTATGGAGGACATCAATGGTTTTTGAATTGGTAATAAAAATTTTGTTGACTCAACAATTCATTTGTAGTTACGTGAGTTTAATCATTCAAATTTATAAAGTCTTTAGATATTTGTGTTCCAGTATAAATAAAAATAATATCAATTGGCAGGTCAATGTTGCAGCATGAACAAACAGAGCATGTATGAATTGTGCAAAAGATTTTTCGTTGTGTGGAGTGATGAGTTAACTGATAAATAATAACAATCTAATTTAGATATTTCTTGTAACCTCAACTCTAGATTCCAACATTTTAAGTGTGAGATGATGTGTTTCTTGGTTTGGATTGTGGAGGCGAATGACAGGTTTTCAGCTCATATAATTCATAATAATTATTTGTGTTAAGGAAAAGGAGCGATGCTGGTGACGATGTGGATGACTAGGCATTCTAAATCACTCATTCCATAGTGGTAAAATCACCCTATGTCCATTTGTGTTCATCAAATGATGAAAGACTATTTTTTTAATTTTAATACATTAAATGTTAGATTGAATATATATATCGTGTTGATTTAATTAGTTATATTTTATTAAATATATAATCATTCTTTTTATTTTGACATTTTAATGCTTTGAAATAATGCCATACTGTGTATGGAAATTAATATATAAGGTAATTTAATTTAATTTGTATGCATTAATTTAAAATTTATAATTAAATTTATAGATAATATACTAGTTATTAGCTATATATTATATTGATATGGATTTAATATCCTTAATCATATCAATATTAGTTGTATTGTTATTAGTTATGTCATTAATTACCCAAATAAAAATATGAAAAATATTTGCAAAGTCATAGTTACCAGGGATAACATAAAAATATTATATGAAACTTCATGAAAGTTGGTGTTTTCAACTTCGTAGAATCTTTTGCATTTCATTTAAGCTGCTGCAATTATGGAATATAACCAAAAAATGGTATTATTGTTCGCATTGAATCTAATATGCACATGTATTATTGTTCGTATTAAATCACTTCATAAACTCTTTTGAATCTACCGTTAGTCACCATCTTTGTCTTATGTTCTGGTGTGAACAATATTCGCTTGGTGGTTATTCTAGTTTATGGTATTATGGACAAATTCTTCAAAAGTTTCCATGGCAATGGATGGAAGACAAACAAGAGCTCCTTGAAAATATTTTATTAAAGGAACAAAGAAATACGACATTGCAGGAGCTGCAATTGACAAAATTGACTTTAGTGGACAATCAACATAATACATTGCAAGTGAATGATTTTAGTACTCTAAAAAAAAAACACAATGCAAAGAGATAAGATCATTCAATTATAGTCTTATCATCGTTTAGTAGGCATTTGATAGCACAATGACATAGAGAATTTTAGATAAATGTCTTTCGGATTTATCGGAAAGACATTTATCTAAATTATGGAGCACAAAAGTTTTAGATTTAACATAGAGGATCTTATTCGGAGGAAATGATAAAACTTAAATGGATAATACTTACTTCAACGTCTATTTTGGTAGTTTAGATTAAGTGTTACGTGAAGGTGTGGAGAAGTGAAATTAGCAATACCTCCACACTCTACATTGTGTAAACAAAATTCCTTCTACTATACTCTTATGGTCATATCGAGCCTCCTATGGACCTAAAATCTGCATTCAATAAAGTGCTCAAACCCAAGTATTACAATATCAAAGTTGGAGTGGCTCTCTAGGAAACATCTCATTGTTATTATAAGCATTATTTATCAACTCTATGAAGTATTTTTTCTTTCATGTTTTCCCTTTTCCTTGTATTCATGAAATTGATACAAGCCTATTGTTGTTCGTGGGAATGCAAACGAATCTAAAACCGAGTTATTGTAGATTTTGTATAGTATTTTCCAATGTGCTCCCATCTATAACACATTAAATAAGCTATTGGACACTTTCTCATTTTGACATCTTACATGTGTAGTGATATATCCATATGGTTAGCTTCTCGAATATTGTTTTATTCATTTGTTTCTTTATGTCATTGCGTAAACAAAATTGTACACCTAATTTTTCAATATAGACTTGTTTAAAATAGAAATTTAGCAAGAAGTCATGCTCATGATCGAATAATGATTGAAAATAATTATCACTATTAAAATGAAATGTTGATACATTTTCTGGTGTGGAGGTGTAAAGGGAGAAAGCTTCCTCCACACATTGTATCAATGTTATGGATATTTGTTCAACCAACACACTAGCAGCCCATGTGATACTGTCAGTTTCAATGTTAGTGTTAGAGCACTCACTAATGAAATGCCTTACCCCATTTAATACATTGTGCAGTGTGGAGGTGTAAAGGGAGAAAGTTTCCTCCACACATTGTATCAACGTTATGGAGATTTGTTCAACCAACACACTAGCAGACCTTGTGATAGTGACAGTTTCAATGTTAGTGTTAGAGCACTCACTAATGAAATGCCTTACCCCGTTTAAGTAAAGGACCCACTTAGAGCATTGTGTCAATGTTAGTGTCAAAGCACTCACCCATATAATGACCACTCACAAATACCTAAATAAAAAACCCTCCACTAAAGGAATTATGTCACATCAAAGCTCGCTCAACCAATGGAAAATTAGAAATAAGATTTCCAGAAATTAGAAAATAATTTTTGAATTTATGAAAAATGAAGATTCAACATTTTTCCAAAATTTTAATTAAAATTGCAAAATCTCGACGAAACAATCAAGAGTCAACAGATTTTAATAGTAAAACAAGTACTATAGTCTATGGAAAAACAAAAACTTAAACCATTGTAATTTAATCATAAGTAGAGAATGTTTCCTCAAATTTTTATTGTATTAGTTTAAGCACACTTCAAAAATTTTAAAAACCACTTCAAAGAAAAGAAAAGAAAATATGATACCAACGAAAAAAAATGACACAAAAATCACTTCAAAGATTTTAGTTGATTTTATTCCAATTACATATTTATCACTTTGAAAGTGCAGTTAATCTCTAGTTAAAAGTGACATCTAAAATGTGAATCTCACTAGTTATTTATTGATAGTTTATCCTTTAGTATCTTTTCAGGTGTTCTATAATATAAACCTTTAAAATATAGAAAAATGAAATGTTTGAAATGAAAAAAAAGTTAATCTCGAAATTCAAAGCGTTGTAAAGAGAAGTTGATTTTAATATCAAAACCTCAAATGTGAGAGAGTTATTAATAAAAAAAATTAAACAATAAAAATAAAAATAATGATTTTGACTTTGTAATTTTTTATTCATGAGTGTACCTAATTACACATTTATTTTGAATTTGTATTTTAGTTCCCAATTTCTTAGGAGACACTAAGCAACCAAAAAGCATCACTTTGGAAGGACCAAACTCTCGTCAATTTTGTTATTCAAAGGTGGTAAATAGCCCAACAATACATAATCTAAAAGCAGTGAATATTGCATGTTTCATCAAATGAAATGAGATGGGATAGAAATACGGTTTTGCAAAAAAATAAAAAAGTATTTAACCAACCATAAATAAATAGTACCGGAAAGCTTATAGTATAATTTTATTTAAGCAATAGTATTATTTTTTATTTAATTATTAAAAAAATAAAAAAGTATTTAATTAACCATAAATAAATTTTTATTTAAGCAATAATATAATCTTATTAGTCCTTGCCTCCACGCTATAGCTTTTTCTGTCAAAGTACATTGATTTTATTAATTTGCTTGAAATTTGCACTTATATTTAAATTTATAGAAATTTCATTTTAATTGTATTTATTTTTTAAAATAGGTTTATTTTTTCATTTCTTAAATCTTATAAATCTATTTTTTTTATTGGTTGAAAGCACCATGATTTGACTTAATTGCCTTGGTGTGTTAAACCTTACACAAAATCTACTTCTAAATATACTTTGCAACTCATGGACTCAATTCTAAGTTCTTTATTTACGTGTTTTGCCACTACTAATGTTTACTTTTTTCTAGGCCTCAGAGCCTTCAAAAATTTGATCTCCTACCTTTTTAGTACTAATAATTTTTTGAAGCTCATTAACTCAGCATTGAGAATTAGATACTGATAACAACAAGAATTTCTAAGAAGGATCATCTGAAACATGTATTACAATGTTTTTTTTTCCATTGTTAGTGTTGGCAGTAAAATTGACGTTAAAAGAAATGTGTTTCATGTGCCTTCAGGAAATCTGTGGTGCAATGGTGGTGTGTTTAACTACTAGTGTTCAATCTCCAATAATTTAGTTACACCTCCTCGATGTTCTTCTTGGTTCCCTGGACATTCGCTATAAATCTGCATGATGAGCCAATTATGTCATTTGTAAAGGTTTCTATGGTTTAAGGAAAGCACCAGGAAATCCATGCTAATTCCTTCAAATGTCGAGATTAGCATGATTCCATATATATAGAGAGAGAGATAGAGAGTTGGACCCTGATAAGTTGGGTGCACTTGTAAGTAATATGTAGATTTATTGAATTTCCTATTGTGTGAATGATGGGTACGTAATAAGAATATTTACTAAATTTCACATTGTATTAATGATGTGGAATAGAATAGAGAAATTTTGATGTTTAGGGGAAATCTATGAATTATGAAGTACAAAAATTTACAAGCATAGATTGAATGGATGTTATGTCAAAAAAATTAGGAAATACAATGCATCTTACCTAGAATATTTGGCATGTGGCCAGCTACCTAAATCAATGGCGGACAATGTAAATTAGGTGCGAAATAGGGGGGCAATGAATTGGGTTGAGCAACTGAATGGGTGTTTTAGCCCCCACCACTATGTTTATTTGGCCTTGCTTTATTTTATTTCGAGCCCCAAGGGAGCTCCGCCAAAACCACCTTGTGGAGGGCCTAATATAAGCTTTTGAAATCCTGGGTGGAAAGTTAGATGTCTCAGAGAGATCTTGGTAAGAAAATCTAGCCAAACAGGGAGGGAAGGATATTGAAAAGTGCAAATGCCATATTTAAACATGGTTAAGGAACCACTTTCATATTCCCAGACATGCTTAAGTCCATATATTTTTGTAAAGTCAACAATACCATGATATGATGGATGTTATTGATATCAGGATCAAACTTTTGTGAGTTATGTGATACATCATAGATTTATGGTATCTAATAGTGAACACTCACCAAATCTGCTAGTTGTAATGCATATTAGGCACCAACATTCACATTTTTTAAACATGATACCATAATTCGATGGGATCCAACGACGACTATTCACTAGATCTAATAGCTATAACTCTTATTGGGTGGGAACTTGAATGCATATTAATGACTATATAAATACCTTATATGATCTGAGAGTTCATATTTAACAATATTAATGGCCATAGCTCATATAGTGCGCAAAACTAAAGGAGATTAAGCCATAAAAGTCATATGGTGTATCAAACTGTTAGAATTTTTTTCATCAGATGTTCGATGTGTAAGAAATGGTCAGTCACATTAATTTCACACCAAAACCCATAACTTCAAGTAAATGTGATGTATTGTGAAAATTAACTCGCAAGTATTCACCATAACTGAGGTAATAAATTTTTGTTTTTCTACATTCGACACTCCTTAGTGTATTATTACAGTTAAAATAATTACTTTTTCATCCCTGGTTCGAGCTCAGAGCAAATGTAGAAGCCTACCATTCTAGTCTCTAAGAAACAGGTAAGTTCTCCAAATCCTTTTTGTAGTACATAAATAGTAACCAGTAAAGTTTACAGGTTTATAATGGATAATAAACACTAGAATGATGTTTTCATTAAAACCTTAGCCCAAATCCATGAAACCCATGTACATAACATCAACATGCATTCCCTTAGAGCTCAGTTAGAGATGAATGGCCAATCACATAGCTTAGAAAGTTACTTATTAAATACTAGTTTACTGAGAGTTGCATTGTCGACCATCCATTTCGACCTTAATGTAATTCTTCTTTTCGTTGTCCATTATGATCCATCAATTGGAAATATTGTCCATCCTACAGATGGGTGTAGTTTCTTAGAAGTGTTCCAGGAAAATATGGAAAAAATGTTGAGGTTTCTTATGAAAAGAAAGAATATTAATGATAAAGAATTGAATGAGGAATTCAATTCCTCATAACTTGGGATGAAGATGAAAATTTGAGATTTCTACAAAGTTTGGTTGAAAACCCTCGTCAAGTATTGAAAGTTGAATTAACCAGTGGCTAGTAAGGTACTAAAGCCATAGTTTCAGGACATGGTCTCTTTGCAAAGTGTTATTTTAGGGTATCCCAACGACTTGGTTATGGATGAAGTTATTCTTGTGTGGTGTCTAATCTTTTGATTTATTCAATCACATCAAATATCATAGATTTAGTTGTGTTTTGTTATAAAGAGTATTTTTTTTTGGAATAATGGATCATTTGTCAAATATTAAATTATTAAAGTTGCTGTTTTTAGTGAGAGATTTATGAAAAAGTAATCAGTAGAATTATAGATAGGAGATTTGTGGATGATTGTTGAGATAATTTTGGAGTGATTTGTGGACTTATTGATTGAGAAATCCAGACATCTCTCCTTATATATAAATATATATCTATGTTAATGAAATTTGTGATAAGAGTCTTTGTGTGAGATATATACATTATTGATAAATATTTTAATGATCTATAATTTATTTTTTACTGTAATGTATTTTCTTTCCTTTCCTTTCCTTTGATATCAGAGTCATCGTTCAAATAGTGACAAATTTGTGAAGAGCTTTCCTATGTGGATTGGGTCAATTACAAAAGCTGCGTGGAGCGTGAAGCTTTGTGAGTGGAATTGCATGCATGAGGTTTTTTTTTCGTGTGAATGTTAAATCAACTTTTCTAACTTTGTTTTATGTAACTTGTATTCCTGGAGCAGGCAACGTAGAGCAGACCAGATTTGTGTTACAGCAGACTTCTGTTGGAGAAACGTTGTGTTGAAATCTGAAAATTCGGTGTTCTT
Organism: Pinus albicaulis; assembly: GCA_034641835.2. Lineage (NCBI taxonomy): Eukaryota > Viridiplantae > Streptophyta > Pinopsida > Pinales > Pinaceae > Pinus > Pinus albicaulis. The sequence continues at coordinate 1,067,279,356 of CM076579.1, forward strand.
GGGTGCAATGGAATGGAGCTGTACGGCATGAATTCCGGTCCCAATCCACCTATGGAGCAAGTAACATTATTTTTTTCAACGGTGCGCCTGCGTGGATTAATAAAATTGTGCATGCGTTGAAGTTTCAACATTATTTTTTTGAAAGTCATAATAACATGTTTTTAATATACGTATGAATGGAGTGACTTTTGTGATATTTAAAAAGGAATTATTTTTTATATCCATTCATAATGTGGACAACGTGGAGATGGAGCGAAAAAGACTATACAGGTTAATGTTGGTGACTTTAATACTTATGAGTTTGAGAATTAGTTGAGAACACCAGCTTGGATATATATATATTTTTAAGATAACCACTCCCATATATGTTTTTTCTCAAGATTGTTTATTTGTTAATGTAAGGAGAAATAAGCAGAGATAATTAGTGGGAAAATGAAGGTAGGAGATAGAATGAGTGGGGAGAACATGAGAGTTAATTGAGTTTGTATTTAATTGTAAAATGGAGGGTATATTTGTAATTTCTTAAATGGATATTTTGTAATATATTTTTTTAAAAGGGATTTGTAAGTGAGATGAAAATAGAAGATGAGAAGTATTAATCACTTTTATTTATAATTACTTTTTTTTGGAAGGAGAAATTTTAATTAATAAAAAAAGGATATTTTGTGGTGGTTGTTGAGTCTTAATTTTTGGGATATTTGGTTCTTGTTCTCGATTGAAGTGGGACACATTTGTTCATTGTGTTCATTGTGTAATGGGGCGTGTGCCTATCGCATAAAGTGAGGAAAAACTCTCCAAATCACACACGATGGGGAATCCATGAATGTTTGGGCTCAAAGTTTACGTGGGATGTTGTCTATATGGGTGCAGTGATGAAGGATGATGTCACCCTGGACCTCGAACCATGGAATATTTGAGTGAAGGGAATGATAGAGAAGCGTGATCTATTACTCAGGATGACTTGGCATGCAGGGCCAATTCTATTGGGATGAGTGTTTTGTGGCACGAGTGTAATCATTTATCATTTGAGGTGGATACCAAGCCTAGAACACAAAGTTGTCATTGCCAACACAACCTCGAAGGAGCACCATGGAAATTCGATAAGGGGCAGCAAGATTTATTTCTGGGGAGAGTATATTAGGGTGACGTGGTCATCGTGGGCTCAATAAGTGGAGACCTGCTGCCATTACTTATTGTATGGTGTTGTCATTGATTTCAACCTTGGGGTTTGACTTTGACCAAAACTCCAATCATTGATGTCAAACAGTTAATGAGTGCTTCTTATAGTTTTCTAGATTACATCAAGTTGGAAGTTCCACTATTGGATGGTTTAAAACCTTAAGTTCTAGGATTGGCTTCCCTGATCAATGGATATACCTTGAAATTTTCAGAGGATTTTGAAGTGACAAATCAATAATTCTACCCCCTACTATCATTCCTAATGTATTCTCATTGTCAAGATGTTTCTGGCGGTATGTGGCACGCCCCAAGAGGCCTCCTGATTTGAGAGATATTCAAGTTTGAAGGTGAAGACCCCAATTAGTGGGCTAAAACCCTAAGGGGTGGTGACATGGCATACTTTTATTGGTTGTGGGCATCAAATATCAAGTACATATGTTATTTCTCATGTTTCATGAAGAGATCATGTTAAAAAAGGGAATCATTAGTATTTTTACCCATAAGAAGTATTAATCACACCCTTAAAACTAAAATTCCTCCTCCATAAGGCCAACAACATCCTAGCTTAGGGCTTAAGGTAACCAATTAATAAATTTTTATTAGAAAATTAAATATGTTCAAGCTTTTAATGAGGCCCTATAATGTTCACTATTGAAGCCCTCTCCAAATCTATAAAAATGAGACCTATCCACTCTCAAACCATATAAAATCTCAACGATATTTTTTTGAGATACTCCTCTGAAATTGAACTCGTATGCCTGAGGAAAATTAGTGAAGGAATTTCAATACAATTTGGGTCTTGGTTTTATATTTTTTTTTTGGTAATGGGTGATTCGTTGAGTTTTCCTTGTGTATTTTATTGAAGGAAAGTGCCTCTTCATTAGGGATACCTTATTGACCCTCATACCTCAACCTAATCTTCATTTTGAGGGTCAATGAAGATGTTTTATGGTCTTTTAGGACCCTGGCCTTTAAATAGACTTTATCCTTTAAAAAATTGATTAAATTTCCTGTGGTTAGAGTTGACTACTTTGATATTTTTTTTTATTGGATTGGTGGTTCGTTGAAGGAAGGGTTTTGGAATTTTGTTCGGGTATAGACCTTATTTAAAGACCTAAAAATTCTTAATATAAATATTCTCTCAAGTAGTGAGTTAAGGTACAACCTTTGTTTTGTTTTTCTTCATGTTTTTTGCATATTGCAAACATAAAACCCTATTAGGGCATCAATTTTCTGATCTAAAAGTGTGTCAGGGGCAACAAAAAATTAAAGGCCTACCAACCATATTGATACCTTGTGACCTTTAAATATTTTTTCAAACAAAATAGAAGTCCCTTGTCAATATACACATTTATTCTCAACATAAAACAACGGTAGTAATCATATTGTATCACTGAACAATTTCAAGGATTAAAATGCACTAAGCCAATCATTGATTTCGAATTTTGGCTTTTGTTGTAGTATTTCATAGTTGAAACAATCATTGATACATATAAAAACCCATGTTCTTAAGTGGCTTCCATACCTACATCACGTAAATAAAGAGTGTTGAAGGAATTATTCAAGGCAGCATGTAAAAGTTGTTTGCAGCATGAGGAATCGAGAAACATGCACACACACACACACACACACACATATATATATATATTGAAATATGTAGTGATGTTATGTCACATTCAGTGCTCAAGTGAATTTAGTGCTTAATTTATAAGTAGCATTCAGTTTTCAAGTATTTTGTGTATTTGTTATCTATACAGTAGTGAAGTAAAGGTATCTCTATAGTTCTAAAGTATTGGTTATCTTTGTTAGCATAGTTTTCCAGATTTCAAGTAAGTGTCTCTCCAAGAAATAGCAGTAAAGGTCTTAGTGTTAAGAAGTAGTTAGGATTGTCCTACTACAGTATAGTAGTTGCATCATCAAGGGAATCATTACTATAAGGACTTTGATGTTCATCAACATGGATATAATAATGGTTTGATCTTGATTATGGTACACAAGGTAGTCATACACATACAACTATCTTGTAAATGACATTGATATGACTTTCTTGTAAAAATAATGATGATTAGATGTTGTGTGATTTTTTTTTTAAAACTTGGTGTTTTATTTAACTTGGCAAGACAATGACAATGGTCATATGCATGACTAAACAGTGATATAGGGACATCATTCTATTACAATCTAGAAGGTGCTTCATAGCCATATTTGAGTAGCCATATGATGTATGCTAGTAGCCCTCCTTGGGGAAAGTTTGAGACAATTGCAAGAGGGTCATAGGTATGACCTAAGGCATCTCGTTTTAAGTCATCATGAAAGATCAATGCTCGGTATTTATAGCAGCATTATAAGCATGTTATAATGATTTGGACAAACTGCTTCATGAGCCTTTGAAAGCATATTCATTCATGAGTAGTGCGGTGCAATGGAAACAACAATGATAATGTACTGTATAGTAATTAGTCGATGTAACTCTATTGATAGTCATGGTTTGATGTGCATTTTTTGTAGTGGCTTGATTTGGCATTGTGATTGAGAAAATGTCAATGTTTTACAATGGTCAATTAAAGAAATGTTGAGTAGTGTTGAGCAGTGTGGCTTCCAAGAATTGTTAGTGATATCCTTACCAAGAAGAGCAGAAGTATCTTATTTACAGTTTTCTGATATTGATTCAGAGCATAGAGGGATCCAGTCTGAAACACAGTCTACCTATTGATTAGCATGGCAGGGTGGTGCAAGGCAGGTGATTGGAGACACCTTCAGGTTGTAGCCTACATAGGGAGTTGGAGTGTCCATCCAGTTGCAGTTGGTACACAGGGTATTGGAGAATCTATCAGGTTTGATCCAGGTGGCTCCAAAGACCCTTAGGAATCCAAGAGGGCTCAGAAATGATAAAAATTCAAAGTGGTCAGATTGCTCTCAAACCAGGATGAGATCATAGTGCTCGTCGCCCTAATTCCAATGGCATGAACGTCGTCACTCAAATTCGAGTTTGTACGAGGGAAATAGAGCTCGTCAAAGTTTGACACGATAGGGAAAAAATGGGGCCCATAGGGTGCCACATGGCATCCTAGTTACCATGTAGAACCCATGGATTACATGGCAGCCGACTAATGACCTATTAGCCATTGACACTTAGTGATCATGCATTGGCATCATATCCATGTAAAAAGACAAGAAATATATATTTAAAATAACATTAAAAAAAAGAACAAACAAACTGTATATTAAAAATAGTTATTAAAAAAACAATATCAATTTTAAATATTAAGAATGGTTATTTTAACAACCATATTAAAAAAAAATTATATGATTCAAAAGTCAAAACAATAAATGCAACGAAAATTTGAAAGGAGTTGCATGGTTGTATATAAAACAAAGTAAATTATGGTTAAAACAAACCATATAACGAATGGGGTTATTAATAGATCATACCAACTAATGTTTTAAAATGCGTATGGTAAAAAGACAAAAGTCAAAGTTGGTTTGGGATTGATGTATGGTGGTTGGCTTATATTAAAGTCACATTAAAATATAATCAGATACAAGATATACATACCAACTAACATTCAAATTTATAATGTTTACGATTCAACATAATGGCTCCAACAAACCATGACCATGTGCCAAAAATATAACAACCAACTTAAACCATATGATAACTACAGTGGAGTTAAAATAACTGCATACCAAATTTAAGGGGTAGGATTTGATCCCCCAACCCTTCCTCAACTGCATGCCTTATTTACCACTGCACCAAATAGAGTCATGTGGTAAATTCCACCACATGAATTTTATAAAAACCCATTATCGTAGACCAATGGGGGGAGAAAGAAGTGGACTGGGTTTGTGCAGCAAGGCGGAATCACGAGCCAAGGAGAGGGTGGAACCATGCCTCAGGGAACCTTGAGGGGCATCAAAAAGATTCCCTGAGGTGCAGAACTTGCCAGAGTTTGTTTTGGACAAATTTTATGTCGATTTTACATCTCTCAGCAACCAAAATTCGATGGTGATGTTCATTTTTGCAGCTGGGCTCTCCATTTTTCTGACATTTTCTATATTGGAGTGACGGTGTTAGATTCTCAAGTGTGTACAATCGATTTTATGCCTCTCGACACCACGGATTTGATGGTGCAGCCAGACTCAACAATTGAGCATACACTTCTTTAGCCAACTTCAGGGGTTGAGGTATATACAATATTCACGTCATGTGCTTCTTTTATCATTTGTTGTGAGATGTAATATGTTGTTTAGATCCCTGATTGATGTATATTGTAGGATCTATGTTTATACCTCATGTGAGATGTATTCACCATGGATTTTTATGCTTGATTGAGATCCCTATGCAACCTTGATGAAGGGGTCCTCATCGTCACCTTGAGTGAGATTATGTCATGCTGATAGGAGGCCTATTGTGAGTGAGAGTTCTTGTAGCGGAACGTCTCATGGAGAGACAAGCCACTAATGTTGATGGAATATGTCCTTGTATGATAGAATACATATTCCATGTACATCATTGCCATTTCCAACACTATATGAAGCGGCCTACCCCATATTGAAACTGGGCCCGGAGACGTAGTCCAAATTGGACGAACTCCATTATCAATTCCTCATGTCATATTTTATTGCCTTCATGTTCTTTTACTCTTCGTTTATGTTTGTATTGAATTTCCTGGTTAACGTTCTCTTTCACATGTAATTATTTAATGCATCTATAAGAAAAATATCTTGGATCAAGTGGTATCATATCAAGTCTTTGTTGATGCGAATTGCATGAGTACATGCTAACTAGAAACAAGCTTCATAGGACGTGCACCACGAAGAGGAGACATGGAGGATGACAAAGAAATGTACGAGGCCTTCCTGAGGATGTCCAAAATGGTGGATATAATGTATGATGCTTATGAGAAGAGAATAGAGGAAGAGGAGAAATAAAGATCATAGAACGGTTATTCATCCACATCTTCCAGTGCTTATGTATCTTCTTCATCGCCTTCATCATATTCTCATCATTTGAATGAGGAGATGAACCAGAGTCTTCAAGAAGAGAATGTTGAATTAAGGAGGCTACTACAAGAAGAGAAAGAGGAGAATAATATATTACAACTTTAGTCGCGAGCCACGAGATAGGCCTTGGAGGAATTGAAGCAAAACAAGGGTTCGAAGAATCCCTCATCATCTCTTTCAGAATCGACGATTGAGATAAACAATGTTGATTTCTCTTCAGTTTCATCTTCACATGCTATCATTTCTATTGGAAATGTAGAGATACCCATTATAGGATCTGGCATGAGACTCTTTACTATGATGGGGTACAAAGGAGGAGGGATTGGTGTTAATGGCCAAGGCATAATTCAACCATTAGAGGTCGTGCAAAGACCTTGATTCAGAGGTTTTGGATCCACCAAAGGACAATTCTCAAAGGTGTCAGAAGATTCCAAGACATGGTTGAAACCATTGAGGAAAGAGAATGATGGGAACACTTCACCATCACCCTATGGCAGTGCACATTGTAGAGAAAGAGCTGAGGCAAGCTCTCATCACCATGATCGCACTAGAGACATCCAAGAAAGGTATAATAAATCTTGGTATTCTAATGTTCATTTTGATTACAAGCACATTAATAATAATTAACATAAGTCATGGCATCGAAAAACATGTAGTTTTTGTGGATTACATAACCATGTGTTTACCGAGTGTTGTAACAATGTAGAAATTACACCAATGGATTCAATCTGATCATGCAATGTACTAAAATAAGATATTGAATCCTTCTACAATATTTGTGGAATATAAATCACGATCACTAAATCACATGCAAGTAAGAGAAAAAAGTAAATCAATCACACAAAACAAGATTTTCCTGGGGAAAGAAAATTTTGAAAACCCCTCCATCTCTATTTTATAATCAACCAAGGAATCGTGAAACAATACAATGGATGTGTGCTCAGAAGAAACTCATACACTCTACCAATCGTCTCACACTGATATAGGAAAAGTTGGACCAATACATAACCAATTTTTAGCCCACCTTCAGCCTACCTTGCTCATGCAATCCCTAGGAAAAATAATTCCTATTAAATAGGAATTCCAACCTTCCTTGACTATGAAATCCATCATGGGCATCCTATGGATTTATAATTGCGCTTGGGAAATTCGCTAATAATACAACTGATAGTTTACTTACCTTTAAAAATTTTCTCAACTGAGTCGTCATCAGAATTTACATGCATGCAGCTATTAATAGTGAATCATCAGTTGGTAGATCACTACTTGTGAATTAAATATAAATTAATTCACTTGACCTTCCACTAGCTCATCACTCAGTTATAACTAGTTAAACTAATTTTAACTCAATTAATTTGAGTTAACTGATTGCACTCACATCACACTAGTGCTACAACTGCAACTCGACCCTAAAATAATAGAATCATTCTACATGCCTCACCTTTGACCCTAAACTCGAGATTCTTGAGCTAACTAAGTCTATCACAATTAGTTAACTATTACAAGTTTTTGTGAGATAAGATTACAATTTATTGTCCAATTCATTTAAAAACTAGATGGCCACATTTAGAACTAATGTGTCACTGAATTCCTCACTCATGTGTGACTGGAATCCCACACTAGTATGTGGTGCATTTTCTTGTTGAATTTCAACACTCCCTCTAAAAAGAAATGGATTATCAATTACCCTGATCCTGCCTCCGTGTTATTCGAATTTTCTCTTTGCAAGTGCCTTCGTCAAGATATCTACATACCGATCCTCTGTTGGAATGTACTGCAACAAAATAATGTGCCTCTGAACACAATCTATGAGATGGTGGTACCGGATTTCAATATGCTTGGACTTGTCATGGAATACCAGATTAACCGAGAGTTTTATGCAACTCTGGTTATCACAATGTATCATCGTCGGACCCATCTGATGACCAAACAAACCCACAAGTATCTTCCTCATCCAAGATGGCCTCACATGCACCCTGACTAGCTTCCATGTACTCTGCCTGGGCTGAATTAAGCGCAACTGATCTCTGCTTCCTATTGTACCAAGAAACTGTTGTTGATCCTATGCTAAAGATGCCCCTTGATGTGCTCTTCTTGTCTGATGTAATACCTGCCCAATTTGCATCGGTGAAGCCTTGAAGCTTCACTCCCCCTGTCTGTCTGTACCATAATCCATACTCTGTAGTGCCCCTGATATATCTTAAGACATGCTTCTCTGCCTTCCAAAATAGCTTGGTAGGCTTAACCATAGTCTGACTAAGTTGATTAATTATGCAACATATGTCTAGTCATGTGTTCACTAAATACATAAGTGAACCCACAAGTTTCCTGTAAATAGTAGCATCCACTACCTCACCTGAAGTAGCATCCTCCTTCCTCTAGTTACCTGCAAGAGGAGTCTCCATGGGTTTGTTTCCCTCCATGTGGAACTTCCTCCTTGGCATAATTTCCCTGAGATAAAAATAGCTCCCCATCTATTTTCTATATTTCCAAGCCAAGGAAATAGTGCAAGAGCCCCATGTCCTTCATCTCAAACTCTCTTGCAAGTTCCACTTTGCAAGAAGTTATGAGTTGCTAATCGCATGTCAGTGTAAGATCATCAACATAAAGTAAAATAATCAAAAGCTTAACATAAACCACAATATAATATAGGTTCACATCCGCTTCACTCTTCGTGAAGCCCAACACAGTGAAATAGTTGTCGATCCTGGTGTACCAAGTACGAGGTGCTTGCTTCAGCCCATACAGTGATCTCTTGAGTCTGCACACATGTGACTCCCTATCAAAGGTCTCAAAACCTTCTGGCTGCTCAATATACACTTCTTCTTCAATAAATCCATTGTGAAAGGTTGTCTTTACATCCATATGATGTATTTGTCACCCTATCTGCGTTGAGAGTGGAAGGATGTATCTAATCGATGAGTACCTTGCAACTAGTGCAAAAGTCTCCTCGTAGTCAATCCTTGAACCTTTGAGAATCCTCGGGCCACAAATATAGCCTTGTATTTCTCCACACCCCCATCTGTTGCTTGCTTCACCTTGTAGATCCACCTGGATCCAACCACTGACTTCCCCACTAGTCTTGGGACCACTTCCCATGCACTATTTATGAAAATGGAGTCATACTCCTTAACCATGGCATCAACCTATGTTAGTTGTTGCATTTCTTCCCCAAAAGAGGATGGTTTTATCACAATACAGTCGCTCATAAGAGACATGTATCCAATATACCTCTCTAGGTACCTTCTCTACCTACGTTGTGATGTAGGTGCACCTACATGCTTTGTCGCATCTAGCATCAATCTGTCAGCCTATCTGGTGCGCTTCCTACCATTTCTGGTGGATGGATTTGCATGTGTGGTTTCTGCCACTGCATGATCCTCTGCTTGTGATTGCTCCACATCATGAGGTTCATCCTTTGGAACTAAGAGTTCCTCATCTGCATGCAACTCAATCTCCCTCTCAAGGGACAATCGCATGGGTTTCTCCTCATCAAATTTAACATCTCTCCTAAAAATTGTCATCCTGTTAGCTGCAAAATACACCCTATAGTTGTGGGGAGTATAAGTGTACCCAAAAAATATCCCAACCTCTGTTGTTGGTTATAGCTTCTTCCTGGAATATTTGGTCACATGGCAATAGACAAATGAACCAAAAAATTCAAAATATGAAGCATGTAGTTTCTTACCTAAAAAGGCCTCCTCTGGTGTACTCATGCCAAGTTTCCGATGAGGACTGCGGTTCTACGCAAATACCATTGTGTTGCATGCCTCTTCCCATAGATGCAACGGTAGGCCCTTATCATGTAACATAATTCATGCTTCTCCCATAATTGTTTTGTTCTTTCTTTCTGAAACCCCATTCTGCTGTGGGTTATGAGGTGCAATCAATTCTCTCTGAATTCATTTTTTGGCACAAAAGTTATTGAATTAATTAGAGATATACTCACCACCATTTTTTCTCCGTAGAGCCTTCACCTTCTTCCTTGTATCTTTCTCTACCAGTGATTTGAACTCACAAAACTTGGAGAATGTCTAATCTTTATTCTGCAGAAAGAAGATCCAACACTTTCTAGAAAAATAAACAAAACTCACATAATACATGTTCTTTGTTGTGGAAGCTGTTGAGAATGGCCCACACACATCTGAGTGAACTCTCTCAAGGATTTCCGCTGCTTGGTCTCCTTCTCATGAAATTTGGCCTTATTATACTTCCTGTTGGGTGAAGGAATTACACTTAAGCAAACTCCTCAACACTTAATTTGTCAACCCGGGGGATTCGTAAACTTAGAGACAAAGCACAGGAAATTCCAGAGATGGTATGAATCTTTCTAATGTAAATCCATACTTTCTTTAAAGGAAAGATTGCAGAATCAAATCAAAAGAGAAGAAGGAAACTTGAACCATCAAAAATAATCTAAGACTGGAACGAGAAAGTATGCATTTTCAAGAGAGAATTAAAGATAAAAGGAAATCACTCCCACTAATGGTTGTTTAATCTACTGAGTGTGTGTCTTTCCTTAGCGGAGACACTTTAGCAGTCTCATTAGATGGGCCCTTAAACCTGCTTCCTTAGATATTTCCTTCTTGCGTTAATCTGTCTTGCACTAGTGCAGGATCAGAGAGTTATGTAGAAGGTATAAATAGTGTCTTTACTGAAGGCTTTTTACTTCATGCAAGGGCTCAAACTTTTCAAGGTTCATAGCACTCATATCTTGTGGCAAGAAACTGGTTCTTGTACCGGATCAGAGCTTCCTGCACTTAGCTTTTAATCCTTAAAACAAGTATTCAATTATTGCAAGTGCTAGTTTACTATCGAATCAAATTGCACACATAAAAGTGAATGTTTCTGATCTTAACAAAATGCAGAAGTAAAGAAAAAATTATATATCCTGTCATAAGCGTTTAAAGAAAGAAAGAAAATTTCGGAAAGTAGATTAAGAAAACTTGCTGCATCACACCAACGTGCACTGGTGCAGGTTCATTTCTCTTGCTTGTACCAGGTGGTGGAAAACCAAATGAACAGAATTGTAGGAAAAAGAAATATCACACCAACGTGCACTGGTGTAGGTTTGTTTCTCCTGCTTAGACCAGGCGGGGAAATCCAATCTGAAATTAAATGTAGGAAAGTAAATTGCAGGGAAGGAAAATGTATCTATTTCACACAACGAATCTGTTTTCAATAAGACAGGAATACATGTGCTGAAAGTTAAGTCACACTTTAATAATTTAAACACACATTCCAGGAAACAGAAAATAGGGTAAACATGCTAGGTTGGCTGGGCCCTAGCCAACCAGCGTGTTTCCCTTTTTAAGTTAAAACACTGCTCAGTAAACCAATTAATTCATCAACTTAAAAATAGAAACATAATTTCTGAAACATGAGGTGGAAAAACCTTTTATTAATTTATCGAGGCGAATACATGCGTTGATACAATTTCCAGCCCAGATTCGGGTGATAAAAAAATGACCGGTTATTGCCTATCAATTTTTCTCTAAAGACTCTGCTCCCAAGATTCTCCTCCAAGTCCTATTTACACTTTACATTATATAGATCTATTGGCCGAAGGCCAAAACAAATCGTTCAACTAATTCAGAACAAAATGCAGAATTTAGTTTCGGCCTTCAAGATAAGACAGTTTTGCAAAACTGGCTGTAGCTAACCAACTTTCGCCCTTCACAGATTGGTCTCGGCTGCCTTTGAATCATTCACTGTCGTGGCTGAAGTGGCTCAAGACGAGGTGGTGATCAAGGAGGTTGGATCTACCGCGAAGATCTGTTGTGCTGGCAATGGTGCAAGATTCGGTCCTACACTAAGATCAGCGGTCACAGTAAGCACTCTAACCATCAAATAACCTTGGAGATATAGATAAGTTACAAAAGTGATTTAGAAGTAAGAAATCATGTAACAAATATTTAATTAATGCTATATTGAATTAAAACATGAAGAATAAATGTTTATACAAAATGTGTCACCATGCTTGGATTGGTGCAAGATGAGGGTGCATAAAGGAGGTGAAACAGAGGTAAATGGTTACAATTTAGGAAGGGGAAAATGGTAAAAAGAGAGAAAATTAGGGGGCTAACATTTCCCCATGGTACATCCCTTGCTTGTGTCTATCTGCCCAACAATACCCTTTGGAATACTTGTAGAAATTTTTTGCATTATCCTCAAAGCACTGTGGTGTAGATGACCCAATATCATGTGCCATAACTCATCTTCATCTTGGCTCAGCACATCCCCTGCTTTACTTCTCAATGTTGCGCAGTGATCTACATCAAGTTTGTAGAGGTTCTTCAAACAAACCCCAATATTCTTTACCTGTCCTGTGGCTTTGTGACAAAGGGACTCCTTTCCTTCACTAAAAACCACATCATATCCAATATCCTCCAACATAGCAATTGAAACTAAATTCTTTTTCAAGCCTGGTACATGAATGACATCTTTTAAAATGAAAGGTTTACCTAACTATCTCTGGAAAGTAACTGTACCAATCCCGATAATGCTATACCTCCAATCATTACCCATCTCAATCTGCAGCTAAATATCCTTCTCCTCCAAGCTACTAAAGAGTTCTTTGTTTCTCGTCATGTGTAAATATGCTCCACTATCAAAGTACAAATTAAATCCCATCACATTTGACACCTTTCATGCAATGAGAGAGAAGTTCAACTCAAAATGAGAGGCCAAAGCTTCACCCACTACAGCTCCCAGAGCCTTATTTTTGTTCTTCTTATTTTGTGGACAATTTATGGCATAGTTTCCATGATCATGACAGTGAAAACATTTCACCTTTGACATGTCATTATTCTTTCCTTATTTGTCGGTCTCAGATTTGGAATGGGACTTCTTCCCCTTCCCCTTATTTTTTTTACCATCCAAGGCATAATTTTCCTCATCATTTGTCTTGGATGAGGATCCATCCCTGGTATTCCACCAAAACTCTTCTTGTACCAAATCCGACCATAGTCGTTCCCAATATGGTAACTTCTCCCTCTCATTCATAGAGTCTTGGTAACTGTGCCAGCTCTTGGGAAGGCCTATAAGTACTAGGCTCACCAAGTCATCATCATCTACAGTAATCCCAAAACTTCCAAGCTCATCTCAAAATTGAGTGAACTTGGTCAAGTATTTCTGGATTATGTCGCCCTTCTCCATTTTGATTTTCCTTTGCTTGTCCTTGAGTGCCAATTTTTTGTGGTCACTGCTGCTTTGAAACAGATCTGTCAAGGCCTTCCACATAGCATATGGATTTTCCTTTCCATGGATACTTGAGACAATATGATCTCGAACTCCCTCTAATAAGATCCTCCTTTTCTTTGCGACATTCTTCCTCCATGATTCATGTTGCGCAACATCTACCTGATCGGGTTCAAGTTTATCAGTGTCAGTGAACTCCTTCAACCCATTATCCTCCAATACTTCCTCCATCCTATCCCTCCATGAAATATAGTTGGAATTTCACTCGAGTGCATATTCGATTCTCAATCCCGGGAAAGATATCCTAGTCAGTTTGTAGCTCGAAAGAAAGTATGTGCAAATTTGAATATTGTTCAACACAAACTCAATTTATTTTCCACTATTGTGATTCTTGGCACTCTGATACCATGTAGAAATTACACCAGTGGATTCAATCTGATCATGCAATGTACTAAAACAAGATATTGAATCCTTCTACAATATTTGCGGAATATAATTCACGATCGCTCAATCACATGCAAGTAAGAGAAATAAGTAAATCAATCACACAACACAAGATTTTCCTAGGGGAATCAACTTCTCAAAACCCCTCCATCTCTATTGTATAATTAGCCAGGGAAACATGAAACAATAAAATGCATGTGTGCTCACAAGAACCTCATACACTCTACCAATCGTTTCATATTGATCTAGGAAAAATTCGACCAATACATAGCCAATTTTTAGCCCACCTTCAGCCTGCCTTGCTCACGCAATCCCTAGGAAAAATAATTCCTATTAAATATGAATTACAACCTTCCTTGACTACGCAATCCATCATGGACATCCTGTGGCTTTATAATTGCGCTCAGGAAATTCACTAATAATACAACTGATAGTTTGCTTACCTTTAACCTTTGTCTCAACTGGGTCAACATCAAAATTGACATGCATGCATATATTAATAGTGAATCATTAGTTACTTGGTAGATCACTACTTGTGAATTAAATCTAATTTAATTCACTTGACCTTCCACTAGCTCATCACTCAGTTAGAACTAGTTAAACTGATTTTAACTCAATTAATTTGAGCTAATTGATTGTACTCACATCACACTAGTGCTACAACTGCAACAGGACACTGTAAATAATAGAATCACTCTACATGCCTCACCTTTGACACTCAACTCAAAATTCTTGAGCTAACTAAGTCTATCACACTTAGTTAACTATTACAAGTTGTTATGAGATAAGATTAAAATTTATTTAAAAATCAGATACCCACATTAGAACTAATGTTTCATTGAATTCCTCACTCATGTGTGACTAGAATCCCATACTAGTATGTGGTGCATTTTCTTATTGAATTTCAACAAAAAGAATGGCAGCATGAAAGAGGATGAGGCGTGAAAGGCATTCTCCACCACAATAAAAGAAGAAGGTAAAGCAGGTTTGGAGGAAGAATAGTAATTGCAGTCATTGCGATAGAAGTGGCTATCAAAGAGCAATGTGTTGGAGGCTCCATCCAGAGCAGTTCCTTAAGGACAAAGCGACAGTGCAAGAACCAGTTGAAACAATGATCTGATAAGAAAATACGCCACAGAGAGATGCCCAATTCACTTTGATAAGTGAGATATGGTTTTTCTAGGTGTGGCAGTATGTCATGGCCTAAATTTTTGGATCATGTGTTGAAATTTAAAATGCAAAAGTGCTGATTTTTTTTTATCACTTGTGAGGCAACAATGATGTTTTGGCCTTGTATTGACAGTTGGGGTATATTTTAATGTAAACTTGACCACCGATTATGTGTTATAAACTTGTGGCAAGTATGGGATGCTTGGGTCATAGTTGGTCATGTAATAGAGCATGAAATTTTCAAAATATTGTACTACAGGTTTGCATAGGCTGTAGGTTTCAGTTCATCACTTATGGCTTAGAAGGACAAAGGTGAAGGAGAAGGAAGGGTGACATGTCAGGACACTTGTGGTGCTGGCAATGTACACAATAGTTTTTTCATGTTTTTGGTGGACCAAAAGCTCCTTAGTGGGGAGGATTGATCTAGGTGGTTCCAAATACTCTTAGGAATCCAAAAGGACTCGGAAATGGTCAAAATTAAAAGTGGTCAGATTACTCTCGAACTAGGATGAGATATTAGTGCTCGTCACGCTGATTCCAACAATGTGAAAATCACTCAAATCTAAGTTCGTATGAGGGAGATAGAGCTCGTCAAAGTTTGACACAATATGGAAAAAGTGGGGCCCACAGGGTGCCTCATGGCATCCCATTCAGTAGGTGGGACCCATGGATTACATGGAAATCGACTAATGGCCTATTAACCACTAACACTCGTGCTCATCCATTGGCCTCATATCCCTATAAAAAGAGAAGAAATATATTATTAAAATAACATAAAAAACAAAAAAATCATTAAGAAAAATAACTATAGATTAAAAATAGTTATTAAACAAAAAAAATCAATTTTAAATATTAAGAATGGTTATTTTAATAACCATATAACAAAATTTATATGATTCAAAAGTTGAAACAATAAATTCAACGAAAAGTTGAAAGGAGTTGTATGGTTGTATATAAAACAAAGTAAACTATGGTTAAAACAAACCATATAACAAATGAGGTTATTAATAGGCCATACCAATGAATGTATTGAAATGTGTATGGTAAAAAGACAAAAGTCAAATTTGGTTTGGGATTGATGTATCGTGGTTGGTTTATATTAAATTCATATTAAAATATAATCGAATACCATACATACATACCAACTAACATTTAAATTTAAAATGTTGATGGTTCAACATAACGGCTGCAACAAACTGCGACCATATGCCAAAAATATAACAACCAAATTAAACCATATGATAACTGTCTCAGAGTTAAAAGAACTTCATACCAAATCAGAGGGGTGGGATTTGATCCCTCGACCCCTCCTCAACTGCATGCCTTATTTACCACTTCGCCAAACGGTGCCATGTGGTAAAGTTTGCCGCATGAATTGTATAAAAACCCATTCTTGCAGAGCACCGGGGGAGAATGTAGCGGCATGGGTTTTTGCACCAGTGCGGAACCACGAGCCAAGGAGAGGGTGGAACCATGCCCCAGGGAATCTTTAAGGGCATCAAAAAGATTCCCTTGAGGTGCAGAACTTGACGGAGTCAATTTTTGGAGAAAATTTTATGTCGATTTTACACCTCTCGGTGATAGGAATTCGATGGTGATGTCCATTTTTGTAGCTGGGCTCTCTATTTTTCGTCCATTTTCCAAATTAGAGTGACGATGTAATATTATCAAGTGTGGACAGTCGATTTTATGTCTCTTAATGCCACGAATTCAATGGTGCATCTATATTCAGCAGTTGAGCATCCACTTCTTCAACCAACTTCAGGGGTTGAGGTATATGTAGTATTGAAATCATGTGCTTCTTTTATCATTTGTTGTGAGATGTAATATGTTGCTTAGATCCCTGCTTGATGTATGTTGCGGAATATATGTCTCTACTTCATGTGAGATATATTCACCATGGATTGTTACGTTTGATTGAGATCCCTATGCAACCTTGATGAAGGGGTCCTCATCATCACCTTGTGTGAGATTATGTCATGCTGATAGGAGGCCTATTGTGAGTGAGAGTTCCTGTAGTGGAACGTCTCGTGGAGAGACAAACCACCCATGTTGAGGGAATATGTCCTTGTATGACAGAAAACATAGTCCATGTACATCATCACCATTTCCATTACTATATGAAGTGGCCTACCCCATCTTGACACAGTGCCCAGAGACATAGTCCAAATTGGATGAACTTTGTTATCAATTCCTTATGTCATATTTTATTTCTTTTATGTTATTTTACTCTTCGTTTATGTGTGCATTAAGCCTCTTGTTTAACATGCTCTTTCACATGTATTTCTTTAATGCATCTATAAGCAAAAGATCTTGGATCAAGGTTGGAGCCTGAGATATAGGGCAATGGAGTGTCCTCCTAGTTTCATTTGGTAAATAGGGTGTTAGAGCATCCTACATGTTGGAGTATATAAATCAAGGGGTTGGAGCCTCTTTTAGTTGGAGCTAAAAAACTTGATGTAATTATTATTTTTGAAGAAGAAGGAAAATATTAAGAAGCGTTTAGTCATTTTTTACCCAGAGGGTGTTTTTCACCTAAAAATATGTTTCCATTGTCTTGATTATTATGCATTGTTGAATGGTGTTGTTTACTACTTTTTTCTATCTTACTAAATACTGATGAATATTAACTAGTTCTATGAAAATATTAATAAAGTTTTAATTTCTAAGAAACAATGATTCACCCCCCTCTTAGTATTTACAACATTAGTATAGTAATTCAAAGGAGGAGTATGTTGTATGTTCCACATAATCCTGACAGTTCAAGCTCAAGGTACCTCAGAACTTTTTTGAAGGAGCACTGAGTGAAATAACTGGGATTTTATTCCTAGGGTGAGGTGGCACTATGATCCTAGCTCTAATGGAGTAGGTTCTGTGGGGTTTTATTTATGTATGTGCTTGAAATGAGACCCATAAGGCATAGGAAGACATGGCTGAGTCGACAGTTGGATTCAAGATTCCACAAGGGCGTTAACTAGGTTAGACTTGTAGGCATCTCATAGTTCCATGTGAATGCCATGTGGTATGTCAAGATGACCTAGCAGAATTCATTAGGCCAACCCTTGTGGATTTACAACTTGTGAATTCAGAGCTTGATTATGGCACAATTATATATCATTATAATTGTCTCAATGAGACAAATGCGATGGTATCAGTTGTTTCGAGTTTCAAGAAGGGTAAACAGAAGGAAAAAAAATTAGACCCCATTTCCATTATTGTACCATGGATATTGGATTAGATAGTAACTGCGTCCTTCTAACCTTAGTTAGTGTTATCCAGGCAATCCCTTCTATGAATAGAAGCAATCCCTCTAGCCCAATGAGTGGGTTTAGTAAAAAACAAGACAAAAGCAAGCAAACTCTCCTAGCTTAAATCATAATGACATGATAGCGAAATATGGCCTACCTCTCCCTTATGTGGTTACTTATAGATTTTAATCCTGATCTCCTTCCAAGCTCGCTCCTCTATATTCCTTTACGCATGAGTGCATACAAGAGAGATCAAATGAATACAAACAAATAAAACACAGTATATTTCATACTAATGTAAACCATATGATAGATCAAGGAGCATCATACTAAGTAAGTAATCATTGACAAGCTTATGGAAAGTAAAACATGCTTTGTATTATTGATAAATTAAAGAGGGAAGCATACAATCAGTGCCTTGAAGTTGGAGATCTCTTTCAGGATGGGTTCCCAAGTCCAAGCCAAACACTTCAAGCACTCAATATCCTTCGAATTTTGACAACATTTAGGTGCATTCGAGCACTAGAAAGGCAACCAACAATGCCCAACCATTTGGGGAAGGCATGACATTCATTTATAGCGAGTCTAGAGAGGTTGAGTATCCAAAAAAGAAGGAGGAAGGTCCATATATTAAGGGGAAAGTCCTTAAAGTTAGGATCAAGGACTCAAAATGGGAGAACTTGACTCAATATTCTGCCAATTGATACCAGACTTCTGTTCTCGAGACTTATAGAGGAAGAAGCTTCTGCTCCATTTTTGGAGAACCTGCCTGAAGAGGACCAATGTGACTTTTAACTTTAATTCATGTGCTACCATTGTTATTTACTAGTTACACACAGGGTGACAAGCTCAAGGACATATAGGGGTGAATCGCGCTGGGTTTGCAAATTAGGGTTGTTACAAGATTTCTCCATAATTTTTGTAATGCACTGACTCTCCATTTATTTATGGATTTTTTGAGCATGTTATTCATGGTGAACATATTTTCACATATTTTTTCATTTTGTAACATTTGTGGCATGAGAGGCACAAAGGATGACACTTCAGGTATAGAATGGAGTGCGACAAAATACTGTGTAACATATGCCCTTTAAATCATGAAAGCAGAATGAGAAGTGATGGTTGAAGTTCTTTATCAGTCAAGGAAAGGAATTTGAAAACCCCTCGCCAAGAGACCTGCAAACCAAACATAGTACAACATATATGACATCTCTGATGAAAATATGCCCACAATGCATCTCTTAATAGGCATCAAACAATACATTAACCCATAGCATGGATGCAACCATCCGACTAAAAAGGATCATAAGTGTGGACCCACAGCATCGGCGCAACCATCCGTATAGAAAGGATCATGTATATAATCATGAATACTCATGTTATGTACCTATATTACTAGTGTAGTCCCTTATTTTTGTTAGTGTAGCCCCATTATTATTATTTTTGTACCCTTGTAGTCCCCACATTGTTATTATTTTTCCCCATAAAAGCCCACTATTGTTATTGTTGCGCCCTTACATTATTATTGTTAGGTCGGCTAGGATTATATTGTGACCCCATGGGCTCCTCTATATAGAAAGAAGGTTTTTTCATTTGCATCATCCAAGAATTTTTCATTTATGTAAAGTAAAGGAGCATTCCCCCTCGAAGTGGCTGATTTCTAAGGTTTTGATCTCTCTTTTCTTCTATTTTTGGAGTTGGTTTCATAACATTTGGTATTAGAGCTTTGGATTCTAGTGTTTTTCTACTTCAAATAGGTCATCGTGGAATTTTCTCTATAAAAAATTTTCTACTAAGTTCATAAGCTAAAAAAAACCCATTTGTGAAGAAATCTAGAGGAACTTCGTGTAAAAAGTTCAGATCTTGGTTCGAAATATTTTCAAAGATATGATCTGTGGAATTTAGGGTTTTGGCAGGCTCCCAAATTTCATCTAAAGAAATGACCTTGGGAAAATCGTCATAAATATCTCTCTGAGCATCGGATTGGAATTTTGTAAAAAATGGCCGAAAGTAAATTGACTATAGTTTCCTGTGTATAAATTTTAAATCCGAAGGAGGAAATAGTGACACGTGGCACGTCATACAAGTTTTCTCTACTGTAACAGTCCATAATTAGGTCATTGCGGGATATTGGGCATAAATTTGTCTTGAATAATCCAAATCAAGTAAGATATGTGGCATTGGAAAGAAGATTCAGAGTGCTACTAAAGAAATGAAGATAAAATCTCAGGGATCTGAAATTACAAACATATATTAGTTTCAACATTGAGTGCATAATTCTTGTTTGAAATATTAGTTTGAAGTGATTCCAAGGGAATATTGAAGCATAGATATCAGTATTGGGTTATGAAATGCCCCCTAAAAATAATTCAACACCCATTTAGCCCTCATAAGGCTCTATAATGACTCATGAAGAGGAAGAAGTGAAACATGATATATCAAAATTACAAGATCAAGTGCACCAAATTTCACTCTGGAAAAGAGTAATAAAAAATGAAATGGAAGTTTTGAAGAAAGGCATGGAAGCTAAGATGGATGGTTTGAAGAAATGTGTGAAAGCTAAGATGGATGGTTTTAAGAATGTAATGGAAGCTAATATGGATGACATGGAAGCTAAGATCGATGAAAAAATGAACAAAAACATGGAAGACATCAATAATGATATAAAAGAAGACATGGAAGGTTTAAAAAAGTTGATACAAGAAATGATTCCTAATGTCAAAAAGGTAGTAGAGGAAAATCATGATGAGAAAACAAAATGTCAATTGTGATTTCATAAACTCTAATGTTGGATTGAAGGCCCACCATATTCCAAAGATTGATATGAGGAAGTTTGATGGCAAGGATATCGTAACATGGATACTACAGATTGAGAAATATTTTGATCTCCATAATGTTTCAAACACACAAAAGGTATGCATTGAAACTTTATATTTAGAACAAAATACATTTGTAAGGTATCGATGGCTTTGCTATTGTAAAAAAATTGTCACTTGGTCAATTTTTACAAAGGAAATGACGACACATTAAGAGGATACAAAGAGTAATACCTTCTTTATCCAATTGATAAATCTCAAACAAAAGGGTTAAATGGTGGAGCACATTGAGGACTTCCAAAAATTGAATATAAGGGTAACTGATATTCCAAAGGAACATGGGATTTATGTCTTCATATGGACTTTAAAGGATAACATCCAACATGAGGTTCATCTTTGGGAACCTGACTCATTGGAGAAGGAATTCGGGTTGGAAAGAAAAAATGAAAGTAAAATTATGTCGACAAGGAAGCCTACCACTCACATCTATAAAGATGGAAGTGTTGCTACTCCTATAATTCCACAACCTACAAGGTTTACACCACAACAATTGGAAGAAAAAAGAGCAAAAGGGCTTTACTACAGTTGTGATAGAAAATACACTAAAGGTTATAATTGTGCTAAGAAGAAATTATTTTACATAGATTGTGAAGAAGAGGAAGAAAATAAACAATAACTTCAAAAGAAGAGGATATACACCAAGAACCAACCCTAGAGAAAGAAGAAATGAGTCCAGGCATATCCTGTAATGCATTGGCGAGAATTATCACTCCTCAAACTCTCAAGAAAGGACATGTCAAGAATAAAAATATAATAGTGTTGATTTATTCGGGTAGTACCCATAATTTTATTCATTGTAAGGTAGCCAATGAATTGAATTGCTTCCTATACCCAACATCAGAGTGTCAAGTGATGGTTGCAAATGGAGGAACTATAAATTTCTCTAGAAAATGCCATAAATTCAAGCTAACCATGGGGGAATATGTATTGAGTAGTCCAATTCTTTCCATTCCAATGGGAGGTGTTGATGTTGTACTGGGAGTACAATGGTTACAATCTTTGGGGATGGTAGATTTTAATTTTCAAGGACTTTTCTTGAATTTTTTTTTCAGAAGGAAAGGAAGTTGAATTATGAGGTATCGCAAGGAATCTGGGAAATATAATAAACTATAATGTCATGAAAAAGCTTCTGAAGAAAGAAAAAAGATGTGTAATTGCACAATAATGCTCACTAGAAGTTCCAACATCAAAATCATCTATATCTCCATATATCCAAAATTCTTGGACAATCATTCCAAGGCGTTTGAAACTCCCAAAGGACTCCCACCTATTCATGTTCATGATCATGCTATTCATTTGATTCTAGGAAGTGTTCCTCCAAACATCATGCCCTACAAATATCCCTATGTCCAAAAGAGATAAATTGAACGTATGATTGCAGAAATGTTAGAGATTGGTATAATTCAACCTTGTCAAAGTTCTTTCTCTACTCTAGTAGTATTGGTGCACAAGAAGGATGTATCATGGCGCATGTGTCTGGATTATAGGGAGATCAATAAGCTCACTATTAAAGATAAATTTCCCATTCCTGTGATTTATGAATTACTGGATGAATTACATGGAGAAATTTATTTTACCAAGTTGGATATTCTTTCAGGATATCATCAAATTTTAATTAAGACTGAAGATATTTTGAGAACCGCATTTCAAACTCATGAGAGTCATTATGAATTTTTTGTCATGCCTTTTGGCTTTACCAATGCGCATTATACATTTCAAGGGTTGATGAATTCCATTTCCAAACGATTCATTAGAAAATTTGTGTTAGTATTATGATATACTAATCTACAACAGGTCTTGGGAAGGTTCATGTTCAACATGTTTACAAGGTGCTCAAACTATTGGAGGAGAAACAATTATATGCAAAATCCTCCAAATGTTTCTTTGGAGCACAAGAGGTGGAATATCTGGGTCATATTATATCTCAGGAGGGTGTTAAGGCAGACCCTAACAAAATTAAAGCCATTAAGGAATGGAAAGTCCCCACAACCATAAAGAATTTTTTAGGATTTCTCGAGTTAACAGGGTATTATCACAAGTTTGTTACGAATTATGGGAAAATAGCAGCACCTCTAACAACATTATTGATGAAAAATGCATTTTCAAGGACTCCTGAAGCAACTAAGGCCTTTGATCATCTTAAAGTGGAAATTTTCCTAGCACCGATCTTAGCTACGCCCGACTTCACAAAAACTTTTATTCTAGAATGTGATGCTCAAGAAATGGAATTGGTGTTGTTTTAATGCAAGAAGGAATACCCATTGCTTTTGAAAGCCTTCCAATCAAAGGAAAGTATTTGCAGAAAGATACTTATGATAAGGAAATGTTGGCAATACTGCATGCACTAAATAAATGGCGATCGTACCTAATGGGAAGACACTTCAAGGTAAAAAATGATCACGATAGTCTTAAATACTTTTTGGAAGAAAGAATAGCTTCAAAAGAGTAGAAAAATGGGTCATAAAGATGTTGGGTTATGAATTTGAAATAATCTACAAAAAAGGGAAGCTAAATGTTGTTGAAGATGCACTCTCAATAAAGGATGAGGAGGTGGAATAATTGCTTTGTGCCATTTCTATTATCCAACCAGATTGGATAACTGAAGGAAGGGGGGAATGGAAGAATGAAAAAGAAGTGTGGGCACTCATTCAAAATTTGCTGCAAGATCCTAGTACATTTGATACATTTAGTTGGAAAAATGATTCCTTATGGTATAAATATCACTTATATCTTTGTAATAATTCCAAACTAAAAAATATATATTATTTTGGAATTTCACAGCTCTCCCTTAGGAGGAAACTCGGGATTTTTAAAAACTTAACATAGGGTGAAGAAATAATTTTTTTGGGATGGTCTTAAATCTGATATTCAAAATTTTGTGGCGAAATGTTTGGTTTGCTAGCAAAATCAAGTTGAGACAATTAAGACCGCAGGTCTGCTACAGCCTTTATCCATTCCAAGTTAACGTTCGTAGGAGGTCTTAATGGATGTCATCACATGTTTACCTAAGCTCGAAGGAAAGAGTGTCATCATGGTGGTAGTTGATAGACTTACCAAGTATACACATTTTTGTGCATTACCTCATCCATTTAAAGCAAGTACAGTTGCTACTGCATTTATGGAAATAATTCAAAAGCTACATGGAAACCCAATTATTATTATAGGCAACAGGGATACCATTTTCACTGGAAATTTTTGGATGGAATTATTTTCTTGTTTGGGTACTCAACTAGCTCATAGCTCATCTTATCATCCTTAATCCGATGGGAAAACTGAGATAGAGAATAAATGTTTGGAAGGGTATTTGTGTTTTTTTGTATCTGATAAACAAACATAATTGGTAAAGTGGTTACCTCTGGATGAATGGTGGTATAACACTTTTTTCCATACTGAAGCAAAAATGACCCCATTTATGGCACTTTATGGATATCATCCACCGTCCATCACATCATATTTAAGAGAAAATTGTAAGGTTCAAGAAGTGGAAGATCACGTCGAGCATCAACAACAAGTTCTCTAACTCTTAAAGGATAACCTAAATTTGGCACTAAATCGAATGAAACAATAGGCATATCAACATCATAGCAAGAGAAGTTTTGATGTAGGAGACTGGGTACTTTTACGGCTACAACCATACAAACAAATTTCCCTCAATCAAGCTAAGAAGGATAATAAATTATCACCAAAGTACTATGGTCCTTGGCAAGGTCTTACAAAATATTGGTACTATGGTATACAAATTAGAGCTTCCTGCTTCTTCTTGAGTGCACCTATTTTTTCATGTTTCATGCTTAAAGAAGGTCATAGGTGACAAACTTCCAGTTCAAACAATATTTGCAGAACTTGATGAGGAAGGAAAAATTATATTGGAACCTGAAGCAGTCACGGAAACAAGAACTCGACAGCTATGAAATCGATCAAATATATTTTAGAGTATCTTATCATGTGGAAGAACTTACCCACTGAAGATTCCACATGGGAGGATGAGAATTTTTTACAGAAGCATCCAGAGCTACTCAATTGTTGAGGACAACGCTTTTTTGAAAGAGAGGGACATGTTAGGTCCCTATATTACTAGTGTAGTCCCATATTGTCGTTGGTGTAGCCCCCTTATTGTTATTTTTGTACCCCTGTAGTCCCCATATTGTTATTATTGTGCCCCATAAAAGTCCATTATTGTTATTTTTGTGCCCTTACATTATTATTCTTAGGTCAGCTAGGATTATTTTGTAGAACCATGGACTTCTATATATAGAAAGGAGGTTTTTTCATTTGTATCATCCAAAAATTATTCAATTATGTAATGTAAAGGAGGTTTCCCCCTTGAAGTGGCTGATTTCTAAGGAATTGATCTCTCTTTTCTTCTATTTTGGGAGTTGCTTTCATAACAACTCCACATAGCCTAGATTGATCAGATGGAATCCAAGGTCTTCATCTCCATCTTGACCCATCCAAAATACAAATCTAACCATGTGAATAGATGTGTTGACGTCGAAAATAGTAGAAACCACCTGATTACTGATCAATGAGGTAAACCATTAACATGCACGAGAGAAACCACCAATAATGATGATAACACTCAAGTTACTACAACACAATATACAAGTGTGAATAAGAGAGCTAAATTCAAACACTTGTAGAATCATTCGATTGAAGGCCAGTGATGTGAACCTATCTTCAAATGCGAAGAACTTGCCATTAAGGCATGAAAGCTCCAAGGTATTGAAAGGGAGTTTCTAGATCAACTTCCTAGATAATGAGATGATGTCGACAGGAGCGTTCTGGAGAAGGAGGGCCATAATGTTTCCCACATCATCGACATGAAACTTAGGAATGCTCAAGGTAGATAGGAATGATTCAAGATTGTTGCAAAGAAAGGTCAGATAAGTATAAGTAGGTTGACTCTTGCAGATAGTACTTCTCTTGAACATATCAGCGACATGACTCCGAATGTTGGTATAATTTGACCCAAAATGAGATCAATGGTCATGGTGACAAAATGATATGATCGAATGAGAGATAAATATATTTCCAAAACCCAAGAAGATAAATGAGGAAGAGATGATAACCCAAACCCGACATAAATATAACTGTCATGTTCAAGAGTGACATGTTGTCGTTAATAAAAAATACAAGACATGCTTTACTTCCATTTTTCCCCACTATTTCTAGCGAGTACCTCTTTATTTTTTATAGCAAGCTTGAAGATGATACCATATGCTTAGCGTATAATTTCACCCTTCAGATGAATTGAACCTAGTAAGTTTAACGTGCCCTAGGAAGGAGTAACCCGGTGTCGTCATGGTGAAAAGTCCATCATTGTTTGATATTTTAACGAGTCCAGTGAGGGTAAAACTCGACATCATTTTCATGCTTAGAGAGTTTGAAAAAGATGAAAAAAGGAAACTCCAAAGGTCCCTTTTTGTAGCTAGTCTCTTGAATCCGAAAAGGTAGAAATCAATATTCAAGAGAACCTATTAGTAATGTTTGACTAGGGTATTCATTTTTTGTAGTTAGTCTATCTCAGCCTGAAAAAGGGTTAAACTTATACTGAGACAATGTCAATTCATTTACTTTAACGAGTTTTAAATGACAAGTGTTCGACGATATTTTCATGTTTCGAGTGTCAAAAAAGAGGTGAAAGATGACTTCTCCTAAAGGAACGAGTGGTATAAAAGGTAGAAACTGATTCCATTCATGATGGAACGGCTAAAAACATGAAGATGTCAAGAGGTTGGATAACAATACCACTCATCGCAGTGGTTCCTTAGGCAAGGGTAAAACAACCAAGTGAAAGAGTATGATTGGCCAAGTAAATGGTGACGATGGAATGAGAAAACCAAGGCTTATCTAGAAAAAGAGGCAAATAAAAATGGCAATTGGGAGAATCGTATAGGAATGGTTTCATTTTTACACAAGCTTGAAACATGGGAAACTTTTCTTAAGAACCCTTGAATATGGTTTCATTTTTACACAAGATTGAAACAAAGAAAAAGTATGCTTGAAAGTTTGCATGCCCTTAGCATAATGACTCAATCCAAGGTACATTCCCCCTAAGCTTCATCTCATTCACCTAAGTATACCACTGGTTACTAACATGTGGATGGAACAAAGGTTCGTTTACGAGATCAAGTGAAAGACTCGACTTTGAATTTATGAGATCTAATCAAGGACTCGAATTGAAAGGGGATTGGTTTCATTTTTTAAAGAGCTTGACACCCGAAAAGAACTATTCTCATAGAGACCTATTCCATTTTTTAATGAGGTTGACATAGTAAAAGAACTATCCTCATGGGAACCTGTTTCATTTTTTAACAAGGTTGACACAGTAAAAAAAACTATCCTCATATCACCTTGTTTCATTTTTTAACGAGCTTGACAAAAGAAAAGGAACTCTGCTCAGGATACCTTGTTTCATTTTTTAAGGAGCTTGACATAGTAAAAGGAACTTTGCTCTAGGAGACCTTGTTTCATTTTTTAAGAAGCTTGACATAGTAAAAGGAACTTTGCTCTAGGAGACCTTGTTTCATTTTTTAAGGAGCTTGACACAAGAAAAGGAACTTTGATCCAAAGACCTTTTCATGGCCCATAATAGGTCATGGTTTCCAAGAGGTTCTCATTAAATGGGATAAAAACACCCTAGAAATTAGGATCCAATTCCCTCAGTACATGACGCATTGTATCATTGACTATATCATCAGCAAATGTAGACATGGAACAAGTTACCACGTAATTAACCCGTGACAAGGAAAATAACATTGAAATGTAAGGATCATTACAGGATGATGGTTGATTGGGAACCATTTTAGGACCAATGAATAAAATTTGATCAATGGCCATCATTATTCCTTCATGCAAGAAAAAAATCACATGAAAGACATAAGAGACAAGAGCTCCCATGACATAAGTATAGTCACGCCCAAGGAGTAAGTAAAAATACAAGGGGCCTTGAACAACCATCTTTTCTATATAGATAGTCTTTCCTCCCAAAGTAATTGGAAACTTAGGAAGTATCCCTAATGGTTGGTTGGTTCCCCTATTAAAAGCTAATATATTTTGGGTAATAGGCACAAACTACAAATATTGAAATCTTTCCAAGTAGTTGAGGATAAAATAATAACATATGCGCCTTCATATATTATTATGCTAGGTACGACCACATTAAAATCCTAAACTGTGATATGAAAGGGTATGTAAGAAGGAAGATGATATCCTACCAGTCGAATCCAATCAAAATAAGAGACTAGACCACTTGGATGGGGTGTCGTGGGAACGGGAGAACTTACCCCTTGCGTTATGGGAACGGGAGGAT
The DNA here is from genome assembly GCA_034641835.2 of Pinus albicaulis. NCBI lineage: Eukaryota > Viridiplantae > Streptophyta > Pinopsida > Pinales > Pinaceae > Pinus > Pinus albicaulis. The sequence continues at coordinate 1,067,307,789 of CM076579.1, forward strand.
CACCCTCTTGTACCATGGAAATGGGAGGATTTCCATCCAATTAATAGGAATCTAAAGAAACAAAAATAACCTGAGGGGTATGAGGTTCACTCTCTATCGTAAAGGTATGATCAAATGAAGTTGGAATTGAGTTAACCGTGTTCTCAACCAATGGTTGGTCGAAAACAGACTGATGGGATTCACTTTCGGAGAGATTGGGGATGACCAGAGATGAATTTTGATCAATCACTTGATCAACTAGTGGAGGATCAAAGGAAAGATTTTGGTAGCTAGCAGGAAGATAGTGTTGATAATTTGTAAGCTTATCCAATACTTTGGATGCTTCATCCATATAAGGACAAAGTTGAATGGGATGATTCCATTCACATAACTTACAAGGAAATTTCACTTTACACTTTTTCCCATGGACCTTATTATCACTAATGGATGGTTTGTCACCAACACGATCTCCAGAGGTTGATGAGAAAGGTTGATTTTAGTCAATGGACTACACTTCTAATACCCTGGGAATGCCAGGACAATCCCTAAGAAGTTGGTCATGCTTGCATAATTTATAAGGGAATTTGATTTTGTGGGACTAATTGCATTTTTCAACTTCAGTTTCATTGGAAGAAATGGTTGGTGGGTTCACCCTTGCTTATTTTTGTTATTATTATTTGTATTCTTCTTATTATTCTTAGCTACCTGGTTACTAGAATTCATAATTTCACCAAGCGAAGAGGAAGAATGGGGTGAAAAAATAGGAGAAGAAGGTGAGGGGTAAACATTAGGTTGACACTGTTCATGTGGAGGCGAACTTGGTTGAGAAGCGGCTTGGACATTTGGAACCATGGGAGTTGAAGATAACCAAACTAGAAAACTAATGGTTAATCCTGAGAGGGACAACATTGCCATATAGGGAGCGCCAACTTTTCCAAAAGAAGGAAAGGACCATGATACCCACCTAAGGCGTTTCCTTGATTGGTAGACTTAGGAACTATTACCATTAGACTCAACCTTAGATCTACTAAGGAGTCGTACACGGGTAATATTTTATTCTGTGGTCAGTGAAGAATTTTTGTTGGAAATATGATGCAGAGTGTTGTCCTTGATGGCAACCCACGAATGAAGATAAAGACATGCGACTGTTGACATGTGTTGTCCTTGATGGCAAACCACCTGATGAAGTTATGCTTGACTTGATGGACTTAGTAAATGATGTAAATCTGATATGATATAATGTTTGTTGACAATATAATGCTACGTGTTGTCCTTGAAAGGCAACCCACCTGATGAAGATGATGACAACTTACTTGATGAAGTTGTGCTTGAGAGAATATGTTCCTGATGAAGAAAATATGATGTTTCTACAGTGTGTACAGAAGACTATGAAGAAAGGATTTCAGAATGTACTCAAAGTATGATGAAAAGAGTATGTCTCTTGGTATACGCGTATTGGCCTAAGGGAAATCGCGTATACACGCGGAAAGGCACGTGCCAAGTCGCGTATGGGCAAAAGCGCTCAAAAAGTGCAAAACCAAGGGTAACCACCATGGTATTAACCCATTGAATTAGGTAATGATCCGCCGAAATTGACCCCGTCCAGATAGTTTTGGGCTTATGGTATTGTTTTGATCCATGGTATTGAAAAAGGGGCTCATGGTATTGACAAAGGGTAATCATATATAAGGAGAAGAAATTCATTGTGCAAATGAGGAGTGTGGGTGCAAGATGTCTGAGCTTGAATGAATACTTCTCTCTGAAGTAGATCTGAATGAAAGGGTTACACTTGAAGATAAATCTGAATGGATGATGCACCAATGATGAAGAAAGGGATCTAGATCTGAAATGTATCTACTAGATGTGCTTATGGAAGGCTTAGATCTGTGATGAGGCGAACATCTAGGCGAACATCTGTCTGAAGAGAAAGGGTAAATCTGAACTGAATATCTGATCTGAAGAAGTCTGCTGCTCTGTAATTATTGAAGATCTATACGCTACTTTGACGTGGAGGAAGCGCGTATATACGCAGCTTCAGCGAAGAGAAAGCGCGTATGCGCAATAAAATATACACTGAAGTATACGCTGGTTTGTGTGGACGGAAGCGCGTATATACGCAACATCAGTGAAGGGAAAGAGCGTATGCAAACTAGGGTTTGCTGAAGCAAGGGGTATGAAATATCTGATCTGTTCTGCTGTTTTTCTGATATCTGATCTGTGTTGATATGTATCTGCTGATGATGTATAGTTGAGCTTAAAAGTATGGAAAGGGTTCGGTATGGAAATATGATGAATTTTGGCCTGCAAGTTGTGTTCTATTGAATTTGTTGGATCCAGTGTGAAAATTGATGAAACGTGGTCCAAGGTGGTGCTGAGGGTTGTAGCCTTCAGTCAGGGGGTTGTAGCTCCCTTCCAGGTGAGGCTGGTAAACGAGATCGGGGGTCGTAGCTCCCTTCCAGGAGAGGCTGGTAAACGAGTCAGGGGGTTGGAGCTCCCTTCCAGGAGAGGCTGGTAAACGAGCGCAGGTGGGTGCCTGCGTGCTGGTCAAGTCTGCGCCGGCACATATGTTGTAAGATGTTTTCTCTATAATAAAATATTGAAGGCTGAGCAACTGCAGCGGTGATTTTCTCCCGACTTGGGTTTCCACCTAAAAATTTCGGTGTTCATGTGTGATGCTTTGTGTGATGGTTTATTCTGTTCTTACTGCACATGTTTTCTGTTTATAGAACATCTAATGAATGAATGATGGAATGATATAAGTGAAGAACTAATGGCATAATTAGATCTCTGTGTATACGCGAGTTTTATGAAGGATGTCCGCGTGTATACGCTAGTTGGCTTCAGCAAAGTAGCGTATGGGTTTTAAAGGAATGAAAAAGTAAAAAGTTTTGAATATGCAGTAAATACTGATTCACCCCCCCCTCTCGGTATTTTTCCCAACAATTGGTATCAGAGCAGGTCCTTCTGTAGAAGCTTGATCGCTTAAAGGAGATCCGTCGCAATGGGAAGTCAAAAAGCAGTGAATGTCTTATTGGGAAGCATGTCTGAATCAGAATTTGCCAAAGTGATGCAACTACATTCGGCAAAAGACATATGGGACAAAATCATTCTAAGCTATGAAGGAGACACAAAGGTAAAAAGTGCAAAACTCCAAACTCTTAGAATTGAATATGAAAATTTGAAGATGCATAGTGATGAAAGTGTTGCCGGTTTCTTTCTTCGTCTAGATGATATTGTAAATCGGATGAGAAATTTGGGTGAAACCATGGCTGATACTACTCTGGTAGAAAAGGTCTTAAGATCTTTGACTTCAAAATTTGACTCTAAAGTTTCAGCTATTGAAGAAAGGCAAGATCTGCAATCGCTTACTATTGTTCAATTACATGGTACTGTGACTGCTTTTGAAATGAGACAAGGAGGTCCTTCTCAAGTAAGAGAAGCTGCTTTTAAGGCATCTACAAAAGGAAAGGAAAAGGAAGTTGTCAAAGAATCCAGCTATATATCCGATGAAGAAGAAGCGAATTTCGTGAGAAAGCTCCAACTAGGTATTGGAAGATTCAAAGGTAAGCTTCCCTTCAAATGTTTTGAGTGTGGAAAAGTTGGTCACTATGCTGCTAAATGTCCTTATAAAGAAAAACATGGTAAAGGAAAACAATTTGAAAAGAGGAAGAGTTATTATGCAAATGAAGATGATGATGAAGTGTCCAGTGAAGATGAGGAAGATTACGACCAAGATGCGAAAGTACTCATGGCAAGAAGACAAAGGAGAAGGCCACTTGTAATACTCTTCTTTGTACAAACAATAGTAAAGCTAGTGAAAGTAAAGTTGAGGATCTAGAAGAAGCTCTCAAGATTGAAGAAGAAGAACTACAAAGTTCATACAATAAGCAAGAAACTATCTATAAAGAGATGATCTCACAAATGAAAGATCAAATAGAAATGCTGAATGAACAGGTGGACAAGTATCAAAGGTTTCATACTTATGCATCCAATCGAATTAAAGATCTAGAAGCGGATCTTGAAAAATCAAGCAAGAAGAATGAAGGACTTGAAGCTGCAATCATTTGTCTTCAGGAAGATTTAGAAGCATCAAGTAAGAAAAATAAGGAACCTCTACAATCATTTGAAAAGGAAGGCATTGAAGCAGAAATCATCTCTCTTAAAGAAGATCTGGAAAAATCAAATAAGAAGAATGAAGAGCTGCAACAAACATGTGAAGGAAATGAAGATTGGTTGAAAGAAGAGATTCTAAATCTGAAGGATCAAGTTGAAGATGGAAGAAGAAAAGAAGAAAGCATGACAAAGCAATGTCAAGCCTTGGAGGTTGAGGTAAATGTTCTCAAAGGTAAATTAGAAGAAAAGGTTAAACTTTTGAGGTTTCATGATAGTACTAACATTTTGGACAATATTCTGAGTAATCAAAGGTCTCCTGCTATCAAACATGGTCTTGGTTTCCATGAAACTATTAAAGGAGAATCTAGCTCACAAGGAAGTGCCAAAAATTCAGAGGATGTCAATGCAAAACCTGAAGTGTTGAAAGAGACAAAAGCTCAACCAACAATCATGAATTCTCAAAGAAATTCATTCAAGAACGTTGAATGTTTTAAATGTCATAATTATGGACATGTTGCAGAAAATTGCAGGAGCAGATCATTTCAGCCTCAAACAAACAATTCCTACATAGAAAGGTACTCTGGTTTCTTCAAGGGATATTGTTTTTCATGTAACAAGTATGGACACAAAGCAGCTGATTGTAAAAGGAGGAAGAATAGAAATACTCATTATGATTCTTATGTTTATTTCTCTGGCCACATGAGATGTTATGCTTGTAACAAGTATGGACATATAGAAAAAGAATGCAGGATGAACAGATCTGGGAAAGTGGACAACTTTCAGCACACAGTTGGAAAGCTCAAGAAAATTTGGAAAAAGAAGGAAGACCGATCAGAAACGTAGGGAATTCTGACCCTACTGCAGTCATCCGCTTCTGAAGCTGACTTTTCTTATTGACTGCAGGAATGATGTGAGATACATTAGGAGATTTAGTAATGTATCGTCACAGGGGGAGCAATGCATGATGACTCTCATAGTTGATTTGATTATTCTGGTTAGATGTATTTCTGACAGTGCATCTGGTGTGAAGAAAAGACAGGAACAGAAGGTAAATTTGCAGAAGGAGATGAAGGTGTGAAATTTTCTATATTACACTTTCCATACGCGAGTTCCATTAACTAAAGTCGCGTATACACGCGAGTTCCAGAAGACGCAGTCGCGTATGCATTGATGATAAGAAAATTTATCTGATAGCTGAAGATCTGAAGCAGAGGTCCAGGGGGAGCATCAGTCTGACTGCTGATGATTGCATTGTTAGCATCATTCTAGTTATACTCATGATAATGAAATGATGCATGGGTTCTTGTGTTGAAGATTATGGATGAAGCCTGGTTGCTTTATGATGAAGAGCATTCATTGTTGAGATGAAAGTCTTATAGTTCAGAGATGAGGACAGATCATGCAGAGATTGTTGTTAATGACTTGCTGTTGAAGGTGTCTCAGATTACACAAGTTAAGGAAGAAGCACTGGTTTAGGGGGAGTAGCAGGTTGAATTCTAATGGTTGCATTGTTGGAAATATGACTGCTTATTCTTTGGTCTTGGTGATACTCATGCTCAAATGATGATGATTTGGTACATGGATTATTATGATGAGATTTTGAGCCCTGGTTGCTGATAAGTATCTTTTTGTGGATGAGTTGGATATTGTTTGTTTCAGATCATATAGAGTTTGGTTGCTATGGTTGAGATATTTTGCCTATATATGTTACTTCATGTTACATCTTGAATATCATGGTGATTTTGGACCACATGGATGATTGCTTGACACATATCTGAAGATGTTGTTCTGGTATGATAATCTCTTTTGGAAAGAATGTATTGATGCTGCAAAGGATATGAAGACTTGGTTACTAATGGGCTTATGCTACAACCATTGGATGACGCTTGAAGACACAACTACACTATTCTGTTATATCTGTAGTCCAGGGAAGCAGTCAAATATCTCAGAAAGAAGCTGAACATTGTCTTTTCCTCATAGAGAATCAGATCTGCATAAATTTTAGAAGATGGCTTGGGATACGCGGGTTTCTTGAAACACAGTCGCGTATGTACGCAAGTTCATGCACATAAAACCGCGTATTTTTGGTTGCTGACAATTTTTGGTTGGTTCAGCATTCTTCAGCACAGCTGCAGTGTTGTTTGGTATCTCTGATAGTGTTCCAGTTCTCATAATTCTGTTTCTAATGTTTTGATGAAGATGCCTTGATGATTTGTTGGTGGAAGTTTTCAGGATGCACAAACTAAGGGGGAGCCTTAGTCTTTGGAAAGATTGCTTGGTTGCACAGATTCAAGGGGAGCATTAGCTTTGCTGAGTGTAATGCAGTGTTGGTATTATGATGGTTTTTGAAATATGTTCTCTTTCTTGAGGACTTTTTGGTATTGGTTATGAAAAGTCATATTTGTATTGTATGAAAAGGTCTGGTGGAGACCCATGTTGTAAAATTGTAATATTCAGTCATGTAAGGACTTGTCAATTTTGTAAAACCCACTTGGTTGGGTAGCTGAGTCAAATTTGTAAACCCACTTGGTTGGGTAGTTGAGTCTCATATGTAAATCCACTTGGATGGATAATTGATGTAAGTATGAGTCTTTGGTGATAGGAAGTTCATAGAGTCATGTACTTCTTTGAAAAATATGTTTGAAGATTCAGCATGAACTCAGGGGGAGTTTGGCCACTTCAGCACATATCAGATCTGCAGAATGTTTCTTCCACATGAGGAGAAAAGGAGGGGAGTGTTGGTTTTTGATCCGCCCTTTGCCCTTGATGTCAAAGGGGGAGAGTGACATGGTGTTTGAATGAAGAGAAGATAATGATGTCAAATATTTGGGAAAGTGACATATTTGGGAGAGTGACATGGTACCTATCTGTTGTGGTAACCAAACACCATCATGGTTGCCATCAAGTCCAAAGGGGGAGATTGTTGGAAATATGATGCAGAGTGTTGTCCTTGATGGCAACCCACTAAATGAAGATAAAGACATGCGACTGTTGACATGTGTTGTCCTTGATGGCAAACCACCTGATGAAGTTATGCTTGACTTGATGGACTTAGTAAATGATGTAAATATGATATGATATAATGTTTGTTGACAATATAATGCTAAGTGTTGTCCTTGAAAGGCAACCCACCTGATGAAGATGATGACAACTTACTTGATGAAGTTGTGCTTGAGAGAATATGTTCCTGATGAAGAAAATATGATGTTTCTACAGTGTGTACAGAAGACTATGAAGAAAGGATTTCAGAATGTACTCAAAGTATGATGAAAAAGAGTATGTCTCTTGGTATACGCGTATTGGCCTAAGGAAAATCGCGTATACACGCAGAAAGGCACGTGCCAAGTCGCGTATGGGCAAAAGCGCTCAAAAAGTGCAAAACCAAGGGTAACCACCATGGTATTAACCCATTGAATTGGGTAATGATCCGCCTAAATTGACCCCGTCCAGATAGTTTTGGGCTGATGGTATTGTTTTGATCCATGGTATTGAAAAAGGGGCTCATGGTATTGATAAAGGGTAATCATATATAAGGAGAAGAAATTCATTGTGCAAATCATGAGTGTGGGTGCAAGATGTCTGAGCTTGAATGAATACTTCTCTCTGAAGTAGATCTGAGTGGAAAAGGGTTACACTTGAATGATAAATCTGAATGTATGATGCACCAATGATGAAGAAGAGGATCTAGATCTGAAATCTTATCTACTAGATCTGCTTATGGAAGGCAGATCGGACGATGGGCGAACATCTGGGCGAACATGCATACCGAAGAGAAAATTGGAAATCTGAGCTGAATATCTGATGCAGCAGAAGAAGTGTAACATATGAAAAATAATTGAAGATCTATACGCTAGCGCGCGCGGAGGAAGCGCGTATATACGCGGCTTCGAAAGAAAGCGCGTATGCGCAATAAAATATACACGAGTATACGGCCATTTGTGTGGACGGAAGCGCGTATATACGCGACATCAGTGAAGGGAAAGAGCGTATGCAAACTAGGGTTTGCTGAAGCAAGGGGTATGAAATATCTGATCTATTCTGTTGTGTTTCTGCTATCTGATCTGTGTTGATAAGTATCTGTTGGTGATGTATGTTTGTGCTTAAAAGTATGGAAAGGGTCCAGTTTGAAAATATGATGAAATGTGGCCTGCAAGTGGTGTTCTATTGAAGTTGTTGGATCCAGTGTGAAAATTGATGAAACGTGGTCCAAGGTGGTGCTGAGGGTTGTAGCCTTCAGTCAGGGGGTCGTAGCTCCCTTCCAGGTGAGGCTGGTAAACGAGATCGGGGGGTCGTAGCTCCCTTCCAGGAGAGGCTGGTAAACGAGTCAGGGGGTCGTAGCTCCCTTCCAGGAGAGGCTGGTAAACGAGCGCGGGTGGGTGCCTGCGTGCTGGTCAAGTCTGCGCCAGCACATATGTTGTAAGATGTTTTCTCTATAATAAAATATTGAAGGCTGAGCAACTGCAGCGGTGGTTTTCTCCCGATTTGGGTTTCCACCTAAAAATCCTGGTGTTCATGTGTGATGCTTTGTGTGATGGTTTAATCTGTTCTTACTGCACCTGTTTACTGCTTATTGAATATCTGAAGAATACATGATGGAATGATTTAAGTGAAGATTTAATGACATATCTAAATCTCTGTGTATACGCTAGTTTCATAAAGGGGATCCGCGTATATACGCTGGTTTACTGAAGTAAAGTAGCGTATGGGTTTTTTTTAAGGAATGAAAAGTAAAAGGATTTGATTATGCAGTAAATACTGATTCACCCCCCCCCTCTCAGTATTTTTCCCAACAATTTTTATAATATATGAATAAATCAAAAAGGGATAAGCTACACAAAAAGGATTACCAAGAAATTGTGAACAACAGAATACCTTCTGGCGAACCAAGAAGTACGACAGCTAATCTCCCTGAATTTTGTGTTCAGTGTATCATGTTTACAAGGAGGTTGACTTGGTTACCTATGGCAGGATAGAAACCTAATGGGGACTCCCAAAATATACACGACAATACATGGGAGTACAATTTTGTAGCAGTGTTGTCTGATGCATAACCATTCGTTGAGAGCGTTCCTATATACTTTCATAAATTGAGCACCTCTGACATACCTGAGAGTATTGGAGAATCATCCTATATACTTCCGTATGTGGAATGGGATATCACCCCCAAGATGCAACACGGGAAATTAGCGACAAATCTTACGTTTTACGACATTGGAACACGTCTCTAGCTTAGACCTCTAAATTTTTGCATTAAATTACAAATGCTCCTTAGAATAATTTAGGTAAATTTTAATGTTTATCTTGAATTAAGTTTCAATTTTAGGGCTCAAAGAGATGTCACCCGAATGCCTAAAATGCAACTATATGAGAAAAAGACATTTTCAAATTGATGAAAGCTAAATTTCTAAGGAAAGATATTTCAAGCGATGATGCATAAAACAAATAACGCAACAAGCACAATGCCCCCAACTAGATTTTCACTTTTCGCTTTTCAAAAATGCAATTCCAAAAAGTAAAAAGAGGATTTTTCACTTTCACTATCCCAAATGAAACTTTTCAAAAATAAAAATATTTTCACTTTTACTAAGATGCACCTATATGATCTTTAACTTTATGTTTGTTATGAACGATCTAATGCACTTAAATGCACTTATTTAGTTTTTAATTGCCAAAAAACGTGATCTATTTTCAATGATGAATTCCAAAAAATAAATTTTCCATGCAAGTAATCTAATGCACTTAACGAAAAGAAATTTTTTGAAATGAAAACTAAATAAACACAAAAGTCAATTTCTTATGAAGGCAAAAGAGCCACTATTGTTCCATTGAAAGAAATTTAGTATTTTCCCAATCATACAAGCAATAAACCAAGCTCTCAATCGACTAAAAACATGAAAGACTCAAACAGAGACATCAATTTACCACTTCAAGTATGGGAGAATTTTTTGCATTCCACCAAGAAACTGAAAGCAATCAATCAAAACTTGATGCAAAAAAATCAGAGAAAAAACCTTAAGGATCAAAACACACTAGAGTTTCCAACAGAGAATTTAAAAATCTTCACACTCAAAGACTAGTGTAGACTTCCAGTTGACACCAGAGGTTTGCAACGCTACTGTTTCAGATAAAATAAACATTGACAGCGTGATTGTAGCTGATAAAAAACACGATGATGGAGGTAAATAGGGGAAAAACAAGCAAATATCAAGAAGAAACTCTAGATCTGATACCCTTGAACACCTTCAAAGAAAATTACAGCCTAGAAATAAATCCAAACAAAGGGTAATTCAACGGTTGGCCAAAATAAACAAGAAGGAAAAATACAAAAGGAAGACTAAAAAGGCTATAGGCTCCCCAGTGGAGTCACCATTTTTTTATCTAGGAAATCATTTCTATGGACAGAAGCGATCCCTCTAGCCAAATGAGTGGGTATAGTAACAAACGAGACAAAATCAAGCAAACTCTCCTAGCTTAAATCATAATGACATGAGAGAGGAAGATGGTCTACCTCGCCGCTATGTGGTTACTTATCGATGTTAATACTAATCTCCTCACTCCCAATCCTACTCCTTGCTATTCCTTTACACACGAATACCTGCAAGAGATATCAAATGATGACAAACAAAGAAAACATAGTATATTGCATTCTAATATAAACCATGTGACATATCAAGGAGCATCATACTAGGAAAGTAATCATTGACAAGCTTATGGAAGTAAAACATGCTTTTCATTATAGATAAATTAAAGAGGGAAGCATAAAACCGATGCCTTGATGTTGGAGACCTCCTTCACAATAGGTTCCCTAGTCCAAGCCAAAGACTTCAAGCACTCCTTCTCCTTGGAATTTTGACAACATTTAGGTGCATTCGAGCATTATAAAGGCAACCAACAATGGTCAACCATTTGGGGCGGGCATGGAATTCACTTATACAGAAGCTAGAGAGGTTAAGGATCCACAAAAGAAGGAGGAAGGTCCATATCTTAAGGGGAAAGTCCTTAAAGGTGGGATCAAGGACTCAAAATGGAAGAACTTGACTCCATCTCCAACTAATTGATGCCAAACTTTTGTTCTCAAGACTTCTAGAGGAAGAAGCTCCTGCTGCATTTTTGGAGAACCCGCCTAAAGAGGACCAGCATGAATTTTAACTTTAATTCTCATGCGCCAATGTTTTTTACCAATTACACACAGGGTGACAAGTCTGAGGGCATACAAGGGAGAACCATGTTAGGGCTGAAAATTAGGGTTTTTACAAGATTTCGCCAGAATTGTTGTATTGCACTCACTCTCCATTTATTCTGGTATGTTTTGAGCATGTTATTCATGGTGAACATGTTTTCACATATTTTTTCGCTTTGCGAGATTTGTGGCATGAGAGGCACAAAGGATGACACTACAAGTGCATAATGAAGAGTGCAGAAAAATTTTGTGTAAGAGTTAAGGTTAGGGATAGTAGGGCGTATGTTACAGTTCCAATCATGATAATTACTTAAGAATTAGTGATCACTCACCTTCTTTTTGTGGACGATATCCTTATTTTTTTCAATGGATCTAATAATGATGTTGATAAATTATTTGAAATTCTCTCTCTTTTTGGGAAATCTACCAGAACATTTATTAATGCTATTAAGTCCTCCATTTCCTTCCATAATCTGAAGGAAGAAGAAATAGAACTCTCCGAAGTTGTTTTTCCTTATGAAATTAAGAACCTAAACGAAGGCCTAAAATATTTTGGCTTTCACCTAAAGCCAAATTACTATGGAAAAGAGGATTGCTTATGGTTAATTGTGAGGCTAAAAAAAAAAATTAAATATTGGAGCTATAAATGATTATCGAGAGCATGTCAATTGGTTCTAGTCAAATATGTGTTGGGTGCCTTTCCAATTTACTAGACGTCTCTTGTTTATATTCCCAAATGCATTCTGGAAAGGATAAGAGGGATCTACTTTAAATTATTATGTGTGGGGACACAAGATCATAATGTCCTCCTATCGGTTAATTGGTCAAAAATTGCTACTCCTAAATTTATCTAGGGCTTGGGGCTAAAAAACATTTCTCTTCTCAAAAGAACTGGCAACCAAGTGTGAGTGGAGATTACTCTCCATGCATATCCTTTTGAATTCAGTGGTCTACTATAAATACATAGTTCCAAGTTCCCTTGAGGATTGGGCCAAAATACTGGACAAACTTGGTTCCAACATCTTTGTGATATGGAGAGCGATGCTAAATTCATTTGATCTTATTTATGTGGTCCTTGCTTAGTGGATAGGGAACAACACTAAAGCTAGAATTGGATTAGATCCATGGCCTGGAAGTGGCATGAGGCACATCCTCCCTCAACCTCTAATTCCTTCAGGACATAGGTGTTTTGAAAATATCTCATTTAGATCATGTTAATACCACAACATTGTGACACCAAGGTTGGAAATTTCCTAGCGAAATAGGTATGGACGATGCACATCAGAGGCATGGAATCAATATCTGGAATATATTTCTCCGTGAAATATCATATTGGTAAACAGGAAGGATGAGCTTTTTTTTGATTTATTTCCATTTGGGGATTACATTCCTAAAGTATGATACATTCATCTCAATGCAGCTAAAATAAATGGTGCACTCAAATGGTGGTAGAAATCGATCTGGCATTGAAAATGTCTAGCCAAGGAACACATATTCATGTGGTGCATTCTTGAATCTAAAGTTATGGCCTAGGATATTATTCAAAGGATATTTATGGTTGTCCCTAGTTGGTTCCCTCTATGCAAGGCTCATGATTAATCAGTATTGCATTTTTTCCTAGAATGCCCTTTTCCCTCTCAAGTTTGTTTTTCTTGTAAATCAGTTTTGGGACATCATTCTTAATGGATTGGTGTTAGGGTTGAGGGAATAGGATTGGATGCGGGGCAGTAGACATGTTGTGATGTAGGAGGTTTTGTCCACATGTTGTGGCTAGGAGGGTTCAAAATCCATCAAATTGTAACAGCTAGGTGTCAATACCTCAGCTGATTGTTTCATTTAGAGTAGTTAGAGAGGTAGAATTCAAATAGCTTTGGATTAAAGCCATCTGTCTTATTTAGTTTTCAAATAATTGTAATGAGGCTCTTGAATTTCCATAACAGTCCTCGTAGAGGAACCGAAAGGACATATGTTTATGTATATACATGAATTCCCTCGGATGCATGAAAAAAAAGGACGAAGAGAAATTTTGGCAATAATACTCTGTGCTAACAGTTGTTTCCAATTAAACGATTTCTGTGCTCACTTAGTCGTTGAACTATCCCAATCCTTAATCGTAAGAGGTTGTTTAGTTGTCGAATGATTGACTCTATGTGTATACAATTATTGAGCTAAACTATTGTATAGATTCCGTATATCTCTGGTCATTGTCTCCCTCAAGATTGTTTGAACAGGCGTAGTTGAATAAGTCTCCATTCATAGAAGAAATCCGGTAATACCTGGCGTGGAATGGTAATTGAAATCCTGCTTAACAAAGAAATTCGCGATTGTTAATTGTTAATTGAACTCCCTAACCAAAGGCGGACCCGAAGTTAAAGAGTTAAACGGATAGCGCAACCCCGACTTACGAAGGTTAAACCTTTGTGAAACCATAGTGGATTCCAGACGGTGCCTATTCATGCGCCTCTCGACGTTAAGTGGTATTCATGGGTCGGGTAGCGATTCCATAGGGAATCTGCCGCGTGTCCCAAGCAGTTTTGTTAACGTGAAATTTTGCGCGTTAAAGTCCGACGGGGGACGCGCAGCGAAATGCACGAGAACCGTCTATCTGGTCCGGGGACATCGGACGGTGGACGTTGGACATAGATGCACGAACGATAATAAACGTGTGTGGAGGATAAAAGGGGTACGGTACACGCATTTGATTGGTTATTGACACACACACACACACACACACACACACACACACACACACACACACACATATAGGTGGGCCCGACGCGAAAGTATTGTTATAAAGTTGTCCAAAGCATGGTGTATACGTAATAAGAGAAGGTTCAATATTTGTTATAATGTGTCGGGATATCTCGCAAGGCGCGGAGACATAATTAAATCGCCAAAGGTTTGCTGCGATTATAAAAAAAGCGAGGGGTGATTATATATATATATATATATATATATATATATATATATATATATATATATATATATATATATATATATATATATATATATATATATATATATATCGGGAATGTAATATAATAACCAAGGCCACAATCATATTTATTTGGCCATTTCAGTTGACCATCCTCTCCGTAGAATTGACATTCAGTGGAGCTGCATCATTTGTGGTATCAGAGCTGGTTGACATTGTTTTGCTGACATGGCAATCCGAGTTGGTAGAGGTGCTGGCAGGAGAAGACCTGTTGCCAACGCTGAGGTGTTGGGAATGTTGTAGAGGGTCGAGGCCAGACTAGATGCCATGGAACAAAGACAAACCAGAGATCCTGAAGACATCAGCGAACCTGAAACGGAAGAAGCTGAAGAAAATGTTGAAATTCCTCCTGACATGAGGCTCCTGAGAACTGTTCTAGGATCTGCAGTTAAGCCCAGAATTGAAGTGTCGAGCTATGTAGGGGGACTGAATCCAGAAGAGCTGGTAGACTGGATAAATGAATTAAACAAGTGCTTCGATTATGAAGAAATAAGTGAAGATAAGAAGGTCAAGTTTGCAGTGACAAAGCTGAAGGGACATGCTGCACTTTGGTGGGATGGAGTGTAGGCAGAGAGGAGGAGAGTTGGCAAGCAACCTATCAAGAGCTGGACCAGAATGATGGCTAAACTAAAAGGTAAATTCTTACCTAGTGATTATCAGCTGACATTATATAGACAAATGCAGAACCTGAGACAGAGGTTGCTGACAGTAAAAGAATACACAGAGGAATTCTACAGAGTGAGCATAAGAGTTGGGCAATTCCAAGATACACCAGAGAAGACTGCCAGATATGTGAATGGTCTCAGACTGGAAATCCAAGATGAGATTGGTCTTCTGTCTCCTAAGACAGTGGAAGAGGCCTATCAGATGGCCTTGAAAGCAGAGGAGAAACTCCTGAGAAAACAGTCTGCCAAGAAGAGAGGTACCTTCCGTGGAAAGGGAAGTCAGGGTGGTAGAGGAAAGCCTACACCCAGGGATGGAGCTAACAGTAGCTCACCTCAGAATGCATCTACAGAGGAGGATGCAAGTGGCAGAAGGGGTCGTTACAGAGGAAAAGGAAGAGGAGGCAGAGACAGAGGCAGAGGTAGAGAATTGAGGTGTTATAGATGCCAGCAGGTGGGACATAAGCACTATGAGTGTCCAGAGAATGTGGGTGCTGGTCCAAGAAATGCTGTTGTTGCCCAGGTTGAAGAAGAAGCAAAAATTGAAGAAAAAGTTCTTCCAGAGAGGGGAGAGTCCTTGGTGGTTAATAAGGTCCTGTTGAAACAAACCAAAGAAGTCACTGAACGTGCACAAAGGAAGACTTTGTTTAGGAGCATATGCAAAGTCCAAGGGAAATGCTGCCAGCTAATCATTGATAGTGGCAGCACATACAATTTGGTTTCCATTGAGGTGATAGAAAAACTGAAGCTGAAGACTAGAGAGCACCCCACTCCCTACAGGGTGTCCTGGCTGCATAAAGGGCACCAGCTGGTTGTGAAAGAACAGTGTGAAATAGAGCTGCAAATGGGAAAATACAAGGACAAGGTTTTGTGTGATGTAATGCCCATGGATGTGTGTCATATACTGCTGGGTAGACCTTGGCAGTTTGACAGAGCAGCAATGCATGATGGCAAGAAGAACACTTACAAGTTCTTCAAAGATGGGGTACATCATATATTGATTCCCATGGAAGAAGGAGAGCCATCCAGCAGAGTGATTGATCCAAAGACCTTGTTGCTGAGCGGGAAGGAATATCTGCAGCAGATAGAAGAAGAAGAGGTAAGCTTTGCTTTAGTTTTCAAACCAAAAGTAGTTCTTACTTCTACAAAGATTTCTGATTTACCAGTAGAGATACAAGAGATGTTAGACAATTACTGTGACATTGTTGTGGATGATCTACCTGATGAGCTGCCACCTGTGAGAAAGATCAGCCATCAGATAGATTTTATCCCTGGTTCGAATCTGCCAAATAAGGCAGCCTACAGAATGACTCCCAAGGAAAATGAAGAAATCAGGAGACAACTACAGGAGCTGGTGGACAAAGGACTGATCAGAGAAATTCTGAGTCCATGTGCAGTACCAGCAGTTTTGAGCCCAAAAAAAGATGGAGGCTGGAGGATGTGTACTGATGCCAGAGTAATTAACAAGATCACAATCAGGTACAGATTCCCTTTACCCAGAATTGAGGATTTGATGGACTGTTTGAGTGGTGCTAAATATTTTTCAAAGATAGATTTGAAAAGTGGATACCATCAGATTAGAATAAGAGAGGGTGATGAGTGGAAAACTGCCTTTAAAACAAATGAAGGACTGTATGAATGGATGGTAATGCCTTTTGGGTTATCAAATGCACCTAGCACTTTTATGAGACTTATGAATGAAGTATTGAAAGAGTTCATTGGTGAATTTGTGATAGTGTATCTGGATGATATTTTAGTTTTCAGCAGAACTAAAGAAGAACATTTAAGGCATCTTAATCATGTCTTGAAGAAGCTGCACCAAGAGAAATTGCTGATAAATTTGAAGAAATGCTCATTCATGAAAGAAGATTTGGTGTATTTGGGATTTTTTGTTTCTGTAGATGGATTGAAGATGGACCCAGAAAAGGTTAAGGAAATTGTAGAGTGGCCTTCACCCAAAAATGTCTTTGAGGTAAGGAGTTTCCATGGACTTGCTAGTTTTTATAGAAAGTTTATAAGAAACTTCAGTAAGATTAATGCACCCATAATTGAGACCATAAAGAAGAGCAAACAGCCATTTAAGTGGACTGCTGAAGCAGAGAGAAATTTTAAAGTTTTGAAGCAAAAGATAACAGAGAAGCCTGTTTTAATTCTGCCTGATTTCACCAAACCATTTCAAGTAAAATGTGATGCCAGTGGGGAGGCCATTGGAGCTGTTTTGAGTCAGGATGATAGGCCTGTAGCCTATTTCAGTGAGAATTTGAATGATACCAGGAGAAATTATTCCTCTTATGAGAAGGAATTCTATGCAATTGTTCAAGCACTGAAGAAGTGGAGACATTATTTGATGTCCAGGGAGTTTGTATTGTATTCTGACAATCATGCTTTGCAGTATATTGTACAACAACCCAAGTTGAAACATAAGCATGCTAAATGGGTTGAGTATCTCCAAAGTTTTAATTTTGTTTTGAAACATATAAGTGGCCAAGCCAATAAAGTAGCTAATGCTTTGAGTAGGAGACATTTGCTTGTTCAAGAGACTAATTTTGAAGTTGCAGGATTCGATTTTCTCAAAGAATTGTATAAAACAGATCTTGATTTTAAAGAAGCATTTGAAGCATGTAGTAACCCTGTTCTAACAGATAGAAGTCAGTGTCTGGATTTTTTTCTGCAGGAAGACTTGTTATTCAGAAAGAACCAACTGTGTATACCAAAATGTTCCATGAGAGAAAATTTGATTAAGGAGAAACATAGTGGTGGACTTGCTGGACACTTTGGTACTCAAAAGACTTATGAGCAGCTGAGTCACTTTTATTTCTGGCCCAAGATGAGAGCCGAAGTGGAAAAGTTTGTGAAGAATTGCAAGATTTTTCAATATGCCAAAGGAAGGAGCCAGAACGCAGGGTTGTACACTCCCTTGCCTATTCCAGACAGGCCTTGGGACATGGTGAGTATGGATTTTGTTCTAGGATTTCCCAAGAGTCAGAGAGGGAATGATGCAATCTTTGTTGTGGTAGACAGATTCTCCAAAATGGCACATTTTATTCCATGCTATAAAACTAGTGATGCCACCCATGTTGCTAACTTGTTTTTCAAAGAAGTTGTTAGAGTGCATGGGTTGCCCAAGAGTATTGTTTCAGACAGAGACACCAGATTTGTGGGTCATTTTTGGAGGACACTATGGAAGAAACTTGGCACTAAACTGAGTTTCAGCTCAGCTTATCATCCCCAGACTGATGGACAAACTGAAGTAGTGAATAGGAGTTTGGGAAATTTGTTGAGGAGTCTTGTAGGAGAACATCCCAAGTAGTGGGATCATATTTTGCCTCAGGAAGAATATGCATATAATGATTCACCAAACAGAAGCACAGGGCAGAGTCCATTTCATATTGTTTATGGAATGCATCCCAGAGGAATATCAGAATTAAGAAATCTGGGAAGAGCAGAGTTAAGGAGTGCAGATGGTGAAGAATTTGCTTCAGAGATCCAGGCCATACATGAACAAGTGAAACAACAACTACAAGACAACAACATCAAATACAAAAACAGAGCAGACTTGGGCAGAAAAAAAGTTCATTTTGAAGTAGGAGACTTAGTTTTGGCACACTTGAGAAAGGAGAGGTTCCCAAAGAAGCAGTATAATAAATTGAAGTTCAAAAAGATTGGGCCATGCAAGATACTTAGAAAGTTTTCTGCAAATGCTTATGAGATTGAATTGCCACCTGATGTTGGAATATCTCCCATTTTTAATGTTGCAGATTTGTACAAGTATGAAGATGATGGTGCAGAAGAAGGATCAGCAGACAAGGAGCAGATTGAGTGGAAAGAGCAGCTACCTCCAGCCCAGCCATTGCAACCAGAAAAGATATTGGACAAAAGAGTATTCAGGAAGACCAGAGGACAAGAGTACTTCCAGTACTTGATCGAATGGAAGGATAAGCCAGAGGAGGATGCCACTTGGATGACTGAAGGAATGTTGCAGAAGATAGGCAGATCAATGGAGGAGCTCATGGATAGGAGCCATGAAGAAGATTGCCCTCGGGAGTCTAATGCAGGGGCATTGGACACTAGCCAGCAATGTAGGAATTTTGTCCACATGTTGTGGCCAGGAGGATTCGAGAACAGTTGAATTGTGACATCTAGGTGTCAATACCCAGCTGATTGTTTCATTTAGAGTAGTTAGAGAGGTAGAATTCGAATAGCTTTATATTGAAGTCATCTGTCTTATTTAGTTTTCAAATAATTGTAATGAGGCTCTTGAATTTCCATAACGGTCCTCGCAGAGGAACCGAAAGGACATATGTTTATGTATATAAATGAATTCCCTCGGATGCATTGAGGGAGAGAAAGGACGAAGAGAAATTTTGGCAATAATACTCTGTGCTAATAGTTGTTTCCAATTAAACGATTTCTGTGCTCATTTAGTCGTTGAACTGTCCCAATCCTTAGTCATAAGAGGTTGTTTAGTTGCGGAATGATTGACTCTGTGTGTATGCAATTATTGAGCTAAAAAACTATTGTATAGATTCCGTATATCTCTGGTCATTGTCTCCCTCAAGATTGTTTGAACAGGCGCAGTTGAATAAGTCTCCATTCATAGAAGAAATCCGGTACACCCTGGCGTTGAACGGTAATTGAAATCCCGCTTAACGAAGAAATTCGTGATTGTTAATTGAACTCCTTAACCAAAGGCAGACCCAGAGTTAAAGAGTTAAACGGATAGCGCAAACCTGACTTGACCTTGGTCAAGCATTGTAGCGAAACCACAGTGGATTTCCAAGGGCGGATTGCCCTATTCCGCACCGCCTCTCGACGTTAAGTGGTATTCATGGGTCGGGTAGCGATTCCATAGGGAATCTGCCGCGTGTCCCAAGCAGTTTTGTTAACGTGAAATTTTGCGCGTTAAAGTCCGACGGGGGCAGCGGCGATACCGAAGATGACTCGATACGGCGGGGACATCGGGCGGTGGACGTTGGACATAGATGCGAGCGATAATAAGCGTGTCTGGAAAGGATAAAAATTCTGATGCATACATTTGATTGGTTATTGACACACACACACACACACACACAGATATATATATATATATATATATAGGTGGGCCCGACGCGAAAGTATTGTTATAAAGTTGTCCAAAGCATGGTGTATATGTAATAAGCCGAAGGTTCAATATTTGTTATAATGTGTCGGGATATCTCGCTAGGCGCGGAGACATAATTAAATCACCAAAGGTTTGCTGTAAGGTTTGCTGCGATTATAAAAAAAGGCGAGGGGTGATTACATATATATATATATATATATATCGGGAGTAATATAATAACCAAAGGCCTGATATTATTTATTTGGCCATTCTTTCGATTCGACCATCCTCTTTTTAGAATTGACATTAGGTAGGCACGCATCACGGTCCTGGTTTTTATTAACTCATATAAGAATGTTCAAATCAATTCTTTTAATTTATTATTGTGGGGCCTGGATTGTAATAAATAAAGCTATATTTCAGGATTTACCCTCATCACCTTAGCGGGTGGTTGTCGAAGGCTTGGAAATATTAGCACATTTCCCCCTCT
Organism: Pinus albicaulis; assembly: GCA_034641835.2. Taxonomy (NCBI): domain Eukaryota; kingdom Viridiplantae; phylum Streptophyta; class Pinopsida; order Pinales; family Pinaceae; genus Pinus; species Pinus albicaulis. Next base: position 1,067,328,288 of record CM076579.1, read on the forward strand.
TCCATGTGTTATTGAAGAAGCCCCCAATGTCTCACACCCTTAGGCTTATTTAAATGGTTCATGTCAAGGTGATGATAATATATGTGGCAACATAATTATCCTTCATCTTTTCAAATCTCACTTCTTCCACATAAAAATGGGATTATTAAGGAGCACAAATAATCAAGCCGAAATTTTGTCCTGAAAAAACTTTCTTTCCTTTGAAAATGAAAAAGGAGTCACACACTTACAGTTTTTTGGAAATGCAATTTTTGTGATAAACTGGATAAAAAAAAAATCACTAATGTCAGAGTCTTTTACTTGTCCCTCTATTAGAGGAGATATTCTAGCTAATGGAGACTTGTGAAAGTATGTCATGCTTCCATGTTTACAGGCAGTAGAATGTAGTTGTTGAACGGTTATCGAAAGATGGAGTCTTGTTGGACAAAGGATTATGGAAAATTTTAGAGCAGTGGGAGGAAGAACATTTTGAGTACTACCACAGACCCTTTGTGGATAGACTTGAGCCACAGGTTCCACAATGACAACAATCTACTTTCTACAAAATTACTTAATTTTATTTATCTCATATATGGCTATTAAAATTGAGACATATAACAATCTCATCACATGTATATTTAGTTTTCCTACTTGGTTGATATAAACATTGCAATATATATATATATTTTTAGATAATTTAAAGAAGACAATCTAGGCCATGAAGCCATAGAAGTTAAATGTATTTTCAAAACTATATGAATCAACAGAGTCTTTAAAGAATACACTCAAGAAATGTATATGCAAAATGTGATTTTGTATCATTTTACTAATAAAAAGAAATTAGGGTTTTTTTAGGAATATATATATATATATATATATATATATATATATATGAAATTAAAATATAATTACAACTTTTTATTGCATTATGTTTTTGTCATTTTAAAAAACAATTAATTGAATCTTAAAATTTAATCATAATTAATATTTTTCTTTCTTTTTGTAAGTTAAAGATATTATATTACTTTAAAAGTCATATTAAATTGTTGACAACTGAGTGGCCAGAGAGAGCAAAAACATCTCAACCCCCGCCGCCAAAAAAAAAAAATTGAAACTAGACCAATACATACATACTTAGACTTTTTACTCTCCACATAAGCAACCAAGACATATTTACTAAGACGTAACACAAAAATGCCTCAGGTGAGGTCGAGAGACCGAACCTTAAACTACACTTAATCGTCATCCCAAAATTAATATCTTTCATTTCAATGAATTACAACCTTTAATATGAATGAAATATAACTAAAACATTCTAATTACATTATATTTTTATCATTTTAAATACAATTAATTAAACCTTAAAATTTAATTCTAATTAATATTTTTAGTTTCAATTAATTCTAACTTTTTACATCACAAATATTTTCAACAATAAAAATATATTTTTAATAAACAAATTAAATCATTAATAAAATTTAAATCACATTTTATTAAGTATCAAATTTAATATGAGATATACATTTTTTTTGAAATGAATAATAATAATTTTATATTTAAAAAAAAAAAAATTGGTTTCTGGGCCAAAACCCTTACATAGTTCTTCATGGTCCACAATTGTATTACATTTAAATGTTTAAAATATTGGAATCTTTCATTTATGACATTTTTTCTAACTATTTTAAAGAGATGCCTAACATATTCCTTGCAAAAAAACTCCTACTAACAATCTATACCTACATAACATCAAAAAACTTCAAGCATTAGTAAATTATTTAGAAAATGATAGTCATGCCTCTTCAAAATATCATTGTTTCTCAAATCCATCATTCTTATTTTGTTGCTCCTTCCCCCGTGCTTCTATGGCCTTTTTTTTCATTGGTCCTTCTCTAGTCTCTGCTTCTTCCAATGTAAACTTTGCTTCATTGCTATAATTTTACTCTGCATCTGCTAGTTTAATATCCATTGCTGCCAATTTTGTTCTGACCTTAGCTTGAAATTCATCCACTCTGCCAATAATTCATACTCAGTGTTCATTAATAATTGGTATGTCTTTCTTTCCTGTTCCTCTGCATCGCTCCTTTGGTTTAAAGCCTTCAACAACCTTTCCACTACCTTTCGTAGTCTTTCCAGAAGTTGATACATTTTTATTTTCTCATTCACATCTAATGATTTAATGATGTCGCCAAGTCTACCATGCGAGGTCTAAGTTGCACTACTTATTTCCTTTCTATGGATGTAATCCTCTACAACTTGTTTATGTGAATATTGATTGATAATGTGATGCAAACTCACATACAAATCGCACGGCAGTGAATATAACCCCCTCTATTTGTGTTTAATGTTGTGCACTAAATTAAACACTCATAAACATCGTTGGTGAGTTTTATTGTGTGAAATACAATTTCTAATATATTGAATTGTGCCTCTATGCCACCACACCAACACATTAATGTGCAGTGTCACCAAATCCATGTTTGGATCACATCAATTTGACTGAGAACATTGATATTGATAGTGAGGGATCGAGGGATTAATTCCATTCTGAATTTTATTGAATGTGGTAACATTTCTGATGCACTACCTACATTTTTATTCTAATTACCACCTTGAGACATTAAATTTTCCAACCACTTGTGCTTACATGAATCTTTGTTCGTATTCCAGATGTTGTGTTGCAATGATTTATACAGTGGTACCTGTGTGTTGGTCTTTGTGGCTAAGAAGTAAATGATAACTTCCATTCCTTCATTGCAGTCACTGGAATGCGAGCTTGGGACCATTTATTTCGAGGTTAATTGAATAAGGTGTCTCCTACCTTATTCAGTTGTGGGTGCCTTTACATGAAGCTTTTGAGTCATATGAATTGATAATTTGGTTCACGGTAAGGGAGAGGTTGTTATCAACCTTTTTTCTAATTCTAAGGACCGTTGTTGTAGCATAACCCCTTTATTTTCAAATGTGTTAGTAGTGACATTCAATTTCCTATACACATAGAAGAAGTAAATTTATTCAAAATATAGGGTTTGTAAAACAATCCTTTGCAATACATGAGAAAGAAAAGATTTTTGTGATTTCCTTGATGTCCACATTCATCAAATTACAATCATTAAATCTCCAATCACCATAATATTGAAGATTTTCCATTCTGTTTCTAATACTAATCCTTGCCAAAGAGCTAGATATCCAACTTGGTTGTTAGTTGTGATGCCCAAGCCCCAATCAAATTGTGTATTAGTTTTTTCATGAGGGCAAAGGATAACCCCTCTCGGTCCATAAAATATACAATTCTATAAATAAATCCAACTTTAATTATTTTAATTAATTCATTAATATTAACATATATTATTAAAACCAAAATACATTTTTTCCTATAACATCAACTTAGGAATTAAACCATAATCTAGATTTTTTCTCAGTTCACAAATATCTTAATAATAGATTAGTGAGTTTAGTGAGAAACATTAATAATACTAATTTAATTGTGATTAATAACATTAATTTAATGTAAATTATCAAAAATTATTACGCGTAACTTTATAGTCCCTTGGATTTTTATAAAAATATTTTCAAATGCAAATTTAACGTTGATTTTAATTTTATATAGGACTCAATATCAACCCAACTCAAAAAAAAATAGAAGATGTAAAATGAGATTTATTTATTTATATGTCTAAAGGAATTGACAACCTGGCTTGTTTGGTACTTTCGTGACCCTACTACCACTATAACCCATATTCCTAGGTGAACCCATTTAGAATGCTACCACTATAACCCCTACCCCTAGGTGAACCCCTTTTGACTACTACCAACATAACCCCTATAACTACTAGGTGAAAAACACTGCCCCCAACATATAGCCACGGGTAATTAATAAAGGATTTTAATATAACACCCTTATACTCACATTTTCTTTACATTTCAAATAATACCAAATGAACTTCTTTGAAAAACTAAAATACAATATATAATTAGTTAAATTAATATAATACATTATTTAATATTATAAATTATTAAATCATAACATCTAATGGAATAACATGTATCACACTTTACCAATGCAATTATTAACATGCTAGATCTTTTTAGGCTAGCTATCACCACTCAACACCTTGGATTTTCATGGTTAGGGAGATTTATCATGTTAACAAGATATGATTCTTGAGTAAGGAGTAACACACTACTATGGAGAATTACAAAGAAGACAATGACAAATTTTAAAGGACATGATCATAATGAGATGCGGACATCTAGATCGCGGCTTTCCACAATAATTTTACCCTTCACATAAATAATAATCACAATAATCTTACTTTTTTCCGAAAGAATAGGGGAAATATAGAATCTAGTCCTAGGATTTGCACATTTTGCTATAATAAAACTGTTTGGATATTTAAAGGAAGTAACAATTTATTTAATAAAAAATCCATTCAATTGAAAATTAAAAATAAAGGGAAGTTTCTTATTAGTCCCTTCCTCATGAGGGACTATACCACTCGCCTCAATTCAAAATGCATTGAATTCTCGTTATTTTGCTGATTTTTTCCAATTATAACCAAAGTTTCAAGAAAATTGTTGAATATTCCTATTTTCCCGTAAATTCAAAAATAATTTTCTAATTTTTTGGAAATATTATTCCTAATTTTCAATCATTTGAGTGGGCTCTGATGCGACATAATTCCCATGGTGGAGGGAATTTTACTTTTAGTATATTTCAGTGCTTGACAATTCATTTTAAAATTAAAAAGTATAATATTGTGAGTGGCCATTCTGTCATTGAGTGCTATGACACTCACACAAACACTATTAAACTATTGTTCTGTCCAATGATGCCATAAATAGCGTCATTGAAAGAACTAGTGGGAGAGGGGGTGGAGGGGAGCGGGGGGGGGGGGATGAAAAAAATATCCATAAATTTGATACATTGTGTGGAGTGCAAAGGAAGAAGAAACTTTCACCAAGAAAACTGAGAAGCATGGTTGTAGTAGAATGTTTCAATGTGTGGAGGAAGCTTATCTCTGTTTTAATTTGAAGAAGTTCATTGTGCAGAGCTTACAATGGAATATTTCATTTTGCAGAGGAAGCTTCCTCCGCACAATGAAGATTTCATTAAAAAACTATAAACCTAAAAATCATAAATATAAATTAAATTAACTTCATGACCAAATCAATTTTTTTTATAGTAAATTTTATCAATTGCTAAAAACTATTAATATTATTATGAGAGAAAAATCAATGTAATTTATGAAAGTCTTGTTGAATGGTGTTGTCATTAATGCCAACATCAATTCTTGAATGCTCTTAATAGTTGTCTAGATAGCATAAGTTGAAGCTCCAATGGTCAAGAAGCCCTAAAAATCTCTAGAAGACCCACTATTTTTGACCAATATGACATGGAAAATCATGATATTCAAAGTCAAGGTTACCTTCATTAGATGCTCCTCGTTGTGTCAATTATAACTGATAGTTTGCACGCCTTGTGGATCCTTTCGTTTGAGGATATATGATGTTGTAAAGTTAAAACCCCATTTGTTGATCAAAGAACCCTAAAAAGCAGCTAATGTGGAAACTTCTCATTAGCTAGCATATTACTTAAGTCTTGATGCCACAAGGGATTTTCATTAAAGATTTCAGTTAATATTTGTTAGGTTTAAATATTTTATGGCTCCATTAATGGTGGAGGGGATCAAATCTAAATTCAAATCTAAATTAAGTTGGCCTAAATGGAAGAAACTCTTTTTTTTCTTCCCTCCAAAGTCGGCCTCCAAAAGAATTATTTGACACAAAAAATTTGGTCAACTCATTTTAGAATGTCCTTCTAGCTATTATAAAAGGAATCTCATATGCCCTCCATTATATTATTTTATGCGCTTGATCAACAATATCTTATGTGGTTTTACTTTTGGACTTTATGTAGACTTGCATATCAAAAGGAAGCGGTCGAATCTGGAAAGATTTTCTTGACACCTTGTTTGTTTGGGCTCTTGACATGTTCATATTTGAAGCAGATCCTCCATTAATTTCTTAGGTATTCAGTTACTCGCTCCAAGGATTGAATGTTGATTCTTCATTTTTCATATATATGTGACTTGTGAGATCTGAGTTATCTAATGTCATTCGGTGGAGAATACATAAGAACATTCAGCCTTCCATTTGTGTCATTTTTGAAATGGTTTGTGAGCAGTGTTTGTGATATCCTTATGACTAAGCATAGTCTTGAAAATATCTTGAAGGGTCAAAGTACCAGAAATTTTTAGGATCAACACATATTTTATTTTAAGACATGGGTTTATCATGATCATTGCAGAAATGTACCTTATCGTATATGAAACAACTCATTGGGTGTTTTTTCTGTTCATCACTATAGGAGGTCTTCGCTGAGGATTTCAGGCAACTTCGTGCCATTCTAGAATCTGTGATAGGACATCCAACTCATCCCTAAAGAAATTATGTTTAAGGATTGAATCTATAGCTATGTATCAAATGGAGACCCATAAATTTTGAGTCCTAATCCAAGTTCATTGAGGAAAAGATCCAAAAATTCTTCCATTATTGTTTATGACACATATACTTGGCCTATTGTTTATTTCTGAACAACATACAACCTCCACCTAAATTTTGTATTATTTTCTCAAAGCCAATGTGTTCTATAAAGATATGGCTAGTAAACAATTTCATATTTAAGCTTGTCATGATACCTATGGTTGGAAGATCATAAATATGATAAAGTGTAGCAATTATTTGACTATTGTTGAAGATGAATTAAATTATGAGGTGGTTTTCTATCTCAATTACTAAGGGTTTCTATATTTATTGAAATAGTTGCTCAAATTGAAGCAGATTTTCCATATTAGAATAGGCTAAAACTGATTAAGTATGTCATGACATAAATGTCAGGATGAAACCTATACTATACTGAAAAATCTTCAGAGTTGTATTGTTGATTGCAAAAGCTTGGCAAACTTATGTGTGCACAAAGGCACTTGCAAAAACTATATATTAGTGCATACCCAATAACTTGAGCACATGTTGATATATGAGTGAGTGTGCACATTGCTAAGAGCTTATACATACATATATATATATATATATATATATATATATATATATATATATATATATATATATATATATATATATATATATATATATATATATATATATATATATCGTTGAGTAGATGTGACTGATGTTATTTGTACCATAGATAAGTTTTCAAGAGGCATAATTTTGAGAAAAAATGAATGCATACTTCTGTAACACATGTGGATGCCTCCATACCTAAGATAAGTCAGTGCAAAAGAGTATCTTGATTTGTTTTGATTATAGATTTTACTATGTGTTGCTTCATAATTATGTTAGATATACGATGGAACTGAGTTAGCAATAATTTTGATGACCAGATCTTCTGGAATGTTGTTATGAAACCAGCTCCAAAAATAGAAGAAAAGAGAGATCAACGCCTTAGAAATCAGCCACTTTGAGGGGGAAACCTCCAATACATTACATAAATGAACAATTCTTGGATGATACAAATGACCAAAACCTCCTTCTATATATAGGAGACCATGGGACCACAATGTAATCCTAGCTGACCTAACAATAACAATGTAAGGGCACAATAATAACAATATTGGGGTTACGGGGGTGCAACAGTAACAATAAGGGGGATACACAATAAAAATAAGGGACTAAACCAGTAATATAGGGACCTAACATGCCCCTCTCCTTCAAAAAATCATTGTCCTCAATGCTTGAGTAGCTCTGGGTGTTTCTGTATAAAATTCTCATCCTCCCATGTAGAATCTTCAGTGGGTAAGTTCTTCCACTTGATGAGATAATCTGAAATTGATCGATTTCGTAGCTATGGAGTTCTTGCTTCCGTGACCGCTTCAGGTTCCAACATGAATTTTCCTTCCTCATCAAGTTCTCGCAATATTGTTTGAACTGGAAGATTTTCACCTATAACCTTCTTTAAGCACGAAACATGGAAAAATGGATGCACTCGCGAAGAAGCAGGAAGCTCCAATTTGTATGCCATAGTACCAATAGTTTGCAACACCTTGTAAGGACCATAGTACTTTGGCGATAATTTATTATCCTTCTTAGCTTTCTTGAGGGACATTTGTTTGTATGGTTGTATCCGTAAAAATACCCAGTCTCTGACATCAAAACTTCTCTCGCTGCGATGTTGATCTGCCTATTGTTTCATTCGATTTTGTGCCAAATTTAGGTTATCCTTTAAGAGTTGGAGAAATTCTTGTTGATGCTCGATGTGATCTTCCACTACTTGAACCTTATAATTTTCTCTTAAATATGATGTGATGGACGGTGGATGATATCCATAAAGTGCCATAAATGGCATCATTTTTGTTGCAGTATGGAAGGAAGTGTTATACCACCATTCAGCGAGAGGTAACAACTTGACCCATTGTGTTTGTTTATCATATACAAAACAACGAAGATATCCTTCCAAACATTTATTCACTATCTCAGTTTGACCATTGGATTGAGGATGATAAGATGAACTATGAGCTAATTGAATACCCAAAAAAGAAAATAACTCCGTCCAAAAATTTCTAGTAAAAATGGGATCTATGTCACTCACAATAACCTTTGGGTTTCCATGTAGCTTTTGAATTGTGTCCATAAATGTAGTAGCAATTGTACTTGCTTTAAATGGATGAGATAATGCACAAAAGTGTGCATACTTGGTAAGTCTATCATCTACCACCATGATGACACTCTTTCCTTCGGACTTAGATAAACCTGTGATAAAATCCATTGAAATCTCCTCCCAACGTTGACTTGGAATAGATAAAGGTTGTAGAAGACCCAGGGTCTTAATTGTCTCAACTTTATTTTGTTGGCAAACCAAACATTTCGCCACAAAATTTTGAATATCAGATTTAAGGCCATCCCAAAAAAAATCTTTCTTCACCTTGTGGTAAGTTTTAAAAAATCCTTAGTGTCCTCCTAAAGGAGAAGTGTGCAATTCCAAAAGAATATTTTGTTTTGGTTGGGAATTCTTACAAAGATATAAGCGATATTTGTACCATAAGGAATCATTTTTCCAAATAAATGTATCGGATGTACTAGGATCTTGCTGCAACTTTTGAATGAGTGTCCACACTTCTTCGTCCTTCTTCCATTCATCCCTTGCTTTGGTTATCCAATCTAGTTGGATAATAGAAATGGCACAAAGCAATGCTTCCACCTTTTCATTCTTTCTTGAGAGTGCATCTGAAACAACATTTAGCTTCCCTCTTTTGTAGATTATTTCAAAGTCATAACCCAACATCTTTGTGACCCATTTTTGCTACTCTTCTGAAGATAGTCTTTGCTCCAAAAAGTGTTTAAGACTATCATGATCAATTTTACCTTGAAGTGTATTCCCATTAGGTAAGGTTGCCATTTCTTTAGTGAATGTAGTATTGCTAACATTTCCTTCTCATAAATAGCTTTCTGTAAATACTTTCCTTTGATTAGACGACTTTCAAAAGCAATGGGTCTTCTTTCTTGCATTAAAACAACACCAATTCCATTTCTTGAGGCATCACATTCCACAACAAAAGTTTTTGTGAAGTCTGGCATAGCTAAGACCGGTGCTAGGCACATTTCCTCTTTAAGATGTTCAAAGGCCTTAGTTGATTCAGGAGTCCATGAAAATGCATATTTCTTCAATAATGTTGTTAGAGGTGCTACTATTCTCCCATAGTTCTTAAAAAACTTGAAATAATACCCTATTAACCCGAGAAATCCTCGCAACTACTTTATGGTTGTGGGGACTTTCCATTCCTTAATGGCTTTAATTTTTTTAGGGTCTACCTTAACACCCTCGTGAGATACAATATGACCCAAATATTCCGCCTCTTGTTCTCCAAAGAAACATTTGGATGTTTTTTCATATAATTGTTTCTCTTGCAATAGTTTGAGCACCCTGTCAATATGTTGAACATGATCCTTGCAAGACCTGCTGTAGATTAATATATCATCAAAAAATACTAGCACAAATTTTCTAAGGAAGGGTTTGAAAATGGAATACATCAACCCTTGAAATGTAGAAGGTGCATTGGTGAGGCCAAAAGGCATGACCAAAAATTCATAATGACTTTCATGAGTTTGAAATGTTTTTTTCGGAATATCTTCAGTCTTCATTCTAATTTGATGATATCCTGAGTGAAGATCCAACTTGGTAAAATAAATTGCTCCATGTAATTCATCCAATAATTCATCAATCACAAGAATGGGAAATTTATCTTTAATGGTGAGCTTATTGAACTCCCTATAATCCGGACACATTCACCATGATCCATCCTTCTTGTGTACCAATACTACAGGAGCAGAGAAAGAACTTTGACTAGGTTGAATTATACCCGCCTCTAACATTTCTGCAATCATACGTTCAATTTCACTCTTTTGGAAGTAAGGATATCTATAAGGCCTGATGTTTGGAGGAAGACTTCCTGGAATCAAATGAATAGCATGATCATGATCACGAATAGGTGGGAGTCCTTTGGGAGTTTCAAACACCTTGGAATGATTGTCCAAGACTTTTTGGATATCTGTAGAAATAGATGATTTTGATGTTGGAACTTGCAATGAGCATAATTGTGCAATTACGCCTCGTTGTTGTTTCTTCAAAAGCTTTGTCATGACATTAGAGCTTATTATCTTTCACGGCTTCCCTGCGATACCCCGTAATTCGACTTCCTTTCCTTCTGAAAAAAAATCAAGAAAATTTCTTGAAAATTAAAAGCTACCATCCCAAGAGATTGTAACCATTGTACTCATAGTACAACATCAACAACTCCCATAGGAACTATTCAATACATATTCCCCCATGGTTAGCTTGATATTATGGAATTTTTCAGAGTAATTTATAGTTCCTCCATTTGCAACCATCACTTGACATTATGGTGTTGGGTATAGGAAACAATTCAATTCCTTGGCTACCTTACAGTGAACAAAATTATGGGTACTACCTGAATCAATCAACATTATTACCTTTTTCTTCTTGATATGTCCTTCTATCTTGAGAGTTTGCGGAGTGGTAATTCCTGCCAATACATTACATGATATGGTCAGACTCATTTCTTCCTCTTCTAGGGTTGGTTCCTGGTGTATATCCTCTTCTTTTGAATATTCTTGTTCATTTTCTTCTTCCTCTTCACAATATATGTAAAATAATTTCTTCTCAGCACACTTATGACCTTTAGTGTATTTGCTATCACAACTGTAGAAAAGCCCTTTTTCTCTTTGTTCTTCCAATTGTTGTGGTGTCAACCTTGTAGGTTGTGGAAGTCTAGGAGTAGAAATTCTTCCATATTTATATATGTGAGTGGTAGGCTTCCTTGTTGCCATAATTTTACATTCAATTTTTCTTGCCAATCTGAATGCCTTTTCCAATAAATTAGGTTCCCAAACTCGAACTTCATGTTGGATGTTATCCTTTAAAGTCCCTATGAATACATCAATCTTATGTTCCTATGGAATATCATTTACCCTTATATTCAATTTTTGGAAGTCCTCAAAGTGCTCCGCCACTAAACACTTTTGTTTGAGATTTATCAATTGGCTAAAGAAGGTATTGCTTTTTGTATCCTCGTAATGTCCTATCATTTTCTCCGTAAAAATTGACCAAGTGACAATTTTTTTATGGGAGCAAAGCCATGGATACCATACAAATGTATTTTTTTCTAAATGTAAAGTTGCAATGCGTATCTTTTGTGTGTTTTGCACATTATTGAGATCAAAATATTGCTCCATATGTAGTATCCATGTTACGGGATCCTTGTCATAAAACTTCCTCATATCCATCTTTGGAATATGGTGGTTCTTCCATCCAACATTAGAGTTTATGAAATCACGATTAACATTTATTTTTTTCTCATCGTGAGTTTCCTCTACTATATTTTCGCCATTAGGAAACATTTCTTGTATCAACTTTGCCAAACCTTCATTGTCTACTTTTAGATCATTCTTCATGTTTTCCATTTTTTCATCGATATTAGCTTCCATTTCATCTATCTTAGCTTCCATGCCAACTTCCATGCCCTCCATATTATCTTCCATGCCTTTCTTCAAACCATCCATCTTATTTTCCACGCCTTTTTTCAAAACTTCTATTTCATTTTTTGTTTCTCTTTACGATAGGTGCACTTGCTCTTGTAATTTTGACATCTCATGTTGCATTTCTTCGTCTTCATGAGTCATAGTAGAGCCTTTTGAAGGCTTAATGGGTGTTGAATTATTTTTAGGGGGAATTTTAGAACCCAATACTGATATCTATTCTTCAATATGCCCTTGGAATAAATTCAAACTAATTTTTTTCAAACAAGACTTATGTAATTCGAAAAAAAATACACACCTTTTTTTGCTTTTGAGGTGCTCGATATTGAAACTGAATTATATCTTTGATTGTAAAACTTCAATATCTGAAATTCGGCCCTGAGGTATCCCTCTGAATCCTCTTTCGAATGCCATAGGTCTGACCTGATTTGGACTCTTCAAGGCAAAGTTATGTCCAATCTCCCACAATGACCTAATTATGGACTAGTTCAGTAGAGTGAACTTGTACGACTTGCCACATGTCACTTTGTCCTCCTTTAGCTCTGAAATCTATAGACAGGAAACTATGGTACGTGTACTTGCGGCCAATTTTTACAGAATCTCAATCAAATGCTCAGAGAGAGAGTTATGACATTTTTCCCACGGTCACCTCTTTGAGATGAACTTCAGGAGCCTAAAAGAATCCTAACTTCCACAGATCATATCTCCAAAAATTTTGCGAACCAATATCTGAAAGTTTTACAGGAGGTTCTTCAGGATTTCGGCTTCACTTTGTGAAAATTTCAGCTTCTGAAACCTCGTAGAAAAATAGTTATAGAAAAAATTCCGCGATGACTTGTTTAGGTTAAATTCAGGAGCCTGCAAAAATACCTAACTTCCACAAATCATATCTCTGAAAACATTTCAAACCAAGCTCTAAATTTTTTCGAAGATGTTCATCCGGATTTCTGCTTCGTACTCTAAAAATTTGAGCTTTTGAACCTTCGTAGAAAAAACGTTATAGCGAAAATTCCATGATGACCTGTTTGGAGCAGTGAAACCCTAAAATCCAAAGCTCTGATACCAAATGTTATAAAACCAACTTCAAAAATAGAAGAAAAGAGAGATCAACGCCTTATAAATCAGCCACTTCAAGGGGGAAACCTCCAATACATTACATAAATGAAAAATTCTTGGATGATACAAATGACCAAAACATCCTTCTATATATAGATGGGCCCACAATATAATCCTAGCCGACCTAACAATAACATTTTAAGGGCACAATAATAACAATATTGGGTTTACAGGGGTACATTAGTAACAATAAGGGGGATACACAATAACAGTCATGTTTTTTCATTTATTTCTCATTTTTCATGTAGGAGGGTCTATCGAAAGTATGCAACATGGGAAATCCTTAGATGGAGAATTAAATTTTCCATCCAATGAGTGCTCCTATTCAAAATTTGAGAAAAATCGTAGGAAAATAAGTTGAAAAAAATTGTTTTTCCTTTTTCCCTCTAAAATTTAATGATGTAACCTTATATTATGTTATTATTTCCACTTTTATTTTATAATATTCCTTAGGAGACCCATATTAGACCTCAAAAATTCTCTAATGCATAATACATTAAACTTCGAGTTTCACTTTTCAAAGCATTGTGAAAAACTCCATATTTCATTTTTCAGTAGTCAATGTTAAATTAGTCTTTATAATCAATATAGTTATACATGTGTACATTTTATTTTCTTAAAGAAAATAAAAAATTAAAGAATCTATGGTAGACTCTATATATACATATTCCCTCTACAAATATATAAAATGCTAACAAAGTTTTAAATATTTATTTAATAATTAAATATTTAACTTGTCAAAGTGCACGTGGAGAATATACATTTTTTTTGTGATCATAAGCTTATGGTTGAGAACCATAATTGTAGGAGCCTATTTCATTGTGTGGAGCTTTCCTTGTGCAGAGCTTACAATGAAAGCTTTCATTTTGAAGAGGAAGCTTCATCTGCAGTGAAAGCTTCACACAAGGAAAGTTTGGCACAACGAAACATTAATTATGTCCAAATCAAATTTATTTAATAAATTTCATCAATTTCTAAAAACAATTAATATTAATATAATATAATATTATATTATAAATATATAAAATAAAAATTCACATCATTTATGGGGGTTTTATCGTCCCCATTTTTTGTGCACTAAAACTTCATGTTGAAGAGACGCAATGCAGATAATAATTAGTTGTTACAGGATCTAGATAACAAATTTCATAAATGTGGAGGATGTTGAACAAATATGTGAAGACTTCAACATTGTGCGGTGTGCAGAAATGATTGCAAAAACAGAGCATTCTCATATAATAAGAAAATGTGGATCCAAAATGTTTGTCATTATGATATGGAATTATTTAGAGTGCAGAAGAAGAAATGATTGTGAAAATCAAGCGTTCTCAAATAATGAGAAAACGTGGATTGAAAAGGATTGTCATTGCGATATGTCATTGTGTGGAGTGCGGAAGTGTGGAGGAAGTTTCCATTGTGATTCTTCTGAACTCCACATAGCCTTAAACAATTAATTAATAGTAGAGGAAGGGACTATGTTGTGTTGCAGTTATTAATCTTGTTTGAAAGTCTTCATTTACAAATAATTGAAAATATATTCTACAAGAAAAAAAAGATTTAACTTCAAAATCCAATTTAAATTCTCTAAAACTGGAATCTAGAGACTGATAAGGGCATTCCTTTGCCTTTACTCCCAAAATGTGGGTCTCTCACCAAATAACTATCCAAAAATTCAAACCTTGTTTTGATGTATACTTATTACTTGGCACATAAAAATAGATTCAAGAAATTTGAGAACTCTAACTAGATTGATTAATTTTTAATATTTTTATTTTATTTTCATTAAATATATGTGTGTGTGTGTGTGTTTCAATGTGTTTGGTTAATTAGATGAATCCATAATTATACCAACATTGTACTCACATAATATAGTGTCAAATCACTAACTGCCTATAACTATCTCTACCTTGGACAGAAATAAATATGGGTTTTGAACCTACAACTTCTACTCAAGGATTACCTTGACAATACACCCTATCACCCATTGATTTACACCCCAAGGAATCCTATACTTTCAATATTAACTTATATATTTGTTAATATATTTTTTAAATTATGGTTGCGGAGGAGAGAAGAAACCCTAAAGGCGGATTGCAAACTAGCATGTCTCTTTTGTTGGTTTTCTTTAAGCTTTCCTTCCTCCTCCGATGTTATTATACTATTATATTGTTTTTCCCTCTTTTGCAAGTGATTTTTTTGCATCAAGTGTGGGTTTAGGAGGATGGAACCCTAGCCACCCTCACCCCCTAGTCCATGTTTCTCAATTTTTTATGGCAACGATGTTTCTGCGTCTTCAGAGGGATTTTTTTTTTGTGAAAATTTCCATAAGTGATGTGGATGCTGGCTCTCGGGTAGACATGGGGTATTTCTCAATGTCGTCCTCATTCCCGCTTTGCTCTAGTCCTAGAAGAAAATTTTCCTTTTTGTTTGAGTCTGATGTCGGCTCCTTTTATTAGGCTCTCTGGCCTCTTTCTTTTGCCGTCGGGGGTTCATTTTATGGGTTTGGATGTGGGATCCTCATATTGGCTCCTCATCTTTGTCCTTGGTTGGTTTCATTACGATTGTCGTGGTCTTCCTCTAGACATAACCACATTTTTTTTTTTCTATTTTTTTTTATGTCTTCCCTCTGAATTTGGTGTTGGGATTCATTGGTATTCGTGGGGTATTTCCTCTTATATATCCTCAAAGCCTTTCCTCCTTCAAGGTTTTTGATCGATTTTTTTATTGTCCCTATGTCTGCTAGATTTGCTAGGTTTTCTTGACAGGTTTTTTTGGTTGTAATGGAGCTTATTGTGGTGCCTTTTCATGGGGTTTTATAGTGGAAATGTGTGCCCTATATATTGATATTTGTATCACACATTTTTTGGCTTAGGATTACATATGCACACATCTACAAAATGTAATTTTTATTTTCATTAATAAAAATTACAAATTATTTTTCTCTGGAAAAAAATATATATGTATTTTTAAAATCATATATATATATATATATATATATATATATATATATATATATATATATATATATATATATATATATATATATATATATATATATATATATATATATATATATATATTGTAATTGATATATGATTGATCCCTTACATTACTTCTATTTGGCTAAGACCTCATTTTCTTGGGACTTAAGGAAAAAGTGTTAATTTTGGACAACTAGGTCCAAACTCCATGTTGTGATGCTCAGATGAAGATGCCAATATTTTTATTGGACTCCTATTTCGGAGAGGTGCAAGATCGATCTAAATATCATCTTAATCCGATGAGCAGAACATTTATTTTGAATTTATTCAAAATATGTGCAGGTCAACCTTAAGGTTTTGTGCCCCAGCAGTTGTGTCACACACCCTAATTGATGGATATATATTGGTCAACGTTGGAGGAAATTTTCAATCATCTCATCCTCACACATTTCTCTCTCCTCATCTGATTTGTTCGATGACCTTGGGGGCTCTTCTCTCCACATGTGGGAAAATTTCAGTAGCAACACATTTCTGTTTTTGGTGTAGGGTTTCTGGACCAGCGTTGACTAGCATTGACTTTGGTCAACGCAAGGTAAAATGGACCTGAAACTCTCCCAAAAGTTTGATTTTCCAAATCCACATTTTTTGGCACTATTCTCGAGGCTAGGCATTGACTTTGACTTGGATGCATTGACCTAGCTGTTGCTGTTGTTTGCGTTGACTATTGACTAACAAGGTTGACTTTTGGGTTGACTTTTGAGTCGACCGTTTTGGCTGTCCTAGAGGGTTGTGTGACATTGCTGGTTGGCTGGCCATATTGAGACTTTGCTGGTTGAACCATCCTGTTGATCACCGTAACGCACCAACACACTTATATATTTTTGGCTTATCTTCTGTCGGTATACTAGTATGTTTTGTCAACATTTTACTTTGTTTTTTATGTGATTGTTGATTGATATTGGGATAAAAAGTAAATTTGCATCAAGCATAGAACATCTACAAAAATTACATGGTATCAGAGCTGAGGTGAAGACAAATCCCTAGTTTGTAGCAATCACCGAAGAAGAGGATGGGTTCCTCAAACTACAATGGCTTTAAGGCTGATGACAAATTGACTAGGAAGGATGACTTCCATGCTTGGAAGATGACATTGGATCTTAATTTGGAAGACCAAGATGCCATTACTACGTGCAGGGTAAAATCCAAGAGCCTCTATCCAATGCAACTGCTGCTGCCAAAACTAAGTACAATAAGGGAGAAATCAAAGAAAAGTTGATGATAAGGGACTCAATGCATAAGAGTCTAGTTTCCTACATCTCTGAGCTAGGCACATCCAAGGAGATGTATGATAATTTGGTCCACATGTTCAAGGCTAACAATGTGAATCAATTCCTATTATTAAAGAATCAATTGAAGAATCTAAAGAAAGGCAGGGACGAGTCTGTTCAATCATATTTTCTAAAGCTGACCAAGATCAAGAATAATATGATAGCTATTGGGGAGACAATAATTGATTGAGAGATGGTTCTCACTGCACTTGGAGGTCTCTCATCCGAATGGCATGTGTTCAACACTACCATTCTCAATAACAATGTGATACTGACTTTGACGAAGTACTATCGAGATGCGTACAAGAAGAGACAAGGATGAAGGAATATGAAAATGAAGGAATTGTTGCCTTCACTGCTCATTCTAGAAAGAAGAACTTCGGTGGTCTAAGGAACAAAGGAAGAACAGGGGCCCAAGGAAAGAAGGGAAAGTGTTACACTTGTCACAAGCTAGGTCATTATGCTAGAGAATTACCTTTCAATAAGGATTCTCCCGATGATGATGACAGCAACAACAACTGGAGGAATGTAAATCAAAGGAACAATAGGTTCAAGGGGAAGATGAAGGCTCCCTCTAGTAGAAATGGTCAACCTTTCAAAAGGTCAAGAAATTCCAGGTATGAGAAATCAAATGTTGTTGTAAATGAATTCATTCTTGTATCTGCCCTCTCTTCTGCATCTCCACCCAACACTATGGATGTCTAGTTGATAGATAGTGGTGCCTCAAGGCACATCACTGGGTTCAAGGAAGTACTTTCTGATATGGTTGAGAAGGATACTAATCTGGAAATTATCCTTGGAGATAATGCCACATATCCCATGAAAGGTATAGGGACTCTGACACTCCACTTGTCTTAAGGTCAAGTCCTCCACTTGCAGGATGTACTCTATGCACCTGATTTGAAGAAGAACCTTGTGTCTATATCGACCATGGAAGACAAAGTTTTCAATGTGGCATTCATTGATGGGAAGGTGCATATCTGGAAGAAGAGTTTTAAGGAAGCTATCACGATTGGATTTAGAGTTGATACACTCTACCAAGTTGGAGGAAGTCCACTAGGAGCGATGATGTGTGATACTATCCAACAGACTGAAGTATGGCACTGGAGGTTTGGACACCTTCACTGTAAAGCCCTTCCCGAAGAAAGGAAGGTGGTGACAGGGATGCCTTATTTCTCAAATAATCATGAAGGAGTATGTCAGGGTCGTGCCAAAGGAAAGCATATAAGGGGACCTTTCCCCTCAAGTGTCAAAAAGACATCTGATATCTTGCAATTGATAAATTCTGATCTATTTGGTATGATGCCCATGACATCCTTGGGAGGATGTTCTTATTATATGACGTTCATAGATGACTTTTCTCGCAAAACCTGGATATACTTTTTGAAGAATAAGGATGAGGCTTTCATGTGGTTCTGTACATTCAAATCCTTGGTGGAAAATCTGACAAGGAAGAAGATCAAGATATTGAGGACTGATAATGGCACTGAATATGAGACGAATGAGTTGAAGAAATTTTGCAGAGAAGCTTGCATCAAGAGGGAGACCAAAAATGTCTATACTCCTAACCAGAATGGCATTGCTGAACGAAATAATAGAACCATTGTGGAAGTTTCCCGTGCCATGCTATGTGACCAGGGTCTACCGAAGTTTTTGTAGGGAGAAGCTGCAAACATTGTTGTGTACATACAAAACCGATGTCTGCATTCCACTCTGGACTCCAAAACTCCCGAAGAGTTTTTATATGGTAAGAAACCTGACGTCTCAAATTTTAGAGTTTTTGGATGTTTTTTTAATTTTCATGTGCCGAAGAGAAGAGGATCAAGCTAGATGATTCTGGGAAGAAGGGAATGTTTTTGGGCTACAAAATTTTTTTTAAGGCTTATAGGGTCTATGTTCCTGGTCAAAGGGAAGTGGAGATATGCCATGATGTTACCTTTGATGAAGATACTTCCTTGAGGAAAGTAGTAAATCTTATGATATCTTAGAAATATCATGAAGCAAGGCCTGGAAATCAAGAAGAATAGAAGGATGAGATGATGCCTCATGTTGATGGACCGATGGACCCGATTGATCCACCTCCTTCAATGAGGAAGAGACCATCATGGCTCAGGGACACTCTTGAGGATGTCGAGGGACATATGGCCCTAAGGGGGACATTCTATGAAATCAAGAAGCCAAATAGATACCAAGGGTATCTAGCAGCCATGAGTACTATTGTACAATCTGAGCCTAGATCTTTTGAGGAAGTCGTAAAGCATCAAGTATGGAAGGATACTATGCATGAAGAGTATGATTCCATAATGAAGAATGATTTTTGGGATGTGGTTCCAAGACCAGAGGACAAAGCAATTGTCACCTTGAAATGGCTCTACAATATCAAGCATGGATCTGGTGGAAGTGGTGAAAAGTTCAAGGCAAGATTCGTTGCCCGTGGCTTCTCTCAAAAGGAAGGCATACACTATGATTATATATTTGCACCTATGGCCCGATATACCACCATCCGATCTATCATAGCCCTTTCTGCTACGCATGGATGGATTCTTCATCAGATGGATGTGAAGACCACATTTCTGCATGGTGCGATAAAGGAAGAGGTGTATGTGGAGAAACCTCTGGGGTTCAAAGTCCAGGATCAGGACACCCATGTCTGAAAGTTGAATAAATCCCTTTATGGGTTGAAGCAAGCACCCAAAGCTTGGTACGAGAGGATATATAGATACCTGATGAAGCTGGGCTTCACTTGTAGTAATCCTGATTTGAACCTTTACTTCAAGGTTGATAGAGAAGAGCCTCTCATTCTGGTGCTATATGTGGACGACTTCTTCCTGACAGGTGTTGACCCTCTCATTCATTAGTGCAAGAGGGAGCTCACTGCTGAGTTTGAGATGAAGGACCTAGGACTGATGCATTACTTCTTAGGCCTGGAGGTCTAGCAAAGACCTGGCGAGATTTTAATTTCTGAAGGAAAATACATTATGAAGCTTCTAGAAATATTTGGTATGGTGGACTGTTAGTCTGTGTCGACACTGATGGAGCTCAACTTTAAGAAGTTAAGTGGCAGCACTGTTGGGCTCGTGCTAGCAAATCCTAGTGAGTATCATCAACTCGCAGGGGCCCTGATGTTCTTAGTCAACACCTATCCAGACGTATGTTTTGCAATGAACACTTCAAGTCAAAATATGGTTGAGCCTCTTCACACTCACTGGGTTGGTGCCAAGAATATGTTGAGATATCTTCGGGGCATGATAAACCATGGGCTGAGATACACTGCCAGGAGCAAGACACTCCATGGATATACTGATGTTGATTGGGCTGGCAGTGTGGTGGATTGTAAGAGCACATTGGGATGATGTTTCACACTTGGTTCTTCTTCGATATCATGGATGAGCAGGAAGCTGTTACAGGTCAAAATACCTCCTCATCAGCTCAGAGGGGAAGAAAAATATGGAAGAAGTACAAAGACCTAAATTAAACCTATTTCTGACAGGGTAACACATATATAGAATAGAACAAGGGCGTTATAACACAGGCAAGCAATACATTGGTCGTGTTAGTGGCTAGGGAAATGCTCTGTTTACACTGAAGGGACGCGTTACCCGTGTTTTAAGTTTGAATTGGGAAAAGAGCGCGGAGAAAGATTTGAATCTCCGACTTTCCCTCACAAAGGAGTCAGTGCACAAAGGAAACTGCAGAAGCACCAGTTCATTATTGGTCATTTCCATAGAAGACTGAATTCCAAGAGAGGCAAAAGCATGGAGATCAAGGAAACATCTAAGCCTTTTCCATTCCAAACTAGTGGAAAGAGAAGGGCAACAATGGCCTTCTCCCTCTCCTATAAGAAGGAGCTGAAGGCTCTTAATTGAGGGTCGAAGGATTGCTCAATGTTCTTGTATACTTGTGGAATAGAGAATAATGTGACATTGTGAAGGCCAAGAGTCAAAGAGGCTCCTAGAGAGATTTTTGGCTTGGACTTCTTCACTTGATAGAGAAGAGAGATTGGGAGACTGAGGAGGGCTTGGTACAACCGATGGTTGTAATCCTCCTTCTTTCAAAATCAATAGAACTATGTTCGTTTTGTCCATTCGATGCTTAATGTTATATTTTTGTTTCAATATTTGTTTAGCATGATATGAATGGCTCAGATGTGTGTAATCTAGATGTTTATTATTGATTTAATTGATAGAATACTTGTTATATTAGAAATTACGCGGGTGCTTTGATTGATTGCAGGACTCAGATTTGGAGCCGGCGAAGAAGGACTCTTGCTTTGCTGCGTAGCGCTCTCCAAAGGATTCTAAAGCTGTCAAAGAGGTAATTCTCTATTGTATTCCTTCAAGTTATTTCAAGCTAATATGAACATGCTCATGCCATCTTTGTGAACAACATAGCTAATCTTACTGTCTGCCTCGGGCACCGGAAAGCCCTGAGAGGGATATACGAAAACCAACCACCCAAGCAGTTTACCCTATAGCAGAATTGGCGACTCCACTGGGGAGTGTCCCCATAGTTTCCGGACTATTTTTCCCTTCATTTCTTCTCTCCTCTGTTCAGTATCCTTCCGACCATTTTTTGATGCCCAGTAGACATACCAAACGCTTGCAGAGTTCAATCCTGTTCCTGTCTGGCCAACTGAAGAGCTTTTCCCTGGTTAACGCGATCTATGCAGTTTATCTAGTGCGTTATAACGCGGTCTAGGCTTAAATACAGTGCGTTATAACGCTGTATTTTCTCACAGACAGAGTGTTACTCAGCCAAAAACCCTGTTGTTCACTACTGTGACTGTGTTTTAGCTGTTGAGTTTTTTGGCCACCAGTACCTTTCACAGACTGAATCCCTGTGCTTGTCTGCTAAAGCTGGCATTTATTATTTGTTTCTCTTATTTAGTTAGTGTGCAAAGCATTTACTTTTTTAAAAGAGAATTTTTTTTTTTCTACAGTTAGTTGAGTTTATTCTGAAAGTTTAGTTCACAGACTGTTAAAGAGGTAGATAGAAGTCGGAATCTTGAAAGTTGAGATGTGTTATTTACATGTTGGTGCATGGATGATTGATAAAGAAACACTCTTCATTGAAGTTAATCTTTAGAGCATGTTTTGCATGGTTTATTGAGTCAAGAGTCTCACTATACTTCATATGTCCATTCCCCCTCCGCAAGACTAATAACAAAGTACACTAAAAACAAAGCGATAATAAAATCAATCTAATAACTCTTTTTGAGCTCACACAAACAGTAGTTTAGGCTAGGATCTTGGGTTAGGAAAGTGAGAAAACTACCCAAGATTTCAAAACTTGAAAACTAGAGTCATTAACGAGTGAAATCCTGCTGCACTCACATTATTGGGACCGTTCCTTTACCGGAGCTCAGCGCGAGACAACACTTGGGTGCACTAGAAGGTAGCCCGCCTTCGACTGCATCCTGTGGGTGTGTTATATATTGGGGTTCTCTTTGGGGATGTCGAAACTAGATCGGGGATCTAGGTATTCTGCCCATATAGCACACTATCCTTGACCGTGGACCCCCCTGATGATGTCTGTGATTTGAGGTATCCTTAGTGGCCATAATTTTAGGGACTTACACAAGGTGACTGGGACGGGCTGTCCTGGTACCTGAAACAGACGGACCTACTCTGTCTTCAGTCTTTAGGAGGGTACTCGTCTTCACGAGAGTGCTTACACCTATCGTCTGGGGTTCGGGCGAAGCTCTAGAGTAACCGTAACTGTACTTTCGACCAACCCTCTTTGTATGCTATTGTGAGACTGGATTTCATCACCAGTGAACGGTGGTACTCAGACAGGGCACCCTATACTGGCTGCTTGATGATTGATTTTAGAGAGTATTTTCTTTTTAGTAAGTGCGTGGTTACTGTCACTTGAGACTTCATAATATATCACATTTTAATAAAATTTGTTAAAATTAAATCGGTCACCGTGGCGTCCCCTTACACATGCCGTCTGTCTCGACGACAGCAAGGTCTACCTCCTCTCACCCTAGAGGAAAGATTGAACCTTGGTGAACCCGGGCCTTCTACGGAAGAGCAGTCTCCTCTGACTAATCTCGATTATCACATAGACCCTTATTAGCCGGAACTTCCGGAGGACCCTTTCACTGAAGGCGTTGTACCTAATTACAATCCTCCGCTCACTGATTCGTTAGGACCTATGATAATCCAGATTCCACCATGCCAATATAAGTCTGCAGCAACACCAACATCTATTTCTCCACCGACATCCACAGGGACGATGCCAATGGCAACCCTCCTTGGTTCGCCAGCACCCTCCCCGTCAATGGTTAGTTCCATGCCATTACTGGGTAACCCCATTAGTCAACATATGCCTACCCCCAACCGTATGGTCAACACAACTGTTAGTAGTTTACCGAACACTTCGGCATCTACTCCTACCGTGACCACGTTGGGGACCACGGTAGCTCCTCCCACGAGCACGACTACTTTGGTGCCCTTTAGTAACCCTTTCGGTTGGAACCCTCTGTTGAGTTCAAACCCCCTGGCCACTACACCAGGGGGCAGTGTTATCAGTACAGAGGTAGCAGGGAATATTTCTCTTCCTATGCAATCCTTAGGACAAATGGGACAACCCATTGTAAATACTATCCCCTTAAGTGGTTCAAACATAGGTGTAGGATCTATACCATTGCCAAATTATGCAAGTACTAGTATGCCTCCGGGAAACTCTATTGCATCCATTTGGACTAACCAACCCCAACCTCCATCTGGAGTGGGAGGGCACTTTTACGCTGGGGGCAACCAACCATTTGCTCCTCAATACACTATGCCCTATGGACAACAACCGTATGTTCCTACTCCTCCACCTATGGGAGGTTTTTATCAAAGTCCCACTTACCCTTCTGGTAACACATGGATGGGAGGACCCTATGGTCCCAATAGTCAGCCCATACTGCCTTGGTTAGACTCGGGGGAAAATCCACAATTTCCATTCTTGGCAGCTTTGGACATACCCGACATCCATAAGCTGACGAACGACCCCATCAACCACAACTCGCTTTGGCCTCCAATTCCTCATAAGATTCCGTCCGATATCCCGAAGTTCGACGGGAAGCATGGGGACGACCCGGCCGCACACATCACTACCTTCCATTTGTGGTCCATATCCAATTCCATGGTAGATGATAGTGTCCGACTTCGACTGTTTTCCCGCACCCTTACAGGCAATGCCACCAAGTGGTACATTGAATTACCACGTGCCGCCATCAATACGTTTGGCGCTTTAGCGACGGAGTTCTTAAAGAACTTTCAACTACCAATTAGAGTGGAAACCGGCACAGAATTGTTAACATCACTGTGCCAAGACACCGCCACCCACATCTCCGACCATATTCATGAATGGAGACGTAGGAGGAGGCTTGTCAAAGCGCCAATACCGGACCATCTCTTAGCCAATTGGTTTTGCAAGTCTCTTTTACCCCATATATCTAAAGACATTGGCCTTTCTGGTGCGGTGACAGAAGATCAATGTATTCATCATGCCCAGCACCTGGATTTAATCTATTCACAATCCGGCATGCTTTACGATCTGCTTCCCCATGCCCCTAGTAACCCGAACCCTCCGGCTACTCAGAAAACCGGAGCTCATGCCGATGGTCTCGTTGGCGTGATCTCTAGTGTAGTCACCAATCAGTCTCGGGGGAAAACCTCCCAGCCATCCTCGGCTGCCACCGCCCCCCATCAAACGACTCCTCTCCCTTCCGCTGAGGTAAATTCGGTGCAAACCTCACCAAAACCCAACGGGAAAAATAGGAAGAATAAGAAGAAAACATCTTCTTCGGAAGAGCAGTCGAATAATCAGAATAACTCTAATCAGAAAAATGCTGCTAATGAAAAAGGAAAGGATAAACCCATGAGATTTCCTTGTAAAATCTGTGCGGAGGACCACTTGACATACAAATGTCCTCGGTTGCAGGAATGCACCGATTTTATTGCTAACAAGGATTCTGGGAGAACACCTGCCGTTCTTCACAATCCTTTCCCCAATCAACAGCAGCAACATCAACATATGGTTGACAACCCGCCACAACCCCATCAATGGGGCAATGGTGGTTCGTATCCTTCCGGCGAAGGACCATCTGCCATTTATGGCATCGAGAGTATTGACATTCAAACTCATGCCAAGCTTTATGGAACTCCTACCATAGATGCTCAGGAACCTGGAACTAGTTCCAATCCACCGCCGCCCAACGATTTGCATATCGAAAGGCCTACTGTTGAACCTGTAATTCGTCCCCCTAAAGGGACACTTCGACGCACGACTCATAATACCTCTGCACGTGCAGCCCAAAACTACAATATTGTAGAAGATTTGGTGCAGGCACCATCAGCTATGTCTGCACTTGAAGTATTACAAACCTATCCAGCACAAAGGAAAGCCTTGCTTTCGGCCATTGGTGGAATAGATCCCCAGGATTCCATGCTAGCAGTCTTTGATATGGAAAAGGCTAAACCTCGCCTCTTGCATCAACTTGCATTCCAGGTGCAGGTTGTGTCGAAAGAGAGACCCATCCATTGCACTGTCATAGACGAAGGTGCTTCGACCTGCGTTATGTCACAAGCTTGCTGGCTGAATTTAGGTTCTCCTACTCTAACCCCGCCATCAAATTCCCTCAAAGCTTTCGATGGCCACACGTTCCTACCCAAAGGATACCTTGCTATCTTTCCCATCACTTTGAGTGGGAAAACGGTAAACGTGGACGTTGAAGTCGTAGAGCGTCATCTCGACTATAATCTATTGCTCGGTTGCAGTTGGTCTTATGCTATGACCGCCATCGTGTCTTCGGTCTTCCGACTCATCCTATTTCCATTAGATGGGAGAATAGTCACGATCGATCAGCTATCCTTCTGCACCCCTGATTATTCCACTTTACCAAGTAGCTCGGTACCCCTAATAGGAGGTGCCCCTGACTCTTACGTCAGTATTAGTACCGGTCTTCTGAAGGCATCTTCCCTACTGGGTTGTTTTCCTCTACCGCCGCCACAGATCCCAAACACGGTTGCAATGATATCCACCTCTTCGGATGGCTCTATCGACCCATGGATCATCCCGGCACCTTCAGATATTGATTCCTATGGATATCAGATGCCGCTTTCGTCGGTTGAGTTGGCTTACCAAGCCATCCAAACCGCATCTGAACCCTCCACTGATATGGTTTTGACCACAGGTACGACCCTCTCTCCCATAACAGTTCTCTCTAAGGATCTCCTCAATGAAGTCTAGACTACAGGCGAAGCTATTCGAGAGATCATGTCATTAGAAGAACGACCTTGGGGAGAGTTCCACCATCGCGCTTCGACGATTGATTCGGAGGCGATCAACACTGAAATCCCGTCTTTTGACCAACCTGAGATAGTTCCCTCCTCTTATACGACTGTCCACACTATCGATTCAGAAGGGAACATGGGTAATCTTTCTAAGACTCTACTCATTGATATCTCGGTCAAGACAGGTATCATGGAAAATATTCCGTATTGTTTTTCAAATACCACACCTTTCCAACTTGCTTTCGGCCTGGAGGCAGTACTTCCAATCGAGTGCGAAATCCCATCACTCAAACTTGCCGTTGAACTCTTGCCTGGCACCACCGCCACAGAAGAGCGCTTGCTCTCGCTCGATCATTTAGACGAAACTCATCGAGATGCTACATTAGCACTCGAAGCTCACCAGCGCCGAGTTAAAGCTCAATACGACAAATCTGTCAAGCCTCGTTCTTTCCAAGAGGGCGATCTTGTTCTACTTTATGATAAAAAACACGACCTCTTAGGGGCAGGAACACTCCAACCATTATGGCTCGGTCCTTACATCGTTACTAAAGCCCTCTCAAAAGGAGCTTACGAACTATAGGATTGTAATGGAATTCCACTCGAGGAGCCCCGCAACGGGCTCTATCTGAAGAAGTATTTTGCCTAGTTTCACACTAGGCATATGCTTTGTAATTTTATGTATATAAGTTTTGCCTATTTTTATTTTGATGCTTCTGGATTATTTGTTTGGTTTAAAGTGTTTTTCTCATGTAATCTTTTTCTTTCGCACAGATTTCATCACATTCGTTATCATACGTCGGGTATGCAGACGGTGCTAGTCGTCACACTAGACACATTGCTTCAGCTGCTTGGGTTCTCTATACTCCTGAGTCGGACCTTCTTGGTTCCGGGGGAATCTTCCTGGGTAACGCCACCAACAATGTGGCCGAGTACATGTCAGTGATCCAACTCCTCACGGAAGCGGCATCTCGTGACATCTCCAATTTAGTGGTCATGTTAGATTCCCAACTCATCATTATGCATTTAAACAATCATTACCGTGTC
The DNA here is from genome assembly GCA_034641835.2 of Pinus albicaulis. Lineage (NCBI taxonomy): Eukaryota > Viridiplantae > Streptophyta > Pinopsida > Pinales > Pinaceae > Pinus > Pinus albicaulis. The sequence goes on from CM076579.1 coordinate 1,067,356,098, forward strand.
CGCCACCCTGTGTTGTTACGTTATTTTTTACGAGTGCGACTTTTAGAACGTCAATTTCAAACAATCACATTTGAGCACGTTCCTAGGGAATTTAATGCATTAGCCGATTCTTTGGCACATTATGTGTTAGATTGGCATTTGTCACATTTATTGTAAAAGATTTACTCATGAGTACATATATTTTTATCACATCAAAAAATGCATAAAAATTTAAAAACACAAAATCACCAAAAATATATATATATATATATATATATATGCATATGTCATGCCCAGTACACAATAAACATCAAAAAGAAAAAATCTCCCAAAACTTGGGGTGTTTTACAAAATTTGGCTACGCTAAGCCATGCTCTGACACTAATACATCTACTCCAGCAGCTAAGCCTGATGCTCATAATAGCTTACAACTGCTCTAGCTATCCTCCTCAGAGGAACCAGGTATCTCTCCAGCACACCCACAGTATGTCGCTGCAGACGAATTGGAACCTCCCGCATAGGAAGCAGTGGTATACCCATACTCAGACCCTCCAGGTTCCTGGAGAGTTCATGTAAGATCTGGGTATCATCATCGTCGCCGGCTTCCGCCTCCTCTACAGATGCGCCAGCCCCGGGTAGCTGCAGTCCTCGCCGTGCATGGCGAGGGGCCCCAGCTGGACGGACAGGTGCCACATCTGTGTCAAGCAAGCAAAAGTTTCATGTCAAAACTTAATTTTCACCCCTTTTCAAAAAAAAAAAGAAAAAAAAAATACATAAACATTCAAAAGCTAAAAACAAAAAACTTCTTTGAAAAGCACTGTTCATTTTTTCCTACCATCGGGCCCCCACTGGGTGCCAGGGGGCAAGACTAGCTCGGGATCGCCTGTGAAGTTCATCCCTGCATAGGGATAATCCTCAATCATGATGATCTGAGAGTCCAGCCAATCAAAAAATCCCTCATCAAAACAGTGACGGACGGGACCCTATCCAGTCCGTGGAAGCAAAGTGGCCCACCGAGCCTGTCTCGGCTCGCGTGGACCCAATGGCGCTGTTGGGATCCTGGGCCTCATCAGTGGTATCCGCTCCAGTATGAAAGAAACAATCAGTGTTCCGTACCCAAATTCTCTTTGAGTACGGGTCTTGCATGCAGTAAGCTCTGCTCGGACCCGATGGACTACACCGTCACACCAGTCGAAAACCTGAGGCTGCATACAATCCAAGGCTAGGAGCATCTGGGCCTTGGTAGCCACATGCTGACTCTTGGCGCCTGCCAAGCGAACAATCATCCATAGAATAGACCGCAAGGGTCTCAACGTCACCTGTGCAATAGGTATCCGGTTACTCACAGCCTGGGTGCCACGTATGCAGTGCGCATGGATCAAATCAGTAGTGGAACGAGGGTCAGCTCTGGACCCCGTCAAATTGGGCCTCACCCCACGACATGACAAGCCGGTCAAAAAGTAAACATCATCTTTTTCGATGGCGAGCTCGTTGCCACCAATCCGAAAGACATGATGCCTCTCATCCCACTGCTGGATCAGCCACCTCAGGAGGTCCTCTTGACCCCTCATCAGTTCTAAACGGGCATACTTAAGCAATCCGCACCTCCGGAGAGCCATTAAACTTGCCGCATCCGTCACCATCTCTCATTCTTCCCGCTCATGCTCTCTCTCTCGCCAGATACTCATGATTAACAGCTGAACACCTGCAAATGCAACATTTCCAACCAATTAAAATTGACCTGGACCACTTCAAAAATGAAAAAATTGAATTGCTAGAAAGCATGTTGCGCCTAACGCGGGCACTAATACAAAACAGAGCGTTCTAACGCTTAATTCCCTCACGGGTTGTGCGTTTAACGCGGCTGTTGTACTCCTGACCCACGTTAGGCGCAAATATTTTTCTAGGGCCTCGAAATTTCCTAATTTTGAACCAGCAAAAACTAAAAAATTGGCAATTAAATTATAACAGGAGGTTCTAGCTCTTACCTAGATCTCACGGAATAGAAAACTGTTGCCCGGATTGACCGCAATCGTCAGCTGAAATTTTCACCCCTTTTGCACTCCAGAGCTTCTTCACAGCACTCAAAACAGTGAAAATGAATGTCTTCTGACCTTCTTATAGCAAATTCTGGGGCATGACTCTCTTTCGTCAGTCGGCAAAGTCGTGATTCCTCGCTGTACACATGTTGCAACTCTCGAGATTTGGTACTGATGATTCTAATAAGGGATCAAGATTTATGAGCAGACATACTCATGTTTTATCGAGCATTCTTTTTATGGTATTTTTCTTGCTCGTTAATCCGAAAAACCTTGAGTTCTCTTCTTCGGGCTCGTTAAACTTATACGAAGTTGGCATCGAGCGTTCTTTTTCTTGGTCTTTTCTTGCTCGTTAATCCGAAAAACCTAGAGTTTTCTTCTTCAGACTCATTAAAACTATGGAGAAGTACTGAGCATTCTTTTTAGGAATCTTTTCTCGCTCATAAAACCGAAAAAATCCCCGAGAGTCACCTTTGTCGGACTCGTTGAAACTACGAGACAAAGAACAGGCCATTCTTTTCCTCTTTTCAACGCTCTTTAAACGAGAAAAATTGTATCGAGTTTTATAAAATTGTGACTCGTTAAGAATTTCACGGGAAGTCACAGAGAGTTTTCATTGTTGGATGAATTAAAATTTCACAAAAGAATATTGAGTTTACTTTGTCTCTCGTACTCATAACAAAATGAGGTGAACGTCCATTAGTTGTCGAATTTCTGCTTTTAGGATTCGATGGACTGACACGGAAAATGACCCCATTTCGAACATATTACCCCTTTGCGGGTGTGGAATTTGTCAAGGCTATGACAAAGGTACCCCAATGGGGTTGTCTTTTATGACATTTTCGAGACTCTAAACATATGAAAAAATTCATCGAGTTTTCTTTAAATGCGGACTCGTTAAACCTAATCGGACGGGACAGGGTTGTCTTTTATGACATTTTTCGAGACTCTGCATGAAAAATTCACGGGTTTGCTCATACGGACTTGTTAAACTTCGGCGGATAGAGGCACGGAGTTTACGTAACTTTTCTGCGACATTTTCGAGACTCTCTAAACATGAAAAATTCACGGAGTTTACTCGTCTGGACTCGTTAAAATTAATCGGACGGGGAAAATTTGGACAAAATGGATACCTGCAGTACATTTCAAAAAGGTCGATTTAGCGGCAAAATTCTTGAACATGGCACTTCCAGAAAACTCTTTCACAGATTAGCCGAACCCTACCATCTATGAGTATTAGCCTTCACTTTCGGTGTCACTGCCGTTAAAATCCTAACACACTCTTTGGTGTTCAAACACGCTTTAATTGCCCTAGTACTTACTGCTAAGTGCCTTCTATTGTTCAAGCGAGATCTCGTTATCTCTTGCTCACATTATCAACCAAGCGTTCATTATGCCGAAATTGTTGTCGTCGCGTTCCCATTTACTCTTCCATATCTCAAATCATAAACAAAATCGGTTGGTTGTTTCGTGTGGCGATGTAGGATGCCTCGATGCTACCTTTCAACGAGGATCACTTCCTATCGACTTCAACACTTTATCTAGGAAGTTGATCCCGAGCTTATCGGTACCCGGATAGCACCGGACATCGGTGGCGGTGGTCTTGTGTTTGATCGAAGAGGGTTTCCTGTCATTGACTCTTGGTCGAATGATTCTACGAGTGTTCGACTTCAACTCCTTTTATTCCTCCTTCGAATTGTCTTTGAGCATCTTAGGGACCATCATCATTATCGGTGGCCACCTTCCGAATACATTAACAATTTTCATTATTAATTTGGTAATCGGAGACGATTTCTCACATGTTCGACGACAACTCCCTCATTCACATGGTGAGAAATATACGTTTAAGTGAATCGGCGGTCAAGACCTTGGGGCAAAGGTTACATCATTAAAGTTGTGTTCCCTTCCCCAAGGTACGTGTGTTTATGGAGACAGCTTTTTCAGCACGATCTGTTACCAATGAGACATAGAAATCATGTTTTTAAGCTGCGGGCAGCATGGGACATGCACGACTCTTAAAGAAAAATACTATATTTTACGACATGTTTGTTGTTTTAGGTTTTCCTCGGTCTTTAAATCTCTCTCTCTCTCTCTACGAATTATAAAGTATTTCGGCCATCGTCTTCGTCTGCGACCTCACAGCTTTAGGGGGCATACATTTACGGGTCAAAATACCTCCTCATCAGCTACGAGAGGGGAAGACAAATATGGAAGAAGTACAAAGACCTAAATTAAACCTATTTACGCAAGGTAGCATATATATAGAACGAACAAAAGAGCGTTATAACGCGATCTCAAGCTCCAATACATTGTGGCCGCGTTAGTAAGCTGGGGCAACGCTACCATTTTACCGCCAGTGGTCGCGTTACCCATGTTTTAAGTTTGAATTGGGGAAAAGAGCGCGGAGAAAGATTTGAATCTGCGAATTTCCCTCACGAAGAAAGTCGGTGCACGAGAGGAAGCTGAGGCTTACCGGTTCATTATTGGTCATTGCCATAGAGGCCCGAACTCCAAGAGGCAAAGCATGGAGATCAAGGAAACATCTAAGCCTTTTCATTCCAAACTAGTGGAAAGAGAAAGGGCAACAATGGCTTTCTCCCTCTCCTGTAAGAAGGAGGCCCGAAGGCTCTGTATTGAAGGTCGAAGGATTGCTCGAGGTTCTTGCACTTGTGGAATAGAGAATAGTGTGACATTGAAGACCAAGAAGTCAAGGGCTCCTAGAGAGTTTTTTGACTTGGACTTCTTCATAGAGAGAAGATAGATCGGGGCGAGGGCTTGGTACAGCAGGTAGTTTAATCCTCCTTCTTTCAAAATTAATAGAACATGTTCGTTTTGTCCATTCGATGCTTAATGTTATCTTATTTATTTCAGTATTTGTAGTATGGTGTAGATGGCTCGAATGTGTATAATCTAGATGTTTATTGTTGATTTAATTGATAAGATACTTGTTATGTTAGAATTACGCGGGTGCTTTGGGCGGTTATGGAGTCTCGGATTTTGGAGCCGGCGGAGAAGGACTCTGTTACTTTAACATACAGTGTTCTCAGTTACAAAAGGAAACCGTCGAAGGTAATTCTCTAGTGCAATGCTTCAAGTTATTCAAGCTAATATGAACATACTCATGCCATCTTTGTGAACGACATGGCTAATGCATTTATGCCTCGGCAGAAATACCGAGAGGATCCCACGAAAACTAACCACCCAAGAAGTTTACCCTAGCAATACTAGACTTGAGTAATATGTGATGGAAAGGATAACCCTGGGGCATATTTTTGTTGGAATACGATGTCAGGAAAATATCCAACACTAGAATGGGTGCAACCACATTTCATTCATACATTAGATGCGGTATGAATTGGTGCACAGAAGCAAACTATGACATGGCACAACAAATTAGGAAGATATGGTTGAACTATTTTTACCCCTAAATTTTGGTTTTTGAAGATGATTTTCAGTACATAGAGGAAGCTATTCAAGAAGTTGGAGCAAGGATTTTCAAGACTACAACTGCAATATCCTGGACACAACTTGATTGGGCCACGTAGTTGGAACATGAAATAAAATGCTATAATGTGGTAGTGGAAGAGGATGAGGAAGATCCACACAATATTAATATCCTAGAGTCATAAGGAAAACACGAGGTTGTTGGACCATAACCCGAGATCCTTGACATAGCGCAACTGGTGAAGACGCAAAAGGTGAATATAGGGTCAGAAGAGGAGCTAAAATTTGCACTGATTTGGGATTATTAGGATGAAAATACATTTAGCAAGGTTGTAGATTTGTGCATGAATATCAAGAACTATTTCCAACAAAGTTTTTTGAAATGAAGGGAATAGTAGGAGACCTCGAAGTTATCTAAGTCAATCTGAAACCATATGCGAAGCCTGTAAAACAATGACCCTATAGATTGAACCCAAAATACAAGAAAAAGGTGAAGGAGAAATTGGAAAAGATTATTAAAGTTGGCATAATTGAACCTTTGGAGGAATATCAATAAGTAAGTCATATGGTCGTTCGTGAGAATAAGAAAAAGGGTGAAATCAAAATTTGTGTCAATTTGAAGACGTTGAATGATGCATGTGTGCATGAACAATTCCCTACACCTTTTACTAATTAAGTATTGGATATTGTTGGAAGGAACGAAGTGCCTCTTTTACGGAAATAATTTCGAGGTTACCATTGGATTCAATTGCACGGAAGATGATAGTAAGACAAAATTTTCCATTGAATGGGGATCTTTTGAACACATATTCTACTTTTGGTTTGAAGAATGATCTTGTATTCTATAGAGTAGTAGTCACAAGCTTTGAAATTACATGCCTGAGAATTTTTGGGGAAGTTTATTTTTGACGATTGAATGAGTCCTTTGGACCTGGAAAACATGTTGAGCTCAAAGATATGTTGGATACAGACGGTATAAAATCATTAGACTTTGAGAAATGCATATTTTGTGTACCTTTTGGTATACTATTGGGGTATTTGGTTTGCAACCAAGGACTGATGGTATACACCGCAAATATTTTTGTAATTTTGAACTTGGAACCACCTAAGACAACGAAGCAACTATGCACAACATTGGAACACATTCACTGCTACAGGAAGTTTATCAAAGCATATGTGCAAATACCTGCGCCGATGGAAAAGCTATTGAAGAAAGACATTACTTATTTCTCGTATGAAGAATGCTAGAAAATCCTTGACATACTAAAGGAGAAGATGGTAAATGCGTCGATTCTAGTTTTTCTAGACTGAAACAAGGAGTTTCATGTTCATGCTGATGCATCTTGCATAACATTGGGCTTAGTACTGGCGCAACCAAGAGATGGAGATATTGATCACCCCATATATTTTGCAAGTAGGAAATTTTCCAAGGCAAAAAATAATTATTCTAGAACAGAACGTGAAGGATTGTGCATGGTGTATGGGTGGAGAAATTCTAGCATTAGTGTAGGAGTGCTTCAGATGTGTCCATGATCATGACGGCCAGTATTTGGTGAATAAGCCTGTTCTAGGAGGAAATATTTGTCGGTGGTTGTTAATGTTTCAAGAGTATGAATTTGAAGTTATAGTCAAGCCAGGGAGATTGACTGCTAGACCTGATCATCTATCAAGGATAGAAACAGGCGATGAACCCATGAACTTTGAGGAGAACCTACCCAATGTGAAAATATTCACAATCAGGGTTGTAAACGATCACTTCGCGGATATTATTCAACTTTTGGCTACATGGGTGCCACTTGTGGGTAGCACGACGGAAAAGAGCTTTCATAGTCGAGGCAATGGATTTTCTTACGATTACGGGATATTTGCTAAAATGGAATTAGATGAAATACTATACGGATATGCTCTAAGCATGAAAGAAAAGAATTTTAGAAGACGCTCATGGTGGAGTTGCACTGAGCTAGAGAGGACATTGTCTAAATACACACATAAGATTTTTGAGAGTTGGATTGTGGTGGCCCTCATTTGAGATTGAAAAAAGAATATTGTAGATCCTGTGATGCTTGTCAAAGAACAAGAAGACCATCTAGGAAGTTTGAAATTCCCTTGAACCCCTGATAACCTTATGAGACATTTGATAAGGAAATATACTTTTTAAGACGATTAATCCTAGGAAGAAGACAAGCATGAGGTATATCATCATTACCACATATTTGACTAGATGGGTGAGCAAATCCTAGTAAAGGATTGCAAAGAGAATCTTGCTTCACATTTCATATTTGAGTACATTCTATCCAGTTGGGTTCAGAATATTTGATGGTGACGAAGGGTCACATTTCTTGCATAGAAACATTGAAACATAAATTAGTCATTCATTGCATCATCACAAGAGCACCTTATCACCATCAGGAAAATGCTACAGTTGAAGCTTTTAACAATATTTTGGAGAATTATCTCACCAACGTATGCAATGTCAATAGAAATGATTAGGATTTGAGAATTCCAAAATTATTATGGGCATATAGAATGACCTGCAAGAAGTTGACCGGACATACACCTTTTAGGATAGTTTATGGACAGGAAGCAGTTATTCCTATGGAATATAATGTGCCTAGTCTAAGAATTGTAGCAACAAGAGATATGGTAGACAATGATATCATGGAAGAAAGGCTGTAAAAATTGATTTCTCTTGAGGAATATAGATTCATTGTAGGATATCATCAGCAGGTACAAAAAGCAAGGGAAAAATCTTGGCATGACAGGCATATCAAGCAGAAAATATTCAATGAAGGATACCTAGTGTTGATGTATGAGAGACAGTTCACGAAGTTCCTCGGAAAGTTACAAACGCATTGGTTGGGACCACATATTATTAGACACGTCTCGGAGAGAGGCGCAGTTCATCTTGTGAATTTGGACGGCCAAATGATGCCAAGACGAGTAAATGGAAGTAGATTGAAGCTATACATGGACAAATTTGGCCCTGGAATGTCACGCTGACTATATGGAAGGGAAAAAGTCTGAGTGCAACAAATAGTTGTAAGAGACCAGGGGACTATAAACTACTCTACAACAGAAAAGATTCGACGAAATGGAAGTACTATGCAATTTTTAGGAAGATGGCGGAGTTCTACGAAACTCTGACGAGGGAGGAATGACTACACCATGAGCAAGTTTCGTTGAATTCCACCAAAAATATGACCATCGGAGGTGTAGAAATTTATTTGATAGGAAATTTTCCATTGAAAGGAGTGGGGGAAATGCATTTAATGAGCATAATTGGGAAAATATGCTACCAAATCTACATTTATGAAGTGAATCTGAAGAGAATAATGGAGTTCAAAATTAAAATTGGTTATAAATATTGCATCCCACTCTGCATTCAGACACTTTGCTCACTAGGAAGTAAATTTGTGATTTTTCACCTAAGCAAGAGTAGAGTGATTCTTTGCATACCTGGAAAGATTTTCGAGGAGCTTGAACAAGAATTTATTTGAAGAGGGCTAGGATACATCATGAGTGCCACACAACCATCACTTATGACAGGGCCGAGGTCGCCCAGGAAGCAGTCTGATGCAGGAGAAGCGCAGACAAAGAAGCCAAAGAAGCTTGATGTAAGACAATCACCAAGAAAAAAGATCACTAAGGAACAACGAACAAAGGAGAGGCTAGATAAGCAGAAGCAACCAATGGAAATTGAAGACTTTGAATAAAAGTTATGGCCAATGGGCTAGAATATATTGACATAGAAGGTGTGGAACCCATTTCCAGGTTTCCACCATATATGCTTCTGAGGAAATCGATTTTAAAAGTGACAAAGGAACCAAACACCACCAATTTCAAAATATTTACACCATTTCTACTAGAGATCGCGCCATTTGAGGGAGAATTGTTGGCAAAGGTGCTACATTTGTGCATGGAGGACTAAGGATTTAATGACCAAAGTAAGTATCGCCAGTTCGAGCCTAGAAAATATTTGCGCACAACCTATTATGAAGAAAACAAAGTGACAAGGTTTGATCCACTTAGGTGGGAAACAGGAATTCAACGAGCGAGGTTGTTGAATATGATTTATGTTCTGCATTTCGGGCGCAAAAAAATCAACACCATATGTGTGCACCAGTTGTTGGCTTTAGGACATGACAGGTGTCTTTGGTTGGGTGAGAGAATCCCCATTGATGATATGCTGATCCGATGGATAACTACGCTTCCGTGCCAGGGATTGAACCCCCCCAACGAATTTGTCAGGAAAAATCAGGATAAGGAGCTTGCAGATAAGATGAAGGAGAAATATGACCTAATAAATAAATCCCATGGATACACTATCAGCTTGATCACCGATCAGCCTGTGCACTTTTCCGCACACGTATTGGCTATAATTATTATGCTGAAGTGTTGCGCAGAAGAGGTGTCGACACCAGTTGTGTCTTTGGCTATGCAGTGCAACAAAGGAATCCAGTATAACTGGTATGGTTATTTATGTAAGGATATTTTGGATGCTTTCTGAGAGGACGAGGAGGATGATAAGAAATTCCACTATGCATGGTTATTTCTCTTGATATATTTGATGGCATGGAGAGAGCCCGAGGAGTCACAATTCATGAATGCAGATTTGGACATCTGCGAAGCTGTGAGGTAATCCCCATTATGTTTTTCTATGGATTCGACCCGAGCGACTAAAAAAAAGTTATTATGGGTCTTATTAGAGATGGAATTGCGCACGATGGTGACCCAGAAACCGAGGTTGTCACCTGTTTTTTTTTTAAATAATACCATGCGATTGCATAGTTTAAAGCAGATTTTCATTCGATGTACATCTATGTGCGCAAGGATGATGAAGGTAACTGACACCCGCTACACTATTTGGTCATAGAGGAGGATCTTGCGCTGATTCTACACAGATGGGAAAGTCATTGGTTGACTCCCCCAAACATAGAACAAGCAGGAACCAGTGGGCCAACTGCCACTATGAATAAATTCATAGGGAAATGAAAGGACATAGAAAAATAAACTAAGCAGGAAACAAAACCAAATACCGAGCAAGAAAAATACCAACTGCAGGCGGTGTGTGCAAGAAGCACAAGTCTGATCGATTTGGAAGAGCAGAGCCAATGGTCCTTATTCAAGAGGACCTCGATGAGATTTGGTGACAAAGTACAACATGTCACTGAGGACATATGGGGTCACATAGAAGATTAGTACAAGGTCGTTTTGACAGAGGTCCAGCAGGGCCTCAACGACTTAAAGGTAAAAGCAAGTGCGGTCCAAGCGAACGTGACTCAAGTCAGCGTGAATCAAGTGAGCGTGGCCCCAATGAAGCAACCAGTGCATCCAGTACAACAGACGATGCTAACGACAAAATTTCGTGCTCTGCAGGTACCCAGAGGGGAATTAAATTTTGAGAGCGTTGAAGATCATGAGCGCGCATAGCACTAGCGAAACATTAGTTTAAATATCATTGCACTGCCCATATAGCCACTACATGATTTCCATCAAGGAGTTACAAAGGAATTGCAAGTGCACAAGCAACGAGCCTTGCTAGTCATCAAGGAAGTAAAACAGGACAACAAACACATGTTTGACGACATGTAGAAGATGATGCAGGATTGTGATGAGGCAATGACACGCAGACAAAAATTGGAGGAGAGTATTACCAAAGCTTGCAACGAGTTACCTGATCTCTAGATCCAAGCTGAGGCAGCACCAAATGAAAATATTGAGAAGCTCACCACTGCAGTTAAAAATTCCAAGTTCGAAATGTAGATGCAGATTCATGAGTTACAAATGAAGCTGCAGCCAGATACACCAACAGAGGTGTGGGAACAACGCGAAGCAGACATGAAGGTTGCATTAGAAGGCATCACAACCATAGTCAAATCTTGTGGCAAAATATTTGAGGACACTATGGAGATTTGGACCTCGTTGCAGGAGGATCCTAGTGTACAAAAAATAGAAGATGATATTATGGAAAAGTAGAAACAATTTGATGAAATTAACGTCACTATGTGAACCTTAGCACCTGCACAGTGATTTTCCCGCCTCTAAGAAGGGAAATTTCTACAAAGTCAGATTGATGAGCTATAGAGAAAGGAACATATCATCACAATGTGAACCCATCCATGGCAGGATGAGGCCATGCAATTATCACAGACTATATCTACCGAGCTTAAGGAGATAAGGAAGAAGAAAAAATATGTGCTTCAATAAACTGCAGGGCCGACTATAGAGAATTTGTTGGAAGAGATGCGCCAAACACAGACGCAGTTTGCAGCAATGATTCAAGAAAATACATGGGTCACACCAACTGAGTCGCTGGGAATGAGTCACATGTGAGTGTCGGGGGCCTGTTGGGCAGGGCTCAACTTGGTTCAGTTTTGAGTAAAATACTCCATATTTTGAGGAAATGGAGTGCGTGATCTAGCAGAAAGAAGACAATCACACAGAGTTTAAGAGATTTTCACGGAGTTGTAGGAGTCTTAGGGGATTTGGGGAAGGTCAAAGCCCCTCTTTTTGTAAATGGATTATGTTCTTTTTGGATATTTTGAGCTCCGCCCATGGTGTTCAGACCATGGTATTGTAAGAAAGAATGTTATATAAGGAGATGTCTTAGGGTGTCAAGATAAGGATAGGTTGATTTGTAATGAACATGAACTAAGTCTGAATTGTTTATATCTTTTTGTGTTTTGGGTTAAAGGAAGGCTTTGCAGCTGTGTGCGTGGAGGCCTTAGAAAGTCTACAGCTGTGTGCGCAGACCCCTGCAGCTAAGTGCACAAGGCGAGAAGGGTTGTAACTAAAGGACCTTGATTAATAAAAGAAGGATTTGAAGGAATTTCTGTGTATTTCTTATGTATTTTTAAGTTATCTATTTATGTGAATTATCTGCGCTAGATTAGGGTTTTATGTATATTTACTTTGTGAATGCATCGCGAAGGAATAAATTTTGTTTTATATGATGAATATTTCATGTTAGAGTAGAAAGGCACAATGCTCATGGTCATTAAGTGAGTAATTGAATAACGTTTTTCATAGCAAGTTAATGGTTCAAAAAAGCTCATATTGAGCCCTAAGTAGAGATAAGCCTTAAAGCCACACTCCATAGTCACTTTGGATGCAGAAACTTGGTTCTAGCATCCCCCAATATTGCCTCGGGTGAGACTTCGGTTTAGGTATTAGATCGTTGCTGAAATGGTTGGTAATAGAGGGTTTTGTTGGTAGCGCAGCTACTCCGAACTTGGGTCTAGACCACCTCAAGCCAACAACATAGTTCACAGTAACACATAGATATCTCTGAATGTTTTTGGCTGCAATCCAATGCTCTTGGTTCAGCCTAGAACTATATCAAGGTGTTCACAACAAAGAAAGTGTCTAGCTTGGTGTTGACCAAACACATCAACAAGGAAATTAGTCACCCGTACATCGATGGATCTATAAAACTGGACTTAGAGCCTCTCAACTTCTTCAAGTTAGTCACCATAGGAGTATCCATGGGTTTACGATCCATCATACCAAACTTCTTAAGGATCTCAATAACATATTTTCCTTGACCAAGGAAGACTTTTGTAGTTTTCCATCATACTTTTAGTCTCAAGTAATAATGAATAAACCCAATATCCTTCATGTCAAAATCAGAATCTAACTACTTCTTACACTGAATAATAAGAGGCTCATCACCTTTCGAAACAAGTCATCACATAAATTAATAAGATCGCATGTGCAATTTTTACAACCTTAAAATAAACGTTTTGATCAACATCACTCTTGGTAAATCCCAGCCTCGTCAAATAACTGTCAATATGAGCATACCAAGCTCTTGGATATTTCTTGAGTCCATACAAGGCCTTGTTTAACCTTCAAGCATGAGATTCCTTTCCATGCACCTCAAAAACTTGAGATTTTTCTATGTACACCTCTTCCTAAAACACACAATTGACTAAAGTAGTACATCCATCTAATGCAAGTTCTACCCCAATGAAGCAGTAAGAGAAATCATGGATCTAATGGAGGTGTACTTGGAAAATGAGAAAATGTCTCATCTTAATATTCTCCCTCTTTCTCGGATAACCCTCTAGCCATGAACCATGCCTTTTACTTGTCAATACTTCCATATGCAACATGCTTGAACTTGTATATCCACTTGGAAGTCACAATTGACTTCCCTTCAGGAATTTTCACAATTCCCCAAACATAATTCTTCATGATAGGTTGATATTTTTCACGCGTGGATTCCTTCCACACTTTTTGCCTAGCTTCTTCTTCACAAGTGGAAGGATCTTCATCAATCAGGTTTTCCATGAGAGATAAATAACTAGAAAAAATCTTAGAATTCTTAATTTCTCTAGATGTCCCATCAGGAGTCACGTGTCCTTTTGATTCTTATATTGTATATCTAAGCCATGCTAGTCTTTTTCTAATCTCTAGAACAACAATCAGTTCCACCAGTTCATGAGGTCCTTCTGGATATATAGGACCTTCAGTAGAACTCAAATTCTCATCCTCATGATTTACTTCATCAAGGGAATCCATGGAAACTTCCTTGGACTTACAATATGCCACTTTCTCATAAAAAGTGACATCTCAACTAACCTCAATCCATCACTTCTCTAGAATGTAGAATCTATAGGCTTTTGATGATTCACTATAACCACCAAATATGCATTTCTTTCTTGAAGTTCAATTTTTTCCTCTTATCCTTAGGAACATGGATGTAGACAGGACAACCAAATATTCTCATATGTCCAACCTTTGGCTTCCCTCTATAGAATTCTTCTCCAATAGTCATATCTTCAATAATTTTATAAATACTTCTAGTTTGGATGAATACAACTATCAATGATGCTTCTCCCCATGGGAACATTGGTAAATCTTGATCATGAATCATTTCCTTGACATATTCTTCATTGGACCTATTCTGAAATTCTACTACAACATTCTCTTATGGATTATAAGCAGCAATCAACTCCTTCTTAATCCCATCTTTCTTACAGAAAGCCACAAGTTCCTTCGAGGTGTATTTTCCTCCTTTTTCAGATCTCAAGATCTTAATATTCTTACTTATAAAGTTTTCTAACTCAAATTTGAATTACTAAAAAATTTTGAAGACTTCATCTTTAGTATTCATGAGATATACCCATGTCTTACGAGAGAATTCATCAATAAATGTCACATGGTATAGTGAACCCCCAAGAGATATCACAGGCATAGAACCACGTATATTAGAGTGAATAAAATCTAAGGCTTCCTTATATCTATTGTCACTACTTGGAAATGCTTTGTTAATATTCTTTCCAAGTGCACAACCTTTACAAACACCTTCATGGCATATTTGTAATTATGGGACACTTGAAGCTATTTGATCCAATTTAAGTAATGCTCTATAATGAATATGTCCATAAATTCTATGCCATAGCTCACTAGAATTTATTTCATCATGTACTATGGCTTGATATGGATGAATAAAGAGCCTATACAATCTTCCTTCATGAATTCCAATAACCCTAACATCTTCTATACTAGATCCTTTGGACCATACAATTACTTTTCCATCCATAGAAGCTACTTTATCTCCTTTATCTTCTAAACATGAAATAGAGACAAGATTCTTTTTCAAACACGGTACATAAAGAACATTGTTGAGATGCACATCATTACCAGATTTCATCTCAATAAATGCCTTTCCAAATCCATTAACTGCATATTTGTGATTGTATCCAAGATCTACCCTTTAAGATAATCTATTTTTCATCATGCTAGTAACATTTCCATGATCTCTGGTCATATGTTTTGATGCACCATTATCTACCAACCACGTGTCATCATCATCTGCAATAGAACATATTAGATCAAAAAAGTAAAATAATTCTTTGTCACCTTTTGGATTCTTTGATATTCATCTTCAACATTAGCTACATAAGCATGTTATTTTCCTTTTTTCCTTTTTTTGTTAGAAAATTCTAGACAGTCCTTCTTAAAATGTCCATATTTTTAAAAACCATAGTATTGAATTATTGACATGTCATTATTCTTTCTTGATCCTTTTCATTGAGAGCCACCCTTCTTATTTCCTATATTTTTTCTTGAAACGAGCTACAAATGCTTGGGTAACTTATTACTTCATATCTCTTAATATGATTCTTGATTCTTCTTGAGCACAAGAGGCCCACAATTCTTCAAATGTGGGAGTTTCCTTACTTATGCTTATACCTACTATAAATGCATTCCAAGATCTAGGTAGACCATCGAGTGTTGTATTCACAAGCTTGCTCCTAGGAATAGTGTCTACAATTATTGAGATTTGATCCTTTATTTGATATATCCTTACCAAATATGAAGCTACAATATCATCAATTTTCATCATCACATCACAAATTTCATTCTTTAGGCTCATGACTTGACCCACATTCTTGATAGTGAATAGATTTGTTAGAGTATCCATACATATTTTCAGAAGTATCCAACTTTTAAATATAAGGGATTATATGATCTCTAATGGAGTGTTACACAGCATTTTGTCACTATCCCTGCAATCCCCAACTCGCACATTGGAGGGTCGTTTTTGTGACCAATAAGGAGTGTCATGCTCTGCAAAAACCATCCTTGCATCCCTTTTTATGAAAGCAACATTCTTCTTGTTGACATTTCCCTAAGCAGAGCTATGAAAATCCTTATTTTTGCCTTGGCGCGAGTAGCCCGTTACACCCTCGCGTCGACCAGGAAATTTAACACTGAGCTCGCACTAGGTGGCACTCTGTGCCAGTTAGACACACACGCTAAGCTATTTATGGAATTTTTTTTTAAAATAGAGGTGGAGGTTCTATTCCAACCACCTCGGGGATGAGTCATTGGGAGTGGTTGAACTGAAACAACCATGGACTCCTTCCTTTAGCTAGTAGTTTCCACCTCCCTTAGAACTCTCCTAAATGATAGGACTCCCTCCCAACTTTGTAGCGATCCAAACCTCCTCTCTTTCCTCTATGTAAGAAACTATCTCCTTTAGTAGAATCTAGCTAAACACATTATAGAAACTATCTCCTCTCTTTCATCTATATAAGAAACTATCTCCTTTAGTAGAAGCTATCTAAACACATTACAGAAAAATAGTTGAACGGTTGAATAGTTGAACTAAGAGAATTATATTATAGCTAATCTGCTAGAGAAGATAGAGTAAGAAATATTGTGTTGAGAGAGCTCGAGTCGATGACTTTTGAGAGAGCTTGAGTCTGAATTCCCTGGCCAACAGTTGAGACGTGTTTCGTATGAACCCCGCTGGAGGAGACTGCGACGTCGAAGCATCGGTTGTACTCTTCCTTCTACTCATTAATATACATGACTATTGTTTGGTTCCACTATTGTGTTATGATGTTTATTTGATACAATATGTTTAGACCTCTTTGACTGGCTAATAGTTACGAATGAAACTATTATGTTATATGTTGTTCTTGCTCTTTGTCCTATGTGCAGGTATCTGAGCGTGACAGCGAACAGATTGTGATTTGCCAAGGCGGGAGCGAGAGGCCACTACTCTTTCCGCAACATCAACAGCATTGGATTCAAGGTAGGCCAATCTACCATGTCTTTTTTTCATTCATTAACTAGGAAGCAACACTTTAGCGTGTCCTTTTGTTACTAGACCTACCCTAGGCCTAGAGGGATCGTCTCCATCCGCAGAGAGGATTTACCTTCATAACATGGAGTCCACAATAATTATCAAGGCATTTAGATCATCTTCCTTAAATTTCTCCTTTCCTACAACATTTTTTGGCTCCACAACTTTCCCTGTCACAATATCCAAGGCCTCATTCTTTGCAAGAATAATATCAATTCTAAATTTCCAAGCTCTGAAGTTTGAGGCTCCTTCAAACTTATTCTCATATTTCATAGAGGTAGCTATAGATGTGAATCAACAAAGAGGGTTTCAACAATGATGATATCAAATTAGGGTTTCTTCAAAGGTGATCTCAACGCTCCTTCCTTGACCAAATCTCTCATACCATGTTGATTTTTCTAAGTGCAATATAGTCTATCACAATATTTATGAAATATTGATAATTAATTTTGATGTATATATATTATTTTAAATGATTCCAATATATCATTCAACAATTATACTTCAGAAATTTTAACCATACAAGAATAGTAGAACAATAGAGATCACAATTCACAAATAAGAGACAAGATTTACCTTGGGAAAACCCAACAAGTTTTTCAATAGATAAATTATTATGTTCAACAAGAGACGCACCTAGACCTACCTTAAATGGAACCATATTGTAGTCGTGTTGGCAGTATGTCACTCTTGAACATGGCACTTGTCTGCATTCGTGTCGGGTTCGGGACATCCCACTTCGTCATTTGTTTGCCTCCATAGGTTTGGGTAATCTCTTTTGACCACTCATCTGGTCTTCACCACGTCACAATGACCTCAGATCCCTTGATGTCAAATGCTGCCAAATCCAGTGTCGTGTCGCTGATATGTTCAAGAGAAGTTTGCCTCTGAAGTTTTCAACCTCCCTCTGGTTCTCTGTTGGTCTTGATTCACAAACATCATACTCCTCTGTCTCGTGTCGATGATGTGGGAAACATTATGGCCCACCTTCGATCAGGTCACTTCCTGTCGACTCCAGCTCATTATCCAGGAAGCTGATCTAGAGACTCCCTTCAGGTACCTTGCAGCTTGCATGCCTCAATGGCAGGTTCTTCGCATTCGACGCAAGGTCCACATCATTGGCCTTTGATCGACTGACTCTGCAGGTGTTCCACGTCAGATCACTGTTCACATTCCGTCGATTGTACCTTTCGTACCTTGAGAACCATTGTCATTATTGGTGGTTTCTCTCGCGTCTGTTAACAGCTTTCATCATTGGTTGGTAATCAGACAATTTTCTTGCATGTTTGACTTCAACTCACATATTCGCATGCTCGAATTTGTACTTTTTTCAGGTCGAGATGGAGCACAAGACCCTGGGTTTTGTCTGATGAAATCCAGGCTACGGGTTCTTTGTGGATTACTATGACTTATTACATGAATCTTCTAATTGGATGGCTACGACCATACCTGAGTCTGTTTGTTGATCCCTACTGCTGGATGGCTATGTCCATACCTCAGATCTCACTATTTATGTACTCTATTATGGATGGCTGCGGCCATGCCACATGTCATGTATCCAAAATATCAGTTGTATTTGTACTTGCAGGTTTTCTGACAACAGTGTTTGGATCGAACACGTTCTCATAAATCATTTCACCCCTCCCTCTCTCTCAGACCTCGTGCTTTAGGGGGAATCTGTTACATAGCATTTTGTCACCGTCCCTGCAATCCCTCGCCCCGCATATTGGAGGGTCTTTCCCATGACCTGTGAGAATTTTCATACTTTGCAAACACCTTCATCCTTCTTCATAAGGACATCATTTCTCCTGTTGGAAATTTCCTCAAAAAGCACACAAAAACCTATGTTTTGGCCTTAGCGCGGGTAGCCAGTTCATCCCTCACGCCAATGTGGTAGATTTACACTAGAGCCTGTGCCAACGCTCTGTCTCTGTGTAGTGCCTGCGCCAGCTGTTTTGGGAATACTTTTTAAAAAATAGAAGCGGAAGTTTCCTTCTAACCACCTCAAGGATGAGTCACATGAAGTGTCTAAGTTGATGAGCCACAGATCTCCCTCTTTAGGTAGTGGTTTCCTCCTCCCATGGAACACTCCTTGAAGATAGGTCTCCCTTCCATAATTATAAGGATCCTAACCTCTCCCTCTCCCTCTATATAAATAGGCCTTCTCCCTTTATGAAAGCTAGTTGAACATATAGCCAAGGAGCTGAAGTTGGAGAAGAGATACTATAGTTGAGTAATTGCTATTGAGAAGATAGAACCAAGGATAATTCCGTAGAGAGAGCCCCGTCCGAATTCCTGGCGAGCCTTTGTGAGACATGCTCTGCTGGAACCCTGTTGGAGGAGACCGCAATGTTGAAGCTTGGTTGTACTCTTCATTCCATTTATTAATATACTCGACTATGGTGTTGGTTCCATCATTGTGGTATGTTGATTATCTGATCCAATTGATTTAGTCTTCTTCGACTGACTGATAGTTACGAATGTGAATTAGTATGTTGTATATCGTCATTGTTTCTTGTGTTTGTGCAGATGTCTGAGCGTGAAATCGAGCGGACCGTGATCTGTCAAACCACGAATGAGAGGCAGCCACTCTTTCTGACCACAACAACAGTGTAGGACCTCCGGTAAGTCATCTATCGAATCTCCGTCCATTCGTTAACTAGGAATTAATATTATAGCTTGTCTCGTTTGTGGCTAGACCCACTCTAGGGCTAGTGGGATCACCTCTGTCTGCAGAGGGGATTTACCTCACCAACAAATTGGCGACTCCATTGGGGAACAGTGTGAGTTTGCATTTGATCCATAGGTCTTCTCCTTGGTCTTGGATTTCTTATCTTACCTTTTCTTATTGTTTTTGCTAAGTCTGAAACCCTTGTTCAGCTCCAGAAGATTAGATCTAACCTCTGTCTTTCCAATTTTTCCTTTTACCAGGGTTAACTGGATTGGTGCATTTTCTAGTCAGTCTGACAGTCGCGCCCACTGGCACATGTTGCTAGTTCAGCACCCACGCCATCCCCTGTTTGGCGCTGATTACAACCAAACAGGCGCACCATACCCTGTTGGTTTTATGGTTTGCTCTTTTTTCAAGATTTTGGTCAGTTCTTCTACTTCTGGGTTATTTCTTGTCATGTTTTGAGTGCCTTGGGATTGTTTGTGATTGTGAATAGCCTCCTTCCTTCATTTGTTTTTTTGTTTCCTATCAGCATCATAGCCTTAGGGTTTTATTTTAGTGCTTTGGTATACTGAGCCTCCTGTAGGAGTTTGGGTATTTTGTGTCGCAGTCACCTTCATTCCTTATTTGTTTGCATTCATCTCCCTTGATCCATTTGAGTGATTGCACTAGTTGAATGGTTCTTATCTTTTTCGTTCAATTGTGCTTCCTGTCACTCCAAGCATAGCTCACATTGCTTGTATGGGTCTGTTTCGACATCTTTCTTCGATTTGAGAGATTACAACATTGGTTTGAGTTTTTGTTTTGTTTGCTTTTGAGTTGATTGAAATTGTTTCGCTTCGACTCTCACATTAACCTCCTCGAACTAGTATGTTGGTTTGTTTTCCATGTCATTTAGTGCATTGTTTGCCCTATTACATTGAAAAATCAAGAAAAAAATTGTGCTTGCATTCTTGTTTGCATTATAAAATTGAAATTCTTTCGCATATCTAGCATTGGACAATTCTAGGAAATATTTCTCATTTTCATTAGCTTGCATCAGATACTGTAGTGGATGTTTTTGCATGTTCCTATTGTTTGCTATCACTTGAAAACTCCTAACTTTCTCGTAGATAGCTTTTCATCGAAAGAAATGGTATTTTGTGGCATGTAGCATGCATTTTAGGATTTTTGAGATCCAACATTCGGTAGCACCTTGGAATTGAAATGTAAATACAAGATCAACTTAAAATTTACTCAATTAACCAAAGGCAACATTGGAACCTAACGAAACATTTGGTGGTCTAAGTTAGAGACGTGTTCCGGCGTCTTTAAACCTAGCAGTTGTTGCTCGCCATCTGGCTACAGACAGAGCTAGTACGGACTTGCGCTCCTCGTACCGTCGAGTATATAAAGGGAGATCCCTCTAGGTTGCAATCCTTTTATCCACAGGAAGCCGAGTCTGCCGCCTCGTAACCGTGATACACCGAACACAGCATTTGGGGAGACTACCTACACGTATTTCAAGTCCTTGGTCAATTCCTCTTTCATTTGATCACCAAGGTGTATATGGCAGTTCACGGAAACTTGGTACACCCTTTTACCTAGACTACCTGAGCAGTCATTTTCGATATTTACTGACTCCATAAATTTGAAAAGATCATTGAGCACTTTTCCTTTCACGCTCACTTAAAACTGAAAGAGACTAGAGTCATCTTTGACTGTTTCTTGACTCTTAAAACATGAAACAACAAATTTTTGGTTTCAATGTGGTAAAATAAACTACCTACGATCACACGCCCTTTATAGTTTGATTTCTTGGTCTGTCTTTTTTTGCCTTGATTTTGATCCAAGAGTCTTCGTTTTTTATCTTTTTCCCTTTTTTCTGGTGTGCTATAGTCACAGTGGCGGAACCATCGGTTTCATATACTGATATTCCTTTCTCGGATGATTCATATAAAACTTCTCAAACCTCTAGGTTTGCTGAGCTTCAACTGCCCGTTATCTCGTCAGAGTACCCCTTTGGAGAACCAGTTGAATTCAATTGGCCTCTTTCAAACATTTGGTTTGGGTTTGGGGTTGGGGATAATTTTCCCCCTCTTACATCGGGATCACCATTTTTGGTTGCTATCATACCTCCTAGCCCCCGTAGTATTTTACAAGATCTCACAGTGGATTCAGACATGGACTCGTCTGGTCCTATTGGCAGTGAAGGTATTCCTATTTCTGATGAAGAATACTAACTTTTCCTAGAAGACATCCATCAAGAGCCTGTTCAACATTCACCATCGGTGTCACTTCCAACCAGATATAGATCTTTGGGTCATATTATCGCCGATATTTCCTTCATGGCAGCATCAACCCCGTAAAGGGGGTCGGTCCTCCCATCATTAGGGATGTCGTCAACGACACCTGTCTCGTCAACACCTTTTGTTACATCTCTCCCAACTAGGCCTATTGTCTATGGCTGCATCGGTACCGATGTCACCGCTCAGTCATCGGGAGTTTTAGCTTCGGTAGAGACTTCGATTGCCATGGAAATCCCTAACGGCCTTTATTTTGAGGAGTGTCGGCTGGTTGTTTAGCGGTAGAGCTCCCAAATTTATCAGTCCCCTAAGGATCCTAATCATCCTTATTTTTCTAATTATGACGCGGTTGGTACCCCGATTTATTCACTTTTGTTTCAATATGATGAGCATGGCAACCCTATCTATTTTCCTACTCCTGAGGCTTATCAGTTCCTTTCTGGTTTTAGACCTACCTTGCCTGTGCAACCATCTAACCAACAAGGAAAACCCTTTCAGGGACAACCTTCGGTTCAGCAAGGGTATGCTTATGACCCACAAGTACAAGCCTTTCAGGAACAACCTTCGGTGCAACAAGGGTATGCGTATGACCCACAAGAACAACCCTTTCAGGGACAACCTTCGGTCCAGCAAGGATTATTTTATGGCCCACAAGGGTAGCTTTACAATCCTCGAGGTCAAACTTTATAAGCTCAGCCTATGATCCAACCAGGGCAACCTCAAAGACCTGTTGGGCAACCGGTATGTCAACCTAGACCTTCACATGGTCCTAGGGGGCAGATCCATCCATCTCAACCTTTCGTGCAA
Source organism: Pinus albicaulis (assembly GCA_034641835.2). Lineage (NCBI taxonomy): Eukaryota > Viridiplantae > Streptophyta > Pinopsida > Pinales > Pinaceae > Pinus > Pinus albicaulis. The sequence goes on from CM076579.1 coordinate 1,067,378,925, forward strand.
CCACAACAACCCTATCTTCCAATTGGTCCAAATGTTGCACAGCCAGGGCCATCTTATGGTCCTGCTCTAGGCCAACCTGGTTATCAAGCACAACCTAGCCCACCGCAGCCATCAGGCCAACCTACTCCGCAAGGGAAACCTGGTGGCCCTCATCAGTCAGGCCAACCTACTCAGCTGGGACAACTTGCACAAACAGTTCACCCTGCTCAGCCACCACTCTACTCTACACCGCAGTTGAGTCAACCTCTGCGCCCGACTTATCCAGCTCAGCAGGGCCCTACTTATTAGCAGCTTGTTCGACCCCAAGGTGGTTTTTACCCTCAAGGTCCATATTGACCGATATACAACGCACCTCAAGGTCCTGCTTATTACCCTCAACCACTAGGCCATACTTATAATCCGCAGCAGAATCTGTATGCTGCTCAATCGGGACCCTCGTATACTCAGAATCAGTATCCTGGTTTTCAACCTCCGTATCCTGGTCCTCAGCTGCAATATCAGCCAAATTATTCGGCTTATACCCCTTATGGTCTGAATCCTTCGGGACAGAACCAATGGGGGCAGAGTTACACTCAACCAGGATGGAATATGGGTATGGTCCTTATCGAGGACCTGTTATGCCTTTCAACCCTCAATTACCCTTTCTCGCCACATTGGAATTACCGGATGTGCCCAAATTGACAGATGATCCAATTATTCATAATCCATATTGGCCTCTAGTTCCAATGAAGGTTCCTGGTGATTGTCCCAAGTTTGGGGGCAAATCTGGAGAAGACCCCCAAGCACACATCATGACATACCATTTATGATGTTCTTCCAATTCTTGGGTGGATGACTCTATTCGACTCTGTATTTTCCAGCGGACTCTCACCGGGGCTGCTGCTAAGTGGTATATCAAACTGCCTCGCGGCATCTTTCAAGATTTCAACACTCTCGCTATGGCATTCCTTACTCAATTCTAGTTGTCGGTTTGTTATGAAGCCAGGACGCATCTCCTAACATCCTTGAAATAGGACCGGGCTACCCATATCTCGGACCACATTCATGAATGGAGACGGTGTCATCTCCTAATCAAGTTCAAAATTCCTGATCATCTTCTTACTCATTGATTCACTACCTCTTTTGCCAATCAGATTGCGAAAGACATCACCATGGGGGCATGTGTAACCGAGGAACAAGCCATTTCTCATGCCCAGTACCTTGATTTAGTGTTCTCTCAATCGGGCATATTGTATGACATCTTGACTGATGCTCCATGACCTGGGACCTCTAAAGCGCTGACTACACCATCCATCGACGACATTATTGGTTCTGTGTCTCAGACTTCACGTAATTCTTCCAACGCTGGGAAGCAAAAATAAAATTCTTCCAATGGTTCTGATCCTAAGCCTACCGCGGATTCTGGTAAAACCTCGGAGGTTAACGTCGTTCAAGATAATCCTGCAGACAAGACTTCCAAGGGGAGAAAGAAGGGCAAAAGCAAGGCCAAAGCCGATATCCCAAAACTAGAATCGTCTAAACCTCATGTTGATGATGGTTCACAGCGCAAGCCGAAGTATCCCTATCTGATTTGGGATGAGTAACACTACACTAAGGATTGTCCTAGATGAGTCAAAGTTAGTCAATTTCTCAAAGGCATTAAGGGAACTCCGGCTGTCCTCAAAGAACCTTTTCCATCCTAGCAAACACAGATGGTTGAGCAACCTGCACCATTTGCATCGTTTGGCTCTCAAGTATTCATGATGAACGGTTATGCACCCATTTCCATCACTACTCGGTCGAAAGATTATACTGGATCACGCCAGGTAGCCAGCAAAGAGATCGTTGATGTTCCTCCTCCCCCACCTGCCTCTGGTCCTCTTGAGATTGAAAGGCCCAGTGCTGAACCCATTGTACGGCCACCTTCTAAAGGTGTTCTCCGTAAATATTCTTATAATCCTAATGCTCGTGCTACTCAGCATTACAGTATTGTTGAGGATTTAGCACAAGCGCCATTCGCGATGTCCGCGTTAGAAGTACTTCAGAGTTGTCCATCTCAACAGAAAGTGATATTATCTACGATCGACGGGATTGATCCTGTTGATTCTAGCCTTCTCACTTTCGACTTAGAGAATTTCATCCCCCGACTTCTGCACCAGATTGTGCTTGTCATACAAATCGGCATTAATGGTCTCAACATCCATAGAGTCGTTGTGGACAAAGGTGCATCTACCTGTGTCATTTCCTCTACTTGCTGGAAGGCTATTGGCTCTCCAGCCCTGACTTCATCACCCAATGCCCTTGAGGCATTTGATGGAAGGGAATTGAAACCCTTGGGTGTTCTCACTAGCTTGCCAATCACGTTGCAAGGAAAGATGGTCTATGTTGAAGTAGAAGTCGTTGACGCTAAACCCAATTACAATCTTCTACTCGGTCGTAGTTGGACTCACGCTATGCTGTGTGTTCCGTCCACCCTCTTCCGTCTTCTAAAGTTTCCACACCAGGGAAAAATCATTATTGTCGACTAGTTGTATTACTTTACCTCATCTTCTGAGAACAACATTCCATACGTGGATCAGATTCCTTCTCCCCCTAATAGTGTAGGGCCGGGTCTTTTCAAAGATCCCTCCCTCATGGGTATCTTTTCCCTTCTGCCACCAAATACCGTTCAAGTTAATATGATATCTTGGTCAAATGACCCATGGATCATCCCTTTACCTGAACAGGTCGATTCATTTGGGGATTCAATGTCGCTTAGTCTAATTGAAATCAATTATTGCAAGCTTGCAGCTGCATCTGATTCTCCCCCTTCTAAAGGTGCTCCTTTGAGCATGTCTCTCAACATTTATTCTCAATCCCCTTGGTTCGGCGATACGGATTCGCCTGATCCTTTGAAAGAAGTGTTTCCATATGATGACGCAATAATGGAAACCATGTCTCTCGAAGATCTACCGTGGGGAAATGGGCATCATCGTTCCTCATTTATGCCTGGCCTCGGGGCAATGTCTAACTGTCTTGAGCATTTTTCATCTCAAGTTCCTTCTCCGCCACTTCAAACGCCTATCTTGACTCACAAAGTCTTCGCTGAAGGTAACTTGGGTAACATTAATCAGATGATGCCTATCAACATTTCCGTGAAACCGGGAATTGTCGAGAACATCCATGTGGGAGTCACTTTCTCTTCCGATGAAGTCCAACTGTATACTAGCCTCTTTTGTGAATTCTGTGATGTTTTTGCCTGGTCTTACGAACAAATGCCTGGAATTGATCCCAGTATTGTGGTGCACGAGATTCCCACCTACCCAGGTGCGAATTAGCTTGTTCGCCAACGCCTTCATCCAGTGCATCCTCGGAAAGTCGCTGCCATAAAAGCTGAAGTTGAAAAACTTCTCAAAGTGGGTTTCATTTATCTGATTCCTTTGACAGAGTGGGTTTCTAACATTGTTCCTATGGATAAGAAGCAGGGAGCAATTCGCGTCTGTGTTGACTATCACGATATTAATCGGGCCTATCCTAAAGATAACTATCCCACCCCTTTCATCGATCAGATCATTGATGATTGTGCAGGGAGTGAGATTTTTTCTCTTATGGACGGTTTTTCTGGCTATAATCAGATCAACATTCTCCCATCCGAGCAACACAAGACCGCTTTTATCTGTCCTTGGGGAACATTCGTGTATAAGAAACTCCCTTTCGGCTTAAAGAATGCTGGGGCTACGTTCCAGCGTGTGATGTCTTGTGCCTTTCATGATATTCGTCATATTGTTCAACCATACCTAGATGACCTTCCGGCTCGTTCAACTGTGCAAAAATACTACCCGGACAATCTCCGCCAGATCTTTCTTCGTTGTAGACGCTATATCATTCATCTCAATCTGCATAAATGCGACTTCAGCATCGATTCTGGTAGACTTTTAGGGTTTATCATATCTAAAGACGGAATTCGCCTTGACCCACTTAAGGTTGGGGCTATTGTTAATCTCCCCTCTCCATCCTCATTACGCCAGCTCCAGAGTCCCCAAGGGAAAGAAAATTTCTTACGTCGTTTTATCCTGAACTACATTGAAGTAGCCAAAGGGTTCACACAACTTTTAAAGCAGGACGTCCCTTTCTGTTGGGATGAGATTGCTCAGCAATATTTTGATACGCTTAAGAAATTGCTTGTCAACGCTCCTCTATTACGTCCTCTGAATTATCATCATGATTTCACCCTCTATCTAGCTGTCACCTTCAGTACGGTCGCCATGGTTTTGGTTCAAGATGATGATGACGGTAACGAGCATATCGTTTACTACTTGGCTCGGAACCTTCTTGACCCTGAAACACGTTACGCACATGTTGAGAAGTTAGCGCTGGCTGCGGTCCAGGCTGTCCAGCGTTTTCGTCATTATATCCTTTTAGCACGGTGACCGTGATTTCTGATTGTAACCCCATGACCTATATTCTTTCTTGACAGTTTATAGGGGGGAAATACTCAAAGTGGGTCGTTATCCTCCAAGAGTTTGATTTGGTGTTTACTACCGCCAAATCAAATAAATCACTCGTTTTTGCTGATTTGATTTGTTCTCTCCTCGCTGACTCTACTCCTTCTTATTCCGAGGATCATATTCCAGACGAAACTCTTTTCTTGACTAGCTCCCTCAATCCGTGGTATGGTGATATCATCATGTATCTCCAAACTTCTACTTTTAGGTCTGAGTTAACGAAAGATGCCCGACGCCGCATACGGCATCTGTCGCAACCTTATCGTATTATTGGAGATACCCTCTATCGTGTGGGATTCAATTCAGTACTCCGTCGATGTCTGACCCTCAAGGAAGCTGAGAAAATTTTCAATGACTACCACAGTGGTGCCTGTGGTGGTCACATGTTTGGTTATGCCACCGCACAGAAGATCTGATGATGGTTCACAGCGCAAGCCGAAGTATCCCTGTCTGATTTGTGATGAGTAACACTACACTAAGGATTGTCCTAGACTAGTCGAAGTTAGTCAATTTCTCAAAGGCGTTAAGGGAACTCTGGCTATCCTCAAAGAACCTTTTCCATCCTAGCAAACACAGATGGTTGAGCAACCTGCACCATTTGCATCGTTTGGCTCTCAAGTATTCATGATGAACGGTTATGCACCTGTTTCCATCGCTACTCGGTCGAAAGATTATACTGGATCACGCCAGGCAGCCGGCAAAGAGATCGTTGATGGTCCTCCTCCCCCACCTGCCTCTGGTCCTCTTGAGATTGAAAGGCCCAGTGCTGAACCCATTGTACGGCCACCTTCTAAAGGTGTTCTCCGTAAATCTTCTTATAATCCTAATGCCCGTGTTGCTTAGCATTACAATATTCTTGAGGATTTAGCACAGGCGCCATCCGCGATGTCCGCATTAGAAGTACTTCAGAGTTGTCCGTCTCAATAGAAAGCATTATTATCTGTGATTGGCGGGATTGATCCTGTTGATTCTAGCCTTCTCACTTTCGACTTAGAGAATTTCATCCCCCGACTTCTGCACAAGATTGCGCTTGTCATACAAATCAGAATTAATGGTATCAACATCCATAGAGTCGTTGTGGACGGCAGATCTACCGTGTCATTTCCTTCGTTGTCGTAGCTATTGCCTCCACCGACTTAGTCACCCAATTCCCTTAAGGCATTTGACGGAAGGGAATCGAAACCCTTGGGTGTTCTCACTAGCTTGCCAATCACGTTGCAAGGAAAGACGGTCAATGTTGAAGTAGAAGTCGTTGAAGCTAAACTCAATTACAATCTTCTACTCGGTCGCAGTTGGACTCACGCTATGTTGTGTGTTCCGTCCACCCTCTTCCGTCTTCTAAAGTTTCCACACGAGGGAAAAATCATTACTATCGACCAGTTGTATTTCTTTACCTCGTCTTTTGAGAACAACATTCCATACGTGGATCAGATTCCTTCTCCCCCTGATAGTGTAGGGTCGGGTCTTTTCAAAGATCCCACCCTCATGGGTATCTTTTCCCTTCCGCCACCAAATACCATTCAAGTTAATATGATATCTTGGTCAAATGACCCATGGATCATCCCTTTACCTGAACAGGTCAATTCATTTGGGGATTCGATGTTGCTTAGTCCAATTGAAATCAATTATTGCAAGCTTGCAGCTGCATCTGATTCTCCCCCTTCTAAAGGTGCTCCTTTGAGCATGTCTCTCAACGTTTATTCTCAATCCCCTTAGCTCGGCGATGTGGATTCGCCTGATCCTTTGAAAGAAGTGTTTCCATTTGATGAGGCAATAATGGAAACCATGTCTCTCAAAGATCTACCGTGGGGCGATGGGCATCATCGTTCCTCGTTTATGCCTAGCCTCGGGGCAATGTCTAACTGTCTTGAGCATTTTTCATCTCAAGTTCCTTCTCCGCCACTTCAAATGCCTATCTTGACTCACGAAGTCTTCGCTGAAGGTAACTTGGGTAACATTACTCAGACGATGCCTATCGACATTTCCGTGAAACCGGGAATTGTCGAGAACATCCATGTGGGAGTCACTTTCTCTTCCGATGAAGTCCAACTGTATACTAGCCTCTTTTTTGAATTCTATGATGTTTTTTCCTGGTCTTACGAAGAAATCCCTGGAATTGATCCTAGTATTTTGGTGCATGAGATTCCCACCTACCCAGGTGCGAAGCCTGTTCGCCAGCGCCTTCATCCAGTGCATCCTCGGAAAGTCGCTGCCATAAAAGCTGAAGTTGAAAAACTTCTCAAAGTGGGTTTCATTTATCTGATTCCTTTGACAGAGTGGGTTTCTAACATTGTTCCTATGGATAAGAAGCAGGGAGCAATTCTCGTCTATGTTGACTATCGCGATATTAATCAGGCCTATCCTAAAGATAATTATCCCACCCCTTTCATCGATCAGATCATTGATGATTGTGCAGGGAGTGAGATTTTTTCCCTTATGGACAGTTTTTCTGGCTATAATCAGATCAACATTCTCTCGTCCAATCAACACAAGACCACTTTTATCTGTCCTTGGGGAACGTTTGCGTATAAGAAACTCCCTTTCAGCTTAAAGAATGTTGGGGCTACGTTCCAGCGCACGATGTCTTATGCCTTTCACAATATTCGTCATATTGTTCAACCATACCTGGATGAACTTCTGACTCATTCAACTGCGCGAAAATACCACTCGTACCATCTCTGCCAGATCTTTCTTCGTTGTAGACGCTATATCATTCAGCTCAATCCGCATAAATGCGTCTTCAGCGTCGATTGTGTTAGACTTTTAGGGTTTATTATATCTAAAGACGGAATTCGCCTTGACCCGCTTAAGGTTGAGGCTATTGTTAATCTACCCTCTCCATCCTCATTACACCAGCTCCAGAGTCTCCAAGGGAAAGAAAATTTCTTACGTCGTTTTATCACGAACTATGTTGAAGTAGCCAAAGGGTTCACACAACTTTTAAAGCAGGACGTCCCTTTCTGTTGGGATGAGATTGCTCAGCAATATTTTGATACGCTTAAGACATTGCTTGTCAACACTCCTCTATTGCATCCTCTGAATTATCATCATGATTTCACCCTCTATCTAGCTATCGCCTTCAGTACGATCGCCATGGTTTTGGTTCAAGATGATGATGACTGTAACGAGCATGTCGTTTACTACTTGTCTCAGAACCTTCTTGACCCTGAAACACATTACGCACATGTTGAGAAGTTAGCACTGGCTGCGGTCTAGGCTGTCCAGCGTTTTCGTCATTATATCCTTTTAGCACGGTGACCATGATTTCTGATTGTAACCCCATGACCTATATTCTTTCTTGAAAGTTGCTAGGGGGGAAATACTCAAAGTGGGTCGTTATCCTCCAAGATTTTGATTTGGTGTTTACTGCCGCCAAATCAAATAAATCACTCGTTTTTGCTGATTTGATTTGTTCTCTCCTCGCCGACTCTACTCCTTATTCTGAGGATCATATTCCAGACGAAACTCTTTTCTTGACTAGCTCCCTCGATCTGTGGTATGGTGATATCATCATGTATCTCCAAACTTCTACTTTTAGGTTTGAGTTAACGAAAGAAGCCTGACGCCGCATATGGCATCTGTCGCAACCTTATCGTATTATTACAGATACCCTCTATCGTGTGGGATTCAATTTAGTACTCCGTCGATGTCTGACCCTCGAGGAAGCTGAGAAAATTTTAAATGACCGCCACAGTGGCGCCTGTGGTGGTCACATGTCTGGTTATGCCACCGCACAGAAGATCTTTCGTGTTGGCTATTTCTGGCCGTCCATTTTTAAAGAGTGCATTTTTGCAGTATGCAAATGTCATACGTGCGAAATATACCAACGCAAGATGTGTGCACCACCTGTTCCTTTACACCATGTCATTACCGTTGGTCCTTTTTCCAAATGGGGCATCGATTTTATGACGTGCAACCCTCGTTGGGCTGGGGGGCATGCCTATACTATCGTTGTCGTCAATTATTTTACAAAACGGGCCGAAGAAATGCCTACACTGGCTGCAGACGGTAAGACAACAACGCAATTCATATTCAATCATGTTATTACTCAGTTTGGTGTCCCTCAAGCCATCGTTACTGATCATGGTTCTCATTTTCGAGACTATATGATGGCAGAACTGACGTCTAAGTTGGGTCTGCGTCACGACAGCTCAACGCCTTACTACCCTCAAGCTAATGGCCAAGTTGAAGCCATAAACAAAGTCCTTGTTACAATGCTTCAACGAACAGTTGGGATCCATAAATAAAATTGGCATCTCATTTTGTTTTCAGCTCTATGGGCTTACCAAACGTCGATTAAGAGTGCAACCGGATTTACCCCATTTCAGTTGGTATACGGTCTGGAAGATACTCTTCCGATTGAATGTGAAATTCCTTCACTCAAACTAGTTGTGAAATTTCTGCCTAATACTTCGCCTGAGGAAGAGTGTCTCCTCTACTTAGAGAGATTAAATGAAACTCGTCTCTTAGTTGCCTTGGTCATCGAAGCACAGAAGAATTGAGTCAAAGCTCATTTTTACCAAACAGTTTCCCCTCGTTCTTTTATCAAAGGCGACCTCGTTCTTCTATACGACCAAGCTCATGACAAGCTGGGGGCAGGTAAATTCCAACCCATGTGGCATGGGCCCTACATCGCCAAACGTGTGTTACAGAATGGGGCTTATGAGCTTATCGATTATGAAGGTCATCCCTTAGCACAGCCCAGAAATTTTTTGTACCTGAAAAAGTATTATGCTTGAGTCATTCATGCATGATATGTGTATATAGGTGATTTTTTTCATTTTTTTGCATGCTTTGGTTTGATGTGCTTTGTAAGTTGTTTTTGCTTATTGGGTCTTGTTTTTTATGCAGATGTATATTTCCCCTTATGTCGGTTTCGCAGATGGTGCTTCCCGCAGTACCAGGAACTTTTCTTCGGCAGCCTGGGTAATTTATGATCCTGTTGGTGAGTTGATTAACCTACAAGGTGTTTTTCTAGAACCAAATACAAACAATGTCGTTAAATATAGTGTTGTTTTGGAACTATTAACCGAGGCAGTTAACCTCGGCATATGCGCATTGCTTGTGAATCTGGATTCACAGCTTGTTGTTCTTCAACTTAACGGTCATTATTCGGTTTGAAACCCGTGCATTTTGAGATTGTATTTGCGTATTCGTTTACTTGAAATAAATTTTGATTTCATCACATATCAACATATACCAAGACGAATGAATACGTTAACTGATACAATAGCTAATATTGTGCTAGATAGACATTTGCGCAATTTATAAAACATCATCATATGTAAACAGACACATGTAGAAAATAGACGTATATATATATCAATTGTTTGCAACGTGTGCAACATAAAATCCCAAAAATATATATGTATGTTTCAGTTACATCGCGAGACAACATGTCTCTCAAAATATGCGGAAATAAAAGCCTAGGTACCTAATCAGCATGGTGCTCATGATAGCACGTCACCGCCCATACCAACCGCCTCAGAAAGCAGTGGATACGGCTCGGCATCCCTACAGTATGCCTCTAGTAGGCCCAAGGAACATCATCCAGGCGAGCATAGTCCAGGATCCCACGGGAGATCCCCTCCATATTTTGTACTATCTCCTCCTTGCCGCCCTCGCCATGAGGATCGAAATCGTGAGGATTTCACCTCGCTATCGGCGACATACCTGCAGGTCACTCTGGGCCCACATCTGCATACATATAAGATCAACCGTCAAAACATGCATATATACCAAAAAATCATAAACTCATGAAAATAAAAAATGAGTCTCACCTAGCTCTTCGTCCCAATCCTCTCCCTTCGGGAGCGGGAGGTCTGGATCACCGGTGAAGTCTGTACCAGAATAGGGCCAATCCTCCACGACAATCAGTTGTCGGCGGAGCCAATAGAAGAATTCTGATCTCCAAGACATTTGTTGGCTGCCCCCTGCTTTGGGCATCAGTGCGGCCCATCGGGCCATCCATGGCTCTATGGGTGGTGGCATCGGGACAATGACCTCCTGACGCTGGAATATGGGTATTCATTCCAAGAAGAACGATACCAGAATTGATCCATACCCAAACTGCTTAGTTTGGCCTTCTTGCACTTGGTAATTTGTCGCTTAATGTTAATAGTCACGGCCTCTGCCCAATTGAAGAGAGTCGGGTTCATGCACTTTGAGGCAAGAAGCAGTTGTGTCTTTGTGGCCTCATGCGGTGCTTGCGATCCTGCAGCCCGAGTGATAGTGTGCAGCACTACTTTTAGTGCCAGACCAGGGATGGTTTGGATGTCAACCTTTCCACTCCCTGTTCCTTTTCGTGCCACTCAGCACACCCTGTCAATCACCATTCCCATGCTTTCCCTAGAAGGACGGGTACCGGTCAAGATAGGGACTGCACCCCTACACGACAATCCTGTGATAAAATACACATCAGAGACTTCGAGTTCAATTTCCTGACCCCAAAGCACAAACTTTTCTTGATCCTCGTCCCAAATGCTTATCAAATATTGAAGCAATTCTGGATCACCCCAGAGGCACGGTGTTAGGAAGAATTTGTTTAGCCCATAGTCTCTGAGGGCATTCATGCATTGTTCATTCTCCATAGCAATTTCATCCTTCTCACTGTGTTCTCTCTCTTTCCACTCAATCACCATTTTTTCTGCTTGGTACCTGCACACGTTGTTCATATGAGTATTATTAGTCTTCTTAGGCATCAAAATTTTCAAGCAAATGGTTGCATTTTCTTTAAATTTAGGTGGATTTTTGGGTTGCGGGGTTGGTGCGACTATTTCGCTAACAGTCGCGCCAATGGGCGTGACCCCTGTGTAAAAAGTGAGCGATTGGTGCGGGTCCGTGCCCGAAACCCATGCCAACCGCAATGCCCTATTTTTGACAAATCCTTCCCTAAAAGATTCAAAATGACAAATAAAGGTAACGAAATCTAGCTTAAAAGATGGAAAATGATGTCGACTCTTACCTGAGACTGACGGAATCAAGATTGGTTCACTGGATCGCTCGCAATCGTCGCCACAAGATCGCAAGGCAAATGGGTCACTGTTGCTCCACAAAGAGGTAAAAGTGAAAAGTAAATAATTTTTACCACTTATGGCGTTTTATAACTTTTCAAAATCTTAAATTAGGTTTTAAAACATATTTGTTGATTATTTTATCATATTATTTCTGAGGAATAGGTTTTACACACGTCTTTTTGTGCAACGACAGGTTTTCACATGGTTATGACGAAGAAACAAGTTGTATTTTATACTTTTTCAGACTCGGTAAAAACACGAAAAGTCACTACTGGAGTCATATTTTAACTCTTTTCTGACTGTCTAAAACTAAAAATATTGTCGAGTCGCTTGTCATTTTGAACTCGTTAAATTGGCTACGAAACGATATCTACCCAGTATACGTTTACCCCTTTTTCGGGCTGGGATAGATTATTTACGAAAAAGGAATACCTTAGCCTATTGTGACTAAGAGGTTCTCTCAGACACAGTTTTCTACCTTTTCGGATCTGTGAGACTATCTATGAAAAGGGACTGCTGGATTTTTCTTTTCTACCTTCTTTTCAAACTCTCTAAACATGAAAAGATGTTGATTTCTTCCTTTGTCAGACTCGTTAAAAATTGATGACATCGGACTCTGTCATTATGACGTCACTCGAGTTCCTCCTTCCTAGGGCTCATAAAATGTACTAGGTTGGATTTTTCCAAAGGAAAAACTTACATCGAAAGCATATTCTATCCCCTTCAAGCTTGTTTTCAAAAATAATTGGGATACTCACCAGAAATGGTGGGGGAAAATGGAACCAGATTGTAGTCGTGTTGGCAATATGTCGCTCTTGAACATCGCACTTGTCTGGATTCGTGTCGGGTTGGGGACATCCCACTTCATCATTTGTTTGCCTCCATAGGTTTGGGTAATCTCTTTTGACCGCTCATCTTCTCTTTGCCACGTCACCATGACCTCAAATCCCTTGATGTCAAATGTTGTCAAATCTAGTGTCGTGCCGCCGATATGTTCAAGAGAAGTTTGCCTCTGAAGTTTTCAACCTCCCTATGATTCTCTATTGGTCTTGATTCACAAACATCATACTACTCTGTCTTGTGTCTATGATGTGGGAAACATTATGGCCCACCTTCGATCAGGTCACTTCCTGTCGACTCCAGCTCATTATCCAAGAAGTTGATCTAGAGACTCCCTTCAGGTACCTTGGAGCCTGCATGCCTCAATGGCAAGTTCTTCGCATTTGACGCAAGGTCAACATCATTGGCCTTCGATCAACTGACTCTGTGGGTGTTTGACATCATATCATTGTTCACATTCCGTGGATTGCACCTTTCGTACCTTGAGAACCATTGTCATTATTGGTGGTTTCTCTCGCGTCTATTAATGGATTTCATCATTGGCTGGTAATCAGATGATTTTCTTGCATGTTCGAATTCAGCTCACATATTCGCATGCTCGAATTTGTACTTTGTTTGAGTCGAGATGGAGCGCAAGACCCTGGGTTTTGTCTGATGAAAGCTAGGCTGTGGGTTCTTTGTGGATTATTATGACTTATTACATGACTCTTCTGATTGGATGGTTACGACCATACCTGAGTCTGTTTCTTGATCCCTAATACTGGATGGTTGTGTCCATACCTCGGATATCACTATTTATGTACTCTATTATGGATGGTTGCGCCCATGCCACATGTCATGTATCTGAAATATCAGTTGTATTTGTACTTGCAGGTTTTCTGACAGTAGTGTTTGGGTCAAATGCTTTCTCATAAAGCATTTCACCCCTCCCTTTCTCTCGGACCTCATGCTTTAGGGGGCATCTGTTACACAGCATTTTGTCACTGTCCCTGCAATCCCTCGCCCCGCATATTGGAGGGTCTTTCCCGTGACCTATGAGCAGTTTCATACTCTGCAAACACCTTCTTTGCATCCTTCTACATAAGGACATCATTTCTCCTGTTGGACATTTCCTCAAAAAGCACACAAAAACCTATGTTTTGGCCTTGGTGTGTGTAGCCAGTTCATCCCTCGTGCCAATGTGGTAGATTTACACTAGAGCCCACGCCACCTGGCGCTCTGTCTCTGTGTAGTGCCCATGCCAGCTGTTTTGGGAATGTTTTTTAACAAATAGAGGCAGAATTTTCCTTCTAACCACCTCAGGGATGAGTCACAGGAAGTGGTTAAGTTGATGAGCCATAGATCTCCCTCTTTAGGTGGTGGTTTCCTCCTCCCATGGAACACTCCTTGAAGATAGGTCTCCCTTCCATAATTATAGGGATCCTAACCTCTCCATCTCCCTCTATATAAACAGGCCTTCTCCCTTTATGAAAGCTATCTGAATGTATAGCCAAGGAGCTGAACTTGGAGAAGAGATACTATAGCTGAGTAATTCCTATTGAGAAGGTAGAACCAAGGAGAATTCCATAGAGAGAGCCCCATCTGAATTCCTGACGAGCCTTTGTGAGATGTGCTCTGCTGGAACCCTATTGGAGGAGACCACAACATCGAAGCTTGGTTGTACTCTTCCTTCCATTTATTAATATACTCGACTATGGTGTTGGTTTTTTCATTGTTTTATGTTGATTATCTGATGCAATTGATTTAGTCTTCTTCGACTAACTAATATTTACGAATGTGAATCAGTATGTTGTATATCATCGTTGTTTCTTGTGTGTGTGCAGGTGTCTGAGCGTGAAAGCGAGCGGACCGTGATCTGTCCGACAACAACAATAGTGTAGGACCTCCAGTAAGTCATCTATCGAATCTCCGTCCATTCGTTAACTAGGAATTAATATTATAGCTTGTCTCGTTTGTGGCTAGACCCACTCTAAGGCTAGTGGGATCGCCTCTGTCCGCAGAGGGGATTTACCTCACCAACAGAGATAAAATCAATTAAGATTGTGCACATCAATAAAAAAAATTCACCCAAAATTCCAGTAGAAGACAAATTGAATAGAATGAAAATTTAAGTCAATTTTGAGAAATAAAACTCTTGCTATCAAACCTCTCAATGTAATATAAATTTTCAAGGTACAAAAAGACAAATTAGGGAGATGAGAAATGTGGACTTATGTTCTGCACATACACAGTTGTGTTTCATTCTTCCACCCACAAGTGCAACGGTAAGCCCTGATCATGTAACATCGCCCATGCATCTCCCACAATGCTTTTGTTCTTCCTTTCTGTAGCCCCATTATGTTGTGGGTTATGGGGTGCTATCAACTCCTGTCGAATGCCTTCTGATGCACAGAACTTCTTGAATTCATTCGACACATATTCTCCACCATTTTCACTCATAAGAGCCTTCACTTTCCTTCATGTGTCTTTTTCAACAGGTGCTTTGAACTCACCGAATTTTGAGAACGTCTGGTCTTTCTTCTACATGAATAATATCCAACATTTTCTTGAAAAATAATCTACAAAAATCACATAATACATGTGCTTGGACGTGGAGGTTATCGAGAATGGTCCACACACATCTAAGTGAACTCTTTCAAGGATTTCTTGCACTCAACTGTCCTAATCATGAAAGGTGAATTTGGTGTACTTCTCCAATGTACACCCTTTTCATGTGTCACGCTGCTCAAGTCCACCCTTGGGAAGTCTTGTAGAAATATGTTGCATGATATTCAAAGCTCTGTGGTGTAGATGGCCCAATCTTCTATTCCATAACTCATTGATGTCTCGGCTCTCCACCTTCTCTACTTTCATGCCCAGGGTAGCACAATATTATACATCCAATTTGTAGAGGTACTTTACCCGAACCTTGATCTTTTTCACTTTTCCTATGGCTATGTGACGAAGGAACGCCTTTCCTTTTCTAAAAACCACAAAGTAGCCACGGTCTTCCAACATGGAAACTAAAACTAAGTTCTTCTTCAAACCAGGAACATACATGACATATTTTAATGTGAGAGGAGAACCAAAATCCCTCTAAAAAGTAATAGTATTGATGTCGGTTGCACTATATCTTCCATCGTATCCCATCTCGATGTGCATCTAGAGGCCCTTCTCCTCCAAGTCGCTGAAGAACTCTTTGTTGTCGATCATATGAAATGAGGCTCCACTATCCAGGTATCACACACTACCCATCATTAATGACACCATGCATGTGATGAGGGTAAAATCCAACTCGAATTGTGAAGCAAGTGCTTCACATGTCGCTCCTCCTAAGGGCTACTTTCCAACCTTCTTTTGTGAACACTTCGTGGCATAATGTCCCAACTCATGACAGTGAAAACATTTAATCTTTGACAAGTCCTTCTTCTTGCCTTCCTAACCATAATCTGATTTGGAATGGGATGAATTCCCTTCCCCTTTATTTTCCTTTCCATACAAGGCATAGTTATCCTCATTATCATGCTTTGATGAGGATCCATCTATGGTGTTCTGTTGAATCTCTTTTTGTACCAAGTCGGACCAAAAACACTCCCTCTCTTGTAGCCTCTCCTTCCCATTTACCAAATCCTAATAGTTGTGCCAGCTCTTGGGAAGGCCTATAAGTCCTAGGCTCACCAAATCATCTTCGGGAATTGTAACACCAACACTTCCAATCTCATCCTGACATTGGGTAAACTTGGTCAAGTACTTTGGTATTTTGTCACCCTTCTCCATATTGATTTTCCTGAGCTTGTCCTCTAGTGTCAACTTCATGTGATCATTGTTGTTCTGAAAAAAAATTTTAAGGCCTTCCACATTTCATATGGAGTTTCCTTTCCATGGAGGTTTGAGACGATGTGACCTTGTACTCCTTCCAATAGAATCCTTTTGGCCTTTGCTGCACATTTCTTCCACTCTATTAGGGAATGTGCACCAGCTGCAGATGGTTTTGGAATGTCCTTTTCAATGAACTCCTTCAATCTATTGTCCTCCAGGACTTCTTCCATCCGGTCTCTCTAGGAAATGTAATTTTATCTACCCTCAAGGGCATACTCAAGAATCGCACCATAGAATTCCATCTTGATCATGCTACTAGCTCTGGAGAAGAAATATGCAAAACTTGTTCCTCCTGCAATTACAAGCTTGTATTCTTCTCTTCTATAGTGATTTCAGCTTTGATACCATGTAGAAAATCCAAGTAGATTCAAACTGTTAATTGTAATATGCTAAAATAATAGACTTGAATCTACTTTACCAATTGTAGAAACCAAATACGTTCATGAAATCATAAAGCATAAAAGAGAAAGAATTTCAATCACACATTACACAATGATTTTCTGGGGAAATCCACAACTAAAAAACTTGTTATCTATATATTGCATTACTCAGAAAATATTAGAATATTACAATGCTTTTCTCCAACATAAGGAACCTCTACACTATCTCTATCTGTCTCACTGCTTCCTAGACAAGCATAGGCCAATACTTAGAAAAAAAATTGACTGCCTAGATCCCTATTTCCTTGCGATTTTTCATTGGGTAATTAGCCCCTATTAATTAGGGAAATTACCAATATTAATTCACAATACATCTAAGGCCTTCCTCTGTCTGCATGCACTGCCTGTACCATTTGGATGATTATACAACTGATAGTACACTTCTTTAAAAATCCAATATCAACTAGGTCTTTCTCTGATCTAACATGTATGAGTTATTTATGGCTAATTTATCAATTATCTGATTGATCACTACATGTGGTTCAAGTTCAAGTTCCACACTTTGACCTCTCACTAGTTCCTCCATCAGTTGGAACTAGTTAAATTGACTTTAACTCATATAAATTTAGTTAATTAATTACAACTCAAAATAAACTCAATGAGGGCTCTTATTTTGTAAGAGCCACTCTACATGACTCAAGTTAGATCCTCAACTCGAATTAACTGGACCAACTAATTCAAACTAAATTAGTTGACTCGTACAATTTGTCATGTTATGTGGAATTACAATTATATTCTAATTTAATTAAAGGGAAAATTAAATTAGAATCTTTCATGGTGCCATTTTCAACACAAGAAACTCAATCATGGATATGAATTTGCAAAGTTGTTCCAAGGATGAATCATGTTTGTGACTCTATAAATAACCTACAAAATAACTCAATTCAAACATATAACTAATGTAACCTACAACAAATGAAGCATGAATACTAATAGCAGAAATAAGGTATGCAAGTGAACAAGACATTCAAAGAAGATAAATAAATTGTATAGTAGAGGTCTGAGGCTCCTGGGATGGCCAAGCCTAAGGATACTCTGATTCAAGCTTCAGAAGCTAAAAATGGCACCAAACTTCATTATTAAAGTCAATCCAAGTATATCCTTGCTAGAAATGAAAGTAGAGCTGCTAAATAACAAGTTTTCTTCACAAGAAGACTAAGAAATACATGCCCCTAGAGTCTATTTCGAATTTGTTGTTACAAAAATTGATGGGGAAGCATCCACCATGAAAGGAGGCATATTTCCCCTTCAAAATCCCTCAAAAATTGGATCTGGTTCCCAATAGGAGGAATCTTCATTCAATGACAAGGAACACATTCCTATATTTTCTCAATCACTAGATATCCAGAATTCATTCAATAATTTCATAATATCAAGTTTATTTATTATCCAATCCTTGTCATCCTGTAGCAAGGAGAAACTCCCTATATTATCTTATTCAAAATTTACTCAATATTGTCTCAATATTCTACAAAAATAACAATATTAGGCACATAATATGAAATTATCTCTAAACCTTCCTAAGAATATATTAAAGCTAAAAAAAACATTATTAAGTGTAGAAGGATAGATTTAATATTGCCTTTATGTACCTAAGAAAGGTTAGATGGACGTTAATTTGTATCTAATTTAGAGGCCCATCAGATTGGTTGGACAAAGTAGACCCGTGGGCGTCGCGTAGAGTGCACGACAGAAAGGTGAGCACCTTGGGCGCACCCACATGAAGGCAAGGTGCCCAAGCACCCAAAGGCAGATTGCATGCATGAGTCAATGAGAAGCAGGCGAGTTGAAGCATCAGGCGACACAACAACATGTTGGGTGCCATGGTCAATTCAGGCGAAGGTAGCCAAAAATTTTCCCATGATGGGAATGGGTTGGGCGAGATGTGCGATGGGCATGATCGGGTTTCATGAGCAGCACTTTGTATGGCATGCAGAATAAGAAAAGGAGATTTCAATGAAGCATGCAACAAGGTGATGTGTGATACACAACGATGTGGGCATCTAGTCATCCGATGGGGAATTGTGTGTCAGGCCCGAGGCATGTAAACTTAAACATTGGTTAACGCCTGGTGTTTAAATTTTTTAAACAGTGTGCAAAGTGCGGAACCTTCCGCATAGTGAAAGCTCTGCACAAGATTAGTAAATATTTTTAAGGTTTATTTCTTAGCATGGGTTGGGGAGCTAAGTAAGGGATGACTATTAGTTTTACAAATTTCCACACCGGTAATGGCATTATTGAAACTATAACTTTAACAATTTATTAAATTCATGAAATTAATCATATTTTTACTAGTTAATAATTTATTTCAAAGCATGTAAAATAAAGCATTTAGGAACATGTGGCGTTGATTGTTTTCTCTTTTTTTTAAGGAATGCATGTAAACTTAAACATTTGTTAACACCTGGTGTTTAAATTTTTTGAATAGTGTGCGGAGCTTTGCATATAAAAGAATGTGCGAAGCTTTGCTTGTGTTGAGCTTTCTGCACAATCAAAGCTCCACACAAGCAAAGCTTCGCACAAGTCTAGTAAATATTTTTAAGGTTTATTTCTTAGTGTGGGTTGGGTAGCTAAGTAAGAGATGACTATTACTTTTATAAATTTCCATAGTGGTAATGGAATTATGGAAACTATATCTATAACCGCCCCCTCCCACATTTACCCAAATTCATTGGCCTGCCAAGGTAAACATGAGACAGAGAGTTACTGTGACATGACCCAACCTCCAAGCTCTAGTTATGGAAGTGGGGCTGAAAATTTGATAACTCACAACATCCATCAGGGCTATAGGAACACTCAGGGACCAAAGGACCAACCCAAGTGACCAAACCCTGATTTGGGGATATTTTTCACTACCCTAAGTCCACAACCACATGAATGACAAGGCCTGGGTGTGGCTATAGGCATCCAACCGCATGCGGTTATAGCCCAAAATATCCAATTCAGACGGTGCGGTCCTGATATTCGAGCCACTTTTCTAGGCTAGCCTCTAGACCACTGCCCAAAATTGCATGTAACTTCTCAGAATGATAAATGATATAATGACAAGTCTCTACATACAAAACTTGAATGAGAACTAGCCCAAGACATGCCTAGTCCATATCAGACATTTCGTCAAACACACAGCAAACATAATAACTACAGGTCATGAATGCATATTTGATCATATTAGTTTAAGATTCATCTGAGAATCACCAAGAAGGCTCTATGCCCTCTCCACATAGCTATAATAACACTTGTTATTCCATGCATTCAACAACCGTTCAATATGTTATTAAAACATTTAACATAAATATAATACATCATATAACCAGCTTATAAAAAAATATAAAACATGATAAGGCAACCATAATATAACCATCATAATCAACACATATTCCCACAGATCACAATGAGAAAATTCCTCATATTAACATATGAAAATTCCAACCAAATCAGGGACTTCCACATACCACCTAACCATAGATTGGGCTGAACTAAATCTCACTTTTAGTATTCCAAGAATGAATGTGGGATCTCATGGAATAAACTAAGACAAAACCAAATCAGGGCTTCCATAGGCCAAACCACCTCAACCCTCATCCACAGTGATTCCACCTCCACGGTCATACATCACTAACACCAACCAAATTAGTCTCTACCCAAGTTGTCCAGGGCTCCAGGAACTAGTATCTAAACCCACAACCTTCCAGGGCTCCAGAGCATTTTTCCAGCCTAGCTCCAAGGACTAGTGACTCAACCCACCAAAGGCTCCAAGGAATTTGTCCCAACCTATGCTCCAGGACTAGTAACTCAACTCAAGTTGTTCTAGGGCTTCCACATTGTTTGTTCCAACCCATAACCATAAGGAAACCAAGCACCAATCAGAATAACAACAAAACTTACAACACCATGGCTATCCAGGAAATGGAAAGGCAAGGGTAAAATAATTGTCAATCCAAGAAAATCTCCATGTCAATGGCATCACATAACCAAAAAATCACATGCATGTACCATGCATCCAAAAATCAACAAGGAGATCATACATGCAACCTGTTATCTGCAAAGAAATATAGTTGTAGTTGTTGATCTCGTTGTCCCCTTGTGCTTCCTCTTTTTCCTTTACCTTCTTTCTCCAATCCAAGTGAAACTAGAATGAACCAAGCATGCTCTAAATGTGCAAGAGTATGAGAGAATAGAAAAAAGCTCAAAAATTGAACTGAAAAAAGGTTGTGAATTGATCCTCAAAATCCTTTTTATCATTGATGCCTCTATTTTCTTCATTTTCCTTCATTTTTCCTTCAATTTCCCTCTCACGCAAATTTGTGTCTCTTCACCTTCCTTTTCTCCTATGTTTATGTATTTTATATATAAAATGCCAATTAATGTCTCTTTTTGTTTTCCAATGCCTTTGCCAATTTCCATAATCATAAATTAATCACAATTGATACCCATCACTATGTTTTTCCCAACGTTCAACTTGGAATGTGTGTCCCATGACCTTGGTCTTATTTTATTTTTTCCATGGAAAATCAACCAGGGGTTGTTACAATAGCTTTAACGATTTATTAAATTCATGAAATTAATCATATTTTTACTAGTTAATCATTTATTTCAAAACATGATTATTTGGATTGGTAGTTTATGTTGTTTTTTTATTTCAGACTTCTACGATCTCTATTTTGTAATAATATTGTTTCTGGATCCATTGCATTAGGTAGGTTTTTTTCTTCATTGACGTTTCGAACCAGCTATCGAGGTTCATCATCAAGATAAGTAAAGGTTTGGTGAAAATATTTAAAAGCCAATAAAAATTAGATTTTAAATTTAAGGATTTATTTTAATAATTAATTGTTGATAATATGTATTAATTTTAATTTACAAATATTCTTTTAATTATGATGTTTGTTTGAATTATCAAGTTGTTTTTATTATGTCTTTATTAAATATAAATCTGAATGTTTGTTTGAATTATGAAGTTGTTTTTATTATGTCTTTATTAAATATAAATCTTATTTTATATAGTTGATTTAAGTAACTGTGATGGTGTTTTAATTTTTTATAATTATTAAATTTTTAAATCTTATTTTATATAGTTGATTTAAGTTGTGATGGTGTTTTAAATTTTTATAATCATTAAATTTATTAAATTGAAATCTTATGGAGTATAGATGATTTATGTAATGATGTTATAATTATTATAACTTTGTATTAGAACCTTATGTTTACTTATGTTTTTTAATGATGAAGTTTATGTGAGGGAATGTTTATGTTTCATTTAATTTTTATTATAGGAATGAATTGTATGTAAAATATTTAATAGTGTTTTTCTATTAGGAATTTGTTATTATAAGTAAATTTAATGGTTTTAAATTTTAAGATTTTTAGTTTAATTTTGGTTTAGTATTTAATTTAATCTATAGTGATTTTGTTTAATTATGTTATTTAATAATGAATTTTATGTGATAAAATGTTTATGTTGCATTAATTTTTATTATAGGAATGAATTGTATGTGAAATATTCAATAGTGTTTTTATATTAAGAATTAGTTATTACAAGTAAATTTAATAAGTTTAAATTTTATTAATTTTTAAGATTTTTTTAAGTTTAATTTGGGTTTAATATTTATTTTAATCTATAGTGAAATGTGAGTATTTTTTTAAGGAAAGGTAGAATGATGATTCTAAGGGTGTAGGTTAAATGGAGGGGGTAAGATTAGGGTGAAGGTTAAGGAAAGGTTATGAATAAGGATTTATTAGGATTAGGTTATGAAGAAAGGTTAATTATTAAAATGAAAAAGGGTTAATTAATTAAAAAGGGATGTTAATAGAGAAATTTTATTGTTTAGAGAGGGGTTATTAAAAAAAAAATATTTTAATTTTTTTATTATTATTATTATTTTATTTTTTTATTTTTAAAGGGAGTTATTTTAGAAATTAAAGTGTGAATCCAATTCTCATGAATGTTCCAGCCTTCATCGCGGTGTAGGTTACTAGGATGTTTATTGATTTCCAGAGCCTTCCTAAATTTTCTATGAAAGTAGTGGTCTATTTTGGCAAGGATGCGAGAATTTTCAATACATATGTGGTGTTTGGAGTTGTTTGAATGCTAAGTTGAGGCAGAGGTTTTTGAGCGGTCATGTTTTATGTCTGTCGAGTGTTCTTGTATCCTGGTTTTGATTGAACGAACAATCTCACCAATGTATGGTTTGCCACAAGAGCAGAGGATTAGATACACTCCTTTTTGTAATTTAGGGTCAAGGGTGTATTTAACAGTTTTAAGGTTGGTGCGAATTTTGTTTATGGATTTGAAAGTGGCAAAAATGTTATTTTTCTTCAAAAAATGGGCAATTTTATCAGTAATGCCAAGGATGTAAGGTAAGTTGACTTTTCCAATAATGTTATCTTTGTTTTTTTTATTTAAATTTTTTTTATTGGGCTTGTTCGCACTACGGAAATCTTTGAGGATCTGATGTTTGTTATACCCATTTCTTGCGAAAACTTCCATAAGACGGGTTTTTTCATATTCTAAGTGTTCATTGTCAAGGATTCCCATGGCTCTAGTTGCTAAGGTTTTGAGGACTCCAAGTTTTTGGGTTGGATGATGGTGAGAGGTGGCATGGAGGTATTGTTTTGTGTGAATATTTTTTCCATAGACACGGTGGGATAAGGAAACATACGGGTTTCGAGATAGAAGGATGTCTAAGAAAGGAATGGAGGCATCAATCTCAGTTTCCATCGTGAATTTGATTGAGTCAGAAATACTATTAAGGTGTTGTTTGAAGATTTCTAATTTATCCCTTCGATGAGGCCAAATGATAAAGGTGTTATCAACAAATATTTTCCACCATTTAGGCTTAAGGGGGGTAGAATTTAAGGCTTTAATTTCAAATTATTGCATGAATAAGTTTGCAATGATTGGTGACAATGGAGATCCCATGGCGACACCACAAGTTTGTTCATAGATGCCATACCTGAAACTAAAGAAAGTGGATCTTAGGCTGGCTTCAATGAGCTTGCATGTGTCAGGGTCCGAGATTTTTCTCATAACGTCCATGGCTTCATTAATGGGGATGTTAGTGTAGAGAGAGGTAACATCAAAACTGACTAGAATGTCATTAGGATCAAGTTTAATGTTTTTTATTTCATTGATAAAATTTGTGGAGTCTTTTATAAAGGAATTTGTTTTGCCAACAAGGGGTTTATGTTTTTTGGATAGGTGTTTGTCCAGATTGTAAGTGGGCCCACCAATGGTGTTTACAATGGGTCTTAGAGGAATATTATCTTTATGGATTTTAGGAGCACTGTAGATTCTTTGGGTGTAAGGATTGTTATCAATGAGGTTCTTTATGTCACGAGCATTGCTAGTTTTGATTAAGTTACCAATTTCTTTGGTTATTCTTTTCAAGGGATTTTTATTAAGATTTTTATAGCAGCCACTATTGAGGAGATGATCAATAATTTTTTCATTATAATCATTTTTATTCATGATTACAGTGGATCCCCCTTTATCCACTTTTAGAACTACAATATTAGGGTTTGAGTTTAAATATTTTAAGGCTAGGAATTCTTGTTTACTAATATTACTTTTTGGAGGTTTGGATTTTTTTAAAATAATCGAGCAATCTTGTCTTATGAGTTCTTTAGTGGTGCCAGGTAAGTCTTTAATGTCATATTCTATGTGGCTAAGGATTTCTTCGAAAGGAATGCGTCGAGGAGAAATGGAGAAATTTAACCCTTTTTTTAAATATTTAAGGTGTGTTCATCAAGGATGATGTCTGATAAATTAATGACAAGATTATTATTGGGTTGATGAGCGTGAAGAGTGGAATTTGAATTAGGGTTTGAGTTGGGATGGGTCAAGAGTGGTTTTCCAAGGGTGTTCTGTTCATTTTGCGTGGATCGTAAAATGCTATCAACGGGTTGTGGAGAATGTTGTATGCTATCCTCGATTTCCATTGATTCGAAAGGAGTAGCAGTATTCTTCGAAATGTAGTGAGTGCCATACGGATGGTTTGGAACAGTTGCAGGGATGTCCGTATTCACGACGAAGTTTTGATTGTTGTTTACGGTGAACTGAGTGGTCTCCATCTTCAAAATGCGGCAAGTGTCGGACGGAAGTTTAGGAACGGCTGCAAGGAAATTTTTCCTGCTAGCGAGAGAAGGGTTCACGGTGAAGTTTTGAGTGGTATCAAGCAAAGGGTGGTTCTCAGTGGAGCCCTTGTGAGGAGGGTGGTTTTTATTGTTGTCGTGAGGAGGGTTGGAAGGGACTATCTAGCGTTTCTGAAATAGAAGATACAGCTTGTGCATCCAGACAGTCGAGGTAAGTGTCAGTAGCATAAGTATGAGCAAGGTGGTTCGGATACACATCCAAGTCGATGTTAATGTTGTTGTCAATGGAATTGTTGAGAGCAGGAGTGCATTACAGTCCACGTCCAAAGTTGTGTGTTTGGTTGGATTGAAGGATAGTTTTTAAGGAAGCGATTTGGGATGGCTTAAGAATGGATATTGATTGCAAGGATTTGGGTGGGGAAGTGAGATTGTCCGAGGATTCGGGTGAAATATTAAGGGTTAGATTAGAGAATTCAATAAATATCCTAGTAACCTAAACCGCGATGAAGGCTGGAACATTAGTGAGAATTGGATTCCCACTTTAATTTCTAAAATAACACCCTTTAAAACATTAAAAAAATAATAATAAAATTTTTTTAAAAAATAAATAAATAAAAATTAATAACCCCTCTCTAAATAATAAAATTTCTCTATTAACATCCCTTTTTAATTAATTAACCTTTTTCATTTTAATAATTAACATTTCTTCATTCTAATCCTAATAAATCCTTATTCATAACTTTTCCTTAACCTTCACCAGAATCTTACCCCCTCCATTTAACCTACACCCTTAGAATCATCATCCTACTTTTCCTTAAAAAAATACTTACATTTCACTATAGATTAAAATAAATATTAAACCTCCCGGATGCGGGTGTTGCATAACAGTTGGTTGGTGGCTAGCAAGGACCACAACAGCTGTACGAGCCACTTACCGTCATTCGCTTATGGTACCTTGGCCATTAAATACCTGCAGGCGGCCTGCTCTTTACCATTATTCCACTCGCTCACCATTAATCTCGCGTGCGTGAGGTCTTCCATGAGAATGGCGCATGCTCCCTCCCTTGCTCTTGCTTTCAATCTGCCCACTCTGTTTAGCTCGAGCCCTCCTGTTTTCTTCCACCTCTGCTTGGATTCTCTGTGCAATTCGCATAAGTAGTCGGCTCTGAGCAGTCCCAACTATCAGTCTCTGCACTCAATCCTTGAGTTCAATTCTCCTCCGCCTGCTTGTCCTCCGCCTTTGCCCACACCTTCACCTTCATTTGGGTTTGCACAAGTTCCTTCCTCCCCCTCTCAAGGCTTTGCCTTCTCCCATTCCATTTCAGTCGTTCGAAAGATAAGAATGCAGCGCCATCATCGCATGCGAAGCCGATGGTGTGGAAGCGGCAGAGGCGACGGAGGACGCAGCAGCAGTGGTTCGAGGCCGCCCCTCTCGGCCAGAAATGAAGCAGATATCCAGCCTTCTAATAGAAATGTTGCAAGTTTATCTTCCGCATCGATTTGAAAATACCTCGGGTTACTGCAAAAATCACAGTTGCATTCCAGGAGGAGGCGTCTTATGAGGCCAGGAAAAGATCTGGGGCGCGAAAGAGGCAAAGGAAGTCCACCATATTGGACAAGCCTCCCCAGGTTGCTTAGAAGGAAATCGCCCTCCCAGTCAAAAATGGCTCCGAAACTTCTGGCAGTGACAGCTCCAGCTCTCCATCCTCAAGTAGCGACGGCTTTGGGTGTGAAGACTCAGCCTTGAAAATTTCACACTCTCCCTCCTCATCTGATTTCTCAACCCAGAAGCCCAAAGAAATGGCTGGCGACCCATATGAAGGCTACAACTGCCCAATTGTGGAAGAAAATCCACCCCACAACTACAGCTAGTCTCATGAAAGGTTCTCTTCTATTTTTTTGGTGTTTTTGGTCTTGGAATCGGTGTATTATCGGCAATTTAGAATGAATGCTCTATAGCACAGCTATTTCTAGTTTATTGATGCACATGCAGTTCTGGAACATTAACATTATGCTGGTTTCCCATGCTTGGGCAGCGAATTTTTGGGTCGGTTTCCCGGTCACGGGCAGCCTACATTATGAAGTTCTGATACAGTTTGCTTTTTTTGATTTAGCATCACTCGAGCGTTGGCCAGTTTAGCCAGCCTGGAGGTGAATGCTCGCTATGTACACTATGTTTTTATTAATAAATTAAACCAACTTAATATATATATATATATATATAGATATATTAAACCCAAATTAAACTAAAAAATCTTTAAAATTAATAAAATTTAAACCTATTAAATTTACTTGTAATAACTAATTCTTAATATAAAAACACTATTAAATATTTCACATCCATTTCATTCCTATAATAAAAATTAATGGAACATAAACATTTTCCCACATAAAATTCATTATTAAATAACATAAATAAACAAAATCACTATAAATTAAATTATATTAAACCAAAATTAAACTAAAAATCTTAGAATTTAAAACCATTAAATTTACTTATAATAACAAATTCCTAATAAAAAACACTATTAAATATTTCACATACAATTCATTCTTATAATAAAAATTAAATGGAAAATAAACATTCTCTCACATAATTCATCATTAAAAAACACAATAAAAAACATAAGGTTCTAATACAAAATTATAATAAATTATAACATCATTACATAAATCATTTATATAATGAACAAGATTTCAATTTAATAAATTTAATGATTATAAAAATTTAAAACACCATCACAATTTAAATCAACTATATAAAATAAGATTTATATTTAATAAAAATAACTTCATAATTCAAACAAACATCATAAACTTATTTTATATTTAACAAGGCTACAAGGTAGCGACTACCTATCGCTTAGTTTAAATATAGTAATGTTGCAATGTGATGTTGGAAATGTCTATGGATAGTTATTACGGCTATTACATGTCGCTTAATGTAATTATAGAGATGTTGCAATTTGTCATGGCAAAGTTTATTTTAAAGGGTTTAATTTCTTTTGTTTTATAAAGCGCCACGATGGACTATATTCCAAAGTCTTTTGACTTTTTAAATGTATATGTATGGTAAATGCATATATATATATTATAAAAAAAAAATTTAAGTTTATAATATATATAATATGTTATTTTGTTTTATTTTTTTTTAAATAATACGAAAAGACGGTATGTAATTTTTTTTTACTGTTTATTTTTTTTAAAACAAAAAAAACACAGAGTGTGTATTGTTTTTTTCATTATTTTGTAGTGAGCCCGATGGCAAAATATGGTCATGATCAAGCGTGGTCAAATGTTTTGCTCAGCGTTACTGATCATTTTCATTAAAAAATAATTGTGATGTATAAGTTTTTAAAAATCTAAAATTTAAAATTTAAAAATATATATTATATTTAAATAATAATTCGATTCAAAAATCCCTCTAAGGTTATAATTAATATTTTTTTAAATGAGAATTGTATTAAAATGACTTTCGAAGTTCTGTATTGCATATGTTACAATTTTTGTACTGTAGTAATAACTCAATTAGTCAGTCACTTATTGTAAGAGCAGATGTAAAAATAACTCAATTAGTCAGTCAATGTCACAGCAGATTTCAGAAATAAATGAATTTGCTAGTTATTATAAAGAGCAGATTTCAAAAATTCCATAACATAAAGTGACTATTGGAAACAGCCAAAAATGCAAAGAAAGTAGCAGAGTCATTCATAACAAACAGCAAAGTGGAAATATGGCAAAAGTGGTAAAGTGGCACTACGTATATTTTGATCTACAATCAGAAAATAATGCTCTGTCGGATTGGATAAAGGTGACATTAAGAAGAGTTTTAACAAAAAAATTCTTGGTCAAACAAAAGGTAAATTATGCCGTCTTGTACCATCTAATTTTACATTTCTCACATGTTTCTCCATTGAATTTGAAAACAATCACAGCAAACAATACTGTAAAATCTCAACTATTTACCAAATCAAAGAGTCACCACATGCCTGAGCACTGATTTTGACATAATGTACCAGGCCAGGCAATTAATCATATATATATATATATAGAAATATTCTATATCAACATAAGTTGCATACATGCAGAGATATACCCAAAAAAACAGAAGGAACCCATCCCATACACAAAAAGAAACTAATATTGTTCAGAAAGGCATATGTGCGTGCAGGCACACAAAGTACCAGAGTCATAGTGAAATTTCAATATAAGTAGAGCACCAGCGATCAGAAAGTATCAAAAGAGCAAAAAAAAGTGGAGCACTAGTATACTAGAATGGCCCAATAATAGAGACCAAAAGTATGATGTAAACCAAAGTCATATTCAGTGAAGTAGAACAGAACCATGTGCTTGTGGTAGTAAATGATGCCAAAATCTTTCTCAACTCCTAGCTTTGACAGTCGATCAGCCATAGAGTTTTTCTTCCTGTAGACATGAAAATGTCAGTCTGGCTAAAAGAGTCACCTAAATTTCTGATCCTGTTCAGCCAATGTATCAGATGTGGAATTTTTTTTATTATCAAGAACTCAAATGATACGAGTAGTTGATTGTTGGATATGTTTAAACCTGCGTTGAACCCTCTGGTTATTGGAGCAATATCGGTTGAGACAGAAACCTTGCTCGCTGAGCGATATCCGTGAAGTGTCCTCGCGGCCATCTAGGCGGAGAAGACAAGATTGGAGGCTCGACCTTGTGTATGAGCCATTGTATAGTGACTTAACCTCTACGTAAAAGAAAGCTTAAATGGAAGGAAACCTTTGTGGCTTGAATCGGTATCTGCGTGAGGTCGCATTGCTGTGCAATTGTATGTGAATTAGAGGGAAGCAGAACCCTGAGCGAGGGAGAAAGGCGGAACTGGAAAAAGCATTAACAGTTATGTGGCCAAGCCTCATATGAAGTTCTTTGATTGAGATATTAAAAAATCACAGGTATAGTTAAATTTCCAGTTCAAGAAATTAGTGCAGAGTAAGTTTTCCAAATACAAAACAATTAAATACAACAAAAACAAAAACCAGAATTCTACTATTTAAGGAGACTTGTATTCTTGGCTTGAAATATTGTTCAAACCATTTGTGGCATTCACACTGTACGTGCATAGTTTATTGATTATATATATTATCTCATGGAATCAAAGATTTAGTGAAAATTCTTAAACAAATACTTATCAAAAGCTAAGACTGGAGTATTTGAATATTAAAGTAGAAAAAGAACTTAACAAAGTAAATATCAGTGACCCAATAATGCTTAATATATAAGCTTTCAGTCGTAAAGTGCAGGTGAAGAAGAATCATATTGTAAAGAAAATTATAACAAAGGCGAAGAGCAGGGAAGATAAGACTAAATTTAGTCTTAGTACAGTGTTTAGACATAGAATTTGGTGCATTACTATTAACAGTGAATATAGGAATCTGCAAAAAAAAATATGAACTTCTAAGCTAAGGAAGCATAAACTTAGAAATAACGATTTACTATTTCTGTTACCATAACAATATTGCCCAAATTGAGAGATGTTGTTCAAAGTTGATACATAAGAATATATGAAAAATTAATGTCCTTGCTTCGTTTGCAGAGGTGGTTACTTATAGTGCACATCCTATGGACAAATAATCTTAGTGCATCTCGCTCTTTCTGAGAGAACGAGATTTTTGTTTGTAAAGTTTGTAATTGTTCTATGAAAACATTCATCTTGTACAAAAATTGAGAAGAACTTTGCACTGATTTCTGGATTACTATATGATTATGTTGTAGCCAATGTTTGAAGAAGTGCTGGTGCTGCAAAGAAAAGGGAAAAATTAGTACAAATCTTGCTATTTTGGATAGCATAATTTAAATTGCATATATCTGATTTTTTGTTGAAATATGAAGAGTAATTATAAGTATACCTAGCCTTGGCAGGGCTTCTGTTGCTGTCAATAGATTGGATCTCGTTGTCTTCGTTGATTGTAAATGTACCATTGATTTTGAAATCACGTAGCATATACATTGTTGCTTGTTTCCTTTTAACATAGTCTTGAAAAGACATATGCGCTAGGTTGGGAAGTAACTGTTTCAAGAGGAATTTGCTTCGGATACAACATTGCAAATTGGTGTTGTTGGACTTGATTATGCAATTAATACATTGTGAATAGGAAAAGGACGAATTTTTATTGCACTTTAGGCAATCAACTGTATTCTCCTCTATGATTGTAGAGGCTGGTATTGGTGAATTGCATTCAACACAAATTGGTTCAAATGGCATAGAGTAAATGCTTGCAATTGTCAATGTTCCTTTTATCAGTTCATAGAGGAGGACAAGTAGTATACGTCAAAATAGAAACAAATGAAGAAACAATTGCATATTGAGTAGTAGAGGTACTGTTTCATTTGCACTTACAGAGAATGTTGGAGGGTTCAATTTTCTGAGTTCTTCTGCTGCTTCTGCGTTCAATTTGTGATGAATGTAGCTTGCATTGTTCGAAGTGTTCTATCCTTCAGTTCTTTCTTGTTTGTTATGTTTTTGAATAACATAATTGGAAGATGGCATTTTTTCAATTCTTGCTCAATTTCATCATAGAGCAGTGCAAATGTTTCAAATAACTGCAACTGCAAAAGAACACAGAATTTTTTTTTTTTTTTTACTGAATTAAAATGTAGGATGGAACTAGCAATATAAAAACATTGCAAAGTAATTTATGTTACCATTGCTCTATTGTCATCGAAATTTCAATTTTTAATTTGCAATGTATATTGGAAACCAACTTTCCATGCAGCTCTGACAACTACTGCAATTGTTCCAATTGGATATGTTTTTGTATTTGTTGTAAGTTGTTTTACCGTTGTATCTGGAATGAATTTGTATTCTTTGCAAATTGTTGGTATGTTCTCTATGGTGCTTAGTTCAGTTAGCAGTAGAATCCAATCACAATGACCGCGGTCATAATTTGTTTTGGGAAGAACTTTAAAATTTGTAATAGATATTTCTTTTCCTGGTGATATTTTTTGTCCATGTTGTTCAATAAGCTCAGTTGGTATGGACAATGTGATTTTCATGATTCCTTCCGCATGTGTCAAATCTGCACGTAGTATTTGTCATGCTTTGTGGACTTTATCAAGATATGTGCTATAGATAACCATAACATCTCCATTGAACATTTTTCCAATTTTGCGAATGTTTAGTTCTTCAATGGTAACTGGAAGTAAATATGTTGGTTTCGATCTGTGTATTGATGATGTTGATGTGGCAAAAGAAACAATTAGAAGTAAAATATATTGGTGATAAATATGAATGCTATGTGAATGGTACGTATAAGAATTTGTTTAAAATTTACTTACTTGTCTGATTCAGTTGCACTTGATATTTGTTGTTCTTTGTCTATTCTAGCTTGTTGTCCAGAACTGCGAGATGAAAAAGATGCAACGTCACTTAATGGTGCGCTTGAACGCAACCACGAAGTGTTTGGTAAATTTTAATAACTAAAAATAAAAATAAAAGTATAAGCTTATTGTATATTGTACTGGAAACTGAATATTAGTTATTGAAATAAATATTAATTGCATTTAAAAACTTCGATAATGGAATACTTATAAACTATACAATATTAAATTCAGAAAATTCTATTGGTGCAATAGAGATATATACTGATATGAGTTGCAAATATTAAAAGTTTTTTTGGCTGAGAGAAAAAATGATTCAATTCCAGTACTATAGAAACGTGTAAACGCATCTAGTACAGATGTATGAAAGTTCAGGTATTGCTGATTAGCATGAAAACATTTACATATGCATCAAAGACTAAGTAAGTTAGGCGTAATAAGAAAATCTAGATGTGTTTCTTGATCAAGCTCACTTTCCAATGTTGTTACTTATTATGGGTGGTTGGCAGTTTACACAATAAATATGTTGATCAAGATATATGTCATTTGAGCTTGTTGTACTACCCAACGAAAAATAACATAGAAACACCATAGGACAAAAGAAACCAAAAAAAAGGTATAGATAAAATTTCAAAGATAATAGGGATATTAAGAGAAATAATGATGAGATTGGAAACATTTTGTTCAAATTGCACAATGTGAATTAAGATGCATATGGATTATGAAATAATTTAGTTTGATGTAACTGAAATAGAGTATAATTTTGGAAGAAATTTAATTTGTATTTGATATTATCTTTATTGCAATTTAGAGGTTGACAAGAAGCAACATGGGAAATTGGAGGAGATCTTAGTGAAAAAGGGTTCAAATGTAAAGTGAACAGGAAGCTTGACAAGTTTCTAGAGGAAGGGTGAGGAAAAGGAATTAAAGGTTGACAAGAAAAGAAGAACAAAAAGATTGGGATTCATAGAATTATGCATGTAACAGTTCTGATGTAAATAAGCAATTGGTGATGATTTTCAAGTTTAAGCATGGAACATTATTGAGATGATGAAAAGGGAAAAAAATTGTGTCGTAGTGCTAAAATACTGTAGAGAATAAGATTAAGTATTCTGTGGTGTTTATTGTTAGATAACTCCAAAGTGGTTATATATAGTTTGCAATTTGCAATGGGGCGTGTCTCATTTGTGCATGAAAATATTACAATGGGTTGAAAGAGAAATTCAAGAATTAAAATGAATTCTGTGATGCTTGAGAAATAAATCATTGATGCATAGTATAATTCTATATGAAGAACAGTGCTATAGAAGTCAGCACTAGTAATATAAGAATAGGTCTTGCAATAGTTTTGTAGAAAGAAATAAACAGTTAAACATAGAGATATCTCTATACATATGCATTGAAGGGTAAGTAAGTTTAGTGTAGTAAGAAAACCTGGATGTGTTTATTTCTTTTTGTGACTTGTCTTTGCCTATTTGACTCATTGTAGAAAGCTATAGTAATCTGCAAGACATACAATTAGAAGTCAAAGTCATAGTAGTTAAATGGCTATTATGCAGCTTTCAAAGACTTTTTTTAGAAACAAATTAAAGGTATGTTTGGTAATAATGCTCACTATTGATTTCATTTGTATAATAAGGACATGAGTATGCAAGTCTAATACTATTGAATAGAAAAAAGAATTAGACTACTTTCATTTGCACTATGTTTGTGTTGCATTTTTGTCTTCAATGATGAGACAAATAGTATCATGGTCGCTCCAATATGTATCTAACCTGAAAGTCTTATAGCTACAAGTTATGTTTGACCATATGTGATCAATGATTGATAATTGTTGATTGTTATTTGTCTCTAAAAGAAAATGAAGGTTGTAATTGTGCATATACGATCTTATTTTGTTTGTTTTGTTGTTGCTTTCAAGCATATTGATGTTGAAATCGCCGACAATCGCTATTGTTTGATTTGAATGTATTTTGCATAATGCTTTTGAAAGAAGATCCAATGTATTGTTCAATGTTGCATATGGTGCAACATAGACATTCACAACTATAATATCCATGTCATGAAGAAGCAGATTTGCTAGTGTAGCTTCAATGTTTTTTTCTTCAAAATGAATATGGTTCAAGATCTTTATATGCTTTTTAATACAAATTAGCAAACCATGTTTACTATGATTTGATATGAAATTGAATGTTTCAAGTCTTTTTAGAAGCATTGAATTATTCAAATGTGTTTCTTGTAAACATAGGATGTCAGATTGCATTAGATCATAGTCATTTAACAAATCATCAATATGTATTTGTAAACTGCGAGTGTTTAGAGAAAGAATTGAAATGTATGCTTTTGTTTCTAATAACGAATAGTTGTATTATAGTTGCCACTTTGCGTTTTTGTGTAAACGTTCCATTTCAACAGAAATTTTGTGTTGAATTCGGAAGTTTTGTTTCTTAAGTGGACTAAGAAAATACAATGATTCTATGTTTCTCACACGAGAAAGAGCTGTATATACTAATCCATGGCGTCGTATTCCTAAAGGATCAAATGCAAGATTGTCTAGTGTCAAGCCTTGTGATCTGTGTATTGTACGTGCACATGCTAGTTGGATTGGGAATTGTTTTCTTATTTTCAAGTTGCCTGTTTTTGCTAATAAAGAAACTGGCTTTGTTGTGCGCAGTATGGGAGTCCAATCACTAGAAATTTCTTTGCTATATAGAAAAGAAAATTTATGTGCTTGTTGACGGCCAACACGTTCATCATAGAATTTGATCCATATTACATCAAAGTTGTCTAATTTTACATATGCTTTAATGATACCATCTGCACCGTTGACTAGACCGTCTTGTAAGTCATAGTTTCTTGCATATATTTCAACTAGCATGTTAAGTTTTAGGACAATTTGTGAAGGCAATGTTGCTATTTGTGCATGAGATGGTATGTGTCCATGGTTTTCTTCTTCGTAATCAATTGCATTAATTACAATTTCATCACCAGGAACAATAGACAACA
Organism: Pinus albicaulis; assembly: GCA_034641835.2. NCBI lineage: Eukaryota > Viridiplantae > Streptophyta > Pinopsida > Pinales > Pinaceae > Pinus > Pinus albicaulis. The sequence continues at coordinate 1,067,413,992 of CM076579.1, forward strand.
TTTTCTTGTTATGTAATGCTACATCTTTATTCCTAAAAAATAGATAGGGGAAAGTAGGATCATTAGGAGCATTTTGAATACAATGTCTATTTAGGTAATTCAAATCATCTTTTGTTTGATTATTTAAACGCATCCTATTCAAAATTCTAATGAATTTTTCATTTGTTTGACACATTGCAATGTGCAATTCATAGTACTTTACATGTTCTTTCCAAAAGTCATATGTTATTGGTTGCCTTCTTATTGTAGGTTGTTCAAATATTAGTGAATCTTGTATAGGTTGTGCTTGGTACAAGTCGCCACAAAATATGATATCAATGTTTCCAAAGTATTTTGTTTGATTGTGCTTAATGTTTCTTAGTCGATCATCAATTTGATATAAAAAACAACTTCCAATTAGAGATACTTCATCAATGAGAACAACCCTTAATTCTTTGTACAATTGTGTTAAGTTGTCTAATACATCGTTGCTAAGTGGAATAAAACTAGATTTGTTGAAAGGCATTAGCAATGCAGAATGAATTGTAACTCCACCTGCATTATATGCAGCTTTACCTGTATATGCTAATATCAAACCTTTTGGTTTCAAAGGGTTTGTATTGTAATGTTCATTGTAGATGCGCATGAGCATTTGGAATATTGCTTTTGCTGTGAATGTTTTTCCAGTACCAGCTCCTCCAGTAAAAAATAAGTAGAATGGTTTGTCTATGTTCTTTCGTTTTTTCATTGCAATGTCTTTGAGTATTGCTTGTTGTTCTTTATTAAGCATTCTCCTAATCTTGTAGTATTCTTCGTTGCTAAGCATAAATGGATGTTCTGTAAATTGAAAACCAATGTTAAGATGTCTTTTTTTCTCATTGCATTGGGGAAATTGCAAATCTTTAGCCAAGTCATACTTCTCAGTAACATCATTAGATATTTCAGGTTTTTTTATTGTATGATTAGAAGCTGCAATGCTGCTATCAATTTTTTGAATTGCTTCTTCCAAATCACCCCATTTCTTGTTCATGTTATATGTGAACTTAGTTTCATTGTTCTTTATTGTGTTCTTATGCAACATGTATGCACTCTTCCATGTAGAGGAGTCTTGCTTTAGTGCATTTTCATTGTTTTCGAATGGAACATATAGCAAAAGTTTTTCTCTATAATAGTTTTCATAGTCAATGTGTTTTTTGTATTTAATGAATCGAATTACTTTTTCTTTTTTTCTTTTTGATATTGGTCTGCCATCTTTCCTATACTTTGATACAAATTCGGCTAAACATATATGCTTAATAGCATTAGGCCTATTGATATAGTAATCAATTATAGAACTGCACATAACATCTTCAGAGTTGTCAGGAATTTGTTTTAGAAGAGTAGTTGGTTTAAGTATAAATGTGTGTTCATCTATTGGTGCTGTGTTTATAAAGTTGCATTCTCTTGAACTATGATTCAATGGTAGTGATAGAGCTATGTGGACTGCTTGTTGAGCTGAAATTTGTTGAAGGTTAAGCAAAGCATTGCCTAGAGACCGTATCATTTGAATAACATCAATTTTGCTCTTTTCATGTTCTTTTCGTATCCTTTTGAATGCATTTGTCATAGATCTGTCAACTTTGGTCATATATGAAGTGCAATATGAAGCTGCAGCATATGCATTTAGAACATATTGAGCATCTGTATTTGCATTCCATAGGTGTGGCATATTGTATGCAAAGCTGTTATTCCATATTTCTGATGGTTTTCGTTGCAAGAATACCATTGGTTGTGTTAATGTACTTTGTATTAATTCGATGTACACAGTTTCTGTTAACTGGAATTCATCTAAGAAATCTTCATGACTAGTTGATTTGTCATAGTGTTTTTTCTCTAAGGTGCTTTGCAAGGACACAACTTTTTCATTTATTGAGCCATGTACTAAAGTAATTGGTTCAAGAATCCTTGTTCTTTTCATTGGTAGCATTGGAAATTTGTATCTACACTGTGATGCTTTTCTTTTTTTACAGCTTTTGGTATGATGATGTTCATGTATCTTTGCGAGTTTTGGATCAAGGTGATTTGTGCTACAAGTTATATAGTTATCCAAGAAGTTTTCAATTTCTAAGTTAGTATTAATTCCATATACTAGAGCATTTTCTATCCATATAAGAGCATGTTCATGTGCACTACCTCTATTTTGGAACTCAGTTACAAAGTAGTAATCTAATATTTTGCCAAAAAATGTGCTATCTTGATAGATCGATTGCTTCAATGCATTTGTCTTATGTCTATAGTAACGTGTACATGTTATTGGGTCCTTTCTAACAAGATAATCAATGTTGCATTCCTCAATTGTTTCAATGTGTTTCTCTTTATTTCTATTGCTATGTAATTTAGTAAGAGTTTGTACTAGTGGTGTCCAAAGATGCTCTGCACTTGTAAATGTAACAAAGAAAGTTGGAGGACCTAATTGTCGTATCATTGCAAATATATGTTTCTGCATTTGTTGATGGTAATTAGGAGAAATTCTTATGTGTTTGAAATCTATGTATCCAATATGACTTTTTAGTAACTTTTCTAAGTTGGGCTTGTACTTAACATCTTTTGCTAACAAATTTCTTCCTTGTAATTTTCCTTTTCTTATTCATACTGAGATGCATGACATGACCTTTTCAATGAGTATTTGCATTGTCTTGAAGAACAAATTTGTGATGTGATAGGAAAAGTGACCACTGCAATGCATTAGTTCCCATTTTACTATTTCTTGGTAACAAAATCTTTGTAGTATATCATCGTCACGTGGATTTCCAAAGAATAGTGTTGGGAAACTCATTTCTTCTGCATGTTTGTCTTTGAATATCCCAAGTGGTCGTTGTCCCTCAGCTGGTGCTATTTCAATAATCTTGTCTTGTAAATCATGAATTCGTTGTGAAGCTATGAATCCATGTACCAAGGTTTCAGTTGGCCTTTCACTTTCTGAAATGCTATCAGTTTCACTTTTGCTATCAATGTTGTCATCGTCGGATTTATTACCTTTATTTTCCAATTCAAGTATATGATTCCAATTGCTATTAATGGAAATGTTTTCAGTTTTATACAAATTTTGAGAACATAGTTCTTTAAGTGCTCTCATGACAATATGCACACACACTTTTCCTGTTTGATATGCATTCTTGTATTCTAGTCGCCATTTTAATGCAATAGCAATTGTGATTGTATTGTTTATGGATTGTGACAATGCTTTTTGGACAATGTCCATCTGGACAGGTACATTGATTATTGAACCAGTTAAGCCCATTTGTGATCGCTTCTTCCCACATTGTCTTATTTGTGCAAAGGGAATTCTCAATGCAACAAGTCTTTCCTCAAGCTCTGAAAGTCTTGTTATAGTTTGCAATGGCTTGTTACGTCTTATTTGTTCAGGTGTTGCAAAGCGAGGAAACTTTGCATTCGCAAGTGCTGTTTTGCAAGATCTACAAATGATATTTAAATGCAATGTCTTCTCTTTTTTAGATATGTTTATGTACATTTTTTCTAATTCAAGTCCAATGCTTGAGATGTTCTTTTGAAATTGCAATGTCTTACATATTGGACATTTGGTTTTTGGTGTGTCTTCAATTTGTCGTTTGTAAATTTCTATGGGAGTACTTTTTTGTGATGAACAATTTTTATCTGCTATTTTATTTCTATTTTGTCCAATTTTATTTGGGTCATTTGTACGTATCATTTGTTTCAATTTGCGCAAGTTTATTCTATTGTTGGTGTTTTCATGCATTTGCACTATTCTTCGTTGCAAATTGCACCGATTTGTATTTTGATTTGATAGTAATTGTTCATAATGAATATGTGATGTACTTGTTTCAAATGATAATATGTTGTACGTTTGGTTGGAATTTGTTTTTGATTGGTAGTAATTCACAATGGTTTTACTGGTAAATGACCATATTTGTATGTTTACATTGAATATGATCGATGTCCATTGGAAGCAAAATGATGTTCCCTCAACTCCTCCTTTTTCATATGGCATTGCCATATTAATTAGGTATTGTTGCCAGCCTGCAACCATTGTTTGACTTTGTATAGTTTCATTTGTTAAGTGTTTTTCTATACAATTTAATGCATCGTTGCTCCTAGCCATTAGTGCATTGCAAAAATATTGGACAATGTAGAGTCTGAAAGATTGTTCATCAAATTCAGGTGCTATTAAATGAAAAATTGCACTAAACATGCTATTAGCACATTTCGACATAGTTGTTTTTTCTATATGCAATCCATGAATTTGCATTTCATGAACAACAGATTCATAATGGTTTTCAAGATATTTGCAAAGAGGTGACAAGGAATAATTTGGTACAAAGTTGCATCTACATAATCTTTTGTATAATAGGGGTTCAAAATGTCCACTAATGGGATCTGTATCATGAAACAAAATGTTTAGTGGAATTGTATCTAGATCGTGGTTGAAGAACAAATACCTTGTTTTCATTGTTAGTGACCAGACTCCAATTGGTATGTTCAACCACTTTGATAGCCACCGTATGCAAAATGTGTCTCCCCATAGGCCTCTTTCAGATTGGAAATTGCTATTAGATGCAGAAAAATGCATTCTACGAAGGTATGTGTCAACATCGTGAATTCCATGAAGTTGATATAACATGACAGGATCTAGTTCATATTGGTATGATTCTTTTGCCTCTGTGTCATTGCGCTGTAGACAATTGAGAAAATGGTCTATTATTCCATTGCGCAGTTCAATAGACGAGTAACGAAAGTGCAGAAGCACTTCAAATGCATTGAACAAACAATCTCCAGGAGTATATGCAAATTTTTGTAGTCTAAAGAGACTATGGTTCATTAAAACGATATCAATATTAGTATCTATCCGATGTTTTTTTGTTGGATGGTAGTTTTCAATGTCTATGATTTCAACCATTTTTTTCTATGTATTTATTCTTCAGATTCGTATGGTGATTTGTTTACTAAGTACTATGTATCTTAGATTTTTTTTCCTCAAAGATGAGAAGAGCTTCTATAATATTTTTTTCTTTATTGAATATATCTCTATGATAATGTTTACTAGCACAAAATACTAATTTTACTATTATATTGTATCTTTGATTTCAAAACAGTAAAATAAGAGAAGAAAAGTTGCAAGTAACTAGTTCCTATTTTGCATCTCTCTCTATTTCAAAAGTATCACTGCAAAACAAAGAAGATGCAACGTTGATTATTGTCTCTGAAAACATGAATCTCACATACAAGCTATGTATTCTAGAAATAATTCACTTTTGTATACAATAGAAAGCATGAAATATAGATTGTATGTGTCTTGATTAGTAAAGCTAATCTTGCTAGTTGTAAACAACATAGTTGTAATTACGAATATGTATGTACAGTTAGATATGCACTATAGCATAATAGCATCTTGAAGGCAACAATATGCTTTACAAATAGCTGAACGTGAGAATCGACTTAGTTATTACAAAGCATTCATCCCTTATGCAAGTCCCAACTTTATTGCACCAAAGCATGTACTTGCAAGTCAATGTAGCAAATATTGGACAAGATAGGTCAACATAATATGGACTAATTCTATCATTATATTTTGAAAATTTGGTGGTTACACCACTTTTTGTGATAAGACAAAATATTCATTTCAATGACGAATAAATGTATTCTATGATGATTGCTAACGACCAGACATTGTTCTATGGACATTAACAATGATGGTATATACAACAACGACATTTGGATCATCTGAAGTGGTATCTATACGACCTAGTACAACATCTAGATTTAAAGTATTGACTATTTGTTTTTTTCTTTGCTTTCCTTCGTGTTGATCTTTGACAACTGCTTATTATTTTTTGCATATTAACAAATGTACTACATACAACAACAACATTTGCACCATTTGAAGCTGCAGCTAAACCACTTCTTACAAGGTCTACATGCAAAGTATCCAACACTTGTTTTCTTCGTTGCTTTGTTTCTACAGTCTATTTGATATTAGCGGTGTCTTCTTCTGCTATTAGTTGTTGTAGCGTCTTTGAAAGTTGCATGTCACTACATTCCATCGTTCCAAATTCATATATTCCATTCAATGTAGCAAGTGGCACCCAACTTTGCTAAAACATCAAGAAAAAAACAACAAATTAACTATCCAAAGGTATCAATTGACTAAAGAATAAGAGCAATACTAAAATTTGAGACATAGTAACTTGTGCAGGATAATGTGAATAATAGATGACATAGAAAAATCTTGATTTATACTATATGAAATCTCTAAGATCCTATAATAATAACTTAGGGCATGGGACTAAGACTACCACCACCATAGGTCCATAGCAATAAGACTAATGTGACTATTTGGGTAGCTACTCTAATTTGCTATAAATCTCTAGAATATAGTGTAACAAGTACTATTCTCAGTAAGCTATAACTACATAACCTATAAACTACCCTTGCCCTTGCATCTGTTCTATTCGCTACTTCTATTTTGACTGCTCCTAGTGTTGCTTTTACTCGATCAATTAAACTGATGACTCTTGTTAGGTGTCTTGTATTCTGGAAGCAATTGTTTAAAGATTAATTTTGACTAACTTTCAACTGAGGTGCTTGCATTTTCTTGCCTCCATAATATGCACAAGATGCAATAATTTCTTGGAGGATACCAATGACCACAAAATAGCTTGAACTTTAATTTATTTCATAGAGTTTTGTTTTTGGGGCTATCTTAACTACCCTTGGCTTTGCATCTATTCTATTAGCTACTTATGTTTTCACTATTCCATTTTTTATCTCCAGATTTTTGTGTTCCAACTACTTTCTAAAATGGTGAACAATCAGTTTTTTGATTATCGGCACTAGTTCTCTGCGTTTGAAAAACGGTCTTTTTTTTGTGTTCGGGGACAGTCTCTGTTTTGGGTGAAAAAGAGTACTTTTTATTTTAAACACAGTGAACAGAATCATTTTGATTTTTATATGAACGCATATGTTTTTATTTTTAAACTTCGGTGGTCCCCACAGTGTCTTGCTGATGTGGTGAGTTTGGATGCGTTCATCGCAATCGGAATGTCAGCAGGGACAGATTTGTAATGCGAAATGTGTTAATGCAATTTGGTTCATCGCCTTTTGAAATCCGGCCGAGTTTTGTTTTCATTCATCGCCCGATGCAAAGGTTTTATGTTAAAGGTTTTAATATGTTTTATATGCACGACAAATTTTTTATAAAGTACTTTGTTTTAAGAGCTAATGTTAAAACATTTCAATGTTTTTAATATGAGCCTTCATTTTGGCTAGCTCCGAAAGGGCGTATTACTATAGTTTTATTTTTAGTGTAATATGTGCTGCCACATATAAAAGGCCCGAGAGTCTTTGTAACAGTGTCATATTTTTTTATTTTAAAAAGCAGAGTAGAGTGCGAAATAGAATAGGTTTACATAGAAGTATTATTATTTTTTTAACTGAGAGACACAGAATAAAATTTTGTGCACTGTGTCTTGCAGCAGTCACTATTTTGTAAAACCCTCTGTGAGAGGAAGACATTATAACAGTAGTTTTTATTGTTAAGGAATAGAATTATTTCTTTTCTCTCTCCTGTTGTCATCACATTTAATATTTGTTTCGACTTTGCACGCCTTTGGATGTTATCTAACGTCTAGAAACTTCATCATTGGCCATCGAATGCAAAAACCAGGAAACAATGCAATAGAGACCTTCGAATTTTGCATCATAAAGTCAAGGTCGAAGTGCTTTTAGATAGAAATGATAATAATCATGCTAATATGTTGTTCTATGAACAAGAACATAGTTTTTGATCTGCTAACAGCGAAGCTACAAATGAAGTAAAATTTGATTCAGAAAATGATGATGATAATAATCTACATTTTTTAATGAACGGAGGCTTTAGTAAACAAAGTCGTTAATATTGCAAACGGATAAGCTTCCTCGAAGGAGGGGAATTCCCCCAAGATCGAAGATGATAAGATGTGGAAGTTGCATAATCTCAAATCAAATCCTTTTGCATGAAATCAAAAGCTTAAAAATATGGAAAGACTATTTTTTCGGAAAATCCCATTCAAATGAGTTCACAATTTGAAGCCGAAAGCAAAATCAAAGATGCGTTGGAGCAAGTTCAGAAAGAATTGAGAAAAAAACTTGCAAAGAAAGAGACAGAACATGAAGTTTCTATCTCAAATGCTCAGAATCAATTACAGGAAGTTCAACACAAAATTCAAGCGATATTTCAAGAACTTTCAAAAGAAGAGACGGAACATGAAGTTTCTATGTCAAATGCTCAGAATCAATTACAGGAATTTCAACACAAAATTCAGGCGATATTTCAAGAACTTGCAAAGAAAGAGTCAGTACATGAAGTTTCTATCTCAAATGCTCAGAATCAATTACAGGAAGTTCCACACAAAATTCAGGCGATATTTCAAGAACTTGCAAAGAAAGAGACGCAACATGAAGTTTCTATCTCAAATGCTCAGAATCAATTACAGGAAGTTCAACACGAAATTCAGACGATATTTCAAGAATCGGACTAAACACCTAAAGATTGGGAACTGGAAAACTATGAACCTTATCACAGATTGTAGATGCAAAAAATGGGACTGTAGCGATCACTCGGGAGTTACTTCAAGAGCATGATCCTACGTCGAATTTGGAGAACCTCAATCAAAACTTTTCTGACAAAATCGAAAGCTTAAGAGAATAGGATTGTAGCGATCACTCGGGAATTACTTCAAGAGCATGATCATACATTGAATTTGGAGAACCTCAATCAAAAAATTTCTAACAAAATCGAAAGCTTAAGAGAACAAAACATTATTTTGTCAAAAAATGTCACTCAAACTCGCCTTCCTAGCAGAGTTGTACTGTCCAGGTTAGTTAAAATTGCAACAACAAAAAAAAAAGCCAAATAATGCAGAGCCAATGTATTTTGACAGCCAGATAAATGGTATAGAATCCAGTCAGGCAAGGATTTATAGAATGACAAAATTTATTCTATATATATATATATATATATATATATACACTCCATATATATATATATATATATATATATATATATATATATATATATATATATATATATATTTTCAATCAAATAATAAAATAATGCGATGGAAACAAACTTCAAAACATACACTCTTTGAGATATATTTTTTTGTTGAAAAGTAAAATTACGATGTAATCTTTGTTGAAAATGGAAACAAACTTCAAAACATACAGTCTGTGTGATGTAATTTTTGTTGAAAAGTAAAATTACGACGTAATCTTGAAGGTTTTAGAAAAAATTAAAATTACAACGAAGTAGTTTTTAATTAAATAATAATTTAAAAAAAAAAAATTATGAAAAGTATTTTATCTTTTTGAAAATTAAAATTATGGCAAAAACTTTTTAAGTCAAACAAGAACATAGTTTTTGATCCGCTAACACCGAAGCTACAAATGAAGTGGAATTTGATTCAGAAAATGATGATGATAATAATCTACATTTTTTAATGAACAGAGGCTTTAGTAAACAAAGTCGTTCCAAGGGAAATGACTTTGAATCCTCCGAGGCTGATACAAATGGTATTCTCATGCTAGAGACCTAACAAAATTATGTTTTCTATGTTTTCTCTGTATGATATAATCTTGAGAAGTACTTCTAGGAACTTTGTAAATTTGTTAAAAAGAAACGAGAATTGTAGGACGTACCAACTTTATCAAATACGAATGGAATTGCAATCATCAATGTTCCATCGGCTATCATTAAAAACACAATCCATAATATGTAAATTGCAGGTAGAATATCATCCACTTTGCACTCAGAATCAAAGCAAGAAAGCGAATTTAATATGTGGAGTTATGTGAAAGAGTAAGAGAAATTATGCTTAGCAAACCTTGCAACCGGAGGCGCACAGTTCCAGCCTGACTTGCGAAAGCTTGCTTGCAGAGTGTCGAGTCGCATGATAAATCTACTCGCAGATGTGTTGAGCAGAATACAAAGATTTCGACCGTCAAGAACAGAAAATCTAAAGAGCAGAAATAAAATTCACAGAGCTTCAAGCAAAATAACAACTGCAAAGTAGAAACTGGTACAACTGCCATAATTTTATGCTATTTAATTTTGAATTAATGGTTGTTGATATCAAGAGATCTACATGGGATGTCTGTGACATTGAATAGATCCTCCAACTCAGATCTGCACTTGCATAATGAATATCATAAATTACATATTCGATGCGCAAAACCTTATTGTCAATAATGATTCTGTGTATAATTAATAACATTGAAATTTGAGTTTTATTTTTTCATGATGGTTTTCACAGCAGAATAGGTGGACAACTATGAGCATTTGTACAATCAAGAAACGACCGATGATAAATGTAGATTTGACATGGATTTACTTTAATGTAATCCTCGAAGCGAGAAAAGATAAATCTGTAATTTGTGTTCTTTAATAAATTATTTAATGATGTGGATACAATGGTTCTTAAAAGTATTTTCAACCCAGTAGAAAATATATTAATAACTAATTTATAATTTAATGAAAACTAAACAACTCCACATACCAAAATTCAATAATTTGGAGCGGCAAGTCAAAACTATGTGGATAACATTACAAATTGATGAAAACTAAAACAACTCCACAAACCGAAATTCTATTGAGTTCATATTCTACACCATTTAATTCTCTTTAAATAAATTGAAATATTTATTCTACCCCATTTAATTCTCTGTAATAAGATTCAATGCCTACATAGTGACGTAACTGGAGGAATATATTGCTACTGAATAAGTTGTATGGGGTCTAACCCTTATTGCCATGCATGGGATCAGTCAACCAAATATTTTCATGTAGCAGCATGTAGATTTGATATGGATTTACTTTAATGTAATCCTCGAATCAGACAAAGATAAATTTGTAATTTATGTTTTTTAATAAATTATTTAATGACCTGGATCCAATGGTTCTTAAAAGCGTTTTCAATCAAATTTGATAGGAAAGTCAAAAATATATTAATGACTATTTATAATTTAATGAAGACTAAACAATGCCCCCAGCCTAATTTCTTTTTAAAGCTTAATTTGTGTTTTAACAACGGTGTGAAACAAGTTAAATATTAATTACATTTAACCAATACTAATTACATAATAACAATACAAAATAAATTAGTAATTAAATTAAACTAAGTAGCAAGAACTAAAAATAAAATTGAATATTTATTTAAAAATATATATATATAGTATAGGAGATGTATAAATATTATGCAAATTAAATTTATAAGAACTTCATCATACCTAAATATTATACAAAAAATTATTGATAATAATAATTTAAGTGGAAACTTATTTTAAAAAATAATTTATTATATTTATTTATCATAATTCACTAAATTTACATTAATAAAAATTATATAAATTAAGAGTATTTTGTAATTGTAGTTCAATATTTAATAGTATAAAATAATAAATAAACATAATAATATAAAATAATAAATAGACAAACTATTAGCACAAATAATTTAAAGAGAAGTGGCAAATTGAACAAAATAAATATCTACTATATATATATTTATTAAGTATTAAATTACAATTAACATAAATAAAAACTTATTTTTTTAACTATAATATACTTATAATTAGTTAATCTATGGTTGAGCATTTTAAACGTGATAGATTCCAATTTTAAAGTGTTATCCATATGTTCTATTTGCAACTTCTAATCATACAAGTAATAAAAGCTCCATGCATCACAATTTTATTTATGATGTTCTTATTAGCATGTGGCTAATGTGTACTTAGTAATGCTATATATGATTGCGGGTCAGTCTAGAGAAGTTCACCACTGATGTCAAGTACCTCGGGGGTCAGCTTCCTTCATCACTGTACAATATATAGTACAAACATAACTTAATTTACTCGTCTCGACTTACGATAAAAGTCTTTATATAATTACCTATGGCCTTATAACCTTATCTTTATTACCTATGGTTTCAACCATACTACATTCAGAATAAAGCATATTTGAAGGGTAAAGTTAATGTGGTAAGACTTGAACGTTGTTAATCTCATATTAATTGAAAAGGTTTATAACCTTCAATGCACAAGCTTCCGTACAACACTAATAGAGTGAACTGCCCAGACTCACATGCATTTCTATGCACAGGAAACGGAAAGCAAATTAGTTAAAATAGCAAGTTGAACAGAATTAATAGAGCCATAAAAATTGGAACGAAACACTTAATGAGATAATATCTCGAGAAATATCAAAATCATTAAATTGATATAATTACCCACAGTACAATTAATACTCATGGCTGAAATATCTCAGACGTGTGGAGTTCGAAAACTGTCAAACTGTGAAGTTAATCTACATATATACGAAAAATGGTATAGGTTAGTTCAAATATAACTAATTTAAGTAATAATCATCAACACATTAATGTTTATCATGTAATTGGTGAAAATTTGAATCTGAATTAGAAAAATAAGAATTATTCACTATAACTATTTAACATAATCCCAATTACTAAAATTATTTTTTAAAAATCACAATTTTAAGTATTATTATTTGTATTAGATTTATTTAACATTTCAACAAATTTCAATCCTAATAATTTTTTACAATCAATTTTTTTTAAATAATTTTTTAAAGTTTTTATAATTAAAATAAATAATAATACAAAAATGATAAAGTTTATTTAGAACATAATTTAATTTAAATTTTAAATTTCTATAATTGCATTCTCTGTTATTGCTTGTATACACTGCTGTTGTGTAATGTTATATCATAGAATCTCAAATATTTATAGCAAAATGTTAAATAATTACATCGGGGAAATTTAAATTATTCAACTTTATTCAACTCATTTGTTTTCAACAATTTTCCAGGCCAATGACGCATCTTGTACTGGGAATCAGTTTATTGACTCAGAATTTTCTAGACAATAGTGATGATCTTACAAAACCGTAATGGTATATCGCATGCTCACAAGGTATTAAATCATATTTTTATAATGTGTGCGATAAACTTTTGGAGAAGCCACGTAGCAATCAGAGATCGGCGAATCCTTGTAATAAATGTTAAAATTCACTTTCGATCTTTTGTGATGCGATGAATAAATATAAAGGCAAAATAACAATCGCATCGCAAGTCTTCAATGGTGCGCAAGATAAATAGAATATGATTCATGCCGATTTTCCGATTGCGATGATTGCATCGCAATTTGTTTTAGTGAAAATGTTTTTTCCAAATCCCGATTGCATCGGATATTTAAAATGAAGTGGACTGTTATAATCTATCTCCGAAAATGCAATTTCGATTGAGCGCAATCACATCGGAATTTTGCAATGAGACGAATGCAATGTTTAATCTTTTTCCCGAGACGCGATTGCGATAAATCGCATTGCATTGTTATAAATAGAAAAAGTGCAATACTTAATATTATTCCGAAATGCGATTGCGATTGAGCGCGATTGCATCAGAACTTCTCAAAGCAATAACAACTCTTTAAAAGAACTTTTCCAAATTTCTGATTGCGATTTACTATTCATTTTAACATATTTCTAAGTATAAAATTTTTTTAATATGTTCGAAATATGTTAAAAGGTCTTTTAACTCATCGGATGGGTAAGTTTTTAAAACTTGTAAACTTTGTGAATAAAATGTGATATGCATCTTTTTATTTATGGAAAAGATATAAAAAGGGGACCTATTTTTAAATGGGATTTATTCTAAAATTATAAAAATGGGGAGGGTTGTTGTACAGTACAACAATTGGTGATTCACTAGAAGAAACAGTTATTTTTGAAAAAATGAAATGAATACTATATTTCAAGTAAGCAAAAATTTCTAAAGATAATGAAAACTTTTCTTAAGATAATTCAAATAAAATCTAACTATGAAAAAGAATAAAAATCACTTACAATTTCTTTCTAATTCTTCAAGGATAAAAACATTTTTTGGGTTATCTCAAGCTTTGATTGGTTGATAATAATAAAGTAAGTGGATTTTCTCAAGTTTAGCTTATGTAATATACTATATTGTCTTAGGTATTGCCTCTGCTGCCAGCAAATGTTCATAGTCTCGATAGGGTTACCTTTTAACCATTAAGGATTCATTGTCCCATCCAATTAAGACTATGACTTATTAAAAATAAATTCATAAGACATATTTTCTCATATTTTTGTCTTTCATTTATTTTTCTTAATTTAAGAGCCATTGTTCTGGTTTGGTAGCCAGTTAGTAAAAATGCCATTCACTAGTTGTAATTAAACTGAACAAGCTAGCTGGTGATGAGACTCCTTGTCTTAATTTATAAGCCATTACCCTATTTTGGTATGCAGTATTGGTAATGTCAATTTGATTACTTCCTATGATCATGGTAAGCAGGCTCATGATGAGACCTCTTATCTCCTAAATTTGGTCATATAATTTCTTTAGAATTACATTCTAAAAAATCACAATCGAAATGGATGGGGTGAAATAGTTGTATCCTTAAGAATAAATGGATGACAATTTTCAGAGTTTTTTGTTTGCCAAAGCTTGAAAAAGTCTTTACTTTTTAAAGATAACCTTTCTCTGCTTAATAAACTTATAATGATTTACATTTTCCTCAAAGTTTCATAAGATCATGCAAATTCTTTAAACAAATTTTCAAAGTTTAACATTTTATTTAAACTATATAAAAATTGTAATCAATTTCCTAAAAAAAATTATTTTACTTAAAATAAGAATTTATAACATTATTTCTAAGACAATTTTCTAATAGTAAAAAAGTCAATTAAAGACTATAAACAAAATTTATTTTACAAAAACAAATGAAAATTTCAGAAAGGGATATGTACAAGTAAGAAGGGGTTACCTCCTCATGAAAAAAATTTCTTTAAGACAAGCCCGTTTACAGGAAGAGATTCTCTCTTTCCTGTTAAATCTTGAAGTATGAATGTATATGAGCCTATCTTTTCAGCAATCTGAAATGGTCCAAGCCACATCTTTTGGAATTTGGTATGCTTACTTTTTTCCGCATGTGCTTTATCCCATTTCAGAACAAGATCACCAATTGACAAATTTTTTGAGCCGGTGGAATTTGAATCAAAAGAGGATTTAACAAGCTGTTGATGTTTTTCATGAACAATTCTTGCTTTTTCTCTTTCCTCTTCTAATTTTAGGATTTGATCAAATCTCAATTGAATGGATGAGGAAGGATTTTCTTCAATGAATTGCACCAGGGCTAATGATGGAAGAGCTAGATTTGATGGTATTACAGCTTCTTTACCATAAAATAAATTGAAAGGTGAAGTTCCAATAGAAGCTTTAAGAGTAATACGATTAGCCCATAATGCAAAGATTAAAGACTTGTGCCAATTCTTTTGGCTTTGATCAATAGTACTTTTAATGATTTTGAGGAGATTTTTATTAGTGGATTCAGCTAAACCATTACGTTGTGGATAATAGTTAGCTGAATATTTCAATTTAAAACCTCTCTTAATTGCAAATTCCATTATACTATTACCATAAAAATAAGATGCATTATCATAGACCAGAGTGTTAGGTACACCAAACCTGGTAATGATGAATTGATCGATGAAATTAATAATTGCATCAGAGTTGGCTACCTTTAGAGGAATTGCTTCTACCCATTTTGTGATGTAATATGTTGATGTGAGAATGTACTTATGCTGCTTGGAAGAATGAGGAGTTATCTCACCAATAATATCAAGCCCCCATTGCTCAAATGGTTGTTCAATGTTTATTGGTTGTAGAGGAAAAGTTGCCTTCCTCTGCCTTCCATTGGTAGTTTGGCAAATCTTGCACTTTCTCACATAATCATGAGAATCTTTAAAAATGGTAGGCCAATAATATCCAGCATGGATGATTTTGTGGGCTGTGGTATTGCCTCCAAAATGACCTCCTGCTGGTCCATTGTGTAGTTCTTGCAAAACCTTCTTTGCCTCAGTCTTTTCAAGACATCTTAGTAAGATTGAATCATATTTTTTTCTGAATAACACATTATCAATGATTTCATATTTAGTAGCTTTTAATCTTAAAGCATGTTTATTCTTGTAGCTGAGATTAGAAGGAGCATACCCATTTTTCAAGTAAAATATCAGATCAGCATATTTTGATTCAGAATCTGTAACACTTATCTAACTTTACTGAAATAGCATTCTCTAGATCTTGATTTTCTGATATGTTATGAGCTCCTGCTAATAATCTGCAAAAACCTTGTCCTCTAACAATCTTTGTTGGTTTAATGTCAATATCATATTCTTGCAAGGCTGTTACCCAATTAGCCTTTTTTTCTCCTACTTCTCTTTGAATTAGTAATTGTCTTACTGCTGAGAAAGGAACAATCACTTTTGTGTGCGTTTTTAAGAGAAAATTCCTAAAATGCTTGATTGACTTAAATACAGCGAAAGCTTGTTTTTCAATATCAGAATAATTCAGCTCAGCTCCTTGCAGATTTAAGCTGAAGAAAGAAATCGGTGCTTCGATTTTTTGATCATTGAGATGTGTTAAAACAGCAGCATAAGAAGTTTCAGTTGCCAAAGTATACAGAATAAAATCATTGGAAAAATTACGAGTATTCAATGCAGGTGCATCAATAATTTCCTTCTTGATTGCATTGAAGGCTTCTTTTTCTTTATGACCCCATTTGAATACTGAGTTTTTCCTAATCATATTCTGCATAGGCAAAACAATTAAAGAAAAATCTGGAATGAATATTTTTACAAAATTAATCTGACCTAGAATGATTTCATGGATTTTTTATTGTGAGGTAAAGAAATGTCAGAAATTTGTTTAACTTTATCAGGATCGATATATATACCATCTTTTGATACAACAAACCCTAAGAGTTTTCCTTGATCAAGAGCAAAGAAATATTTCTTTGGGTTTAATGAAATACCAAGTCTCCTACATCTTTCAAATATTTGTTTCAGATCTTGTAGATGATTGGATCTTTTCTTTGAATAAACTGTTATATCATCAAGATAAATGACAACTGATTTATTAATCAAACCCTTAAATGCTATGTCCATGGCTCTCTGGAAAGTAGCTCCTGCATTCACTAAACCAAAAGTCATTTTCTGATAAGCATAGGTTCCACATTTGGTTCTAAATGTGGTTTTCAGCCTATCATCTAGATGTACTAGAATTTTATTATACCCTGAAAATCCATCAAGGAAAGACATAAGTTCAGAACCAGCTACCTTTTGGAGAATTTTTTCCATAGTTGGAAATGGGAAATTTTCCTTTTGACATGCCTTATTTAAATTCCTGAAATCAATACAGATTCTAATATCGTCATTTTTCTTCTTAACAGGTACCATATTGGAAACCCAATTGGAATGCCTTACGGGAAAAATGATTTTGGCTTTTAGAAGCTTGTTGAGTTCTGTTTTGATTTGATCTTCAAGATTTTGATGAATCTTTCTCAATTTTTGTTGCACAGGCTTAACATCAGATAGCATTGGAATTGTGTGTTGAATTACAGAAGTATCATAAGTCTTTAAATCATCATAATTCCAAGCGAAGACATTTTTGTATTTACTCAGAAGTTTAATGAAAGCAGATCGTTCTTTTGAATTTAAATTGAGACCTAGATTAACATTCTGAGGTTTAGAATCAGAACCAAGATTGACTAATTCAAACTTCAAAGTTGAACTTTGAATTTTGGAATTAGTAACTTTCTTGAATTTGTCTTTAATATCATAAAGATCTTCTAATTTGACAACAGATTTGGGAATCAGATTTTCATTATTTCTTGAATTAATTTGCAGATCATGGTCATCTTCATCAATAATTTTTTCATCATATGATTTCTCAGAAGTTAAGAAATTCAAAATATCTTGATCATGGTAAAATACTCTCTAGTTAGTAATATTATCTGGGACAGGTGGATGAAAAATTAACTCTACTGAAAATCTATCCGGACTGCAATCTTCATCAGGAAGGAGTTTAGATGCAACATTAGCTAACAAGTCAGCTGATGTGTTTTGATTCCTGGGAATAGAAGAAATATTAAATGCTATAAATTGAGTGGTAAGTTCCTGTACTACGGTTTGATAGTGTTTAAGATGTCCTAAAAGACAATGGATAGTATTCCTCACTTGTCTTATGACAATTTCGGAATCTCCATAAACTTTCAGGTATTTTACATCTAACCCTATGACCTTATAAAGTCCTTGAATCAAAGCTTCATATTCAACAACATTATTAGTACACTCAAATTCTAATCTACATGATAACATAGTTTTTTCTCCTTTTGGATCAATTAGGATGCATCCTGCTCCTGCTCCATTGTTAGATTTCGATCCATCAAAATATAATGACCAAAATAAATTTCTATCTATGGGTTTATCTACAAAAGAATCAGAAATATTTACAATTCTGGAAGAATCGGATTACGAAAAAATCTCAATTTGAGAAACAAAAGTATTTACAGAGAATGGTGATTTTGGTGCAGCAAAATTTCCAAGAAAAGACTCGGCAGAATAACCTCCAAGAATATTATTTTTGAAAGCTACAGGTTCATTTGGTTTCTCGAATTCAGTTACAGTGTGTGTCATATGTTTCTCTTGTTCGACTTTGATTTGATTAGGTTTCCCTTTGTAGGGAAGCCACATATGTGAGTAATCGGTTGAGATATAACCATTAAGTTTCGCAGACCAGTCCCTGCTTAAGACTAACCCATAGAATTCTGGAATATCTGCAATTAGAATATCAATTCTTTGAACAATCCTAGGATCAGAGGCTAGTCTAATGGTGACTGAATTGATTTCTCCAATAACTTGAACCTTGGAGTGATCCAATTGTACAATATGAACAGCAGACCTCTGAGGTTCGATATTCAACTTAGCACAAACAAAAGAAGGCATTATATTGGAAGATGCTCCCGAATCAATCAAACAACTATGCAAATTCTTATTGTAGATTTCATAGGTTAGAAAAAATGGAGGTGTCTGGGAACCTGATCTTTCTCCAATAAGAATAGTGTCGGATGCATCTACTTTGTCTAGTGGCTTACCAGTTCCTTTAGTTGCTTTAGCTACTACACCACTTGGTAGAGGAGCAATAGGTGTAACATTTAACTCTTTTAACAACAAATTTTGTTGATGTTTGAGTTTGTTGAGTTCATGTAATGAGATATTCGCTCTAGTCTTTTTCATGTCCTCAAAAATATTATAATCCATCGGATCTGATACTACCAGAGTTTTGGATGATGATGTGGGAGGATTGCGAGACAATCGTTGATTGTGAGTGGGTAATGAAGAAGTCTTTTTTGCAGGATTTTTTTCCTTGGTATTTGGAGTTGTATTTTTATTTTTTGGAACAGTTTGAGCAACTTCCGATGTAGATTTGCTCCTCGTATTTACAGGCATAGCTTCCTGTTCTATGTCACTATCTGAATTGGGGAGAATGAAATCCCACATTCCATTTAATTCAACTTCTTCTTCTCTTTCATCTTCTTCGTCTAATATTAGAGAATTGTCTTCTTCTTCTTCATCTTCTGATTCTGCATTGGAAATTGCATTGGGAGGCTTTGATTCACTTTGATTTCTCCTGAAATTTCTAAATGGTTTCTTTGTAGACGTTTTTTCTACCTGCTTCTTGATCTCAACCATTTCATTAGACATGGTTTTGAGGACCTTCTGTAAACCTTCCATGTCATATGGATCTCTTGGTGTCTTTTTCTTGGAATCGTCTTTAAAAGTGACTTTCTTTGATTTTCTTTCGTCAACAGCATTTTTCTTATCAAGAGCTATCATCCGCTTTTCCACTGAAATAGCTTCCTTCATATTTTTAGCTAGAGTTTCCTTTGCAGCTCTATCTATGAAAATTGCTATATTTGAGGGTAAAGCATTAATGTACCATTCACTTCTAACTTGTTCACTTGGTTTAGATGTTGCAGGGATCTTGTTCAAGAGTTTATTAAATCGTGAGTTAAATTCTTTAATGGGTTCCTTTGATTGAGTCTTTAAATTGGAGAGATCATTAATCAAGGTAGCAACTGATCTATCATCTCCATATTTAGTTAAAAATTGTTCCTCAAACATATCCCAATCAGTAATAGAATCAACAGGTAAGGAAAAGTACCAGGATCCTGATGTTCCTTGTAAAGTATAGGGAAATAATCGGATAAAAACATCTTCATGCTCCACTTGATTTAGATTTACAGCAAGCATGAAATTATTGATATGTTCTTTTGCTGATGTACCACTATTTGGACTAAACTTTGGGAGCCATTTTTCAGGATGATCAGGTAGATCATGCAAAGGTGCAGCCATATTCACAGCTCCTAGTCTGGTCCATGGTATTTGTGTTGGTTGTGACATTCTTGTAATGATAATAGACGAACTAGAAAGGATAACTGGTATATTAGTAGTAACTGTTGAAGTACCAGAAGAAACAATTAACGATTGAGTAGATGTGGTTTGAGGAGATGAAGATTGAGCAGATGTAGTGTGAGCAGAGGAGGAAGATTGAGCAGATGTAGATGAGACTACTGTACTTTCTTGATTTAGATCTTGGGAAACAGTTGTTTGAATATGCGATGAAGAACTAGTACCACTTTCTGTTTCCGGTGGAGTTTTTCTTGATTTGACCCTACTAGGAATAGGAAATTATTTTGGGGAAATTCCAAGCTTTTCACTTTGTGATCTAGTAAGAGGTCTAGAAGAAACAAACTGCAAAGTGACACTACCTTCAGATAATTCCGACTCTTCTAATGATAATGAGAAACTTTGAAGTTTATGGGTCAAAGCCTCAACTTCAGGGGACTCAGGAATTGGATTATTTGATTGTTCTGAAACTTTGGTAGTGGGTATTTGAATACTTTTTTCAATTTCTTCTCTTGTGATTTGAGATGTGGAAGAAATTGTAGGTGATGAGGGTGATGTGCTTTTAGAATGGCTTTCGGATTCAGATTTATCTGCCATTCATAGCTTTGGCCCTCCTTCTAGCACCAAAAATGTTGAAGCCTCGAAAATTGCTGCTTCAAACATCGGGGGATAACCACCTGGTCGAGATCTTAAGATAGCTCCTTTTCCATTTGGAATGGTGGCTCTGACTGGATTTGTAGGACTAGTTTCCTAGTAATTTGAATGGGTTGGTAATGGAATGATTGGATGGGGGAAATGGGACTAAATGACTTGAAATGAAAATACTAGCTAATCTAATTTAAATACTGATAAAGAAATTCTAAAACTAACCCGGGTATCATATGTGAATACAACTTAAAATTATTTCAATTGAACAATAACCATAAAAATGTATTATAGCTTAATTGAAATGTGCAGCAACGAATAAAGATAACTCTTTTTAAGAAATTAAACAGAGTTATATTAGCATATTGTA